>CAWUFW010007565.1:235000-835000 GCA_963921515.1 Calotriton arnoldi
CTGACTCTCTCACTCTCTCTCTCTCTCTCTCTCTCACTGACTGACTCTCTCTCACTGACTGACTCTCTCTCTCTCTCTCTCTCTCTCTCTCACTGACTGACTGACTGACTCTCTCTCTCTCTCACTGACTGACTCTCTCACTCTCTCTCTCTCTCTCTCTCACTGACTGACTCTCTCTCACTGACTGACTCTCTCACTCTCTCTCTCTCACTGACTGTCTCTCTCACTGACTGACTCTCTCACTCTCTCTCACTGACTGACTCTCACTCTCTCTCTCTCACTGACTGACTCTCTCTCTCTCTCTCTCTCTCTCTCTCACTGACTGACTCTCTCTCTCTCTCACTGACTGACTGACTCTCTCTCTCTCTCTCTCTCTCACTGACTGACTGACTCTCTCTCTCTCTCTCTCTCTCTCACTGACTGACTCTCTCACTCTCTCTCTCTCTCTCTCTCTCTCACTGACTGACTGACTCTCTCACTCACTGACTGACTGACTCTCTCACTCACTGACTGACTGACTCTCTCACTCACTCACTGACTGACTGACTCTCTCACTCACTGACTGACTGACTCACTGACTCTCTCTCACTGACTCTCTCTCACTGACTCTCTCTCACTGACTCTCTCTCACTGACTCTCTCTCACTGACTCTCTCTCACTGACTCTCTCTCACTGACTCTCTCTCACTGACTCTCTCTCACTGACTCTCTCTCTCACTGACTCTCTCTCACTGACTCTCTCTCACTGACTCTCTCTCACTGACTCTCTCTCACTGACTCTCTCTCACTGACTCTCTCTCACTGACTCTCTCTCACTGACTCTCTCTCACTGACTCTCTCTCACTGACTCTCTCTCACTGACTCTCTCTCACTGACTCTCTCTCACTGACTCTCTCTCACTGACTCTCTCTCACTGACTCTCTCTCTCTCACTGACTCTCTCTCACTGACTCTCTCTCACTGACTCTCTCTCACTGACTCTCTCTCACTGACTCTCTCTCACTGACTCTCTCTCACTGACTCTCTCACTGACTCTCTCACTGACTCTCTCTCTCTGTCTCTCTCACTGGTACTATTTCCCAACCTTCACCCTCCTGTTATTTATGCCCCCATAACAAAAAAAACCATTACAAGCAACCATTGGGACAGGCAGATAGAAGTTGCCAGCATTGAAAGGACAAAAAAAAACTCAAGACATTATTTATTGTTAATACTTTTTTAATACAGTCGTTCAGTTGTACATAATGCTTTCTTGGTCATATATAAGGTAACAAAAATGCTTCTGACACTTCTTTATTATAACTTTTCAGCATGCTGCTGACTTCTGTACAGCACAGCTTAAAGACCTAGGCAAAGTCAATATTCAACTGTGATCTGTAATTTAACAAAATAAAAAGCACCCGCCTCATTTTGTAATCCCACGTATGTATGGTATCCCGCAGCACAGCCTTGTGGATGCTGTGCAGCATGGCTAAACACCTTTGGGAATGTTAAAAGGCCACAAAGGCACGACCTATTGGTTTTATCAATGCTTGTTGAAACTTCCACCGTGGGAATCTCATCCACCAATCCTTAAGATTTCAGATCAAAAAAACACTGGTCCCGTTTTGGCATTCAGGGAAGACCTAGTGGAGGTAGTTAATTTTTCTTGATATTAAGTTGAGTGGCAGGTTTCAACACGTGCTGGGTAGATAAGTGCTGAAACGTTTTCTCATCTACTCGTCCATTCCTATTTAAAATAGCTTATTTGACAAGTTAAAGACAGATGACATTATAATAACTAATATCATACATGCTTCAAAAGACTTGGAGCAATGACAACATTAGTAGTTGACATTTCGTATAGCTTGTAAGAGATGTTACTTTCACCTAAAGCGCATTATTTTCCGTGCAGTGGTTTCATATAAACATCTGTGCTTTAGCAAATGTTGGACATAATATAACCATGTGGAATAAATTATCAGGATATTTCTTGATGCATGTACACATCCCTCCATAATAATAGTGGAGTTCTGATCTCTTTGTCTGGGGAACAGTCCTGCAATCCTTTTCAACTACCTGATATGATGGTCTGGTACACAGCTTTGTTGGATGCTAAGCACCGATTCCTTTTTAGGTCTCTCCTACAAGTCGGCTTTTAGCTGTCCGATTGTGAGAGACAGTTTGTGGGCCATAATAAACAAGCATTTGCAATGCAATAGGTCTCGCATTTACGTGAGTTTGAGCTATTGACATTGCAAATAACAATGCCTTTTATTTTTGTTTTCGTTTTTAAAACATAAATAAAAGGCAGTGTCATTTACAATGCCAATAGCTTAAACTTGCGTAAATGCGAGACCTATTGCATTGCAAATGTTTGTTTGTTTTAGTTCTTGTGATTATCATTTGTGTTGTACACTTTAGTGATGGGGGGCGGAGGGAGTGGGGGCGAGGGGGGAGATTTGAGCAATTTTCTGAATGTGAGGAGGGATGGACATGACCTAAAGTGAAGAGGGAAGATTTTCCAAAAGCTGCAGAATCATTGGTTTGGACGGAAAATAATAAGAGCACCTTGTTCCTTTATACTGTGCTTGCGTCTCCCGATTGTGTACGTCTTCACTAGCAAATGTCACCGAGCTGGGAGGAGTGATACTGGGTGGGTAACCGAAGGGGGGGCAAGAGTAGCAGGCGGAGAAGGGTGCAAGGCGGAGGGGGAGAAGGGTGCAAGGTAGAGAAGGGTGCAAGGTAGAGAAGGGTGCAAGGTAGAGAAGGGTGCAAGGTAGAGAAGGGTGCAAGGTAGAGAAGGATGCAAGGTAGAGAAGGGTGCAAGGTAGAGAAGGGTGCAAGGGGGAGTAGGGTGCAAGGGTGCAAGGGGGAGTAGGGTGCAAGGGTGAGGGGGAGAAGGAGTGCAAGGGGAAGGGAGAAGGGTGCAAGGTGGAGAAGGGTGGGAGGGGGAGAAGGGTGCAAGGCAGAGGGGAGAAGGGTGCAAGGCGGAGGGGGAGAAGGGTGCAAGGCAGAGGGGAGAAGGGTGCAAGGCAGAGGGGAGAAGGGTGCAAGGCAGAGGGGGAGAAGGGTGCAAGGCAGAGGGGGAGAAGGGTGCAAGGCGGAGGGGAGAAGGGTGCAAGGCGGAGGGGAGAAGGGTGCAAGGCGGAGGGAGAAGGGTGCAAGGCGGAAGGGGAGAAGGGTGCAAGGCGGAAGGGGAGAAGGGTGCAAGGCGGAAGGGGAGAAGGGTGCAAGGCGGAAGGGGAGAAGGGTGCAAGGCGAAGGTGGAGAAGTGTGCAGGTTGGAGGCGGAGAAGTGTGCAGGTTGGAGGCGGAGAAGGGGAGAAGGGTGCAAGGTGGAGAAGGGTGCAAGGCGGAGGGGGAGAAGGGTGCAAGGCGGAGGGGGAGAAGGGTGCGGGTGCAAGGCGGAGGGGAGAGAGGGTGCAAGGCGGAGGGGAGAAGGGTGCAAGGCGGAGGGGGAGAAGGGTGCAAGGCGGAGGGGAGAAGGGTGCAAGGCGGAGGGGAGAAGGGTGCAAGGCGGAGGGGGAGAAGGGTGCAAGGCGGAAGGGAGAAGGGTGCAAGGTGGAGGGGAGAAGGGTGCAAGGTGGAGGGGGAGAAGGGTGCAAGGTGGAGGGGAGAAGGGTGCAAGGTGGAGGGGGAAGGGTGCAAGGCGGAGGGGGAAGGGTGCAAGGCGGAGGGGAGAAGGGTGCAAGGCGGAGGGGAGAAGGGTGCAAGGCGGAGGGGAGAAGGGGTGCAACGCGGAGAAGGGTGCAAGGTGGAAGGGGAGAAGGATGAAAGGCAGATGTGGAGAAGGGTGCAAGGCGGAGGGGGAGATGGGTGCAAGGCAGACGTGGAGAAGGGTGCAAGGCAGACGTGGAGAAGGGTGCAAAGCAGAGGGGTAGAAGGGTGCAAGGCAGAGCATGAGGAGCGTCTAGCAGCACCAGGCCTGTCAGCAGTTTTTACGGACCCCTAGACAAACCACTATGCTGGGCCCCAAGTCACAAGCGCCTGTTTCGAAGTTTAAAAATAAAGTGTTATGGGAAAGAGAAAACACAGTAGCTCCAGTCTCCGCCACCAACTAATGATTTCAAATGCGTCAGCTGACATGAAACCAGCATTGGCATAGCCAATAGGTCTCGCCTTTGGGACCTTATAAGTGTTTAGTTATCCAGCACAATATCCTTGGTGCAAAAACATCAACTGTTGCATGGCTAAACACTTATAAGGTCCCAAAGCAGACCTATTGGCTATGCCAATGCTATTGTTTCTGTCAGGGTACCAATGAATGCTCCCTCTGTGAAACCCGAACTGCCCCTTCCCTCCCTATTCCCCACACCACCCTCCCTCCCCTCCACCCAGCCACCTGCATACCTTTATCACCTACTAAATGTGTCTATTAAATCTGATGCAATTGGGGATGCATTGTTGTTTTACTACTGGTAAATGATTCCACCGGGAAATTCTCCATTCAATGAAGTTTAATGCATAATTGCACGGTACTGGTCATGTATTACTACAGCATGGGAACATACATTTTGCATGCGGATTTACCACCCCATTAGTACCATGCAACTCATGATCAGTGCCTGAGTGAGGTCACGTGTTGCCTGTGCTTCTGTTAAAGAAGGTTGTAAAGCTCCTTCGAGACTTCAGCACCACTAACTAGTGCACTAGCCTGTCTCTCCGACAGGTCATTCCTTACACGCAGGGCATGCAAAGTGGATGTCAGAGGACAGTGCAGGGTTTAAGCACCAACGTAATTGCAATGACTACGAAGGAATTCCTCGCTGGCCTCTACCTATGTTCTCCCGCATTTATTTTACTAAAGAAAGATTCCTGTTAGTGGAATGTACTGTTGTTTGAGGGTTTGTGATGGAGCTCTCTCGAAGCAATCAGTCAGCACAGGAAGGAAGAAAATGGCGGGCGGGAACACTTCCGCTTCCGTCCGGCCTCGCTGTGGTCCTTGCGGCTGTCGGCTGAGTGGTGTGTGGCTCCGCCCATATTGTCTGTGTGAGGCCGGCAGGAAGCGGAGGCCGCGGGGCGGGGGAGAGGCGGCAGGTACTGGGGTTGTACACTTGACTATGGGTCGTGGGGTTCAGTGGATTGGAGGTGAAAGACAGAGGTTCGCTGAATGGAGTAAGGGGCGGACTGAATGTTGGGTTGTACCAACGCTTCGGGATGTGATAGCGAGGGGCACTGACGCCTGTCATGGGGGAGGTAAAAGTGGAGGTGGGGGCTTGTGGGGTTATACAGTTCAGTACATAGTAGCGGAATAATCGCTGACAGTGGACCCTTAGAATGGAAGAGTGGGACGACTGAACGTTCCAAGGCTTGGGGTAACGGGGTTCTAGTTCTCGTGTGTATGGGCTCAAGCACTATGGAGTGTCAGCGCAGGTGATTAAATATTGATTTGTGCTATGTATCCAACCCTGTAATAGTTATGTGTAGTTGAGTGCCTGCAAGCTTATGTGTGGCTATATATCTTGGGTATATGTTCCGCATATAGATTAATAGTGTGTGCGTGTTTGTCTATTCAGTCCTATTAGCAATAATTATGGAGTGGTGGTCACCTTAGTGGTTAGTAGGCAGCCTGTCAATTTTTATAATGTTTAATCTTCTTTATATTTTATAGTATTTTGGTGTTTCATCAATGCATACAATTAAGACAGTAGACTTTCGCATATGTATCCATTCCAGTGGTGCAATAGAATGAGCGGCTAGGGTGGGTGTACTCACATTTGTGGTTTGCAGGCTCCCCAGTACTGCTGCGAGTGAAGGCTACCGTTAAGAGAAATTGATGCACCTAGCAATCTTTAAGAGGCGGTTCTGCTTTAGCTGTTAGATGGACCGCAGCACATAACCTTATTTCCAAATGCGCCTACATCTTTGCGCTGAGAGTCCTAAAAGTGTTTAAGTGAATATAATAATTGGACTGCAGCTGTGGGAGGTTTGTGAACATCGGTATATGTAAAGCAAAAAGTGTAGAGTTTGGCGTGAGTATTCGAGCAGTGCGTCAGATAATAAGCAGGTAACGGCTTTTGATATGTAGTCAATCCTGTCAGTATACAGAATAAGGGGGGCAGGGGTTGGGTACAGCAGTGGGTGCTTCTACCGTTCTCGGGAAGTCTTAAAATAAACAAGACGCGCGGCCAAGAAACGCGCTCTCTGGTGAGGAGGGGAGGAGGGATGGGGAGGAAGGCAGATGGCGCCTCGCCAGCGATGCGAGGAATGGATGGCAGCTGCGCGCGTGCACGATCTCGTGAACGCAAGCTGGTCGCCAGCAAAAGCCACCGTTTGCACTTCCAAAACCCGCTTACTAAAACTCTCGCCAGAGCAGCGCATGCGCTGGCTCAGGCGAGACCTAAAAAGACAAAATGCTAGCTTCGAAACCTATGCATAGATTTTATAGCACAAGCACCGGTGCTGTCCAAGCGCACGGTCTGAGGAAAAGAGTCCCTTTGGCAGTCCTAAGCATTAGTGCTTTCAGTGGGATGAAAATGGTAAGGGTTATCTTTAAATGGAGCGTGGTTAATGAAGCTTTATCTCGAAATCTTTTACAAGAGACGTGGTCTTAGATGAACAAAACAAATCAAATAAAAATTGGAAATATCTATGTACGTGAGTCACACAGTGCACAGACAGAAGTGTCAAAGGCACTTTAAAAATGCCACAAAGTACCAATTATCAGACAGGACCAACCATGGTGTTTTACGTGACTGATTTTTGTTGGGCACCAGCAATACTACACTATTGGAGACATGGCCTCACCTTTCTACAGAAAAGAAAAGTTCAATGTGTTTCTAGCACTCTGTTTTAAAAATGAAGGAAACAAACACTGCAACCCAAATCACTTTTCCCTTTTAAATAAACCATGCAGTGTACATGATTTCTCATTTGCATATCTAGCTACTGTCAAAAGTAACAAGGTACACGTTTGATATGTCAAACCAGCAACTAGAATAGGCCCAAGTGTCAGCCACATGGGCATCTGTGGATCAAGCAGTGGTGCTAGGTTATGACAGCAAGTTAGAGAAATCTCCAGCATTAGAGTTTGGTTGACACCTCTGCGTACTGCTTGGAACAAGTTCCCTGGCTCAGAATCCTCTCCCAACTTGGTAGGTCTGGTCTAGAATAAGATAACCTGGAGCGGATATCTGAGTACAAAAAAATAAGATTGTCACATCTTTTGCTAACATACAACATGGCATTGGAAGCCAGATATAACGATACTGACACTCGGGCCTTTGTAAGAGTCTCATTGCTGTTAACTGTGGATAAAACATCACACATATAACAAAGTATCAAGGTACTGCAAGCAAAAGTGACGGGGTTACCTTTCTAGAACTACGATCTCGTGAGACCACAGCAGCAAGAGTGAGGATTGTTGTCAGGCATTAGAAGGCTTCTAGCCCCAAACAAGATACTCGGATGCTGAAGGAAAGTTTAAAACAAGGAGTGTCAAAGATGAAGAGGTAGATGACCAAGGAGGGAAGAGTGGCCATATTTGGAATAAGGAGGGACAATTACGAGGAATGGATGGGTTTTGTTGGGGCATGGGGAGGTTGAGGCAGTACTGGAGCCAATGATAGGAACGAACGGTGAGGAGTATGAATAAAAGGGAAAGAAGCACAAGCTTGAAATATGGGAACAAAGGGGCGATTATCTATAATGAGGACTGGAAGTTAGAACGGAGAGTGTGAATGAAGGGGGAAGTAAATAAGCAACACAGAAGACTAGAGGAGCAAGGATTACTTGAATGCCTGTGGGGAGAGACCGGGATTGGGGGATGGGACTGGCGCGTTAATGGAGAGGCAAAAAGGAGACGGAGAGGGCGGAGCGAGTGAGTGGGCGAGGAGAGAGGCGCGCGCATGTGTTTGCTGGCCCGGGAGTGCTGCGTGCGTGTGTGTGTGTGTGTGTGCGCGTGCGCAGTCTGCTCTTTTTCGAAGCACATACTCGTGCTTGTGGCGCGCCCCTGCGCGCTCCCGTAAGGTGTATGCCACCACAAGCACAAGTATGTGCTTCGAAAAAGAGCTGAACGACGGCTAAAGGTCTCATATGCAGCGCATGCGCGCTGCGTAGGCGAGACCTAAAAACTACAGGATGCTGGAACTCTCATTGTTTACAGTGGTTGGCTTTGTCACTCTCGTTTACATGCTTCTTATTCAGTAGTTTGTCATCCTCTTCATATGCTTGTACCTCCCCTGGAGCATTGTCTCTGTATCATCCTTTTGATTGGCTGACTTTGTATCCTTCCATTCAGGGCCAGCTTTAGGGCGGTGTGGCAGGTGCAGCTTCTCTGGCTGCAGAGTTCGGTGGACTTGTGTTTGGAAATAATTTATGGGTCTCAAAGTACCTGCGGCAGAGTTCCTTGTTTGTAGCAGTTTTCAAACAACAATAAAAATGTCAATAATAACTCTGATTGCTATTCCTTCTGGAGAGACAATGGAGTTTTGTCTAGTGGCAGTTTTGACTCCTAAATTAGCACAGAGGGTTAATATGCCTGCTGCAAAGAACGTGCACCATGCAGATCACAGAACTGTAGTTTATGTGGATAGCTCGGTGCTATACTGCTTTTGAAAGAGCGATCCTATTGTTACTTGCAGTTCATAAGTTACAATCCTAAAATTGGATGGGGATCTATAAACTTTCATCAAAGAGCTGCATGCAAATGTCATGGTATGGGTTAAGAAGTTCTGTTTTTTCCTCCAGTCTTTCATTATCCTAATGTTGCTAAAAAGGGCTTTTTTTGGGGTAGAAATGTATTCTTATTACTAAAGCCAACCTCAACCACTGTGGCACGTTTTAAATCCTGAGTGTGTGCTTCTCCAGACCAAACACTATTGAAATATACTGCCGACTAGTATGGATCCCATGAGCTTCCTACACCTTGTAATCCTCATTGTCTTATGTAACATTTCCTACAGACTGATTTACACAGGTATGATTCATTGTCTCTGCATAAAGTTTGTTCGATGTAAAGTGCTCTGGTATAAGTAGCGCTATACAACAAATGAAATATATGCAAGAGAGGGGTTTTGGAGAGATGAGGGGCACTGGTGGAGGTTGGGAGTGAGCGAATCCATGTAGAAGGTTGGGGGCACCAAAAAAAGATTGTCGCACCGGCAGCCACTAGCCTAAAGCTGGCCCTGCTTCCACTGCTTAGGCCAGCATGCATGCGCTCCTACAGAGTGGCTTGACTGAATCACGCTGCTGGCTGTTCATTGCCGCAAGTGAAATCACCACTCTGTAGCCATAGGCCTTTTCTATATCAAGTTACTTTTCAATAGAATACCAACATCCACTTTTAAATCACGCACGTTCTCGGAAAAGAACAATTTCTTGCTGCCAAATATCAATATTTTGTTTGTCATGCTGTTTCTTTATAGTGATTAACAAGCTTATTAATTCGTAGGGTCTAATATGACCAAGTTATCTGCTTAAGGAAACATTCCAGTGCTTATTTAAATTTAACAAAGACTGCTTTACTTCCTAATGACTGACTTTGGACCACAGCACGTACAGTCCACACTGTCGAACCCCGCTCAGAAGTAAACAAAACTGAAATTGTTCTTGGCCACGTTCTAGTTTTTTTTTTTTTTCCCCTCTTCTCACTGACCCACTATATGCAGATAGTGGCCATATACAAATCAGTTGTGACCTCACTTGAAACTGGGCAGTCCAGTCCAAACCGCTAGGCCATGTCCCCTTTGTGGGAGAACTCCAGCGATCCCATACATGTTATTGCTTTTGGGGGCTTCTCAATAAGCTAGAGGACCCACATCCAGGCACACCCATGGCCAAGACTTATGGATATGAAAATGACCGGCCCCTAGCTGTATTAGCACACATCCTTTGTTGGCAGCTTTTGAAATACTAAAAAAGCAACACTTTCTCCAGCATTGGTTCTGACCTAAACTTCGGCTAAGGAGGAGACGTTGCCCTGGTCTCCACTCCTCCCCCAGAGGTCATCACAGTTAGCATTTCTACAGCACCTCCTCTGTGCAGGGAGTCTCCACATAGCTCTACTCCATTTAAGTTTTTCCTTTGCTGAAAACCTTCATTTATCCTGCTTCCTGGACCACCTGAACTTCTTGGGCAGCTTTTCGCTGTGGATTTGTTGTTTCTGCAGACATTTTGAGCCAGGAAACTCACTGTCATTTTCGACTTTTTGGGACTAGTGGCAAAAATACAACTATACTGATGACCCATACAGTAAATTCACCTGCCGGCTCCATTATGAGAATAAGCCAGAGGATTGTGATATCTGCTGAAAATTCTTCACAAAAAACAGCCCATGATAGATAGTACAGGCTAAAAAGAGACATTAATTTTCTGATGTGGAATTGTCATAGAAATTGGCACCCTCCACCTCAAAGGCACAAAAATGGATGAGTCCGCTATCTTCGACAAACCCATCAGGGATGTTCCTACCGATGAAGAAACCCTCCACAACTGTACAGTTGACGACCCCACTGTTGACAAAGGATTTTTAATCACTGTTGACTGTGGTTACTTCAGTATTGGGTTTTTAAAGTATTTTCCTTGTTGACTATACCACCCTCGATAGCAATTCGGTCATCAGTTCCAGCGTTCCCTGCTCCAAGGTTTGCTTTGGCATTCCATCCACACTGCTGCCAGCTCATACTTCAACCAGTAAGGTGCTACCTAGACACGCAAAGATTTTCAAAACTGATATTGAAGTAGAGATGTTGACTGCAGAGGAAGGCCACTTTGGCTCTGCAGACATTCATGTCTAATGACAGTATGGTGCCGACAATGATGGTGACTATGGACAGCAAGGTCATGGCTCCCTCTTGGCATTCCTATTTACCTACGACAATGAGGATTCTCCTCATAAGTATGACTATCGGAACCCATGTTAATGACCGATATTATGAGGAAGAACATAACCGGGCAAGATTCAATAAGCCATCAATGATTCAAGTGTCTTAGAATATGCTATGAGACCTTCAGTCCATGATGTCAAATTACTATGCTGGATATCTGGTAATACAACAACCTTGGCTGCCAGTTCAATTCATCCTCCGCACATTGTACCACATCCATAGCCTGAACCATGCCAGTTGCCAACTCCTTCACTGCCACAGCAAACCACATCTTCACTGCCTCCTTTGCCATTAGCACCACCTCTGCGACTTGACTGTCAAGACTCCGATTTGAATATTAGGGAGGAAGAGAAAGGAGAATTTTTGAAGATGACGAATAGGACAATTATATGCCGGACTCCTGACTGCTAGATTCTCCACCTGATGACCTTGCTAGGTTTAATGCTCTCATTGAAAGCGCTTCAAAGTACTTTGTTTTACCCCTTATCAGTCCAACAGGTGGACTGTTTCCTGTATGAATTCTGAGATCTTCTTTTATATGGCTACTGTTCCATCAGTAGTGTCCAAGTTAGAGAAGAAATACAGGACACCAAAGACATGTCACTATGCTTACGGGTTACCCCAAAGCAGGCTCCTTATTGCACAGGCAGCTCAAACACATTTCTGTAACCCATCAACACCTTTGCATAGCACCCCTTGAGAGGGAGGGTTGGCATATGGTCAGCTTTGGGAGACCAGGTTTATCTATTGCTGCCAGAACGATGCATGCTACCAATTCCGTAGCTGTTCTTGGCACATTACTGCCAGAGGATAAGAAGGAGGAGGCTATAGTGATTCTCCACAAGGAAGCAAAAATATCAAAGGCTACTGTTTGCTTATCAGGGACGGATATAATGTGGGTTTCTACATGGAGCTGTCGTTCTGAGATTGCAAGGCTGGCTCCTTTAGTACAAAGGTGTAGAGTCAAATTCTAGACCTGTCCTAGGATGGTAAAGCTCTGTTCGGATGCCACGTTTGTGAGCCACTAAAACAGGTCAAGACTGACAGACAAACTGCTAAGTCATTATGAATCCCACAAGCCCGCTACCCTCAGCCTTTCGAGGTCCAGAGGCAGGATTTCTCAAGTCTTTAGAGAATACTGTCCGCAATACTGGCAGCATTATTCACCTTAGCAGCACTACAGAGGAGCATATTACCAGGCCCACAACCCCAGAAATTTGGGAAAGCAGTAGCGGTCTTACTCTACCCAGTCCAAGAAACGTGGTCCCATAGACGACCGCAGAACTTCCCCAGGTGACAGTTAGACCCTCTATACCACCATTCCACCTCCCAATGATATTGGTTCGAAGGATCTCTGCTTATTTAAACAAGTTGTCATTCATCACCTCTGTCAAATGGGTACTGGATCTTGTCCAGTGGGAACATACACTGAAGTGCCTCGATACCCTCTTTTATCTTGCTTTACAAATCAACATAACACTTGTGTCCCTCGAGAGACCACCTTTGCAACTCTCCTTTATCCCTCACAGGGACATCAACATCTGTTGTAGTTTCGAGAAGAGAGCCTAGCAATAAACTTAAAAGTCCATCAAACCTGTCACAACAAATAGGAGTTTCTAATAAAGTGCCTTTGTAGCAAAGAAGACATCTGTCAAGTGGTGACTGGTGCAATTTAAAGAAGTTCCTCAAAAAACAATCCTTCGGATTAGTCACTCTATAAGATGTTCTTCTGCTTTTACAAATGAAAAGCTTTAAGGCTTCTCTGGATGCACACTGCTTTTCATACCCCTGTACACCACAACACTGAAAATACCGTAGCTGTTTAACCGTGTTAATTCTTTATCCTTCTATGGGCATCATATTCCCCCACTCTTCTCCCCCCTCCCCCCACACACTCATTTACAAAATGCATGGCACCAGTGGAGGCATTCGTTTGATGTCAGGGTCCCTCTGTCTGTCCACACATGGACAGCTTGCTGATAATAGAGTTCATGTTATTAGGTACCAGACTGAAAGATGATTTTTTTGATCTATTAAAATTGTGTGCCTAACGTTATGAAAATGTTTCACTAAAGCAGAAACACAGTATTTTTGCAATTTTTATTTTCTCGTACTAGACACAACCAGGCCAAAATGCCATCTTGAATCCCAACAGAGCCATGATGTGTGGTTTCACTTTTCCTCTCGTACATAACAAAATGTACGTTGTTCTAGTCCTCTGTGTAGACCTGGTGTTCCAAAGAACTACGAAGGAAGCCTTTTGTTACATTCAAGGCTCTTCCTATCTGTTATTATAGGCCTGTACATTTTTTGACACTGTCATTGTTTTGAGTGTAATTAGATTTGTTCTGACACATCCGATGACATTAGGTCAAAAGGGGTGATTTTAATATTAATATAGGGTATGGAGTTGGGATGGTGCGAGATGATGCTCTATTACAATTTGTGTTCTGATTTGTCGGTTTGCATATTGACACCATCACCTAAGGCTGAGAACACAATTTTCACTGTGTATTTTGGTATATAAGTAGATGTTTTTGGAGGTGAGACATTATTTTTTTTACCCTAACTTTAGAGAGCGGGCCATTGTCAGGCTGTCTCCTGATTTGACTATTCTTGCTCTGAGATCTGAATTTATTTCATTTCCTTTGCTGCATCTGGTTGAGCCTTATGCTAATTCACTATATTGATTTAGGATGCATTTTGAATAACTATTTTACCTTCTCTACCACACTTAAATTATTTAATAAACCTCCATGGTTTCACAACTTTTTAAAGGCTCCAGTCCCTTCTTGACCTAACTGCTTATTTAATTGGCTACGCTGATTTGTTGCTGGTTGGGACACATTGCCTCATATGTTCTTGAGGTTAACACAGTCTCCGATGCTTCGTAGGTGCTTTATCTTAGATTATATGATAAGATACCGTCAACAGAGTTCATAATTTGTTGTCAGATGTCTCTTTCACAAGCTCTGCTTGAAGCTTAAATATTCAAAATCCTTTCCGTCTCTGACCACCAGGATCCAATTTTCAGGAGCCATTCTTGATACCAAGAGAAGAAGGCATATCCATCTAAGGGCGGCATTTGCTGCCTTCATGGTACTTCCAAACTCTTCAAGAGCACAAAACTCACACCAGTACACAATTTGCAAATCCTTCTAAGGGATGATGTCCATATGCATACAATTGAGTTTTAACTGCCATCTTCTCATGATGACTCTGCATGAAGAAGTAGATGCAGAATGGATGTGGTCCCAGGGCTCCTTTGATGACTGTTATCTTAACCCATTCGATCAAATCCACCCTTTCATGGTGAATCGACAGATGTTAGTCTGTCCTTCGAGTATTCAGTTATGTAATGACTGGATGCCCCCTTAATCTAGACTATAGTGCTTTTCACCCCAGCAAAATCTCTTTTGCATATCAAGGTGTTGGAACTCGGGGTGATACACCGAGGTCTTGCCTCCTTTCTTCCCAGGATAGCTCCATGTTCAGTCCTGATTTGAACAGGTGACACAGCATCAATATTCTGTCGGAATACACCTGAAGGAACTCTCACTTGAATTCTTTCACAAGACACACAGTGCTTGTGTAGATGGGTGATCAGAAACCGAATAACCCTAAATACATCGCACCAGATCCAGCAACAGATTGGCAGACTGTTATATCCTGAGTTCAATGCTATTCATGCCCTGCTTGTAGAATCTTACTGTGATGACATGTTATAGAATGTTGTGAGTCAAATAGTCACAGTTGACTGGGCTGAGCAGCATGCTGGCTGCTCCTGGTGGGGTCTTGTTATGGTCTTCATATGGACTTGATCGGTCTATTGTACCATCTTGAATAAAGCTACCTGAAACTCATCACTTGTACCTGACTTAATCACTACAAGTTTTTGGCGACGATCTTCAAAAGAACCTGCTTCTGTCACCTCATCAAACTTCAAGCAACATTAAGGTACAGATCAACTCCACTTAATCTAAGGCAACTGGCATCCTGACCCCACCAGTGACCTCCCATTGGTCGCCCACAGCAGTCTGCCAGTTGTGAATGTTCCTATGCATCTGGGGAAGTGCTACTTCAGGAGCTGCCCTTTCAGTTTTGGGCGTCTACTCCCCATCATCACTACGCGTTTGTGCTGCACCTTCAGTGAGGGTAAGCCTACTCTATGCTGTCTGGAAAAAGTGTGTTTCTGGCTCAAAGCTACGTAGCCTGCCATTTATCATCGTCTGCACGCTGGGGAGGAAGAGTGCTACTTGCTCACTACTACCCCGGTTTGTGCGGTGCCTTCTTTGTGCCACGGTGTACCTTGCCACTCATTGACGTTTTCACTGTCCTGGCAAGAAAAGTGGTATCTACTGTCTCCAGGAAACCTCTGCCATTTAACTGTTTTGTGTTTTACTCAGCCAGCAAAAAGAGCTGCTACCAGAGCGTCTGCTCGAGTGTGCTGCGACATCTTTGGTGAGCCAGTGTATTTGCGAGCCGGTGTATTTTTTTTGTGTACCAGAGACTCAGTTTCTAAGTTTACCGGTAGGTGGAGGAATTTTATTCTCGTGTTTTGGGAGCCAGCAGGGGTTACCGCTGCCCCATGGCGGTTGAATTGCTCACATTCAAATACTGCAAGAGCCACCTCCCCACCGCGTGCACACTCGCATCGCGCGCAAGCTTGATATACCTGCGATGCCTCCTTGTCGTCTCCTATGACGTGTGCTCATTCTTCTGGTTCAGTGCTGTGGAGGACGTTTTGGCGCACGCATTTGCCGCAAGCCATTCGGCGTGGCGTCATATATGCATGCCGCCATCTTGTGATTGGAGTTTTGTCTGCGTTCACCTACGATCCTATGCCTGCACTGTGCTTTTCCATCAAGTCTACCAACCTTGTTCAACTAATAAAGTTCTACACATTCGAGAAGTCGGATCTGCGTCAGTCTGAGCACCGTTTTGCTTTTCGTGGATGTCTATTGCAGTTTGAGGATCGCTTTGTTCCTTCACTCTATATCACTTGGCTCTTCTTTTCTGCAGTCTGTGAAGGGACGCTCCACAATAAAAACTCTCGTTGGCTGTAGGTACTTTTTCAATATGCTTGTGTGTGTTCAGCTGTTCTTTATCGATTCGTTGCAACGCCTCATAATAAGTATTTGTGCTTAGTTCTACTGTTTGTAGTCTCTTCACAAGCCCATGAGTCACGAGTCTTCTGGATCTAATTCGTCCTTTCACTATACTGTGTGCATTCCTGTGCTCCTTTTCACTCCGGTGACAGGCACACCTGTGACTATTACTTTATACTTTGCTTATGGTGAAGTTTGCTGGGATTCAAATGTTTTTGCTTGTGCATGTTCATTGGCACCATATTCACTCACAGAGTCACATGTCAGTTGGCAGCAAAGTTATCTCCGAATACATTCAGTTTTTCACGTTGCCATGCTTGCTGTCAACTTTTTTTTTTTTTTTCGGCGTTTGCATCATCTTCGCAAAGTCCTCATGCATATTGGTAATATTTTTGCACCGAACTTTGTTCTCTAGTGTTTCTGTACAAACGCTTATATGCGTCACATAGATACGGTGACACATTAGGCATGTTTTCATTTTGTTCCCTTAGGTAAGGGTGTTTGTTGCCTTATGAAACTCGGGTGAGTAGTCGCTCAGCGGCGTGGGTCAGAGCTCCAAGTCATTACATTTTTGCTTCAAACTCAAATGCTTCGCATGGTTGTTTCCGTCTCTACATTGTTTATGGACCCTAGGCATACACCATGTAGGTACACGCTATCATGGTACACGCCGTCAAGAGTCCATTGTTTCTTTACTGTCTCTTGGATGCTTTCAGTTTCCCTACACTGGGATCGCAGTGGGTTTTAGTCCCATCTGCTCGTTTTTTTGTTCATTATGCATGCTAATTGTCTCCCTACTCTGGGTCTGCAATGTGTCTTAGTCCCATTTGCCAGCGATAGGTCTTAGTCCCATCTGCTCGTTGTACGTTCGTACACTTTTCTCTTGTGCTCAAAGTTGCTTTTACTGTTTTGGGTTATGCCATGAGTTCCTACTCATATGTGTTAAGTTAACACAGTCACAGTGCACGGCGTGGAAGTTCCACACAAAGTTGTCCTTACACGGTTATCGTTCTTCAATTTATCTACTCTACATGGGGAGTGTATGGGGAGTACTCCCATTTTGTGCACGACTCAGTTCTTGTTTCAAGGGTGTCTTTCCCTTTTACGTATATATATATATTTGGGTTCTTACCCGTATCTTCTTCTTTACATCTCTCAACCCCTTTTCGCTTTCACAGTGTCAGCTTTAAGAGGGGTATTAACTCTAGAATGCACTGTTTATATTTATTGTTCATTGCTAATATACACTGTTATCTTTTAATATATTTTGTCATATTGTATTGATAATGGTGTTAGGGTGAGGAATCTCCTTTCTCTTTTCCTCATCTTCCTTGTTTCTTTCTTCATTTCTGTTTTCCGCGTGTTGTTATCTTCCTGGTGTCTCGTGTGGATTCTGAGCTTTCCTCTGCTTTTCTGTCGTGTTTTCTTACTCTGTTGGTTTTCATTTTTCAGCCTCCTTACATTCCTGCTCTGGCCAGTGGGTGTGTTTTGGGGCAGTCGTTCGTGCTTCCTCTTCTCCTATTCTCTGATTTTGTTATTTCTTGCCTTTGCTTTTTGTGGATAGAAGGGAGGATGGTTCTTATGTTCTTGTTTTCCTCTCTTCTTTGCTTCTCTCATCCTTTGTGGTTGCTCTCTTATGTTCTTGTTTTCTGGTTCTTATTTCCTTTCTGTTTCTCCTCTTAATCTTTCTTCTTCTCATTGTTGTTCTTTTGTATATTTGGGAGAAAGGGGGATACGTTATATCCTGAGTTCAATGCTATTCATGCCCTGCTTGTAGAATCTTACTGTGATGACATGTTATAGAATGTTGTGAGTCAAATAGTCAGTTGACTGGGCTGAGCAGCATGCTGGCTGCTCCTGGTGGGGTCTCGTTATGGTCTTGGCTGCTCCTGGTGGGGTCTCGTTATGGTCTTCATATGGACTTGATCTGTCTATTGTACCATCTTGAATAAAGCTACCTGAAACTCATCACTTGTACCTGACTTAATCACTACACAGACACACTCAGCAGGTCGGTTGGAGAGTGCCATGAGTGAGATGTAGACCTCACACGATTGTGTTCCCTCATTGGGGGCACACCCAATCTCGACCTCGTGAGAAAAGGCAGCAAGAAATGTAATTTCCTTGCCAGCAGATCCTTGCATCCCAAAATGAGGGAAGAAGGGTTTATCAATGAATTGAAATGGTAATATCACCTACCCTATTTTTGTAATTTCTCTGCCTTTCCACAGGCCTCGGCCAAGATCGAGAGAGAGGGCCAGTTCATAATCCTAGATCTAGCATGGCCCTGGCAGCACTTGTAGATATGCCTGGACAACAACCCATTTCTCCTGTCCTCCTGCAGGGGTCAAGTATTGCACCCAAGCCCTTCACCTCAGTATAACGGCTTGGCTCCGGGTTTGTTATCCTAATCATCTTGAAACACTGCAGGAAAATTTTTACTCTGGCTAGAGCTCAGTCCACTAATAAGACTTGGAATTTGAAGTGGTAGCACTTTTGCACTATGTATGAGTAAAATGGGCCTACACCCAATCCGGATGCAACCACAGGAATTGCTTCTGTGTCTTCATTTGGCACAGTCTGGTCCAAAGTGTAATTCAGTCAAAATTAGTCGGCTGCTATTTGTACATATCGCTGCCATGGAACAATGCCTTTTCTTCTGTTTTTCAGACTGAACAAAGAATTTATGAAGGGCCTTTTTAGGACATTTCTGCCACTGATAAAACCCCTTATGCAATGGGAATTAAACGCCATTTAGCTAATTTAATGAAAAGTCAATTTGAACCAATCCATAAGACTGATTTAAAATACCTTTCCGAAAAGTTGCTGTCCTCAAAGCCCTTATGTCAGTTAGAAGGATGGGTGAGTTGCAAGATTTACAATAAAAGAACCTTACCCCATATTCACTAAAGATACAGTAGTACGGATGAAATAACATTTTATTCCAAACGTTATGTCAGACTTTAACTTAAGCCAAGCCAGTTGTTCTGAAATGTTTCTTCACTAATCAGATGGCTTATATTAATTGAAAGTGGGGCATAAATGATAAATTAAAAACATAACTATAACTTTAGAATGTTTGTTTGTGTCGTTTGTTAGGTTTGTATAGCAAACATAAATAAAGTTTTCAGATTATAACTTATCTTCAACCTTTGATTTTTTTACAAATGTGTGTGTATGTATGTATATGTATATATGTGTGTGTGTGTGTGTGTGTGTGTGTGTGTGTGTGTGTGTGTGTATATATACATGTGTGTATATATATATATCACGAAGAAATCCCAATGTCACGACAGACACTCCGGCGCAACACACGGGCACAGACTCCAAAAGCTGGTGTGAAAACAGGATGGTAGTTTATTCACACATCAAAAAGAGGTCCAACATGACTCGTTTCGGCTGCCAGACATGCAGCCTTGATCACATAGCGCTATGGGCGGACATGTGCAGTATATATACAGGTGAATGTGGTTTGGATGTAGTAGTCTGATTGCTATGTCCATTGTCATGAGTAAGCATTTTACTACAGCTAGCGCCAAAAGTCATGCGTGTCATTTTACTGCAAGCAGGAAAACGAGCTCCTAGTAACATGACAAGGCATAGAAACAACAGAAAAAAAAGACTATGCAAAAATAAAGACAAAATCCTGTGGCGGCGAAATTCATTCCAAATGCAATGCATGCACGAGAAAAACACCCAACTTTCTGGCTATTGCGTGGCCTGAGTAGACAAACATTTCAATCTGTTCGTGTTTATCAGAATATGGTGCGATGAAGATGTCGGCCTTCTATCGTATGCTGGCGTGTGGCGTGCTTAAGTGCCTATGACTCTGGTTTAGGCTCATAAAGTCTCAGCCTCGGGGGCCCTGGGATGACCCTGCCAGTTAATTAGAAAATGAAAGACCGTGCCTGGAGCCTTGGAGGTGAAAAATCGCGGCTGAAATAATGCGTGCGCCAAAGATGTCAGATTGTCTGAGAGTGCTGTTTGCTGCGCAAGCCTCTGTGTTGTGTGCTACAATACATCGTCCTGGCAACATGGGGCCCAGAAGCAAGCACCCAACAGGACAAAGGTAAGCGGCTACTACAAAGCAAAATTGTGAGAGTGGTGGAGAGGGTGTGCATAGGGGAGAGTGGAGGAGACGTGCGTGAAAAGTGCACAGTGAATTAAGTGGTGAAAATAACCTGAATTAAAAGTCTCCTCCAATCCAAAAGACTTGTGGTTAAAAATATCTATATGCCATGTTGTGACTATAGGTAACATGTGCATACAAGTCAAAGAGAACCTTAATATCCTTTGTGTGGATCTAGTCAGCCTAACCTAAAGTGTATGGCGACAAAGGCGTGCGTGTTACAGATAATGTGTATGTAATAAGTTGCAAGCGACAAATTTACAAAATAGCTGCTTAAATGCAAGACGTCAAACAAGTACATCAATAACATTAGAGTAAACTAAGTGGAAAAAGAAAAGAAACATGCTCAGTCAAACATATGTTACCTACAGGACAACAGATGTGACAGACCTCTAGTCCTTGGTGCCTGGATAGCAGCACCCCTGGTGAATACATATACCGGTAGGTTTACAGAAAGTGGTATAGGTCCTCACTGGTGTTGAGGCCCGCAGGCGCCTTGGTGTTGAATTGCAAAATGTATTTACTTTCCATTTGCCGTAACAGCTTCTCCCTGTTACCTCCTCTTCTGAGTGTTGGAATGCAGTCAATGACCGAGTACTTCAGGTGTTCATACACACATGCGCACACACAAGGTTCCAACGCTGGAGAACCGTAGTTCCAGCTATGTCATTTTTTTGTAGTTTGAATAAAAGTGCAAGTACAGTGAGAATGCATATAAAACTGACAGCTAAATATTACCTTAGGTTCATGCACGTGGCTATGCTTCTGTCACCGACATAACAATATGCCCCGTCATGCTCAAAGCACAGCTTGGAGCTATTCAGTAGTCTAAACATTTGCCACGAATGTGAGATTCAAGTTTACTGTAGAAATGTGGGTATGCACCATAAATTGTTCTTTAACAGTTTTGGCCTAGTTTCCCCCCCCCCCCCTCACCCACCCCCAAAAAATGCAATTAAAAATAAAACCAACTTCTTTCAGAATGTACATGCTTTCATTTAACAGTTTTTGGGTGTTTTGTTTCTGTTTCCATTTATTGTATAATTCCAATTAAAAAAAATATTCTCTTTCAGATTGTTTTACTATTTTAAATTATTAACTTATAAACAATTACATTTTTGATTCAACTGCAAATCATGAAATGTTCAACCAATACCTGTTTTTAGGAAAACGCTCAACGCATTTCGCCGTAAGCTTCTTCAGAAATGTGTATCCAAACCTAGAAATCTATAACAGAATCTTAACTTCCTATCCAGAAGTCATATATAAATCATAAAGCATGTCTGCAAAACCTAAATAACTATATTTAGTCTGATAAATTTCCAAATTGTAAAAGCATCTTTGAATTACTTCAGATGTACTCCATACATTATGAATGATCTCATGATCTCACTTATAAGTGCATTCAAAGAAATTAGTTATGTTTACTCAGTCCCAAGTAGCTGTCAACCATTTATCTAGCTACCCATACTAGAGTTAAACCATTAGTCTATTTAAGCATACTTTGGTTCAACTATGAAAATATGTTTTATAAAAAGATTGTTAATACCAAGCCGTAATATACAAATAAAATGATTAAGTCCACATCAATTCTTACCTGACTTGTTCTCTCTTACGTTTTAACGTGTTGTGCTGTGTTCAGGCTCTACCTGTTCGTTCTCGAATATTCTTCATATGTAATGTATCAATGAATGACTAATAGATTTTATTCTTTCTTAAGTATGCGTGAACGTCTCAAAAATACTCTCATCCTATTTTCACCTCACGGGCCGCAAGTTTTTGATGGCTATTGTTTGTGTTGCCGCATCTACATGGAAACGCTAACTTTGCTAACATTTGCCACATCACGTTTGGATCAAGCCTAACTTACACACACACCTAGCCCTAAAGCATCCAGCCGAAGGAAGTTAAAGTAGACTTCATGTTAGCCTACTTGCATACATGCAGTTCACCAAAGCCACCTCCAAAACAACCTAACCACCACACACGTTTGTGTTGACTGATCTGTCTTACTTTACACTCATGACCTAACAAATGATATAAAACTAAAAGTGATACTTGATACACCTTGTGAGACTGATTTCTCAACATTTAACTTTGCTTAGCCTGGAAAGGGTAATCAGTGCTTTTATGAAATGATGTGTCCAGAATAATGTTTCTCATAAAGGAATAGATTTTTAGCCGGCGTTTCATTTAATCTTTTTATTGTTTCAGGTAAATTTGAAGAAAAAGAAGACCATGTACCAAAACTGGAACAGCTCAATAGTTTGGGCTGTATGACCAACATGAATTTGGTGTTAACTAAACAGAACTTACTACAGATGGAGTTGTTGCTGCTGGAAACATTTCAGTGGAACCTGTGCCTCCCTACCGCTGCTCACTTCATTGAGTACTATCTTTCCATTGCTGTGTGTGATACTGACCTCCACGATGGCTGGCCCATGGTTTGTTTGGAAAAAACAAAGCTGTACACTGCCAAATATGCAGACTATTTCCTTGAAGTATCTTTGCAAGGTATAGCGGTGTCTGATGCATTGATAAACATTTTACGTTGGCTTTGGCCCGGGTTTTGGTTGTATTTTACCTGTTGTTTCTTTTTCTACAGATTATACATTTTTAAATTATACCCCATCTTTAGTGGCTGCTGCATGTGTCTCTGCCTCTAGGATTATCCTTCGCCTGTCCCCAACATGGCCTACTAGATTGCATCGTCTTACAGCATACTCCTGGGAATTTCTTGTGCCGTGTATTGAACGCCTACTCATGTAAGTATGCGTTAAGTCTCACAAAGTTACAATTTTCAAAATGATAACGTTTTGCAGTGCAGAGAGAATCTTCCCAAGACATGAATTCTAGTACACCTATAACTTTACACTTGATTAAGAATTACTGATTCGGAAGTGTGAGAGTGCATGTATCATAAAATTGAGCAGCCTCTGCTGCTAAAGAAAGGTTAGATATGGATTGCTGCTTTTCAAGAGGCATCAGATGGAGGGGATAGCTCTATTAAATATTTTGTGTGTAGTCCGTGTGGAATTGTAGTTGGCAGGGTAACAAAAGCAAACCATTTATTCATTTATTGTATGGTACAATGTTTGCATTTAATATTTAGCTGGACCTGTCTTAATTGAAATTTTGTGATATTACAAGTGTTTTCAGCAAAAGAGAGCTTTGTTGGGGGTTTCATGATTTAGTTTTTTATTCTTGTTAAGGCACTGGCAATTACCTTTGGCATACGTTTAATGCCTTTCCAGTAGAAAAACTGCATAATATGCGTTTAGTCTGCTGCCAAAATCAACAAATGCGCATCTATCGAAGTATTATTATATATATCCGATGTCTTTTTGTCTCAACTCCAGCACAACATACACTGACTGCATTTTCTTTTTACCCAGTGCTAATTCATATTTTTATTAAATGCTGTGTTACGATGGGCAATGGAAAGTTCATGCACATCAGGTTGAAGGATGCTTGAGAATCCAAAGAAAGGGCAAGTACTTGGCAACGAAACCAGTAGAAGCAGGCAGATGCAAGGTCCTTTTGGGGTTTTTTGGGCCTCTGTGTGAATATTTTTCGTGGGACTTTCTCTCTCTCACACACACACACCCACATTTCCTGTTAATCACATACTAGATAAGACATGCCTCGGGTAAATTGATGATCAGTTGGAGCCAGTAGGGAATGCATATTTTTTCATTTTCCCTAACCGATTTGATGGCAATTTAATTTTGCCGTGTTTGAGACTGTGATTGTCCAATTTCTATTAAGAAAATTCTCCCCAGCAAGAACACCTTATGTTTTGTTCCAGTACATTCTCTGCTGACTTACTCTTGCTTCCACCACACTGTTGATTTCCCTGGGATTTCTTTATCCCTTTAGCCTTATCCGCTCTCTCTCCTTTGTAATGTACAGAAATAATTTCTTGCATCTCTCATGGTATCTCACTTGTAGATCTTCCAATGTCTTGACAGTTGCTCCATGTATTATCTCGGTCTTTGTCATGGCAAAATAGCCTCACAAATACTCTTTTTCTCATTGAGAGCTGTCTCTCTCCTCCCCGGCTCGCACATGACCCCTTGTCTTATATCTGTAATGTCTTAATAACTTCCCCATTACGCTGGAAGTCTAGGACCCACAATGATGGGAGGTGCATAGCGTAGCTACCCATCCCTTACACTCTTCATTAATGTGATATTGGAACATCAAGTCCATAATCTGTTGCTGTTCCCCCTTTGGGTACACCAGTCTTACATGAAGAGGGTTCCTATCCATTAAGCTATCATCCACCCCCAAAAAAGAAGTTAAAAAATCAATTCTAATGGATGCAGGTGTCTATGTCCATTTTATTATTTGGCTTTTGTCCTTTCCAATGTTCGTTTTCATTTACATCATTGTAACAAACCATGAGATCCATGTAGGTTTATCCTGATAATATTAATGTGAGTGGGAAATAGATTTTTCTTAAAAGTCTGCATTGACCGGGATACTCTGCAGTGTATCAAGGTTCTTTTCTAATTGTGATCCTCCAGGAATACATTGATGACTTGCCCTTAAGATCTTGAATTGGTAGTAACACTGCACCAGGCTTTGTAATTCATAATTTCTTGCACTGATTTTTACTCCGATGAAACGAACAAAGTTATGCGGAGGAGCACATTTTGTGCAAATAGTCCTATCCTTTGCTGTAGCTAACTTTTTCCAGTGTTAGAAATGAATGTTATTTTACTGGTGGGCCACCAGACTTCTTGCACCTTTATTAGTTGCTGCTGCTATAAGGTTTTTGGCCCATACCCGTTTTTCACTCCCTCTAGTTATACTGTGCACTCTCTGCCTCGGTTTTCTAGCATGGTTCTCCCCTGCCATGCTTGCACAGTCTCTGCCGTACACACCTTCAGCTGTGCAGGGATTGGCCTTGAATGCTCAACTAGGCAGCTGTAGCTCCTCCGCTATGGTGGAAGAGCGTCGCCCCCCCCCACCCCCAACTGCATCAAAATGGCAGGAAAGGAAAAATCAAACTATAATAAACACGTTTTATTATCCTTTTATTTTTAGGTGTCGCAGACCTAGCGCTGGAGCGCGCATGCGCTCCTCGCTCTGCGAGACATATTGTGGTAGAGTGGATTTTACAAATGGACTTGAAACCCCGCCCATGTTTTTTAATGGTTAGCGTCATTTATGTAAAACGCAGGCTTCTAATTGACTCAGGCTTTTTTGTTACCGCCCTGTCTCCTTTTAGCTCCGCCTATCCGGATTGGATCGTTTACTCGTGGAAATTACACGGTGCCTTTATGGTCTGGCTCAGCACTATTTTCTTTCACTCCTGTTTGGCAATGGCAGCGGCTTGTTCATTTTTGCATCGCGCTTTCACTCAAGTGAAAGCGCGATGCAAATATAAACAAGCGGCTGCCTTTGCACAATGGCGAGAGCTTGTATTGTTCTGCTGCGCCTTTTGCAGACTCTAGTCGGGTTGCTCTGGTGTATACTCCGGGTGGGGGTGGGAATGGGGGCATTCGCGTTCACACAGCCAGTGTTCCAAATGTTACCTTAAAAATGGCCATAACCCGGTGTTCCGAATTGCACCCCATTGGCGTGTTAGCTATTGTCGTCTAATATCACCATGACAACAAGGACACTTTTTGCTTTGAAATTTCAGAGATTTTGTTGCAAACAAAGTGCTGGGAACAAATTCGGTGAGTGGGGGAAGCGACAGGTGCTAATATGTTGACAGTAAACTGTTACCCTTCCCATCAGGCACTTCGACCCCACCATGATGTCCCCCGGCTCCTCGGCAGTGTGGGGCGATAACAAACAGCGCTGCGGTGGTTCGGGAGTGCCTGGGGCGTGTTGCTTGTGCAGGCCCGGCCTCCCAAGCTTGTTTGCAGAGTCACCGTGTGTGCTGCGCCGCATCTGAGATGTGCACAGTCAGCATTTACTCTCTGGCGCTCTCGGCTGACCCCGCCGGAGTCTGACCCACGGACCCAAGCATGGTGCAAAGCTCCGCGCCCCTGCTTGTGCACAAAGCCGGTGTCAGCGCCTCCACGGGACCATAAACACACAGCCGCCAGTGCTCTTGAACCGCCCTTTGGAGCAGACGAAAGGCCGGTGTAATAATATGGTGGGACATGTCGGCCTGCGTAGCTGGGCCTGGTGAAAGGAGTATCTGTCTGCGTGCTGTGGAGGGGATCCCCTCCCCCACCCACGCCCTCCCCGGGGGAGTTCTATCCAGGGTGATCTCAGCAGATAACACCGGGGAGGGGGTGCCCCGGTAAAGGAGACAGACGCCCCGACCCGGTCTTCATCTGCACGCTGTCAGTTATTGCCCCAAACAGGGCCGCTGCCCGTGACGGCGCAACAGGCTCCCTGTGTCGTTCTCCTCTGTGAAACGGTAACAATATGGTATGTTTCAAAACATTTGAATAGCACTCTGCTGCCGCTACAGTGGCCTTGCAGTGCTGTTCTAGTTTGGGCACATTAGCTCCTTGATCTCCGGGATAGCAGAACCGCCTGACTGTTTTCTGTTTTTTTTTTTTTTTTAGGAGGGCTCATCAGCGTTGTGGGTGTGATTAATTAGGCGGACTTCGAGCACTTGTTTCGTTGTGTAACTCTTTGAGCTGTTTGCAGGGGGCTGAGCAGGAAACAATAGCAGCCCCTCCCCCTTCCCTAAGAGACAGAGGTGCCAGCAGCTGGCCCGGGCTTTCCAAAACTGGCCTGGACTATCGTGCATTTAAGTGATTTAAATCTAGACTAATCTGTTCCCTTTGGTTTCTTTCTGCGCCTGCACGTGATGACAAGCAGAGTTACAATAATTAATCTTTCTACTCTCTTTTCAAAAAACATTTTGGTTGGCGCTTCGCAGTATTCTGTTGTAATTGTTAAAAATTCACGTCTTAACTAATATGTTTATTTTAACTCGGGCTCAAGCACTTCAAATTTGTCTCAGCCTTGCAAATGAGCTCCCTGCCAGAAACGTGGCCAGCAACCTAGCTTTAATTCTCGTCGATAGTTTCTGTACCATGCTGATAGAGGCTCGCCGTACCAGTTTCACTTCCACGAACTGTACATGCCTTTGTGCACATTGCTGTTCTCTAAAACATGCTATAGTATATTCCCTTCCTGATCGGGTATTAAGTTTTTGTTTTTTTAATCTTGAACATTACGTTTTTAGAAAAGGAAATATGCATCCAGTCACGGCACAAGTCCTAAACAAGCATTTGCAATGCAATAGATCTCGCATTTACGCGAGTGTAAGCTATTGGCATTGTAAATGACAAAGTTTAAAAAACAAACACAAAAATAAAAGGCAATGTCAATAGCTCAAACTCTCGTAAATGCGAGACCTATTGCATTGTAAATGCTTGTTCCTTTCCTGCTGAGTCTTTGGAGACGGGGCCGTGGGGGATGACAGGCGCAGGAGGAGTGGTAGTGCACTGTGATCAGTGCGCATGAGTGTTTGGCCGGCCGTCTGAGGCTGGCCAAACCGTCATGCGCACTGAAGCTGTCACCAACCCAGCTGTGTTGCTGGGTTGGAGACAGCAGGCACAGGCTCTAGTCACCCTGGGAGCGCAAATCCTTGGCGCTGAGGCCAATCCTGACTCTGCTCTTGTGACATGAGAGCAGTGTCACGATTGGCCGCAATGGAGTCTGGGAGCCTGTGCCTGCAAAAGAGCGCAACGCTGCCGGCTGCAGGTATTTTTTTTATTTTGTCCGCGACTCTTCCACAGCACCAGCTGCTACTCCAACTAGGACTACACCCCTGTATTGTACCTGCCCACCCGAGCTAGGTCCTGCAGTCTTTTACCCATGCTTTTTTACTTCCTCAATTAGCCAATGCTTAACCTGAAATTACCAGAGTGATGAATGAAAATGCTTGAATTAGTCTGAACAACTGGTAATTCCTTTTGGCACATAAGTTTCACAGTTTCTTAGTTTCTTCACATTGTAAATGGAGACTGCCCCTCCCAGTGAAGGTTCAGCCAATGGAGTCCAAGCTCTTGTAAGCCTTAGCCACGCACTGCACTCCCACACACATGGTCTTTGTTCCGGAATGGCTTAAGATCTGCACTGTGAATGAAACTGAACAATAAACTGTGGTCTGGTTAGATGGATTGGGAGGCAACAATAAGTCGGAAGAGGTACCTTTTAACTTTGATGCACCTGGAAGATGGCTGCTGCCTCCTGGAACTTACAGGCAGCTTATACAATGTACACTGAAATGCATGCACAAGAAAACTCACTGCAAGGCCTGCTGAGCAGTAAAGTGTCACAGAATCAAATTGCTGTATTGTGTCTTCAGCACCTTTCAATCCTAACATAGTGGAAATGAAAATGGTGATTGGTTTGTGCAAACCCATTTTACAGAGGCCCCCTTAACCTACAACTGTGCTAATGCATCACTGTTAGAACACAAAGTGGCCTACACAGCCCTTGAACAAGGCCCTCTATCCCCAGCTGGTCACCATCTTATTAGTTTCCTTACCCCACAGCCACCACTCTCAAGAATCCTCACTGCCATGTGCACCACAGTGCAACTCCAGAGGATGAAAGGGTGTTAAAAGATGTCCATTTGTTGTAGTTCTTCTGGCAAAATATGTTGACTCTGGAAGTAATTGAATAGCACTTGCTCAAAAAAAACTTGGTTCTAACTTTCTTTTATGATTTAGATAAAAGGTTAAATCACTTTTTAGACCACATTAAAATAACACCACATCCTCAGTACAATTGGTATTTCTTTTCATTTTCTTTTCTAGAATGAACACCCTGGGTGTGCCTACATTGCAAGTGTTTAAAACCCTTGGTACTTGCATTTCCGGAGTGAATTGTTCAAAAGGCTGGAGGGCAGCCTAGTTGCAGGACTGCAAAGCGATTCCCAAATGTTTGCTATGAACTTCTTGTGGTTGTACATAGTGTTATTCATAGTATTTGGAGCACCAAATAACCCCTAGGCTGGAAAGCCTTATTGAATCCTAGCTCAGAAATCACTCCAGTCTACTCTATTTCCCGCTGTGCATCACTTTTCCACAGCAGTGTGAGCTGTCCGCCTGTTTTCCCATTCCAGATTCTTTGTAACTACTCTCTATGTCCTAACCACTATAGCCTTGTGCCTCAGTAGGGACTCTGAGTGCAGTGACCTAAAGTGTTGCCGGGGTATCCCTGTCCATCCGTGGTGCGCCTGCCCACCTGATTCAATGGTACCTGTTGAGGCGCAAATGACTTCATTTACAACCACCATCACTGATGCCCAATAATATTTGGGTAAGTTGGAGAGCTTTATCCCACCATCATGTACTCTCCTCTGCAGTGTTTTAAAGAGACCTTGATTGGCCCCCATGCCACAGTATTGTGTGGCCCATCCGATCTGTGTTCTTGGAAAAAGGCTTCCAGGGAATAATCGGGTTAGTGAGCATTCTGATGAGGATGCAAAAGCTTAGGGAGCACTATCCTTTTATAGAATTCCACCATACCCAGGAGTGAGTAGTAGTGATGTCCAGAAGCGGATATCATTTTTGAATTGTGTTGTGGAAATTCTGCTCATCGCTTATGATGCATACTCTGAAGTACTTGGAATCCTCCCACTGTACTCTAAATGAGGAAGACTAGCTAGACCGTTCCCATAACAAATAGGGGTGTCTCTAATTTTTGCCAGTTGATACTAAAACCTGAATAGGCTCTGAAGGTGCTGACTATATTAATTATCGTGTTAACTGGGGCTGCAGGGGCTGCCACATACAGAACAATGTCTTCCCCCGAGAAGTACAGTTGGTTGTCCCATCATGAATTCCATGCAAGGTCCCAAATGAGGACATCCTGACATACCCATCTTGCTAGCTTTTCTAGGAAGGGAGATGGTGGACAGTCGTGAGTACCCCTCTCAAGGCCCATTGGTTCAGTTTGAAACCTTTTCTGACATTTACACAGCATCCATTAATGATTGATCTTGCAGCTTGAATCCATTTTACGGTAATACTGTGGCTAACCAAGAGTAAACTAAAAGTGGCAGATCATCGTACTCTTAAAGGCCTGCTATGTAGTCCCAGAAAGGAATGATCTACTTGCTGGTCAACAAAACTACACTCGCACCATTTATCTTGTTTAACATCAACTCTTAGTAGCCTGTGATCACCGTACCCCTCCACACCATATGCATAAAATCGGCCATTGCCACATCAAAACATGGGCAAACTTACGAGCAGTCAGATAACATCCTATGATCTACCACTAGAGTTGTGTACTTTGCAGAAATAGCACAAGTTTAGATCTTGCATTACCAGAGATATCCTTGATCCTTGGACATGCAGTTTGCCAATATACATCCGATAAAGGGCTCTCGATTTCCTCTCCCTATCTGGACTGGATGTGCCCTCTCTGCAGTCTTCACACAGTGCACAATATAACTGGGAAATAATGTATGCCCAACATCTCGTATGCCAATGCATTCAATGTCTTTGAATCTGGTGGCTGCTTCATAAAAACAAGCATTGGCAAAGCCAATAGGTCTCGTCTATGCAAGAGCTATTTGCTTTGAATGTGTTTTAGCCATGTTGTACAACCGCATGGCTGCTGTTCAGCATGGCTAAAAGTTAGTTGCGTAGAGGAGAGTGCTGTGGAGTGTCTTAGAGTGGAATGGCGAAGAGTGGAGTAGAGTGCTGTAGAGTGGAGTGGCAGAGTGGCATAGTGCAGAGTCACATAGAGTGACATACACTGGAGTGGCATAGAGTGGACTGGTGTAGAGTGCATTGGTCTAGTGAGGAATAATACACCTTTGTTGGGGAACTTGTCTGTGTGCGTCGGGTGGGTAGAGGTTGTATAGAGCGATACTTGTGTGTGAGCGCGCGTGGGAGAGGGACAACTAAAGGTTGTGTAAGGGGAGCCGCATGCGGTCTGAATACGAGGAGATCCTTTAATTAGAGGACTCAAATGGACGGAAGAGTGGGAGGATAGAATCTCCCTCTATGCGGACGATATCCTACTTTATGTGGCGAGTCCGTACACCACACTTCATAGAATACTTCATATCTTTGAGCTCTATCGTAGATACTCTGGCTATACTATAAATTGGGACAAGTCTTTAATTTACATACTTAGTGGGACGGGCTTGCGGCTCCTCCGCCGCTGTGAGGCCAGGGTGGTTACAGATTAATTCCGAAACCTGGGGGTTTTTTATCACTAGGGACCTGCGGGTCTTTCAAGAGCGTAACCTGGAACCCCCTGCTACTTAGACTAAGAAGGGATATTCAACAATGGAAGGCCCTGCCCCTTTCCATGCTAGAGAAGGTGGCTTTGTCACGCCTCCTTTATATTTTGCAAAACATCGCATTTCCGGTTCCCCCTACCTTTTTTCCGGGTGGTTGATGCACTTACTCGGACGCTCCTGTGGGATGGAGGGGCCCCAGTATATCAGTAGCAAAGCTGTCTCTGAGCTGGTTTGATGGTGGTATATTGCTTCCCGCTCACCAGCAATATTATTGGGCGGCCCAGCTAGTGGTGAACCACTGGGTCTACTTTTCTCATGATGATCAAGCTTACAGGATGGATCGTCGAAACATGCAGCCGGTGGGATATCTGAGAGTGCTCAATGGGGGGAGTCGCAGTGCATCTTGGCACAGCCTGATAGCAACCTCAGTGAAAGTCTGGCACACTGCAACTGCGGCTCAGGGGTGGCGAGGTAGAATCACCCAGGCGCTGTCGGACCCCGCACAACTGGGCCTATGGGCCAGATTCCAAGGTTTCAGAAAATGGGATTTGATGGGTATCTCACAGGTCAAGGACTTGTGGGCAAATGGAGAGGTGAAATCCTTTGACGACGTATGTAGGGAATACCAATTGGCGCCCACAGAGTCATACCGCTATCATCAGATTAGACACGCCCTGGGGGGAGTGATACCGAAGAGAATGGAGTTGCCGGAGGCTGTGCCGTTGGAGGATAAGTTGTTTGACTAATTCATGCATAAGCGCGCCATCTCCTTGACCTATCGCAAAATTCTGAACAACTCCCCAGGCACCTACTGCACCTTAGAGACAAATGGGGGGGGGGGGGGGGACCAGGGGCAACTGGATGATGATGAGTAGCAGGAGGCGATTGCGTCTCCTAGAGAAGTGGCCGTCCGCTCTCGTTTTCGATTGGTACAGTTAAAAATCCTGCACCGAATTTACTATTCATGTACGACCATGGTCAAGATGGGAAGGGCTGAGTCAGTGGGGTGTCCTAGGGGTGCGGTCTGGAGGATACATTTTTCCATTTGTTGTGGGAGTGCCCGGTACTCCAGCCCTATTGGAGGGCGATGGCAACATGTATGATGCACCCATGTGGGGAGGCATGGAGAGTTCCCCAAAATGGTGTTTATTAAATGTATGGGAGGCAACTGACCTCTCACTTGCTGATAAACTTTGGGGCACCCTTGGCTCGCTGTAGCCAAACAAAACATAGCAAGATTATGGAGAGCAATCTCCGCTTGACACTGCAGGGGTTGAAATCTGGGGCATGCGAGTAGAGAAGGTAGTGTATGAGGGGAGGGGGTGTCCACATAAATGGATGAATGTATGCGGGCGATGGAATGAGAAGAGGGGGATGTTGTGCACACCTGTTGTGGGAACTGACCCGAGTGGCTTGGAGTGACGGGGGTGATGCAGATGGCATTGCTGAGATGGACGTAAGGCAGTGGTTAATACCTGGGACATTGGATAATTCTAGTAAACTCCATTTGTCATTGCTATATCATAATGTTTTGTTTGCTGATAGTTGCCGTCTTTGCTGTAATGTGCTTTCTCATTGCAATAAAAAGTTGCAAAAAAAAAAAATTTGTGTAAGGAAGGAAATCCCTTATGTTTGTGGCCCCGGCCTCACTCGCTGGTCCCAGTAGCCTTGCTCCTCCCTGTAGCTGATGTGATGTGTTCACCAGCAGCTGTTTCCAAGTTAACCAGGCAGTGATGCTAAAGTCGGTGCCAAGCAGCAGGTGACTCAGTATTTCCCCAAGCAGCTCTCATTACAGCCCTCACTCTTTCACCAACGAGGAGCACCTTCTCAGCGTGTCGTGGGCGGTATGCCTGGGGTCAGTCCGACTGGCATTCTGCCCAACAGGCCAGCACCTTTGAAAGGGCGTTGAGACAATGCACTGGCTGAGGTATAGTGCTCACACCCTGGCCTCCAGCATAAGCGCTAAATTCACACCTTACAAATCCAATTTAACCTTTTTTTATAATCCTTCGGTGTGTTTTTTGTTTTTTTCTGTGCGGTTTTATAGAACGCAGACTCGACCTGAAGGTATTGTAGTCCTCTACATGAGCACCAGTTGCATTGCCCAAGGACACATTCATTTTTTGCATGTACGGGAAGATGAAGGGATTTGTCCAGAATCTCAGATGTTGAGCCAATGCCAAAACTTCAACCTGGTTGCCCAGTTTCAAAGTGGGCAGCTCTCGCCATTATACCTCATCCCCTTGTTTTGATTTTCACCAGTCTTATCAGTTTCTGGGCATCAGTGGAGGGTTAAAAGACCTGCGTGTCAGTGATATCACAACAGGCGGTAGCAGTGACGCCGTGATCCATCCTGCGTTCAATCCGACTTTATCGTGTGGTGTTCCCTTATTTCACCAGTACCCGGGAGGGCCACGGTTTGTACCACAGCCTGTGGAGAAAAAGCACAGCTTTACCTTTGGGCACATCACAGAGGCTTAGAAAGTACCTGTTTAAAAAAATCAATGATATGAAGGAATGGTGTATCTGCTAAACTCTCAATCATAGCAGCGCACAGATTTCCTCAATTCAATTGTCAGTTTTCTAAACTAACAAAAAATACCTGAAAGACTAATAGTAGTAAAATCCCTGTCTTTGGTCTTTCTCCACGGCTGTAGTGTGCAGAATGTATTGTAATTGCATTTATGTAGTGCTTACTACCTCTGAAGCACTTGTTGGAGGGCAGCGTTCTCCTCTGGTGGTTGTCATATTTGCGCTGGTTCCCTGTTGACATTTCTTTGGGAGGGAGCAGCTTTCTCACTGGCAGAAAGCGCTGAAAGATGTGCAGTGCCTGGACAGGGCTGTGTGTGTTAATCCCTTGCAGCCAGCTGCATACAAAATCTGGAAGGGAGGCTGTGTCTGAAAGCTAATTGCATTCTGTCTAATCCATCCGGGCGAAGGGCAGACTGCACAAGGCCTCCTGGGGGTCTGGTACAGCGCCTCGTCTTCCCCACTGCACCCTCGTGCCTGGCGCTTGCAGTAAGCGCAGTGTGCGGCACTGTGAAGTGTTTTGCAGCGTGAATCTTTCTGGATTCACTGTGCTGTGCATTATTCCGCCATCTAGTGGTTGGGTCCGGAATTGTAGTATTTCTTCTCCTTTTTTTTTTTTTTTTTTTTTTTTTAGGTCTCGCCTTGAGCCAGCGCGCATGCGCTGCTCTGCGAGGCATTTAGTAGGGGCTTTTGAACTCAGAACACACGCTCGTGCGTGTGCTTTTTTTTTTTTTTTATTAACCCGCAATTGGCCTGTGCATGCATCTTTCTTAAAAAGACAGCACGCAATTGGTCCAAGGCGGGTGATTGTCCCGCCTTCTTTGTTCCCTGGCCTAGGGTGCTCGGGAGCGAGCATCCATGCCACCTGTTTCCAATTATCGCGTTCGCGTTGATTGGAAACAGATGCCGCTCGTGTTTTTCCTTGTTTTACTTTGAAACTGAGCGCGGCGCCGCTTCACGGACACCGCGCTCGGTTTATTTATATATTTCTTAACTTTAACACTGAGCGCAGCGCCCGCTTCAAGGACACCGCGCTCAGTGTTAAAGTTAAGAAATATATAAAGAAACCGAGCGCGGTGTCCGTGAAGCAGCGCCGCGCTCAGTTTTAAACTTAGCATTTGCAATGCAATCGGACCTATTGCATTGCAAATGCTTGTTTTCTTGTGCGTGTTAAGTGACAAATCACTCCCACATCCCACCCCAATGAATGGAATTTAATGAACCAGTGCTGATTACACGATTTAAAGCTTAAGAAACCACAACAGTTTGCTCCTCGAGCCTTCACAGGCCTCACCGGCGCATCCGCCTCATCATCATGTACCTACCTACACACGCAGGCTGTGCTCCGTTCCTCCCTCCTCTGCACCTCGGTCGCCGCATTTTTCCATTTCAGCCGAGATGTACGACTGAATAATTCCTGCAAAAAATTAAAAAGTGGATGTGCAGGAATATTATGCACGGCCGGGCAACATCGACATTAAGCGGAGGGAATGTGATTAGCAGCAAACTGCTTGTGACAGGGGAATGAGATGGCTGTCAAACACAATGACATGGCGCGAGGCTCGGAAGGCGCACTGGGTAATGACGCAGCCGGCCGGCCGGGCGCGGAGACAGGCGGCCGCGGAACACAACAGCCATGATAAATTAATTCATTTACTTAAGAAAAATGAGAGCTTTCCGCAAGCGGCCCTTATTTATAATCTAGTCAATCGGGCCGGGTAAACAAAAGGTGCACAATGTCTTTAAGATTCAAGCGACAGAAACAAGCACAACAGAACGATCCAGCGGCTTCGGCAGGCCCTTTGGAGCAGGTACGGATCTGAAGGTACTCTGTACGTATTACATGCAGCATTTGAAGCAGCGAGATTTTGAAAAATATATTGGGGAAATTAATTTTCCCCCTTAAAATGTTCTGACGTGGAGCCAATTTCAATCGGGAGAAAGATAGATAAAGGCGTATAAGGCTTTAAAAATTTCAATTCTCATTTTCGAGTATACACTCTAAAATATAATGGATACTTATTGTCGAGACGATATATTCAAACACAAGCAGGTGTTTAAAACTAATTATGAAATGCCTGGGTCGTTCAACTTGATAGAGACTAAAATCCTACATACTCCATTCTACTAATATGCAGTTTTTTCTTTTTATTGTTCATTTATAATTGCTTTTTATTAAATGCAAATTAATAAGTAAAGTTTAAAAAACTGCGAGTATCCCGCACCAGTCTGCTATGTTGGCATGTAGGGAGTTGGCACCTCTGGCAGTCTTCAGATAAAACAGGTTGTTTGCGGTTTTCGAGCACAAGTTCACAGTATGACTGACGAAGTCATGGAGGCCCAACCGGACTTTAGATATAGATTGCAATACTTTATTTTTTAACAAGTTGTATTTGTTTTATCTCCACAAGTTCATTTCAGCACAGCTAAATACTTTTTCTTATGGCCAACAAATATCAAAACTGACTCCTTTAATACATCTCATTTGACGTACCAATCACAGCTTATAATTCCCATTGGACTCTACTGCTGTCAATGAATAGCCTCTCTAGCACCTCCCTTTTCGGCTCTGCAAGTAATTCTTTTTTGACCCGGTATTTATTTATTGAGAGTTTTATATAGCGCTAGCTAGACCCGAAGGTATCGGAGCGCTTTACAAGTAGTGTGCAAAAGATAGTCAAACCTGAGACCAGGCAGCAGTTTCATGTTATTTTTTATGTTATGTGATTATATGTTATATGCTATGCTACATGTTGTTATAAGCTATATGTTATGTTTTATGTTATGTTGATTTGTATAGCGCACTAATTTCCCGAGAGGGTATCCAGGCACTTGGTTGGGCAGGGTGTGTTGTCCCAAGGTGCTTATATGAAGAGCCAGGTCTTCAGCTTCTTGTGGAACTCAAGCAGTAAGGAGGCGGCTCTGATGTGTTGAGGGAGGTCATTCCATGTCTGGGGTGAGATGTAGAAGAAGGAGCAACCTCTAGTTTCGCTTTTGCAGATACGCAGAGTATGTGCAAGTGAGTGAGGCACAGCTTAGGTGTCTGGTGAATGTGTATGCAGCTGTTCAGGGTGTGTAGGTAGGTGTGTGTGTGCGTGTGTGCGTGTGTGCGTGTGTGCATGTGTGTGTGTGTGTGCGTGTGTGTGTGTGTGTTAAATTGGCTGCGCTTGAGAATGTCAAGCCAGTTAAGCTTCCTAAGGTGCAGTGTGGGAGGTTGAGTGTGATTCTTGCGGCTGCGTTCTGGAGTCTGCGTAGGAGTTGTTTGGAGATTCTGGCATGGAGAGTGTTGCTGCAGTCCAGCCTGCTGGAGATGAGGGCCTGCGTGACGGTCTGTCAGGTGTTCTGAGGCAACCATTTGAAGATCTTTCACAGCATGTGTTGGATGTGGAAGTAGGAGGTGCACACTGCGTTGGCTTGAGCCCTCGTGTTGAGCTTGTCATGTAGGATGATCTCTAGATTCCTTGTGTGGTCTGTGGGTGTTAGTCCTAGCTCCGACGGCTGGCAGGTAAGATCCCATGGGGAGGTCTTGTTGCCGAAGACCAGTACTTCCGTCTTGTCGGAGTTGAGCTTCAGGCAGTTGGTTCGCCTCCAGTCTGCTACTATGGTCAAGCATTTGGTGAAGTTGGTTCTGCTGGTGTTTGTCTTGTCTGTCAGGTTGAGGATGATTGGGTGCCATCGGCGTAGGAGATGACGGTGATGTCTTGTGATTGGATGATGTTGGCAAGCGGTGTCATGATTGTCCACGATGGCAGGAGGCTCAGTTTTATGGAAGTGCATATTCATGTACCCTCTTCTTCCCCCCTACCCCAAGTGCCATTTTTATAATCGGAAAAACTAAGAAGAAGTGTTAAGATACCCAGTGCAGTTTCCACCTGCCTTACATTGACTTTTCATCTAACGAAAGCATACTGCATCATGTTACACCCTTAAACCCCATTCTGGTGAGTGCTCCCTCCTCGCATCCCTCCTCTTTGGACACAAGTCAATAGTATTAATACTGCATTGCAGAGACTAATTACAAGTCAATACTTGTTTCCTGTTACCCCCCAAAAAAAACTTGGTGCATGGAATAACCAAGAATTCTTTTGATCCTCTTACACATTAGACCGCGGGCCCAGAAAAGCAAATTATAAGTTTGGGGAGAGAATGTAGCCTAACGGCTAGGGCGGTCGATCTCAAATCTGGGGAACCGGGTTTGCGTCCCGGCAATGACGCTCAACATCCTGTGATTCTGGGCAAATCACTTAATCTCCCCGTGCCTAACAAAAATGTATTTGTCCTTGTGTAACACAACTGGTGCTCATGTAAAGCGCTCTGATACCCGATACCTTGGGGTCAAGTTCGCGCTATATAAAACTACAAAAAAACCAAGCATTTGCAATGCAATAGGTCTCGCAAATGCTTGTTTTTTGTTTTTTTTCGTGGCCCAGGTGGGCGTCCACATACCACCATTTGGTGTCCTTCGTGACGTCGACGCGCTTCCTCTGGAAGCTCCCACCTTTGGTCGCCATCTTCAGATTCTTTTTTTCGCCGTTGGGTCTGGATCGTTGTCGAAGAGTTCCAGAGTTCTGGAAGAGGAATCGACTGAAAACTGGAAAAATCGCGAAAATCAAAGATTATCATCGCACCCGACTACAGGCCAGGTAGCCGGGACTACTAAGGAGAAGAAAATTTCGAGAGAACTCTACGTTCACACGAGAATGCGCGCACAGGGGGCTCCCTGAGCGCAGGAATGGACAAAACTCCCTTCAAGTTTTGCACCAATTGCCACCACAAATACGCCCAGAAGGACCAGCATCCAGTCTGCAACCTCTGCCTGCCACTCGACAACAGCAGCGAGGACTGCAATGCGTGCTCGGCGTTCACACCCAAGACCCTCAGAGTAAGAGAGGCAGAGCAGGGCGAGCCACACCATGCAGGGGCCACCTCCATCGCTCCGAGACTTGGGCCTCTCCAGTGGAGAGGAGGACAACATCACCGGAGGACTGCACGGTGGAGAGGAGGACAACATCACCGGAGGACTGCACGGTCGTCGAAGTCCATAAGAAAACGTCGAAGGAGGTAAGCGAGTCAACGGCCCCCAAACACTCGACCGACACTCGAAAGAGTGAGACAGTCCTCGAAGGGAACAGTGCCGTCGAAACACTCGACGAAAGCAACTGCACCCAAGGACAAAGAGCCCAGCGGATCCTTCGAAAAGGACTCCCGGACGGCAAAGACCCACGAAAAATCAAGGTCGTCGAAGGAAGCCCCCGAAAAGGACTCCTCGACGCCGAGAAACGAAGGGTCGGCAACCGCTTCGATGACAACGTCGACGACCAAGAAGCGAAGCGCTCAAACCCTCGACGCCGAACAGGCTGCCGATATGGAAAGGAAGAAAAGGAGGCTCGAGGCCGAAATGGCGAGCATCCTGCAGCGGAAAAAGGACTTCGACGACAAGATTAGTCAGTACACCATCCCGCCGAAGCCCGAGGTCGAAAGGGGCTTCGAGGACACTGAACTGCCAAACGCCTGAGCCGCTCGAAGTACAGGAAGAAGAAGCCCTGTATTACTTCGAGGGAGAAGGCGAGGAAGAATAGCTAACCTACCAGGACTCGACGTCCTCTGAGGCGCAAGACTTAGAATAGCATGACCTTGACGCCGAAATGCCAGAAGAAGGGGTAGACACATACCCTTCGAGGCCTTCACCACCAGACGATATAACGATCTATAATATGGTGGTCAAGAATGCTGCACAGACATATGGGGTAAAATTGGAGGAGGAGAAACATAAGGCTTGCTTTCTCCTGGAGACTCTCTTACCCACACAAACAAGGAGTCAATTCCTGCCCATGCTCCCTAGTGTGCTGGACCAGGGCAGGGAGGCATTCAGGGAGCCGTCTATGTAAATCTGTAACCCCAAGAACAGAAAAGAAGTACAAGCACTCCTCAAAGGACCCTGCATACATTCAAGGATCAGTGCCAGCCAATTCAATAATCACAGCAACAGCTAGGAAGAGGGCCAATGTGCCCACAAACGCAGGACCACCTCCTGACCAGGAGAGTAGGAGAATGGACCTCACGGGGAGGAAGGTAGAACGGAGTGCGGCAATTCAATGGCGCATCGCCAACTCAAACGCCCTAATCAACAGGCATGCAAAACCACTGGGTGGAAGTAGGGCAACTCCTGAAGCACCTACCGGAACAGTACCAGCAGAGGCCAACCCACCTGGTAGAGGAGGGGAAAAACATGGCAAACACATGTTTAAAGTCGGCCTTGGACTCAGCGGAGACGTCCAGCAGGCAGATGATGATCGGGGTGACAGAGAGAAGGCACGCATGGCTTAGGACTTCGGGCTTCAAGCCTGAGGTGCAGAATAAAATCCTGAACACGCCCTTCAACGGAGAACAACTTTTTGGGACACCGGTTGACAAAGTTAACTCAAAGACAACGAAACTGCAAGGTCCATGGGAGCACTGCAGTTCAGGGGAATGAGAAGGGGTACGCCCTCAAGAAGGCCAAATGGTAGGGGAGGCAACCAACCAAGTACCTCGCACCAAACCTTCCAACAAGGTTATCAGGGAAACAACCAGGGACAGCAGCAACAGGGACAGCAGCAGAAGAACTGGCAATACCAGCCAAGGGGCCAGTCCTTTCAGGATGCTCAAACGGGCGAGGACGGGCACGGAGAGGAGGGCAACAACCCGCCTCTAAGTGACTTCGCCGAAAGGCAGACGCCCACCCAGATAACACCTCAAGGGGGACATCCAAGGATGGAAAAAGTCCAAAAACAGTTTTCAAGAGACAAGCCGTTCCCCGAACATATAACACCAGTAGGAGGCAGAATAAGGAACTCCCTCCAGGAATGGAAGAAGGTCACAACGGACAAATGGATACTAAACATCATACAATACGGATACTGTATAGAGCTAATAAAACAACCTCCAAACAAAAAGCCAAGCAACAAGTCACACTCTGCAAAATAACTTTCACTCCTGGTACTAGAGGCACAGGAACTGATCAACAAGGAGGCAATAGAGATAGTACCGTACAAGGAAAGAAACAAGGGTGTTTATTCCAACTACTTCCTCGTACCAAAGGTGGACAAAACAGTAAGGCCTATCTTGGACCTACGGCTCTTAAACAAGTTCATAAGGACACAAAGATTCAAAATGACATCTCTGCAAGAGGTAATACCCCAGGTACAGGAAGGGGATTACATGGCAACTATAGATTTAAAGGACGCGTACTTACACATCCCCATCAACAAAGGGCACAAACGCTTACTAAGATTTGTAATCAGCAAGACTCACTACCAGTTCACAGTGCTCGCATTCGGGCTCAAATCGGCGCCAAGGGTATTTACAAAATGCCTAGCAGCAGTAGCAGCGCACCTAAGGAGGCAGGGAATACATGTATACCCCTACCTCGACGACTGGCTTTTAAAAGCAAGCTCCTACAGCCAGTGCAAACACATCCAGCAGGTGATGCAAACTCTAATCCAACTGGGTTTTTCAATCCATTGGGGAAAGTCGTCAATAGAACCAGAACAGGTGAAGATTTTCTTAGGGGCAGAGATCAACACCATACAAGCCAAGGTGTTCCCCAGCACAAAGAGGATCCTGGCAATACTGAAGGAAACACGTCTGTACCGCAAGGGGCAAGTTAGGACAGTGAGCAAACTTATGGGAATGATGGCTTCATGCATACACCTAGTCCCAAATATTCGACTCCACATGAGACCATTCCAGGAATGGATACAGCAGCAATGGTCCCACGCAACAGGGAGTTGGAAAAATCTAGTGGTTGTCACGCACGCAGTGCATCAGGAAATGGCGTGGTGGAACAAGGACAACATATCAAGAGGGAAACCATTCACACAACCAACTCCAACAGTGACCATCACAACAGACGCCTTCCAGATGGGGTGGGGCGCACACATGAACAAACTCAAGGTGAGGGGGTTATGGTCACAGCAGGACACGATCAAACACATCAGCTACCTAGAACTAAAAACTGTGTTCCTAGCCTTAAAAGCCTTTCAGAAGGAGCTGTACGGAAACACGGTGTTGATCCAGACGGACAACACAACCACCATGTTCTACATCAACAAACAAGGTGGAACACAATCAGTAGCACTATCCGAGTTAGCACAGGAAATATGGACGTGGGCCATTCCACTAGAAATAGACCTACTAGCAGTACATCTTCCAGGGAAGGACAATGTGGAAGCAGACCGACTCAGCAGGCAGACGTCGGCATCCCACAAATGGGAGATCAACCAACAAGAAATACAAAGAGTATTCCGGAAGTGGGGGACACTGCAAATAGACCTATTTGCAACACACCAAAATGCAAAATGCCAACACTTCGCATCCAGGCAACCAGACCATCGGTCACAAGGGAATGCGCTATGGATAAGTTGGTCAAAGACATTTGCATACGCTTTTCCCCCCGATACCACTGATACACAGGGTACTCAGCAAATGCAGGATCAGCAACATGTCGCTAATACTAATAGCACCTCAGTGGGCCAGACAGTCCTGGTTCTCACAAATAGTGGAAATGGCGCAAGCACCAGCACACAGATTCCCAAAGAGAAGGGACCTGTTAACAATGCAGAACGAAAGGGTGCTACACCCAGAGCCAGAGAGCCTCAGCCTAGCTGCATGGCTCCTGAAGACCTAGAATTTGCACAACTCAAACTACCAGCAAGCACAAAGACTTTGTGGACTGTTCTCGCTACCCCATACTCTGCAGTCTCCTGACTGTTCCTGTTGGGTGCCCAGCTGTTGCGATTCCCAGACTGCTCCAGTTCTGGATGCCCAGACTCTGACGTCTCCTGACTGTTCTAGTTCAGTGACCAGAGTCTACACTCACATGACTGACCCAGCTCTTGATGTCTGGACTAGTCATTATCCTGTCTGTTCCAGTTCTGTATGCCCACAGTCTAAAATCTCCTGACTGTTCCAGTTCTGGATGCACAGTCTGCAGTTCCTGACTGCTCCAGTTCTGGATGCCCAGACTCTGCAGTTCCTGACTGCTCCAGTTCAGTGACCAGAGTCTGCAGTTTCTGACTGCTCTAATTCAGTGACCAGAGTCTGCAGTTCCTGACTGCTCCAGTTCTGGATGCACAGAGTCTGCAGTTCCTGACTGCTCCAGTTCTGGATGCACAGAGTCTGCAGTTCCTGACTGCTCCAGTTCTGGATGCACAGAGTCTGCAGTTCCTGACTGCTCCAGTTCTGGATGCACAGAGTCTGCAGTTCCTGACTGCTCCAGTTCTGGATGCACAGAGTCTGCAATTCCTGACTGTTCTAGTTCAGTGAACAGAGTCTGCAGTCACCTGACTGCTCCAGTTCTGGATGCACAGAGTCTGCAGTTCCTGACTGCTCTAATTCAGTGACCAGAGTCTGCAGTTCCTGACTGCTCCAGTTCTGGATGCACAGAGTCTGCAGTTCCTGACTGCTCCAGTTCTGGATGCACAGAGTCTGCAGTTCCTGACTGTTCTAGTTCAGTGAACAGAGTCTGCAGTCACCTGACTGCTCCAGTTCTGGATGCACAGAGTCTGCAGTTCCTGACTGCTCTAGTTCAGTGACAAAGAGTCTACACTCACATGACTGACCCAGCTCTTATGTCTGGACTCTTCATTATCCAATGTGTGGTTAAAAAAGGTTGTTTAGTCATGGAAACATATTTGGCAATTAATATTGTATCGTTTCTCACTTAACCAATTAAAGTTTTTATTAAACGACTTATCTTTTTATTTTGTTACAAATATGATTATAATGCCTTCATCGGCTTCATCCCAAATAATTTCAGGGAGAAAATTGGAAGTACTCCCGAGGTCGGGCTTACATCCTACCACCTGTAAAAAAAACAAGCATTGGCATAGCCAATAGGTCTCGCCTTTGGGACCTTATAAGTATTTAGTTATGCAGCACAATATCCTTACTGCAACAACATTAACTGTTGCATGGCAAAACACTTATAAGGTCCCAAAGGCGAGACCTATTGGCTATGTCAATGCTTGTTCCTTCTAGAGCCGCCTGCATGGAATTCTCTTCCGCTGCACCTGAGGCAGGAAAGGTCGGAACTTGCTTTTAGAAAAGGGTTAAAAACTTGGCTATTCACTCTGAAATCTTCTATTTGCTGTTATACTAGCACCAGGACACTCCCAGGAGCATCTGTGCGCTTTAAAAATCCGTCTTCATCATCATTATGTAGTAGGTGCAGCACAATGAGAGGTGAAGCAGAAGAGGTGCTGTGGAATAGTCAGAGGTGAGTTATAATAAGATGTTGTAGGTACAGAAGAATGAGAGATGGAGTAGAGGAGGTGTTGTAGACTAGTCAGAGGTGCAGAAGAATAAGAGATGTAGTAGGTGCGGCAGAACGAGAGTTGCAACAGAATAAAAGCTGTAGGTACCGGAGAAAGAGGTATTCATTAGCATAAGAAATGCAGGAGCAGCAGATTAGGAAATAAAAGAACAGAATGAGAATCACACACACAGTACAATAATTAGTAAAGGAACGGAAGGTACCCACAAATGTGAGGTTCAGCTTAATCAAAGAGGTCAAACATGATCAAAACAAAGACATGTGAAACGGAATGCGAGGTGCAGCAGGGTGAAGGTGCCGTGTTCAGAAGAATTCAGGTGCAACAGAAATAAGGCTGGAAAAAGCAAAATGAGAGAGGGGAGCCGAAGGGCTGGGGAATGGGGCGCAGAAGCAGCAGAACGAGTGAAATGACCGCAAGGTTAGTGGACCGAGACGGAGGCAGAAGCATGGGATGGCAGGAGGCTGAGTGCTGATGGGATGTGCATACTTCGAACAATGATGTAAGCATGGGGTGCAGTGGAGTACTCTCCTAAACACATAAATGGAGTCGTTGTGCACACGGGCAGAAAACGCTCATTTAACGCACATTGAGAACAGTTTGTGCAACAGGTTGTGTGTGCGCGCGCTGTGATCGAGGTGTCCAACAAAAAGTGCAGCAGAATTAGACGAAGTGGTGCAGTAGAGTGCTGAGGCTGCAGGTGAAGCGGGATGGGAGCCCTTGTGCAGAACTGCAGGATCACTGAAAGACTGGCGCATCAAAATGAAGTTGCAGGTTCTCACAAAAGTGACGGCGGCAAGTTAGTGGTGGATCTGTTGCACTTTTGCAAGAGCAAAATTGTGACCACCTACCTTCCTGAGGCTCGGTCAAATTATTGTATCTGAAAATATTGACACCAGAAATATCGACCTTCACATATATCGATTTCAAAATATCTGTTATCACGAACTCATGAAGATAATGAGCATGAATAGGAAAATATTGATTTACTATTCTAACTACACGTCTACATACCATGCGGATATATATATAGTCGATACTGCAGACTCCATATTTAAAAGTTTATATTTCGGTATCACGCCTCCGCAAATACGTTTAAGTGCAGTAGCGTTATAAACAAGCAATGGCCGCACGGCCGTGAAACTGACACGGCCGCGAAAGTGAAAGTAATCGCGAGGGAAGCCAGATGGCGAGGGATGCCATATGGCGCCTGATCGCGCGTGAACGCAAGCTGGTCGCCAGCAAACTGCTGTTTGCACTTCCAAAACCCGCTTACTAAAACTCTCGCCAGAGCAGCGCATGCGCTGGCTCAGGCGAGATCTAAAAAGTGACATGATGGGGAGCCACGGCCAACTGCCAATTAGGTCAAGGGAGCCACAGGTCGAAAAAGTTTGGGAACCACTGCACTAAGCCAATGGCACCCAATGGTTGGGGGAATGCATTCCCAGGTCAACTTTATGAAACAACCCAAGATGTCTTTAGCAAACCAGACTGCTGTGCTGTCTGGTAGGCTGTGACCTTACCAGGTCATGTCTCTCTCGCTGTCCCCACCAGCCTTGCACAGACTGAGAACTGACTACTCTGTACACTGAAATTCATTTGGTTATCATCAAATTTGAGAAAGTGACCCATTCCGCTACAGCTCCCAGCATCCATCGAGTAACCAGCTCGTCAGTTAATATCTTGTGAAAACACAGAAGGGGGCACAGCTGCATGGCACTCCTCCCTCTGCTCATGTCCTGTGCCTTTGGCAGACTTGATGTTAATGTAGCCAAATAAGGAATTTCAGAGCAAGTATTCGTTTCCTTGACTGCCCAGTGGCCTGCCAACAACTCTTCATCCCTAACTGTGCCGTCTGCCCACCAGTATGCAAAATATTGTAAATGAGAGGCCAGATGGTAATCCAAGTCAGGGAGCACCAATAGAGCTAGACCACTCTGGCACTTTAATTTCCCATGTTGAACACAAGGGCACAAACTGCCAACATTATGGTGGGTATCGGGGTAGCAGGTGTTCTAAATATCAGTGTAGGCCCTACTGCTATTATCCATTGCAGCGCATAGAGACCCTTAGGAAACATAAATCTTTTGAAAGACTCCCTCTTCTCAAAAGTGACAGCGGTAGCTTGAATCTAAATAACTAATGAATTTGTTGGAAGAAATATTGCTAAGTTTAGTAAGTTAATAAATGAATTTTGAAGGAACATCTGCTGTTTCAGTGATGCAGTCCTGTTGCGAGCACTCCCACTAAAACGCGGTAGGCATGCGGAGAGGTGCTAATACACCCTTGATAAGTTTAGCAGCCCTGCAGAAAAGAGCGTGCATATTTCCACTTGACATATTAGCTCAAAAGCTATTTAACCTGTGTTGGATGTTGAGACCTGCAGGATATACAGAGATTTTTGCAGAAGGAACTTTAACCCGCCAATTTGTGTTATCAGGTGGTACACCTGGCCAGCAGATACTGTTAAGATAGCTCAGTAGGCTGAGAATCCAATGTGTAAACCACCTGGCAGCTTGAAAGCCAGACTCGGATCTCATTTTGGCCAACTTAACTTTTCACATTTATAAGGTTTATAAAATACTATTACTAGTTTAAGCGTTACATCTGTAAAACACTAAAGCTGTACTTTTTTTTTTTTTTTTTTTTTAAACTCCAAACCTGTTTTGTTTGCAAAAGTTGGTTTGTTGAACAAAACTAAGTGGATATCCTATTTAGTTTGACATTCAATAAATGAATGCTTGCGTTGACACTCACGCTTGCAATTATTTGTTCAGTAGTTTGACAGTTTATCTCCCCAGCTAGAAATGACTGGTCGGTTTTTACATTTCAATAGGTTACTATACATACTTTTTTAGTTGCTGCATTGATTTTTGCTTGTTTGTTAAAATCCAATAAAGATAATTGTATCTAGGGCAATATCTGCTCCAAATTATTTTATTTTGTTTGTAAAAGAGACGGTCTAACGAGTTGCTCAAAAAGGTGGACCCTAGAAAATCAAATCAGCATCTTACAGCAAGATAAAGTCCACAGAATCACTGCGCTAAAAACTATGCTGCAATCACCAAAATTTAAATGTAGAATAAAACATCGCATATATGGGCCCCTTTGAACACATCATATTAGCCAGGTGTAATTTGCTGACCATTTCCAGGGATGGTGCCAGCCTCTAGGCTAATGGCATGGTGTTCTGGAGTTTGGACCCAAACACCTGAGAAGAGTTTGCCACCCTTGGCCACAACTTTGAATGGAAGTACAATTAAAGAACTGATCCTTTCATCACCACTAACGGGTGGGGCAGTAGCTCCGTATTGTAAGTAAGTAAAAAAACTTGTAGAGTGCACGAAAGGCGTCTAGGCGCTAGGATTTGCCAGGAAACGAGCAGAAAGACCGGGAAGTACTGGATCATTCCTGTGTAGGGAATAACCAAGTTTTGAGCATTTTCCTAAACAGAAGTCTGGTAGATTGAAGCCTAATATTGATCGGTAGCTCATTCCAGAGCTTGGAAGCTCGATAGGAGAGGCATCTACCTCCCCATCTAGCCTTTTTGGTTTTAGGAACCCGAACCAAGGCTTTACTGGCCGATCTAAGATTCAGACGCGGGGTGTACCACTGAAAAAGTTTCTGTAGGTCCAATGACCCTCCACTGTAAAGTGCTTTATACACCAGGCATAGCACCTTAAACTCGATGCGCTGCCTGACTGTAAGCCAGGGAAGCTTCCCGATGCTGCTAGAAATGTGGTGGTATTTGGGAGTATAGAGCAATACTCGTGCTGCAGCATTTTGCAGTGATTGCAGTTTTAGCAGTTGACGTCCAAATAAAGTGTGTTGCAGTAGTCAATTCGAGAGCAAATTAAAGCGACTACAACCATTTTTCTACGGTCTAATGGAATGAAAGGCAGGATTTTACGCAAAATTTATAGTAGAAAAAAGCAGGATGATGTCAAAAGGTTAATCTGCCCTGCAAAATTTAATTGGACATCAAGCAGAAATCCCAAGTTCCTCACTTTTGCCCCGAGTCCAGGCAAACCCCTGCCACAGGGGTAGGTGTATATATTTAGCCTTTGGGTTAGGTGTATATAGTTTTGCCACCAGTCTCGTTACAGCGTTTGAAAAATAAATGTTGCATTTTAAGAGCGGGGAGCCAGTGGAGCATTTTGAGGGATTCAGATACTTGTTAAAGTTTGTTTCCAGAGACCAAATTGATTCTCTCAGGTGAATCCTACAGTTTTTGTAGTTTAATGACTCAAATGCGAGACGGACATTCTGACATTTGGGTCGCCAGTGCATACCGTGCATTACAATATTCTTAAAAACAGAGATGTTCAGAGCTCCAACCATCACATTAGTCTCCCTTGAGTAGAACACGTTATTGTTTCCAGTTGAAAAAGGGTTGATTTCATTGCCTATTCCATATCTGACAAAATTTAAATCTGCCTGAAAAAGAAGCTACGATTTTATTTTTTAATTTAACTGAATTTTTGATTATCATGAATAACTGAAGAAAATTGGAGTCTCCAGATGTGGTGAATGTTCCTCTAAGCATACATTTTGTGCTGGCAACAATAGTTCAGATTTGCCTCTTCACAAGGCATTCCCCTGATTTAAGTTGTGCAGATAAATCTGTCCCCAAAGAGTGTAACGGGTCTCGTAATCTAATTTGTGAAGCAAGTCTCCATGTTTAAGTTTAAACGAGAAGTGGTGATGGGAAACCTGGCTTGGCTCCCTAGTGGAGAGATATAGCTGGAAAAGTAAAACCCCCATCATTCCCCACTGTTGATTGTTTCCCTGCTGAGTCCCATAGCTGCTCTGACATGCTTGTAAGACAATCCATGAGAAATTATGTTCCACCTGTTCAAAGTTGACCAAAGAGCCTAGTAATATCACTATACCCAAAGGACCATCATCCAGTGTAAATGGCCCAAGCTGATGTCAAAGGATTAGAACATTGGATTGGAATTTGAATTGGCAGTATATGTGGTGGGCTATAAAGCTTTGAGAACATTACGTACAATGAGGGTAGAAAGTTCTGATCTAAAAATTAAAAAAAGCTTGTGGCAAGTCCAGCGGAAATTAAAAAGCCCAGCAGCTCTTAATGACTTCTCTCCCAATTTAAACATTTCCTGTTGTCTTTTTATGTCCGTTGCTTTAAGGCTAAGCCAGCCAATCGTGACAGTGTCAGAGTAACTGACATGAAGGGATTGCAGGAGATTAATAAGGGAGAGCGAAGCCTGTGCACCCTTGCCTCTCCCTCTGCTCTGCAAAATTGTGTTGGCTTGTTTAGCAAGGCTGTTGAGACTTCCAATCCTCCTTTTGTGGCTCTTGCTACGGGGTATCAACATACCAGAAACCATGTGCATTGTGATGGGGGGATTCCTCTGCTCCATCTCTGGCTACAGGCTCTGTCTCTCATTCACTGCACAAATCCACATATCCTGAGGAGAGGGAGCAAATGAGACCATGAGTATTGTAATATTGATTTGAGAGGGCCTCTGTCTCTCTTACGCGCCAACTCCAGCTCCATGTTCTTCAGTGGAGCTCTCAACATTCCAATTATACTATTTTTCAGTGAATACATGAAGTTGAACAACTACTTAAAAATGTTTGGAAGAATGATCTGCGAAATTTGGCTTTACTTATTCAAAGGGTGTCCGTTCATAAATTCACTACAAAACTATGTAGGGTTAGGCCCATAATCAGTAAGGCTAGGCCCTCTATAACGTCAAATCCAAACACAAGTGCCAGTACTGATGTCAATCATTCATTTCATTCACATACCATGATCACACACCTCAATTGTCATGACCATAAATCAATTTTTTGACAAAAAAAGACCTTTTTTTTAAAAATAAATTATTCATAAACTTAGAAAAAACAATTTCTAGACTTTTCAATACACAGGGATATTACTAACACAATATTTATAACGGAAAACAAATCACATAGACATTACACAAAAACTAATCTAACATTGCAAGCAGACATTCCAAAAACCACTTTAAAGCTCAGGTTCTGTTAGTATAAAACCTTATTTTAAAGCAAAAGTGCCCTTGAGACTTGCATTTTAGCGCAGTAATTCAATTTGTTCCTACAAGGGCTGCAACCAAACAGTGTCCCTACTGAGCTCCAAGAAAAAAAAATCACAAATCCTTGTAAATGCAGTTGCTAATGAGCTTCTGTGGTGCCACATATCTAGTACACTTGTTTGGTAGATGGAAAACAGTTGATGCGTTTTGAACCCTTCTGTGTGTCTTTAAGGGTTCTCCTCGGGACTCAGAACACTAGTGAGCTCTTTTCTTCAATATTTGTAATTTTACTACGATTTCGACCTCCAATTCACCGCAATATCAAATGGGGAAATCATTCCCAGATTACAGATAACGAGGGTCCAATGCCTTCTCTCTCTCTCTCTCTCTATTGCAAAAATGCCTTGTCGCTTCTTTGTTAGTTTCTTTTAGTCGAGACGTATATCCTCTGCGAGATGAATGCTGCAGCTATGATTTATGTTCAGGACAATTGATGCGTGTGATCATGGCATGTGAATGAAATGAATGATTGACATCAGTACTGGCACCTGTGTTGTGGTTTGATGTTCATAAATTCAAGCACAAACGTGAAGAAGTTGACCAAGATTGGAATGCTAGCCACCCATATCCGAATAATCTAATTTATTCCCATTTTAAAGCCCAACGTTTACTAGATCATACCTGTCTTCAGCTTGGGCTAAATGTTATCAAGATCAATTTAATAACTTGTACCTGAAAAATGTACTGGTGTATTTTCTAGTACTTCGTTTTATCAAGCCGTCATGCTTTTCTGCATTTGTTGCCATCCGTAAGTGCAGCTGCACTATCGTTTTTTGAAAACCTTTTTAAAACTTCAGATAGTGCTGAATCACTTGTAACTGTGGCAATATCCATTTTCTTTTATAGAGCCCATGACAATGATGTCAAGGAAGCAAGCAAGCAAAAAGGACAACTTGGACTGTCATCTTCTGCGTGTATATTTCAGACTGTTTCACAAACTCCACATCATATACAACAGCATATACCTCAGTGTCTTCATCAGCCACACCAAACCCAGCTCCAGTTTCACTACCCAGGATCTCAATCGCAGAGCTGCCAGCAAGTTGTGTCAACAAGCCACACATCATATCCACTACAGACTTGTCCTGCTGCCATACCAGCCAGTGTTCATGCCAGAGGGCAAATCCAAGCTAGCACGAGTATGTCATTGGCTGTACCAGTTGACGTGAAACCTTGCATTGGTGTTTCATATAACCGAAGTTACCAAGTTAATGGACACTTTCCCTGCATAACACCCTGCTTTGACAGGTGATTACACCAGATGCATTTTGGTGTGTATGTGTGTATACATGTGCATACCACGGTTCCCAAATGGAAAAATAAACATTTCAAGTGTTTAAATGCTTTAAAAAAGGGGGGGGGGGTATAACAGAAGGGAAAGCAATAAGACTATTAACCATTCCTGCAACTATTACTCAGCCCTCAAACCCAAAAAACAAAGATGGTGATTGTAATTTCGAAGGACTCTTGGTATGTCTGAATATGCGGTGCACTTTTCATTGGAAGCCCAGTCTTTAGGCACTTGTGGTAGGAAAGACTGATAATGGCTATTTATGCAGAACTATTGCAGTATTATAATCATAACGCCATATTTATTTCAGAGTATTCACTACTAGGAGCATACAATAATTTTCTTTTGTGTACCACTGTAGAACAGTTAGAGCCCATTTTGTACTTTTCATGTGATCTGAAATATAAAGATTCACTGGGATGTGACAAGCATATACTTAGCAATCTTATAATGTCTTTGGTGCTGTCATCAAACGTGTTATGTATCTTTTTTGATCCTGTTAAAAATAGAAACCAAATTGAGCAATAACGTTATTCCTCAGGACATAAAAAGCAATATTCCAGGGTGTTTTCTTTGTAATACGACACACTCAGGGAGTGATTTTGTTGAAAATATCCTGTGCCTATGTGTTGCATTTAAAGAACACATCACTTTTTTTTTTTTCTTTTTTTAACAAGATGCTTACTGTAAACAAAAAGGCAGCATTTTTTCGACAGTAATTAAATGTCAAAGGATATTGTACGGGGTACATGAAATATGAAGAAGCATTTTGCAAATTTATTTAATGTTGGGCTCATTGCACTTTCTTGTACTGAATAGACATGTCTGCAGTTGCCTTAGTGGGTCATAGAAAAAGAGTTGCGTGTGAGCAGTTTCGTTTAGTGATGACTTTACTGAGGAATTGTTTGAACCATCCAGAGAAAAATGGCACCTGTTTATGATCCATTGGCAAGGCAGTTGAGATTATAATGAGTTGTTTGTGATGAATAACAAATATTGATGTTTGTTGTCAAAGTGAGCAGTGGCAGAAAGTCTTAGAACAAATTGTCCATGGTGCTACTGATGACTGGTTAGTTTTTCTATAAAATATTGTAGAGTATTTTTTTTTTTGCAAATGTGATCTACGTATTAAACAAAGCTGCTAAGTGGCATCTTCAGCTCATGACGTTGGGCAACTTGGTAGCTATGCGCATTACTCCATAAAATGTCTCAAAAAAGTAACATACGAAAGGTGTTTCGAGGTCAAGCATTACTCAAAAAGTGCCAACAGAGCAAACAGGCAATGTAGTAGAAGTGGTACAGTGAACAGATTAAGAGTATGTCAAAAATCTTACGTTTAGTTATGCCTAAACCCAATTTGCCTGCAAATTTAATTCAGGTGAGGTTGGTGCCTGTCTCTTTTGTACTTGTTGATTGCCTTATTGTTGGCATGGTGTTAATATGAAAAGCATCAAAATTTGGACCGTTGTGCTCTTATTAACTGTAGAGATGCAATTGGTGAGCAAGAGAACATGTCCAGTGCAGTTTGTAGTGAACACATCTGCATTGTGCAAGATCTCCGTATCGTGAGCTTGTAAGGATCCATTTGTAAAGAAGCTTCAATTAGGCCACTGCTTTAATATAATTCCGGAAAGGTTAGTGGAAATAATTTCTTCATTCAGACGTGGGGATGGCATTCGTATTATTTCCTTAGTGTTTCTTCAGTGTAATAAATGGATCATTGGATGGAACTCTATAAATTTATCTTTAAGCATGCCACGTAACTGCAAACATTTTTGTACAACTGAGACTTCACAGCTACCCACATTTAAAAGCAAAAAACATATATTGTAACATATTATTTCAAAGTTACATTTCTAGGTCCTTCGAAACTACCTCATTAATGCTGTTCTGTGAATGTAATATTGTGTTTAAGAACTTTGCTGAAAAGAACACTAACTAGCTTTGGTTACCTGCTGAACGGGTGCGAAATAGTTTTACACTCTTTAGGGCCTCAGTTCAGGCAGTCTTAAGGCGTTGTACACTTCGTTTTGGGGGCCAGTAACATGTCTTGATTTGATTTAAAATAATTATAGTGACTAACATAGGTAGCATTTTCTTCAACTGGAGAGGGTGGTTGATACTTCAGTGGAGAGTCATATTCCATTCCTAGTAGTAGCCAAGAGCATTCGTAGGCAAGATATTGCAATTCGAAATTTCTTTTTTTATTATTTATTACATAGTGTAAGAAAGGCATAGATTGCAATCCTACTAACAGTATATATTGAATATAAAAACAGGAAAACAATATGCGCCATGAGCCTTAAAATGCATTTTTAAAACTAGTGGTTTATCGCACACAAGTTGTGGATGACTAGTTGAGATCATGTTTAAAGTACATTCAGTTGTTAAACTGTGTATTGCCACAACAGTATATTCTGATTGAGTGCTGTGCACTTTTTTTTTTTTTTTTTTTAAATAAAAGTAGATTTGGGTAAATTTTCTTTTGCTATCTTTTCTTAACTTGGTGGAATAATGACTTGTAGCAGAACATATATTTCCCCACTTGCTCTCCCGTATGCAAACTAATTTTGCTATTGTACTGCAGTTACTCCATTTGGTGTATTCTTAAGAGTGCCTAAACAACTTCTCAACCACCCCACCATTAATTTCTTCCATCGTCTGCTTCACAATGGCAGCTACAGCCTCAACTCTTAATATCTGTGCTAAACGGCTGAAATTCGGTGTCTTACTTTCTGCCTACAACTTCAGTATCATTGACTCTGTACCCCCTTGCTTCACTGAGTCCTATTTACCTCCTTCACAGATTCACTTTCCTAAAAATCTACCTCCACCTATTTTCTCATTCCTACCCCTTCCCCACCCATCTCCCCATCATCTCCCTCATCTACATGTCCATCTCTGCTGACGTGGCTAACGACCCATCCATTCACCTATAACAACATGAATATTCTTTCTGGAACTCCTAGACGGTGTTCTCTAAACACATCTGAACCTTGCTGAATTTTGCAACTCCTTTAATACCCCACTATGGAATTTGTGCAGCTTCAGAAAAGGCAGATAAAGTTCTACCATTTTTCTTTTATACCCATACTAGCTACTGACATTCTCGGCTTCCAGACACTGCCTCATCTCATACTGCTGTACACTTCAATTTTATATCCCAGCCTAACTTAAATATCCAGCAACTGCCCCTTCCACCCATCTTTCATAGTGATGAGATCCAGACAATCTCCATTTTTGTGTACCATCTTCCCAGTTCTCCACACTAGTTCTCCACCAGCTGAACATACCCTCCTTCAGCCAACCCCTACAAATGCCCCTTCTGACCCTTTTACCCCACATCAAAACATTTTACCTCCCCACTTGCCTCCATCTATGTTTACTTACTCCCTTGTTTCATTCTTCTACTACACTTTCTTCCCCTTTTTAAAACTATAGAGGCCACCACACATTGTGAAGAAACAATCTACTAATTCTACAGCCCCCTTAAATACTATTCGGTACCACTAACCCCTTGCAGACCATCATCAGAGATTCACGACCTCACCACCAACAAACCTCTGTTCTTGTAAGGTCAGAGAAAGTAGTCCGAGGAAGTTGTCTTTATTGCTTCCTTTATCTCTGGATACTGTAGTGCCCTCTCCTCTTCATCTTTCTTGAAAAATTTACATTTTATACTTTTATTCATGACATACTATTTTCAGCCCTGTCATGTTTATGCATTATTGGCTGTGCATGGTACTGTTTCTCATGCGATGCTGACTGGTCTTATATTTTGCCCAGGGCATCCAACTCTATGCCTGTTTGCTGTTAATCAGCAATATTTTATTCCTTGTTTTTTTTCCCCAAATTGTGTGTAAATAAAGTTTCAAAGCGTCCGCCTTGCCATATGGTTAAAACTCCTAGGTTAATCATGCGTAGCATTAAACATTAATCTTGTTCAACCACAATACAGATCAAATCCTTTCTTAATCACACTTAAAATTATGCATAGCTGTACAGCTTAGGAAATGATGTGCTTATAAAATAACATTTTTAGTAGTTGCACAATTTCAATGCCTAAAAATGCACAATACCCAACAATTTGCTGGCTGCACTCAAATTTCATTAAAATTATCATCAAATATCAATAGGTCAAATCCTAGCCTTCCTGTTCCAGTCCCTACTTATATGCCACCTACACCAGAGGATCAAACGCCTATGCTTCAGCAAAATCTCTTGATCTGTATACATAATCTAGAACTGCTGGTATCCCGATATCTCGTTTGCAAGGCTTGTCCCCAATACTGCATATCCCTGCTCACAGAGTTCCAAATTGCTGTGTAGAACATCCCATGGAAGCAAACAAAATAGGTGTTTCAAGAGCAGGTAAGTTTGCGGTACATGGTGGTGATATCAACAAATTCAAATGTATCCTGGTTTTCCCCACTGGCATTTGAGTATGGTGCATATTTGTGTGGAGCTTATTTTCATTGTAGTAAACTTTATATAACATGTACACTTGTTGTGTTTATGTAGATCGCATGCTGTGCATTTACCCATCATCTAGGTATGGATTTGAAATGTTGCTTGCTTGTGTTTGTTTTGTCTTGCATTATTTGACTCGCATTATTTGACTCGTAACCATGTTCCCTGAAACTCACAATGCCCAGGAATACTGACTCCTGCTTAGAATATCTTTGTTTAGCTTTTGATCCAGGGCAGTTCCCCCAAAACCTTCATGACCAATGGGATCCAATCGATATTGAAGAGCAGAAAATACTGGATCGAAAGAAAATTGATACAAGGATGACCGGGGATGGACTAAAGGCAGATTGCTCACTTTTGTCCTTATCACTTCAGGTTGTATTGAAATGAGTCAGTGGAGGGTGGGTTATAGAGAGCTTGCCTTTTAAATTCTGTCCTGTAACTCCTGTGCAAGTAACAGTTGGCTCAGATAACTATAACTGCTGAATTTCACTGGTTTTGTACAAGTGAAATGTGAGCCTAACTATAACGTCCCTGTAACCTTTGTTTTGTTCAGTGAATTTCTAATGTTTTTTTAAAATTCCATTTCCTAACTGTAACCACTAACGTTTGACAGTGAGTGTGTAGGTGCATGAGTGTCTCAGTAGTGGGTGCATGAGTGTCTGTGGGTTGGTGAGTGGGCATGTGAGTGTGTCATTGGGACCGTAAGTGGATGTGTGAATCTCTGAGTGGGTCTCTGAGTGGGGGGGTGTCTGAGTGCTCTCTGTTTTACCCTCTTCTGCTTTGTTTTGTTTGCTGCTTGTTTTCTGCCCTCTGTTTTGCCTTTCCTGCTAGTTTTTCTACACTTTTAGTTTTTTCTGCAGTTTTTTTTGCCCTGTTACGCCTTTCTTGCTAAGTTTTCTGCCCTTGTTTTTCATCCCCTGGGCCCACCATAATTCAATAGAGAAGGGGGCCAATGGGGTCCACTCCCTGGGTCAATTTCTGTCCCGGGGGTCCCATCCCCCGGGGCCCGGCTGAAATTCAATAGGGCAGGGCTGGCTTTAGGGTGGTGTGACGGGTGCAGCCGCACTTGGCGCTGAGATTAGGGGGTGCTGTAGTGTTAGGAGATAACTTATCCGTTTAAAAGCAGCTGCTGCAGAGTTCCTAGTGTGTCCACCAGGTTTCGGGCAATCCTAAAAATTTCAAAATAACGCTGGTGATTAATATTGTTGCTGACAAAAGATCAGAGTTTTGAATAGTGGCAGTTTCCATTCATGATAAAGTAGCTCAGAGGGTTAGTATGCCTGCTGCAAACAACGTTTACCATTGCAGATCACAAAACTGTTTTTGTGTGACTAACTCAGTGGGTTACTATTTAGATGGGTGAGGGGGAATTGTTGCACCAGGCACCACCAGGGCTAAAGCTGGCCCTGATGGGGCAGGGGGCCACGTGGCTCCCACCCCATTCCATCCCACCCCATCTCCGGAGCCTGGCCACAGTAAAATGGGGAGGGGACCTGTGCGGCCCCCCTCCTGGGGGCTGGTTTCAGCCCAGGACCCCATCCCCTGGGACCTGGCCTTGATGCAATGGGGGAGGGGAGCCACGCAGCTCCCCTCCCCGAGGCAAATTTGGCCCTGGGTACCACATTCCCGGGTACCGGCCATGTGTCACTGGGTCCCCTGGTCCTAGCCAGGGCACCCGGTGTGCACAATGGGAATTGCTTGGGGTCTCAAGGCCCCCGTGGTCTCATCCAGCTCCCCACCTACTCCGGGAGCCGGCATTGCTGCTGCACGCAGCGAGCTGCTGAAAATACAGCTCCCTCCGTGCAGGAGCAATACCTTAACCTCTTTCCCTGTCTGCGGGCAGGGAAAGATATGAAAACTCTGCTTCCAGTGGATGGGGGCACTTTGACAGTGCCCACCCGCAGGAACCGGAGTGCTTGCTTTAGTTTGGCAGGAGCGGTCTGCTCCCGTCAAATAAAAGCAAACGGCTATATCCCTGGGCGGTCCCCAGGGCCATGTATGGCTTTAGGAGGGGGGCTGTGGTGCCCCCCCTCCTTTTGAATTTCAAGGGCCTGCCCCAGGGAGGTGGGGGTCCGTGGGTCCGAGAATGGCACCCCCTCCTTCTAGAAGAAAATCAAAGCCCGGGGTGGTGGTCCTAGGGGCTCGGGGGGGGGTGTTACCATGTGGCCCCCTTACTCTTTTTATTTTTTTATTTTTATTTATAGCCCCAGGGAGGTGGTCAACCCTGGGGCATAAAAATGCCGTGGGGGGGGGGGGTGCCCAGTGAGCCCCCTTCTCTTTTTTTAAAATTTATTTTTATTTTTTCATAGAGAGTCTTGGAGCGCTTGGCTTTTAAATTCTGTCCTGTAACTCCTGCCACATTGGTTTCTCCATGCCCATTCCCTGGAGCCTGGCCATTTAAAGTGGGTGCCTGGTCACTGCTTGCTCCCCGTCTCCTGCAGGAGCCGGCATTGCTTTGACACAGAGGGAGCTGCTAACATGCAGCTGCCTCTCTAAGCAATTGTGCTCGTTCTCAGTAAGTGAGAGCATTGAAAGCGAGCATGGTTTGCTATGGCTTGGTGGGAGCGGTGAAGCTCATGCCAAGCCATAGCAAACAGCTATGTCCCGGGGGTGGGCACCCAGGGACATAGCAGGATCCGTCCCTGGGGGGGGGGGGTGGGTGGCAGTACCCAGGGTCATGTATGGCTCCAGGAGGTGGTTCCACGTGACACACCACCTCAATTAAGGGCCTATCCCGTGAGGTGGTGGTCTGGTCTGTGAGCCCCCCCCCCCCGCCATGTTAAAATTAAAAAGCCCCTGGGAAGTGACGGTCCCTGGGGCTGCAGGGGAGGCCATATGGGTCTCCCCCCACACTGATTTTAATCAATGGTCCCCGAGGAGGTGGTGGTCCCCGGGGCGCAGGAGTGCTGCATGGGCATCCCCAAAATTATTATAAAACCCTGCCCCCGAGATTTGGCTCACCTGGGTGCTTCTTATAAAAGATACACAGAAGTCAGTGTCTTTTTTTATTTTTTTATTTATTTTTTATTATTTTGCAGCTGATCTGCAGGTCCACCCGCAAATTTGTGGCAAAATGTTTTAAAAAATGCTTTTAACTCTTCCCCCCCCCCCCCGCCATATCTGGGGAGTCAGGGTATTACTACTATGCCCCATTTCTTTATTTTGTTACTTTTTTGTGGAACTCTGCTTCAAGCCGAGTCCCAAGATGGCTGCAAACACTTCCTGGTTGAAGTGTTGCCAGCCAATCAAATTTCAGTAGGATCCACGAGTCCACTGCAAGGAGCAGAGTCCCCAGATATCTATATTTTTTTTACTTAAATATCTCAAACTACTGAAAGGACAGCGCCTTGAGACACTTAGGGGTGATTAGTTTGCGCTTTACAAATGCCGGATTATTATTATTACAAATTACAAAAAGCACGCTTTCTGGACCAACATCTAGCTTTCTGCCAAATTTGCTGTAATTCCGTTCAGCAGTTCGGGCTGTAGTCATGTTCAAACAAAGAAAAATCCCCATTGACATAACACGGGGTAAATGTGTTTTGAGATCCCCCTTTTTTTCTTTTCCCCCGCTTGACGGATCAATCCAAAACTTTCAACACAGCAGATGAACCAAAAAGGGGACATTTTTTTTAAAAGACTCGTCAAGCAGCGCAAAAGTTATAGGCAAAACAAAAAACGCTATACCTTTGTCCCTAACTATAACTACCTACTGGCTTTCGGCAGTAGGTAATATGTAATTTACTGAAAAATACCCAAAGGTTACAGGGACGTCATAATAAGGCTCAGATTTCACTCCTACAAAACCAGTGAAATTCAGCAGTTAACTATAACTTACACCCCTGCAATGCACTGCTTATGACCTCACATATTACATCACTCATGACATGGTCAGTGACGTCACTGATGACATCTCAAAAGACATCACTGATTACATCATCCAGTTAGTGTAACAATGATACTATTTCTAATGTATGTTATCTGAGTGGCTGATAGACTGAATCTGTCTGGGAGTGGCTGTCTCAGTGCTGTATAGGTGTATGAGGATGTATGGATGTGTTGGGGAGTATATGAATAGTTGTATGGATGTGTGAGTGGCTGTATTTTTGTGGTAGTGGGTATGGGAGTAGCTGTATGGGTGACTTAGTGACCATGGCTGTATACGTAAGGCAGTCTTCAGTGCAGGACATCATCTGCTATTTGTTGCGCATGCAGAAATCAGGCATGGTGTACACCTCGATTAGGGTCCATTTGGCAGCATCCACAGCCTAAATGTAAAGTAGACCGCTCCAATCATTTTTTTTTAAATTCCTGTTGTGAAGGACCCCATGGAAGCTCTAAAAAGAGTTGTACTGCTAAGAACGCCACCTGCGCCTTCATGGGATCCTAATGCGTTTCTAAGAACAAGCCCACGCTTTATGCCTAAGATTGTCTTCACATTCCTTGTTAACCAAACTATTGACTTAACAAGTTTCTTTCCACGACTTCACTTGCAGAGAGGGCCTCACACCCCCCCCCTCCTAGATTTTTAAAGAACCCTGATGTAGTATATGTTCATGTAGTACATTAACCATAAAAAATCAAAGCAACTAGGGAAGCCAATTTACAAGTCAGGTTTTTCACGATGGATAGTTACGTTCATTCAAGTGTGTTATGCCAAAGCTAAGAATACACTGTGAGAAAGTTCCCTCTTTTTGCATGGCTGCCCCCATTTTTTTTGCTAAATTGCTGATGTGCTTTGACTGAGTGTGCCCTGGGCTCCTGCCAATCAGGTGCCCAGGGCCTATGTTCTTTCCCTAAAACCTGCATTCACACAAAACCCAATTGGCATCTCTGGCCACAGGTCAGCCCCTGGTAAATGGTACCACAGGTACCCAGGGCACTGTGACCAGGGAAGAACTCTAAGGGCTGCAGCACTTATTGTGCCACCCGTAGAGGCCCTGTACCATTACACTCACACACTGCCTTTGCAGGATGCGTGTTTTGGTGCGGAACAAAGTGAAGAGTCGAATTGGCACACATCTCTGTGTGTTACAAAAAGGTGAAGAACAAAGATAAACCCATGTGCTTGGTCCATGATCCAGGGAGGAATGGAAGCCTGTGGGAGCTAAGCAATCGAAAGATTGAAAATGAGTGACAACAAAAACAACTAGTGGTATGCTGTGGGTGGGTTGTAAGCCCACTGAACTGTAAACAATACGTTTCGCAGAACAGCACAAATGCTGTGTAGGCGAGACTTTGAAAGAGCCACTATGGCCTTCTTAGGGAATATCCCACTTGCCGACATCTGTAAAGGCACATGGTTTATAACCCCATGTCCACCGGACATTACTGTGTAGACATTTGTGCCTGCCAAAAGGCACAGGTTGGGCACACTGTCCTTAAAACCTGGTTCCAAACCTCTTTCTTATCAGCACACAAGCCACCATGTTAGTGTATGAGCACTGCTTTTCACTCTATTCATGCCTCAACAGAATGGAATATTGGACTTGTTTAATATTATAGCTTTACTTGTCTTCTGTATGAGTTGCTACTGTTAACTGAGACAATATGTATATTAACAACATGTTTTGTGTAAATCTCTGATTATGGAATATATCTATGGCATTTACAAACGTGTTTATTCTACTCTACTTGCAAACGTGTTTATTCTCCTATAGTCATTACATATTTATGTCTGTAATACCACCAAGACTCCAGCCGAATTGTGAGTCCCATTTCCTCCCATATCCCAGCCCCTGTCACATGAGTCCTTTCTTTATTTTTGCAATCCTACAGGCAACCAATGTACAGCAGCGTCTGAAAATGCTGCTGCTATTATCTGAGACATTATGCATAATAATAATATAAGTGTTCTTTCAGTAAATCTCTGGTTATTGTAAATATCTATGGGACTGATGGAGCGTTTTGGGCCTACCCTCTTACCATTCGTACTCCGGTGAACCTTTTTATTCAACTGAGAGTTGAGGAGAATTAACATTACAACAATCTATTTCAATTAACAGTGTAACCCATTTGGCTACACAATAAGGACCAGGAATCAGTAACTAAGGTTACAAAGGTTTATTACAAATTAGCAATCAAGTTAAGGTACACGAATCTCCGTGCCATGCTATAAAGATGAAGAAAAACAAGTGGGAAATCTAACCTCCTAAAGAAGTTTAGGCATACCATTATTAAACGAACAAGAAGTTCAGTCACAGCAATACAAACGATTAACATTAATAGCTGATGTTTTCAGTCCTCTCTTCTATACTTGAGTAAATATAAAAGCGTCTAAGTTAAAGTCCAAACTAAGAGAATAGTTCATTAGTCTAATAAATCTCAAAATTCAGGGAACTTCAGAAAAATAGGAAAATCCAGGGCAGTATGGGAAGTGAGAAAAATGAAATTAAGGAAAGGAGTCAGCATTTCAGACGCTCAGTCAGAGTCTTCTTTGGTCAGGGGAATTTTTAATGTTAGGCTGAGCCACACTCAGCAAGAATTAAAGGGAATAAGCATAGAGGTCTAAACTTCTCAAAGTCCAAGGAAAAGTGCTCCAGCATCAGACAGTGTAGAATCAAGTTATTCACACCAAACTTATTCAGGTAGCACCCCCCTGTTTGCATCATCAGGGGTTCCATTGTCCTTCTCCATTGTCACGTTGTAAACTGAAACATCTGCAAGATATCATACTGAAATTGGGAACAACATTGCCTTGCTCCACCAACCCATATGGTAACATTGCAGCCAAAGCTCTCTCTCAATCGCTAATACAGTGTTGTATCTATTCTCAAACTAACAATGCATGTGAATACCCGCAAGGGAAGTCATGTCAGCAGAAATGGAAAACAGTATTTTATTAAGTATTTTATGCAGAATGAAAGAGGCCTAGTAGGGGCAAGTTAAACTATTAAATCAATGGTGTACATTTTAATGTGTGCATGTTTAAGCATAAATGAATATAACTTGTCGGTACATTAGATGCATAATGCATGTGGCATATGGGATAGCTTTTAATAATGTGTAAGTAAGACTAAGAACTACATTTTATATGAAGTATATGTGTAACATTAGGGCACACAGTACATAAATCCATTATAGTTTCTAGAGTAATCACATTCTACATATATGAGGATGGTTTCTACTCAGTCACCTAAACAATAAATCTTGTTCAATGAGTTAAACATATGCTAAGGACACGTTTTAGGATATGCATCTGTGAAGTGTAAAGGTGGGGTTAAATTTACGCTGTACCAATCCCCCCCTCTGATTGCTAATAAAGCCATCAAATCTATGATAAGAATCTTTCTATCAGATGAACAAATTACAATTGGTTGTTTTCATCATCTTTCTTCTGAAATCCTCCAGAAATTTCATGTCGTCATAGTACTTGCTTTGTCTGTCTTCTAGTTCTACATCTGCTCTCTTTCTCTTCACTACTTTTTTCACTTGAGCACGTTTGTTATCCCTTATAGATTACAAACAAGAGTAATCAACAAAGAGCCATTATCTGTAAAGGTTTCAAGCTGCTTCCAACAATTCCACTCCCTAAGTTTCCAAACCATCTGCCTATAGTAGAAAATCAATTCCCTATTGCTTCCTAAGCAACTGTTGCTTCTAACTCTTTCATGAATGTTCTTATTGTATTTCTTCAAGTCTTTGCTGTTGTCTGGAATGCAAGTACAACATTGTTGAACTTTTAACATCCGACAGACTCCTCCCTCCTGCACGAGAAGGACATCTATTGCAAGAACTGTGATCATACTGAGTCAGCTCCTGGCCCTGTGTCCAATCATGAGCCCCCGGCTTGGGAACCCCGTAAATTGGGAGGATAATATGGTGACAAATAGTTGCAGACTGAACTTGCCACCAGAAGCTACCCCTCTAGCTGCTATTCTCATAGGTGTTACCCCGCTTAGAGAGCACTGTCTTGAATCTACCTCTGAGCTGTTATGTAAAACGAAGTACAGGTGTGATCAACATTCTAGCAATAGGGCCCGGGGTCTCCTCGCACATCATAATGGCCAGGCGAGTGGGATGGGTTGGCCATAGGCCAAAACAGGCAGTAGGTGATTGTATTGTTGTCAACTTTGATGGTGCAGAAATAGCGGGCCAGCTATTCCAGGATGGCCCTAAGGAAGGCCCAGGGGGCATTAGGGCCTTACCCTTGGGGTTCTTTTATCCACCATATGAGGGGGTACAGCTACCCGGTAGGAGTCAGCAGGGGGTTTGGCCCTTAGTAGACAGGAGGGGGTGTCCTTTACAACGACCAGGTTCTAGGGAGGAGTTACTACCTAATATTATCGTGTGACTTTGGAGCGTGGCTAGGTCAGACCTTGCGCAATACCATTATATAATCAAAGTACCAATAGTATCTAAGAAATGCTCAAGGGAACAGATAGGAAACGGCCACCTACGTATCCAGAGAATCCTCTGTGACCAAAGATACACAAAGAACAAATATGAAACAAGTTCCCGTTCCCGAGCAAGGAACAAAATTGCGATATCAGTAAGTAAATCCAAGAACAATCAGTCCAAAATAAGTATTCTTCTTTATTCTTTATTTTTTCATCCTGTTTATGACCGTAGTGATTTTACACATGGCTCATGATAGCAGATTGGCGATGTTGGTGTAGCCAAGATGTAGCCAACACGTGTTTCGTCGTGGGTGTATCGCCCAATGACTTCCTCAGGGCAGACGTGAATTCAGAAACAGTTCCGCCAAAAATCCAGGCGAAACCTGTAATTAGTCCCATACAATATGGGTCTCGAGGTTACATGTGTTCCAGTAAGCGTGGTTTTTAATATATATATCGTATTAAGGAGAGTGCTCCCATCGTGACCAGGTACCGGATAAGAGTGAAAAAAAAGTTTTTTCTGAACTGTTTCTGAATTCACGTCTACCCTGAGGAAGTCATTGGGCGATACACCCACGACGAAACACGTGTTGGCTACATCTTGGCTACACCAACATCGCCAATCTGCTATCATGAGCCATGTGTAAAATCACTACGGTCATAAACAGGTTGAAAAAATAAAGAATAAAGAAGAATACTTATTTTGGACTGATTGTTCTTGGATTTACTTACTGATATCGCAATTTTGTTCCTTGCTCGGGAACGGGAACTTGTTTCATACCTAATATTATCCCCCGCAGGACATCGTCCTCACCTAAACTGCCAACATTGCCAACTGGGGCGGTAGAAGGGGAAAACAGTTTAGCTTGTGAAAACAGATTTCTGCCATTAACTCTCCTAGACGAAAATGATTGACTGGAGCCTTCTCTCCGATACCGGAGTAACATTAGTGACATCGTCAGGGGTCAGGGGTCTAGTGAGAGTGAAAATTCCAACTGCAAGATCCTTAGTTGGAATATAGCAGGTCTGCGAAGTAAAAAAGATGACTCCAGGTGGTTTAATTTTGTAAAAGAATATGATATAGTGAGTTTACAGGAGACCTGGAGAATAATTTCTGGGTGGACTGGTTTAAATCCTATGGTGTGCCTGCACGGCCTTCTCCAGCAGGCAGAGCAAAAGGGGGCCTTTTTAATGTTAATTTCGCTTAAATTGTCAGGAACTCATTGTAGGGTGGATGTTGGTTCTTGTAATTGCACGGCTATAGAAATCACTTCTACCAACACATCCAAAATGTTGATTGTTAATTTTTATAACTCATCTAAGAGTAATTTTTTAAATGAACATTTATGTAATCTGAAATGTTTTTTAGAGGATTATAGATTGAAGAAAACCACTTATTCTATTATAATCATGGGTGATTTTAATACTCATTTATGTGCTATGAACTGTCAGGTTGAAGACTTTCTAGGGCCGGCAAATTCATCCAATCCTCATTTTGAGCATACACAGCAGGGGGAATGTCTGGAGGATCTTTTGGCTGCATTAGATCTTATCGAACCCAGCGCCAATGCTAGTGAGGCGAGGATCCCTACTTACAAAGCACAAGGGCGGGACACTATAATAGACTATATATTTATCTCCCCCGTTTTGTCCTCCCAGGTGGTTTTTTACAATGCTCAGTGGTCCCATTTTAGTGACCATAATCCCGTCCTTCTTGTGTTGGGCAGGGGTTTTGGCCTAAAGGGTAAGCAGGAAAAACAATCTACTGATATCTACCTAAAACCTACTGAACAAGGACGTAGGTTAAAATATCTGCCTTGATCAATCAAAATGGGGGGGTCGAGGTACTCACAGCTTTTGAAGGCATTTGCGCGCAGGTAGCGTTAGGCCTCTCCTTGCCTAGTAGAAGTCGGCAACAAACCGGCGAGAGATGGTTCGATAGTAACTGCTCTGAAGCGCATCGTAAGCTGGTAGTCGCTTTGAAACAGGTCCCACGAGACAAATTCTATATTGCCTCGTTAAGAAAGGCGTTTAAGTGTGTCCTTAATACCCGTAAAAATTAAATTAAAGAGGATGCATGGAATTAATTATTAGTAGTGGAGGTCCTTAAGGATAGTTCTAGATTCTAGGCTATTGTAAACAAACTGTTTTTTCTGGAACTGACAACCCCCCCTTAGAATGTAATATCACAGAAGCACAATGGTTTTCCAATTTTTAATCTATATATGAGGCCCCTACCACTATGGATTCTCCTGCTAGCTTAGAATATAAAAGGAACTCCTCTGTAGTGGTCTTTAATGAAGGTGAAGTAGAGTTGTCTATAAAGCAAATGACTAGCAACAAGGCCCCCGGCCTGGACGGTGTTCCAGCCAACCTGTATAAACAAAACCCATCTTTTTGGGCCAAAATCTTGACAAAAGTTTGCAATTTGGCAAGTCAACAGGGTTTCCCGACATCCTGGTCGTATTCCATCATCATCCCAGTCTTTAAAAAAGGCCAGAGAGGGGACCCAAGCTGCTATAGGCCGATATCTTTAATTGACTCAGCTGTAAAAGTGCTAGGGAGAGTGATTTCAACTAAGTTAATGGACTGGCTGAATGAGAGTGGTGTTTTAACAAACCTTCAATATGGCTTCAGAAAAGGAAGGAGTACACTGGATCAGTGTTTAAATTTACACTTATTAGCAGGGAAAGACACAGTGGCTAAGGCGGGGACATTACAGCTGGCCTTCATGGACCTCTCTTCGGCTTTTGACCTGGTTAACAGATCACAGCTATGGTCCATTTTGATTGATATGGGAATTGATCAATGTTTAGTTCACTTCTTGGCTGACTTACACAGGGATCTCTCCGCAAGGGTGAGAGTCAGCCAAGAAGGTAATTGCACAAAGCACTTTAGGACTGGAAGAGGCATCCGTCAGGGCTGCATTTTAGCTCCATTGCTTTTTACCTTATATAGATATAACCTAGGCAAGTTTTTAGACTCCGCCAGCTTAGATATTCTGTGTGTAGGGGACAGGGTTATCCCTGCCCTCCTATACGCAGACAACGCTGTATTGTTGGCTCGTACAGCCCTAGGACTTCTAAGGCTTTTGGATTCCTTTGGGGCCTTTATGCAATCGTTGAACTTAATTGTCAACATAGCTAAATCACATACAATGACCATGGGACAGAGACCAAAAAAGCCAAAAACTTTCTATTGTGAAGGCGTAGAGCTGTCTAGGGTGACCTCTTTCACCTATTTGGGGGTACTATTTGACGAGAGGGGCTCGTGGGTCCCCCAACAGAAAGCAAAAAAAAAATGCGATGGCTAGGTCTACGGCTGCCGTCCATGGTTTCTCTCAGCGACTTGGGGCCAGGCCAATCGCAGCTATGCCTAATATTTACAGGTCTAAATGCATAGCCATTGCAAGGTACGGGTCTGCTATCTGTGGTTATAAGTCGGTGTAGGGGCTACAGATAGTTGAAAATAAGTTTTTACGATCTCTTTTGTCGGTCCCCCAATCTACCTCCACTTATGTTATACATCAAGAGTTAAGCATTAGCTACATATCAGATTTGATAAGGCTGGCCCCGGTGGTATGTTGGCTTAAGACCTAGACTAATCCAGAACTAGCTCTGAACCATGAGATTGTGTCTCCATGGAGAGAGCTAGTTGTATCCCGTGGTTACAACATGTTAAGCTAATTTTATATAAACTAGGGTGCCCAGATCTCTTTGACTTTCCGGAAAAAATAAGAAAAGAGGATCTGGTGTGGGTAAGGACACGTTTTTTTGAATCTATTATCTGTAGAGAGAGAGGCGATTGAGCTAATGAAACCTTCAGTAAAAACATAACTTTTGCTTAAAACCTCTGCACAGATTGAACTTTATATGACAATAGTCACTAAGCCCTTGCATCGCCTGCTTTTAACTAGATTTCGTTTTAATCTGATTCACTGTTTACTAGCCGACTCACAAGGCTGGAGCAGCGTGAGCGACTTAGGCCCTTGCGACAACTTTTCAACCCAGGACACTGCACTTCATAATGTTTTGCGACCATTATAGTGCTATCCGTAGCAGGTTTTTACTCCCAATCTTAAGGGGAAAGGGTTACATACAGGTTAGACCTGCTTTACTTTATCTTCAGATGTTGAATGATCCTTGGGAGATTTTTAATATTGCGAGCTACTTAGTCGCTGCCGTGAGACTTAGGAGAAAATGGTATTTCCTTACATGTGCTCCAATTGTACCTGTATGACCAAATGATCTCTGTTTTAACGCTGGCACTTTCTCGAGCTGTTTTTTTTAATTCTTTATTTTAGTTGCTTGTTACTATGTATGTATTATTGGTAACCTGGGTTATTAGTGTATTTATGAAATCTGGCTTTGAAATGTTTTTTAGGTCGCCCATATTTATTGATTAAAATTGTATTAGATGTTATTATCGTGTGGTGTTATGCGATGTACTTTTATGGTTTTTATTAACCGAATAAAGTGGTTTTGACTGACTATTGCAAGTCAATTGTGCAAAACCATAGATATAATGGCAACCATTTCAGTATCTATCACTTAAAATCATCCAGCTGTACTAGTAGATAACTTAGCAACTACAGTAGAAAGCTTTCTAATTTTGTGTAGTAAAGCACCAAAGATGTCTCCTACAATTTCACCAGCACTGGCACCTCTTTGTTTTCGAATATTCTCCCCCTGTTGAGTCATCGAGTTGTCCCACATGATACATTTTTGGAAAAACTATCCCTAAATAACATGTTCCATACCGTCTCTTTGGCAACCTGTAAAATGCATACTTCCCACAAATGTAATAAACTCCAGGAAAAACAGGATCTGCACCATCTAAATATAATCCCCAATTTCCACAAACTTCAAATGTATGATCACATTCACTGTTTTCCACATACTTTGTGTGTTGTGGATTTTCTAATGAATATGCATAATTTCCCTTTATGTTGCCAATCTAAAGCTAATGCTGTTAAATTTACCACTAACCTATGCTCACTTTCCTCTTTAGCCCAATGAGGTACCCTCAAATGTTTTGCTGGTTTCGCTAGTATATCTTTCCGTCTGTCTCCTACTGAATCTATTAATTTCTTTTCTACACTTGTTAAGGAACAAGTTAAAGTGTATCTTTACGCATAAGCTGTGTCTAATGTCATGGTGGGTCTAAAGAAATGTCCCATTATCTCTGAAGTTTTAGAATCAGGCAGACAATTCAAAAGCTTCAGCACAAGAACATCTGAAAATACTAAGTCATGATTTGAGTAATAATATTGAAGATTACCCTTTCCATAAAATAAGCTATAGGTAACTCCATATGTCAAGGGGAGGTGATGGTAGGTAATAGTAGGTAATAGCCTCACCAACTGATGTAGGTAATTGCATGCAAATGTAGTAATCCCTACCATCCATAGTGTCAACATACTCCTAAAGCAATTTAGAATACGTGTTGAGTGAATAATCTCCTCTAGATGCAGCTACATATAAATCTTTCTCATCTATTGCGGGTAAGCTATTGTCAGTAGAAAATGGTGTTTGATGGACACTTGTAGATCTAAGCTCTACAGAAGTAGGATGGGGCAGGCTCAATATTACAAGCAAAGCAATCAATACTAATGTCACAACTACAAATACTCCTACACATAAGCATCTACGTCTACCAGTATTCGATCTAGGCTCCATGAGTTCTCTGATGTTAGACCATTTAAATTTAAGTTTTCAGTACAATCTTTTCTTGATTTGTGTCCACTTGTTCAAGTAGCAAAGCGAAGTTCAAATGTCTTTTCAGCACAGTATATGCAAATGATCTTTGTGAGACTTCCTTATACCTACTCTCTGTTCTTCTGAGGGACAACCTTACGCTCCTTCAGCAGACCTGAGCCTTGGTACTCTGCTTAGTAGTTTGGTCAAATCTATTACGTTCTCTCTAGTAAATGCTCAGTTCAAACTCACCATTGATCACATCCAGGATAAATTGCCTCAGTCTGTTGGAAGGCAAGGCAATTTCAAAATTCAGCTCAGCCACAAAGTTCAGTTCAAGGAGGCACAATTGAATACAAACTGTTATGACAAAATGTCCAAAATGCTATCTCCCAGTCATTGGGGAAAAAAAATGTGTCCATTCAGATGAAGAGTACCTCAGACGGGGGGTACTCTAGCTCACCTTGATTTCCTCACTGCAGCCCCTTCCTCATCATTGTCACTTAGGCCATATCCTTTATTATCATCTGGGATAGTTTTGGGCACACACAACTGCACACGGTTTGCATCTCCCTCTCTCCTGTCTTCTTGGCTACTGGTCCCCAGACACAACTTGCACTACTGTTGCACTAGGCCCTTCGCCAGGGTATGATTCTGGCACAGTCAACAATACAGGATAGGACCCTTGTGTATTGACTTCAACTGTTGACTCTCTCAGACCCCCACCCCTTTCAAGCCAAACAAGTGCTGTCTCAGCTTCTTGCTGATCCCCAACAGCTTGACTTACCTGCTCCCTTTGTCTCACTGTTACCACCGGCACACCAGAGACAGGTGCTGTTATCTCACCAAGGGGACAAGGGACTCTGCGAGTACATGTAGCGTGCACCCAGTTGGGGAGACCTCCACACTTCACAGCTGTTGTGGTGACCAAAATAACCTTGCAACTGAGGATCCAAGCACAACTTGTACACACGCTTCTCCACCATAACCCAGTCGCCAGGACTGAGATCATGGCACTGCTCCTGTTGAGGTTGGGCTGTAGCCTCTCTAACCTGGTGAGACACAGAACACACCACATCAGCTAGTCCTTTGCCGTAATCAAGAATCATGTTGTCTCTAATATTCACAAACGCATTTGTAGACACAGCTGGCAGTCTCATAGCTCTGCCTATGATGATGATTTCATGGGGAGACAATCCTGTTCTCCTATTGGGAGTACCATGTAGACTCATCAACGCATGAGGCAAAGCATCAGACCATTTTAGAGATGTCGAAGCACACACTGTAGCCAACCTGGATTTCAAAGTGCAGTTGACCTGCTCCACAATTCCGGAAGCCTCTGGTCGGTAACTGCAATGTAGCCTCTGTTTGACTTGTAATACTGCGCACAACATCTTCAGGACCTTATTATAAAAATTAGTTCTTTGGTCTGACTCCAGAGAAGTCTGGAAACTGGACCTTGGTATTAACTCCCTCAACAACAACTTAGCCACTGTGCGACACAGAACACACCACATCAGCTAGTCCTTTGCAGTAATCAAGAATCATATCATCTGTAATATTCACAAGCGCATTTGTAGACACAGGTGGCAGTCTCATAGATCTGCCTATGATGATGATGATGATGATTTCAAGGGGAGACAATCCTGTTCTCCTATTGGGAGTACCATGTAGACTCATCAATGCAAGAGGCAAAGCATCAGGCCATTTTAGAGATGTAGAAGCACACACTTTAGCCAACCTGGATTTCAAAGTGCAGTTGACCTGCTCCACAATTCCGGAAGCCTCTGGTCGGTAACTGCAATGTAGCCTCTGTTTGATTTGTAATACTGCACACAACATCTTCAGGACCTTATTATAAAAATGTGTCCTTTGGTCTGACTCCAGAGAAGTCTGGAAACTGAACCTTGTTATTAACTCCCTCAACAACAACTTGGCCACTGTGAGACTATCACATCTTCTGGTCAGGCAAGCTTCAGCCCAACGTGAGAAAATGCACAGAATCACTAGGACATATCTCAACCCATTGCACACAGGCATCTCAATATTGTCCAGTTGCATCCTGTTGAAGGGACCTCCTGATCTCCCTATGTGACTCAGTGTGACTGCTGTTCCGCCTACATTCTGTTGCTGGCACATAACACATTTGTGGCACAACCCTTCAGCCATCAATCTGAACCAAGGATTGAACCAAGTTTGCCCAAACAAGCACACCATGGCATCTCTAACTACATGCGCAGGTCCATGATTATGTCTTGCCATTGAATATAACGAGCTACCTGGCAACAAAGGTCTTCCATCTCCTAAAACCCAAATATTGTCTTCATCTCTTTTGACAACCTGCTCTAATCCAGCCTTGCTGTTACGCCTCTGACACTTCTCCCTTCAACCTCTAAACGTCCTCCCAATTATTAACTGTAGTTAACAACAGATTGCAATTTGTTTCATCCTGCTTCTTGTTCTGGTACTCCCCATTGAAGGTACAAGCGTTCAGTCCACAATATCTTGTGGTTTAGTCCTCTTATCTATTGCCCACTGTCACATAATTTGTGCCGTTGTGATGTGCAGCACACTTCACAACCACAATCTGGACAGGCAGCTGTAATGCCTGTAACCGTTTATGAACACTCTTGCCATTCCTAATGGGGAACCTGAAGAGGTTATAAACCCACGTTGTGGCCATAGCTGTCTGCAGTCATAAACCACACCAAAGCCATAATTACTATCAGTGAAAATGGCCACACTCAACTGGTCTGAAAAATAGAGTGCTTTAGTAAGAGCAATCAGTTTGGCCACCTGTGCAGAAAATGCTCCTTGGGGCCAGGAGAAGGCTTCAACCACACCTGAGACAGTACAGACTGTGTAGGCAGCTCTCAGGTTTCCTTCATGGTCTCGTAAGCAGCAGCCATCAACAAACATCACATAATCTGATTCCTGGTAGTGGCACATCTTGTATGTCAGGTCTCAGCTTGGTTCACAGTTCAGCAACATCAAGACAGTCATTCTCAACTTCACCCTCATTAACATCATCTCCAGGTAGGGGAACCAGTGTAGGAGGACTGAGTACAGTACATCTTCTCAACGTGACATTGACTGCGCCAACTATGACTTGTTCATACTTAGTGAGATGACTGTTGGTTGAGTGTTGGGGCACAGCAGAGACATTCTCCCAGCTCTGAGAAGGCACGAATGTAGTTGTCATCCCATGGTACTCGATTTGAAACTTCTCTGTGTGTCACCCTCTGCAAAGGCTTGGACACTAGGGAAAAGTTGGGAATCCACTGTCAACAGTAGCACCCCATTCCCAAGAACATCCTGACTTCTCTCTGGGTAGTTGGTGTATTCATTTTCAGAACTGCCGAAATTCTCTCTTGTGACACCTTCCTCACTCATCTCTCAATGTGATGTTCTAGGTACAGGACATTTTTCTGATAGCACTGTAATTTGGTCGGGGACATTTTATGCCCATTTTCAGCTAAGTGGTTCAACAGAGCAATTGTGTCTCTTTGCAAGCCTTTTGAGTATTTGATACCACCAATAGGTCATCAATGTTTTGGACCAAAACTGAGTGATAGGGTATTACTAGGGACTTCAGATTCTTCTTGAGTATCTGATTAAAAATTCACGGACTCTCCTTATACCCTTATGGGACTCTGCACTATGCCCAAACATGTCTGCCAAACCGAAATGCGAAGAGGAATTGGCTATCCTCATGCAACGGAATGGAGAAGAAGGCTTTAATTAAGTCAATACATAATGTAGATTCCTGGGGCAACTTCAACAACAATAATATCCAAAAACAACAGATAAATACCAGGAGAGACAAATGTGATAGAAAAGTACAAAAATAGTTGTTTATTGATGATAATATATTCTTTTTTCCAATATTAAAATATAAGCAACCCACATACATGCCACATCCATCTAATCATACGCACTCAACAATCAGAATATATACATATACAGGTGTATTTAATACTAGAGACCTCGTCTATCAAAATATTCTGTACATGTTCTGAAACATTTAATCTTAATAACAACAAATGATTATTTTCAACATTTTTCAAAGATGGGCCTTGACTTTAGGCTTTTAATACAGAGAATGTATCTGTGTCGTGAAGCGACTGCAGTTTCCGGGTGGTTTCTACGCGCGTTTCGGCATAGGAATGCTTTCTTCAGGAAAGGCCACCTCAGATACAGGTACTCTCTGTGAACATAAACATATGAATGGTATATACCATCTCTCCTGCTTGATATTGATTTTTACAATGTCCTAATGTGCTAAGGCTAAGTAATACAATTATAAAAAAAATGTAAAAGCTCCGTATTTAGAGACCATCACCCTTATAAGAATTGTTCAAAACAAGATGAACAGAAGAAAGATTGAAGGAAAACCAAATGACGCCAAGGTGCTGACATCATCTACTCATGCAAGTGGTATTGTGACCATTGCTGTAATCTGTATGCATGCTACTGTGGAGATATATGTGCCCAGTGCTCAAAACCCTCTTCTAGCATTCCAAAAGATGCTAATCCAGTGTACGTTCAATAACTACCAATAGTTCTGAATAAAGTCCGGCCGGACCAATCCAGAAAATAGGCATCTCGTGCTCCGAAGGAACGTTACAATATTGTCTAAATGTGGAATGAACATAACATCAGGTCTGTGATAGCTTAAAAACCCGGTCATGGAATCATTCAGACATGCAGAAGCATATTTACCATTAAGATAGTTTCGAACTGCTTAGAGGATAATGCCTTAGCAATGATGGTTATATGTTTCTTCTTTATATTTCCCAAGGCTCAGAAACCAGTGGACGGTTATATTTTTTCCTCTTTGTATTTTCCAACCTCAGAAACCATGAATTGGTTGCCTGTGTACAGGTGGAAAAGCAAATATATTTGTGGCATTAATCTATGAACTGTGACCTCATTGCGGTGCCTGGGCTAGCCAGGTCTAAGGCTAAGGAAACAATATCCGAACAGTTGTTAAGGATAGCAAAGGCTTAATGGAATTAACAAAATGCCAAGAGATAGTGACTCTCAAAAAACAGTGATACATGGTAATTAGGCAAACGATGATGTCAGACTGTACCCATGTCAAAGCGTCAACAGGAACAATATCCGAACAGATGTTAAGGATAGCAAAGGCTTCATTGAATGAACAAAAAGCCAAGAGATAATGACTCTCAAACATCAGTGTTACATGGTAATTAGGCAGCGATGATGTCAGACTGTACCTATGTTAAAACATCAGTAGCTGTGAAGTTTAAAGCTGTGGCAAACGGTTATTGAAGTGTGCCACAGCTCAATAATGAGAGAACCTGGTGCTGGAACCTCTCTATGCGTAATCAAAGTGGGACCAAGTGGGCCCCAAAGTAGTTATATTATGCGCTGCCGCGATATAAATAGGGCCGACTCATCACAATGAAGCTGAATTGTAGTCTTCAAACCGGGGGATCCCAATCAGTGCCAAACGGATTGTGCACCGTGTGTGCTGAAGGATGCTGCACACAGTGGGTAACGGATCCACAGGAGTCTTCCCGGCACACGCATTCACTCCCTTTTTAAAAGACGGTCGAAGGGGAGTCATGTGACTTGTCATGTGCTTCCTCACCGGCGGAGATGATTACTGCTAACACTAGTGAAAATAGGGCGGCCATGATGGAATGGTGAAGGGATAGGAAGAAAGACTCCAGAATGCCAGAGATCTATATGGCAATGACCGTATATGGTGTGTACGTTAGACTGTAGTGATGAAGTTTCAGGGGCTATTTGCCTTAAAGCAAAATTATAACGATCCTATATATATTGGCAGTGTTGTATCTCGTCATACGGTTCTCAGTCCAATCTAGGGGCACCTGTAAAAATGGTGTATATGCTAGACTATGCTGAAAATGCATGAGCCCTTTACCTTATATCAAGATTATAACAATCCTATATATATCTGCAGTCTTAAATCTCCTTATACAATTCTTAATCCAATTTAGGGGCACATGTAAGGGTGGGCAAGAGCAAAAGAAATCCTGCTCAGAATATGGAATTGATGACAGGAGAGCCCAAAGCGACAAAAGTGGAGGTAAGATAAATGGCAGATAGACCCTGGATATCAAAGGTGTTCATTATAGCAAATGTCAGCAAATGTTTCTACTGGAATGTCAAGGTGTTTGTATAGGTTCAGATTAATAAAGTTCATCTAGGGACTGTAACTGGATGTGGCTCTACAGCTTAGCCACTATTATTACGGATAGCTTGGTCCCAAGGTGTTTCTGAATTCAGTCCACGGGAGCAGGTGTTCAAGACGAAAATCCAGTACACTTCTCTGCGTTTCCTTATTTCCTCTGTGTCTATACCTATTCTGTTGTCAATCTTTTCTAAAATTATCCATCGGATGTCCTCAGAAGTGTGGCCTTTCTCCATGTAATGCTTAACCAGAGGTGCAGCGATTTTGTTGGTTTGGATAGCTGAACGATGCTCTGTCAGGCATGTGGAGAACAGACGTGACGTCTCTCCTACGTAGCCCAAGTCACACGGGCATAGAAGCAGATATATAAAGTTTTTGGTCTTGCAATAGGTAAACGTCCTTAGACTGATCTGTTTTGTATTGTGTGTATATGTGTTGGTGACTATGGCTCCACTACAAGCTTTACAGTGGGAACATTTATGGTTGCCCATGACAGCATTTTGTCCATTGATCGTCTTTTGTACAAAGGGGGTATTGGTCATCATCCTTGAGTGTACCACCAGATCTCGCAAATTTTTGTTACGTCTATGCGCAAACATTGGACGTGGCAAAATGGCACTTGGTTCATTATTTAAATTAAGAATGTGCCACTGAGCATTGATTATCTGACGTATCTGTAATGAATGTGCTTTTCATTAAAAGGGCACACCCAAACCCTGCACTCCCACCTGGGAGGTAAACTTACCACTGCACCTCTAAATAATGCACTTTGAGCAGCACCCCTAAGGCGGGGAAAAGTCGCAGCACCCCTTAGGCGAGGCAAGAAAACAAATTCAGGTGCACTTAGAACATATACTTTGAGCAGCACCCCTAAGGTGAGGAAAAGTCGCAGCATCCCCTTAGGCAAGGCAAGAAACCAAATTCAAGTGTATTTAAAATAACACACACAAGTTTATTAATGAAACAATTTGAAACGGTAGGCCAAATGTATCAGTAAATGCAGATTCTCAGATGTCAAATGAATAATTAAATGAACAATTGAAATAGAATGCAGTATATACAAAAAGCAAAGAGTAGAAAATATATACAAGAGAGAGAGAGAGAGAGAGAGAGAGAGAGAGAGTGGTTAGGAACACCTCACCGACTGATTCTGCAACATCCTTGCCCGCTCTTTAGTTGGGGAATCCTTTCACAGCCCAGGTAAGAGTGTCAGTCAGGACTCAAATTCCATCACCAATCCACAGCAATACGTCTATTCTGTGGTGAACTTCCACTTGGCCTGCGAAAGCTTCCAGCTTAAATATCATTATTCAACGTGAGGCGAAGTTTCTAGAAAACCCTGCCCCTTTCTCATTGGAAAAACCCGAGCAGGCTGTACCAGTCTGCGTCAAGGCCAAGACAGTGGCTGGCCAAGCCTCTGTATTTTGACTCTGAGACAGAGTTGTACATTCCACAGATAATATCCAGTTCACTCTGGTCAGTGAGGTGCGAAAAACAAGTGAGGAGCAGAAAGACCTTGAATATGAATCGCAAGCACTGCTGTGTAGGCAGGAGCAAGGCAAAGTCAGACATGAGGCCATGTCAAAGCCAATAGTAAGAACTCATAATTCTGTGCACGCAGAAGCAAGGCACAGTCAGAAAGCAAGATGACATGAGGCCATGTCAAAGCCAATAGTCAGAACTCATCAGCAAAGCCAGAAAACAAGATTACATGAAGCCATGTCAAAGCCAATAGTAAGCACTTATAATATAAATGTACTGTTCTACTCCGTGACAGCTCTCACTAAAAGACAGCAAGATTACAAGACAGAAGAGAAGCAGGCATATGCAGAACTGTCTCATATATCCAGGCTAAGGTAAAATAACACACTAAAGTCAGTTAAAATGGTGGTAGTTGAGGGTCATCATAGGGTGCCAACTCACAAGAGCGCCTCTTTTATTACAGTATCTTCTTGTTAAAAACAGAGTGTCCTGTCACACAGATCAGTTTAGAGTTTTCTGTACGTTCAGAGGTTTGGAGCAGGTGGTCTCAATCATAAAATTGTGCTCTTTTATATGCCTCTCGGACTAGTGTTCTAGGGTAGCCGCGAATGATGAACTTTGCTTTCATGGCTACAGCTCTAAGGTCATAGTCTTTAAGATTGGTGCAATTGCGCCAAAGGCGCAGAAACTGACCCATGGGTTTGCTCTCTTTCTGGCTTTTGGGATGATAACTGTTGAAATGTAAGAGGGTGTTTTTCTTGCCGTAGGCTTTACGTACAGGTCTACTTCCAGTTTTGAATGACACTCTCTGATTTCTATGTCCAGAAATTCTATTTTATGGGTAGCTGTGTTGGCCGTGAATCAAAGATTATCGTTGCATAAATTGATCCACTCAAGGAATTCAGTGAGGGCCTCCAATTCACCACACCATACAAAGAAAATGTCGTCAATATATCTCGACTAATTTTTAATGGATTCAGTAGAAAGGGGCAACTTCATTATGGATAAAAAGATGTTCAAATAGGGCTATATAGATATTTGCTACCGTAGGTGCACAGGAGGCCCCCATGCTTACCCCTTTCACTTGCTTGAAAAGATTTCCATTAATTTCAAAGGTGTTTTCTTCAAGGACAATGCGTAAAATGTCTAAGATAAATGACACATTGCAGTCTATTTGGTAATGGGAAATGAACCAATCCACCGCTGCCCGTGCTCCTTGTTGCGGTATGTTGCTGTAGAGGTACTCTATATCCAGAGTGACAAATGTATCTCTGGTTGCTATGAATGGGAGACCCTCTCCTTTTTTGATCATTTCTTTGGTGTCCTTAATATGTGAGGTGGTTTTCGATATATGTGGACGCAAAATGTTATCAATGTACTTAGAGATGGGTTCGGTGACTGACCCTATGGTTGTTACAATAGGCCGATAAGGAGGATTAATCCTGTCCTTATGTATCTTTGGTACCCCATATACACTTGCCATACGGGGATGGATCACATTCAAAAAATCATGTTCATTTTGGCATAGGATACCTTGTTCTAATGCCCTCTTCGTTAGGCCTTGTATCTTTCTCTGGACTCTAACTGTTGGATCCAGATTCACTGGATGATAATGGACTGTGTTACTAAGGAGACTGCATATTGGTGACATATGCATCAGTGTCTATCATGACAATACCTCCCCCTTTATCGCAGTTTTTCACTGTTAGGTCTTTGGTCTTTTTTAGTTCAACCAAAGCTTCAAGTTCCTCTTTTTGTAAATTAGTTTGTTGATGTCTTCATTACTGGCAGAGGTAGCATTAGTATGTGCATGTTGATCAAAATTACTCTGGTTACCTACTAGAAGAGCATATTGCTCATCAGTAAAACCAAAAGTGCGAAGGGGTTCCATGATGTACAGTACAGGTGTTGGTCTAAAGTACAAAGAGAGGTGTAGACATTCAAAAAAAATTGATACGTGTAAACAAAAATAAAAGGAAAAAAGGGGGAAAGTGAATCAAATTACAGAGCAACAATGCATTAACAGTAACTCAACATAGAACCCCACGCAGACAGGCTGCGGGTAAATAAATGTAAAGAAAAAGCGCCCCCTGCTACTAATAGGAAGTTCCTCTAGGCAGGGAAATAATACATAATGTAGATTCCTAGGGCAACTTCAACAACAACAATATCCAAAAACAACAGATAAATACAAGGAGAGACAAATGTGATAGAAAAGTACAAAAATAGTTGTTTATTGATGATAATATATTCTTTTTTCCAATATTAAAATAAAAGGAACCCACATACACGCCACATCCATCTAATCATACGCACTCAACAATCAGAATATATGCATATAGAGGTGTATTTAATACTAGAGACCTCGTCTATCAAAATATTCTGTACATGTTCTGATACATTTGATCTTAATAACAGCAAATGATTATTTTCAACATTTTTCAAAGATGGGCCTTGTCTTTAGGCTTTTAATACAGAGAATGTATCTGTGTCGTGAAGCGACTGCAGTTCCCGGGTGGTTTCTACGCGCGTATCGGCATAGGAATGCCTTCTTCAGGAAAAGCCACCTCAGATACAGGTACTATCTGTGAACATAAACATACGAATGGTATATACCTGCTTGATATTGATTTTTACAATGTCCTAATGTGCTAAGGCTAAGTAATGCAATTATTAAAAAAAATAAAAGCACTGTATTTAGAGACCGTCACCCTTATAAGAAGTGTTCAAAACAAGATGAACAGAAGAAAGATTGAAGAAAAAAGATGAAGGAAAACCAAATGACGCCAAGGTGCTGACATCATCTACTCATGCAAGTGGTAATGTGACCATTGCTGTAATCTGTATGCATGCTACTGTGAAAATATATGTGCCCAGAGCTCAAAACTCTCTTCTAGCATTCCAAAAGATGTTTATCCAGTGTACGTTCAATAATTACCAATAGTTCTGAAAAAAGTCCGGCAGGACCAATCCAGAAAATAGGCGTCTCCTGCTCCGAAGGAACGTTACAATATTTTCTAAATGTGGAATGAACATAACATCAAGTCTGTGATAGCTTAAAAACCTGGTCATGGAATCATTCAGACATGCAGAAGCATATTTACCATTAAGATAGTTTTGCTTTTCCACCTGTACACAGGTAACCAATTCATGGTTTCTGAGGTTGGAAAATACAAAGAGGAAAAAATATAACCGTCCACTGGTTTCTGAGCCTTGGGAAATATAAAGAAGAAACATATAACCATCATTGCTAAGGCATTATCCTCTAAGCAGTTCGAAACTATCTTAATGGTAAATATGCCTCTGCATGTCTGAATGATTCCATGACCGGGTTTTTAAGCTATCACAGACCTGATGTTATGTTCATTCCACATTTAGACAATATTTTAACGTTCCTTCGGAGCACGAGACGCCTATTTTCTGGATTGGTCCGGCCGGACTTTTTTTTTTTCAGAACTATTGGTAATTATTGAACGTACACTGGATTAGCATCTTTTGGAATGCTAGAAGAGGGTTTTGAGCACTGGGCACATATATTTCCACAGTAGCATGCATACAGATTACAGCAATGGTCACATTACCACTTGCATGAGTAGATCATGTCAGCACCTTGGTGTCATTTGGTTTTTCTTCATCTTTTTTCTTCAATCTTTCTTCTGTTCATCTTGTTTTGAACAATTCTTATAAGGGTGACGGTCTCTAAATACGGAGCTTTTAAACATTTTTTATATTTGTATTACTTAGCCTTAGCACATTAGGACATTGTAAAAATCAATATCAAGCAGGAGAGATGGTATATACCATTCGTATGTTTATGTTCACAGATAGTACCTGTATCTGTGGTGGCCTTTCCTGAAAAAGGCATTCCTATGCTGAAACGCGCGTAGAAACCACCCGGGAACTGCAGTCGCTTCACGACACAGATACATTCTCTGTATTAAAAGCCTAAAGACAGGGCCCATCTTTGAAAAATGTTGAAAATAATTATTTTCTGTTATTAAGATCAAATGTATCAGAACATGTACAGAATATTTTGATAGACGAGGTCTCTAGTATTAAATACACCTGTATATGGGGGCATGGCTTGCCAACACCCAAGATGGCCGTCTTCAGGTAGAGCTCCGGCCGTCGTCGTAGCTTGATTCCCCCGTATCCGCCACATATATCCGTCTTGTTGGCCCACAAGTGAGGATTGAGGCCCCCTAGGCGATCTGTTTCACCCGCCGTTTGAACGGAAGGAATTGGTGGTCGGGACCCGGAGAACTCGGACCCGACACTCTGAGCCGCTGCGGAGACGGAGCCTCGGCCGTAAAGTCGCGCAGCTCTCCGCGGGGGGCTGCGGGGTGAGACGACGTGGGTCGTCCGGGGCCGCATCAGCAGTTTCTCTGCTGCCCCGTCGCTGCGACGCACTTGAGGCCCCCTGGGATCCCACCTCGTCGGCTGGCGCACCGCTTCAGTGCTTCCGGGAGACCCCGGCCGCTGGAGGTTGTGGCGGTGGGCCCGAGGGCTCCCGGTCTTCAGGGCCCCACTGGATTTCGGCCAGCACGACGACTGCATGCCCGTGTGGAGGTGAGTGCTGGGGGCCGATTCTGGGTTCCCGCCTCCCCCCACGGTGCTCCTCCATTCGAGCCTGGGAGAGTCGGAACGGCATTTGGCGCATCCGCCATTTTGCGGTTCCTCTCCCGATCGGGACGGGCCGGACCAGTTGTGTCCCTCCTTACCCTTGGCTTGGTGTGCCGCGAGGACAGCGGTCTGCAGGGGCCCCCTGGATATAATTTCGGAGTGATGACGCGACGGGGGTCGAGGTGAACATCGGGACTCACTGCACAATAGGGGCTTGGGCGCCCCCCCCCCCACGACGTTTTTCACCGCTGGCTCTTTCAATATATGCTAATTGTGGCCCTTATTGGACAAAACGCTGGCCTGAGCTCCCTGGGTGGCCGTAGGGGCGGTTATTGGCAGCTTGGCTCGTCGTGACTTTTGCCATTTTGCGGCTTGGAGAGCCCGCCGTTGTGTGCTTTGTGTTCGCTTTGCTCTACTCTTTTTGTCCACTATCCCCCGCATTTGGTTGTGGCCCCACGTGTTTGGGCCCACCACACGATCGGACACTGCTGTGATGGCCGCCGCCAAGGGATCCAAGTAACCTCCTGCTGCGAGGCTTGTTAAGTATGCGCATACCAGGTCAGACGGGGCGGAGGGACACAAGGGTTCACCTGACTCAAAGCATCACTCAGAAGTCGACGCCCTGACCTTGGTTGATGTAATGGCGGCTATCAAGGGGGTTCGCACGGCACTGGAGGTGAAAATTGATACAGTGACCATGGAAATTACCCTGATTCGCGCTGACTTGAGAAACATGGGGGACAGGGTTAAGGCAAATGAAGACTCCATCTCCACCCTTCGACAATCTACCACAACGTTGGAAACCACGGACAAGCGTCTTCAAGCTCAGACTTCGGATCTAGAGACTAAGCTGGAGGATTATGAAGGGAGAGCGCGCAGGAACAACGTGCAAATTTTGGGGGTGCCGGAAAGGGCGGAGGGACAGGCGGCGGATCTATTTGTGGAGGACCTCATTCAAAAGCATTTGCAGCCTCAGTCCCTGTCGCAATTTTTCTCGGTGGAGCGCGCTCACAGGATTCCTGGGGGTCACCCCAAGCCGGGGGCTCTGCCACGCCCTATCCTTGCTACAATCTTCAATTTTCGTGATAGGGATGCTATCCTGCAGACGGCGAGGGCTGCTCCACCGCTTAAGTTCGATAACTCCGCCATCACCTTTCCCCCAGACTTCACTTACAAAGTGCAACTGCAGCGTCGGTCTTTTTTGGAAGTCAAGCGTGCGCTCAGAAGTCATAACTTAAAGTATGCTATGCTGTACCCAGCTAAACTCCGGGTGCAGGCCGATGGAAAGACATGGTTCTTTGAAACCCCAGAAGACACCTGGGACTGGCTGGAGGGATGGCGATCAGCTGAAGCACAGAGACGCTCTTCCCCGTCTGGCGAACCCCAAACAGGGGGAGAGTGACACCTGCAGGACCGCGCTGGGGGAGATTGCACTTCGGTTGCTGTAGAAGTGTATGTACTGCTGGGTTGTACTACTGAGGGTCAATGAGGACTCTTGATCAGTTCTGGATTGGTACGAGCCGATGGCAGACTTGTAAGCTTCAAGGAGTTTAATAATGGGCTGGCCGCACTGTTCCTTATTCAGGGTGTTTAGTCATGTCTCAGGAGGGCTGGTGGGGTTGTGGGGGGGGGAGGGACAGTTTGGTACTGTTGGTATGCGTAAGGCAATTATGGCGGGAAGCTCTTTATAACGCTTGACATTGGGCAGGTCTATTGGTCTGAGGGGGGGGGAATTGTACTTAATGGACTACGCTCTTGGGTTGTCTAGGCTGAGTAGCGTTCCCCTATATATAGTCTGTTTGTTTTTGGGTATACAGGCGCTCTGCAATTTTGGGGGTTGGGCAGTTTTAAGTCCACGTTGCAGGGAGGGGGGTAATATTTAGTAGTTCTTGGGGTTGTGTTTGTTCGTTTTTATTTGGGTTTTTTCGCAGTCTGTCTCAAGTGGTCATCCTTAGCAGTCTAAAATGTGTGGGTATCCTTATAGTTGTGTGGGCATTCATTGTAGGAGGGTATGATTATTTCGTATCTAATTGCATATCACTTATGGGATGGTTCTTATCGGAGTGAATCTCTACGAGGCCAGAAATATCCCTCTTGTGTTTTGGGGGTCAGGGGGGCCCCACCTTAATTTTTAATGGATGAGTGCGGTTGATCGTATGGGCCCATCGTTGGGCCGTCTTAAACTTCTCTCCTGGAACGTCAATGGTCTGGGCGATCGGATCAAGAGGGGTGTAGTGTTGCAGTACCTTAAACGACAAACTCCTGATCTGGTACTTCTTCAGGAGACTCACATCCAGGGTCCCTCTTACTGTGCGCTTAACAGGTGGGGATATAAACTCATAGCCCATGCAGGTTATACACGTGGTTCTAGGGGGGTTGGCATCCTGGTGTGCAGCTCCTTCCCGTTTCAAGTTCAGAAAATTGTACGTGACCCTTTGGGTCGATTTGTTTCGGGCTCGGGGAGATGGGAGGGTAGATCTCTTAATGTTACATCCTTGTATATCCCCCCTAAGCTTCACTCCACCACCTTGAATGACTTGGGTGCGCATCTGTTGAATTTGCCTGAAGGGGATATGCTATTGGGAGGTGACTGTAATGCAGCTTTGGATGGGGTGTTGGATCGTCTGCCCCCTAGACTGGCCGAATCATCTGGGAAGTTATTGTCTGACTTTTTGAGGGCTCTTGGTATCATAGACGTTTGGCGAGTCTGTAATCCCGCTGAGAAACAATATACCTTTCACTCTGGTGTGCACGGTAGTTTGTCTCGTATTGATTATCTTTTCTGTAAGGCTGTTCAGCTCCCCATGGTCGATAAATTATCCTTCCTTCCCAGGGGTATCTCCGACCATTCACCTATTGTTGCTTACTATGGTGGTGCGCCCCCGCCAGCCATCGAGACATGGTTCTTAATCCTTGGTATCTTAGAATCCTAGAAATACGTACCAAACTGACTGAGGCCACTCAACACTATTTTGCAGAAAATGTTGGCTCGGTCCAGTCGGATGTTGTATTGTGGGAAGCATTTAAGACCGTGATACGGGGGTGTGGGGTGGCGGCTGTGGCTGGGCATATGAAGGAGAAACATCACCAACTTGAGACCATTGAAAGTGAGATTAGGACCCTTGAACACGACCTGGTTTCTGAGATGTCGTCAGAGATCTCGCACAAATTGGCCGTTAAGCAAAAAGAATACAGGGATATCGCTGGAGATTCAGCTAAGACTCACTATAGGGCCACTCAACATAGGATCTATGATATTGGCGCTAAAGCTAGTAAGTTGTTGGCCTGGCTTGATAGGAGAGATCTAGCGAATAGATGGGTGGCTGAAATTGGGATGATTGTGCCGTCCGCCATTACGATAGAACCGGTATTGCAGACGCCTTTGCCACTTATTTCGGTCATGTTTACTCCCCGTGTCTTCCTCCACTCAAGAGGAGGCTGCTGAGTTGCTTACTACGTTGCCCCTGCAGCGCCTGGACTCCCAGGAGGTCGCAGAGCTAGATGGGGCGCTAACGGCCGAAGAAATCTCTAAGGCCATCTCCTCCCTGCAGACCGGGAAAGCCATGGGCCCTAGTGGGCTCCCGATTGAACTATATAAGACCGTGGCTTCACTCATAGCCCCTTATCTGCTGCGTATGTATGATGTGAGTGTGCAAGAGGGTGTTCTCCCGGCTACGCAACGGTTGGCCAATATAGTCGTCATCCATAAGCAAGGAAAACCTCCAGACCAATGTTCTTCCTACCGGCCCATTTCTCTACTTGACCCTGAGGTCAAAATCTTGGCTAAGATACTGGCTCTTCGCCTCTCACCCCTCCTTCACAAATTGATCCATCCGGATCAGTCTGGCTTTATGCCGACCTAAAAAATACAGCACTTAATTTGCGCCGTTTGTTTGGGGTATTGGGGCAAGCTACTACTATACAGGAGGACTCGGTTATTATGTCCTTGGACGCCAAAATGGCATTCAACATGATTGAATGGCCTTTCCTCTTTGCAACGCTGGAGAGGTACGGTTTCGGCGACCGGTTTCTGTCTTGGGTGCGTCTCCTTTACTCGAAACCCTTGGCGAGAATTGCGGTGAATGGAAGTAGGTCGACAGTTTTTGAATTGGGGCGGGGCACAAGACAGGGATGCCCATTGTCCCCCTGTGCTTGTTTGCCTTAGCGCTTGAGCCTCTGGCTATCTGGCTCAGGGGGGATCCCCTGATTCGGGGACTGAACTGGTCGCCGGAGTGGATGGACAAAGTGTCCCTCTATGCTGATGACATTTTGCTTTATCTGGCCAAGTCCCGATCTTCGATCAATAGAGTACTCCATATATTCACCCTTTTTCAAAAATACTCCGGCTATACTATTAATTGGGATAAATCCCTGATATATATCCTGAGTGGACACCCTCCACTTCTCCCGTCGGGTTGTGGTGCAAAAATTGTCACTGACGGCTTCCAATACCTTGGAATATACATTACGACAGATGAGGCGGTCTTTTATCAGCGTAATTTGCTGCCCTCCCTTCAGCGTCTTGAGGCGGATGTACAACATTGGAGGACTCTTCCTCTTATGCTCTTGGGGAGGGCAGCTCTTTATAAAATGATGGCGCTCCCTCGCTTCCTCTATGCGTTGCAGAATACACCACACCTAGTCCCGCCTCAGTATTTCACTTCCATCGAGTCCGAAGTTCGCAACCTCTTGTGGAACAACGGAACACCCCGAATCGCCTTCGCCAAGCTTATTAGGAGCTGGTATGATGGCGGCATTGCTTTGCCGTCCATCAGATCATACTATTGGGCTTCACAACTTATTGTCCTTAATCATTGGATGCATCGACCTGTTGCCGACCCTGCATATCGGATGGACAGACACAATATGCTACCTGGTACTTATTTAAGGGCATTGTATGGAGGGTCAAAACTAGAACCCAAATTCACCCCGACCTCCACCTGGCACTCTGCGAACTCGGTGTTGGGCTGGAGGGGTAAAATTACACAAGCGACTCCATTGTTCGATTCCGGTCGCCTGGGTATGCTTGGGCGGCAGCCTGGGTTTGATAAATGGGATTTGATTGGCCTGTCCAGGGTGGGCGACTTGTGGGTCAGGGGCGGAATTGTGCCTTTCAGTGACTTGCAGCAGCAATATCAATTACACGAGGGGGAAACTTTCTGCTACCTTCAGGTGCAAAGTGCACTGACTAAGGAGCTTCCCAGAGGCGAGGAACTGCCGGTGTCTTCCCCTTTGGAGGATAGGCAATTGGATGACTATCTTCCAGACAAAGCCATCTCTCTAACTTACCATAAAATCCTTAATAGTTCACCTGACCCCCTTGACAAAGTCCGTATAAAATGGTGTTCGGACGTGGGTGAGATTTCCGACGAGTATTGGAGGGAGGCCCTGGCGTCGCCTCGTGAAGTTGCGATTCGCTCCCGGTTTAAATTAATTCAGCTTAAACTACTACATAGGGCCTACTACACAAGCTCCGTATTGGTTAAAATGGGTCTTCTAGGCTCTCCGTTATGTCCCCGTGGCTGTGGCCATGTAGGTACTTATTTGCATCAATGGTGGGAATGTCCGACTCTTCAGAGATATTAGGGAGAGGTCATTTCTGCTTTATCCCAGACTTGCCGTAAGGATGTTGAGGCTACTCCGAGGCTGTGTCTCTTGAACATTTGGGACGCCACTGATCTGTCTAGACCTGAGTGGCTGTGGGTCTCCTTGGGATGCATGGTGGCTAAACGACACATCGCTAGAACATGGAAGGGAGGGGTTGATTTGAAATGCACTGATTGGGAGTCCGATATGGACTGGTGTATGCAAGCTGAGAGAGTGGTGTACGAAAGCAGAGGTTGCCCGGGTAAATGGATGAAAATTTGGGCCCCCTGGAACAAGAGTAGAGGTTGGCTGTGCGCCCCCTTTAATGTCGATTCTCCGTTTGTTGTCGATACTGAATCATTGTAATTGTGTGTCATTGGAATCATTTGCAAATATGAAACCTTGAAATATGCTCCAGTACAATATGCTCCTCGGTAATGTTTACGATTATTTTTTGGCCACTTTTCATTTAATCCTTACTGTATATTTTAATGACTGTTTGTTTAGTATATGTGTTGATTTGTGTGGTGTCATTTGGTTTGTTTTATTTCAATAAAAAGATTTTTCAAAAAGAAAATACACCTGTATATGTATATATTCTGATTGTTGAGTGCATATGATTAGATGTATGTGGCGTGTATGTGGGTTGCTTATATTTTAATATTGGAAAAAAGAATATATTATCATCAATAAACAATTATTTTTGTACTTTTCTATCACATTTGTCTCTCCTGGTATTTATCTGTTGTTTTTGGATATTGTTGTTGTTGAAGTTGCCCTAGGAATCTACATTATGTATTCTTTCCCTGCCTAGAGGAACTTCCTATTAGTAGCAGGGGCCCTTTTTCTTTACATTTAATTAAGTCAATGACAGAGAACCACTTGGCCTCACATGAAATCTGAAACAAAATCACAGCTGAATTCGGTACCACATGACTACAAGGGAGTTGGCCTTTTGCAGGTCTTCGACAATTCAATACTTTCCACTGAGCTTCTGTAAACCCATGCTGGGTGAGTTACATGGACTCCCCATAATCGCCTTCAGAATGCCTTGCTCAATCATTGAGTCGATCACAGGAGTAATCCCAGCAACGGGTTCAGGGTCAAATTGTATTATGGGATTCTCGGGTACTCAACATTAGGTTGCACTGTAATGTGGACTGGTTCAGCACCCTTTATGAGACCTATATCTTTCCCTGAAACGTCTCAGACTTCAGGTAACACTGTGTCTCTTAGCTCTGGGAGCAAAAAATATTTTGTCAACATGGGGTAAAGTTTAATCCCTGTCCCCTGATTAAGAATTCTAAAGACAATGTCCTCATCATGAGTCTAGAAATCTATACCATTTGGGGAACAGTAAATGGAACAATTTAGTTTTCACAACAAGTCTCATCCAAGTAGGTTCAAGTTTAAAACTTTATTCGGTTTATGCCAAATAAATCATAAAAGCATCACATTATTACAAGAAAACATTTCTTTAAAAAACATCAATTTTCACACTATAACACAAAGTGATAAAATTACATGATAAAACAAACCAGATCGAAATGGTAAAATAAGACAATTAAAATGTAACTATTAACTCATCAATTTTATTTAGTATATATCAAAATAAAATGTGGTTCTAACAGAGAACCACTGTGACATATGTTTGTCGCATAAGGCACATCAGCTAACTCATTTCACTTTCTATGGCATTCAATAAATCCCTAGTGCGAAGTACCTTAGAGAGAAACATAGCTACCCGATAGCATACAGTTACGTACTTTAAGTCATACATATACTGGAAAGCCTCTTGATGATAAATAATTATTTCTTTTAAAAAGAGTGGTTTGAGATAAAACTTTCTGTGTGTCGGATAAAACTTTCAAAAAAGTACAATGTACTAGGTTGACGGCTCATATCTGTGGTTGCAGGGGTGATGCGTCTACTCCATCTACGTAGTATGACGTGCTGACGCTTGGAGGGAAATTCTGGCGCTTGCGCAAAGAGCTATAAAATGGCCGCTTGAAAGCTCACATGCATGGCACCTGCTTTGCTGAAATTAGGAAATGGGTTTATTACTAACGCAAATGCAGAGAGAGTAATAACAAATGGTATGGGTCAGAGTAGAGGTTGGAGGTATACAGTGAAATCATTTATTCTTGAGAATAACACTTTTCCTTTTGATTTTATTATTAGTGCGTATTTGGGCCTGTTAAAGTTGTCTGATTCGAGTAGACTGATATGGCGCGACGCATGCGCCCTGGTACGGAAGCTTGGAGGATGACTAAGGATTTGTCACGAGTCCAAGGTCGGCGGAGATGTGCCCTGGGAACATGAGGGTGAAGAGTTCATATGAAGGAACTTATTCGAGAAAACAGTTACAAATGTATTAATTAAGTTTAAAGATGTATGGGAAAGGAAGGGCGGAATAAAAGTTTGAGGGGAGGAGTTTGGAAACAATGGTTAAAGGGAATAAATGAAGTATAAGTATGGTGTGATGATCATCCCCCCCTCGCCTGTCCAATCAGAAGTTAGTATTCTGTGCAAAATGAAACATTAATGGGTGGTACATGCCTATGGAAAGGTATAATTGAGGTAGTTTAGTTAGAAGAGAGGAGAACCCTTGGGGATATTTCGAAGAAGCTTTGGAGCACGTTGAAGAAGCCGGAGAACGGGGTGTGCTGGGGTGGTGCCGATGCTTTGAAATGCTGATGAAGAAACTGAATGCAGAACCAGCTATTTGAATTGGGTGGGTTAGAAAGAAGATTGGGGAAGAACCACGAGGAGGAAGTGAGTGTCAGAGAGGGGTGCGACGTAGTCATCGGTATCTAGAGAGGTGAAGTATCCTGTCCTGATGTCTTTGTCTCCTGATCTGTCCTGGGAGGCCCTAACCAGCCCTTTGGCCAGGGGGTTGGTCTTCACACCATATTTTGGTAATTATAAAATTCATTGTTTAATAAATGCTCTTCTGTCTCTATCCTCTTCTTTCGGAGCATAGTTATTGTGTGGATCTGAATTGATAAATGTTATCTGAGATATTTTTGAATTGGCACTCCCGCGACTGAGGATGTTTGTACTGAAACGGTTTGAGATGGTTCAAAACCCCTAATTTAGATAAAGATTTTAAAACTTACTGAGTCTGTCATTTTTTTATACTTATTAAGAAATGTATAAACAGTTATGTCAATTATCGCCATCAGCTAGTTTTACCTAACTGGTCCATTGACCAGAGGAAAGAACTGTTTGATCAGCAGAAGGTTTAGTTAAAGAAGTAATAACTAGATCTTGAGGTATGAGAAACATCATAAACTAAAAGATTCCAGTGGTTTACTTAGCGCAGAGCGGAAGCGAGTTGTATGGGCCCAAGTGAGTATATGGTAGTGGAGTATCTGTTGCTAGTAAGCCGCTGGATCAGTTTTCTGGTAGCAGAGCTATGGTTGTTAGTAACTAGTTTGGTGATAAGTATTAGATTATTGAAGTTTGGTTAATGTTTTAACAAAAGACTTAGGGCCAGATGTAGGTAACTTCAATTTAGCGAGTCCTTAATAGCGATTTTTACCGAATCGCTATTAAGGACTCGCTAAATGGAATGTAGGTAGGAATCGCTAAAATATTAGCGATTCCTTAACATTCCTTAATAACGAATCGGAAATTGAGATTCGTTATTAAGGAATACCTAGCCATTCATTCCTATGGGCTAGGAGGCCCATAGGAATGAATGGGAAGATATTCACTATTAGCGATTCGGTATTACCGAATCGCTAATAGCGGGAGGTATTTCAAGGGTGCCAGGGTGTCCAAAGGACACCCTGTTGCACCCCTGAAATTTGCATGTGTGCACATGTGGCGCACATACATGCCCTAAGGGCATGGATGTGTGCCACATGGCACATTTAAAAAAGCAAAAAAGTGCTTTTTTAAAGGAAATCGCTACTTACCACCAACTTGAAGTTGGTGGTAATTAGCGATTCCTTAAGGCTCAAGTGCACTATTTTTAGTGCTACGTGCATTGCATTTAAGGAATCGGTATTTCCGATTCCTTAAATGCAAGAACAAAATAAGGAATCGCTATTTTGCGATTCCTTATTTTGCATGTAGGTATGAACTCACCTACATTGCACTCAGCCAAATACCGGTCGGTAACACTGAAATTCTCCGAATTTCGGCGTTACCGACCGGTATTTAGCCACCTACATCTGGCCCTTAGTGTCCTGTTTTTATGTTGTCTGGAAAATTCCCGGGGAATGAATAGCAGGTGGCGATAGAAACCACACTGCAGTGAGGTTACTCGTCTGTTGGAATAACACTGAAAAGCTAGGTAGGGCTGGCAGTGTTAAACTAGGGACTATTTTCTGTATAAAAGTGAGAGTGGTTGAAAGCAAAGAGTTCGCTGGTTAAACTTTAGACGTTATATCACCTAGTAAGGGTAACTCTGAAGGAGTAGCAGGTTCTTCTAAGCTAGATTGACAGCAAAAGGAGTTCGCTGGTGAAATACCGGTCTCAAAATTCCCTAACGGGAGATACCGGAAGAGTAGCAGGTTCTCTGGAGCTTAGGTGAAGAGTAAGCGGAAGGTTTTACTCGCAGTGAAAGAAAATAAACTATCCTTTTGATTTAGTGTAACAGAGTAGCAAATGTTTTACGTTGTTAATAACAAAGAAGTTTAAAGAATTTTCGAAGAAATAAAATTTTGTATTACCTTGCAAAGGGAAGGTCAGTTGCCGGAGTAAAACTGACGTCACAGAGAGCCGCGCTGGGATTGGTAGATACAGCTGGGGTGTGACAGGAGGAGCTTGGTAAAGGTGGGGTGAGAAATCGCCTGAGTAGGACCGACGTCACAGAGAGCCGCGCTGGGATTGGTAGATACAGCGGGCGCGTGACAGAAGCAGCATTGTAAAGGAGGGGTCAGTAGTGAGGAGCAGAACTGACGTCAGGAGAAAGCTGCTCTGACATTGGTCAGAGTATGAGTGCGAGCCTGATTTTATTGGATTACATAGTTAGAAGCTGCACTAGGATTGGAGGAGAGAAGGATTGTATGCAGGATTTTGATTTGACTGTCAGTGCAAGACGTACAGGTAGAAGGTTTCAAGGGTTTGCGGAATACAATTTCCTACACCGTTCTTCAAGAATGTATGGAGAGAAAAGAAAGATGTCCATTTTTAAGAGAATAAAGAATTTCTTTGTTAAGGATAAGCCTGTGTTGACTAGAGAGGGCTTTCCTATTCCGCCACCGAAGACACCAGCATCTTTTATGATGATGGAGAGAGGATATCATACTTGCGTGTGGCTGGAAAATTGGGTAGAGTACACGAAGGATGATGGTGTGTTGGCGTTTCCTAAGGATGGTACGTTTAATGGGAGGATTCTTCAGAATTTGAGATTGAAGATGAATGATTTAGAACCGAGACCTAGGTTAACTCAATATGAGGCTTTGGAAGAATGGGAGACTGAGTCATATGAAAGAGAGAAATGCAGAGGTGGAAGATATAGAGGATTCTTTCCGAGACATTTGCATGAGTCAAGAGAAGGGCAGATGAAACAGTGGAGGAGAGCTATGGTATCAGAAGGGTTATATCCAGTGTTGATGGCTGAGGAACAATCTGGAGGAAAGTGTACAGAGAAAACGAAACATATGAATTCGACAGGATATGGAGAGTCAGATGACGAATTGTTAGAGGATATTTTAATTAAAAATCCACCACTGTATCAAGAAGCAGCTAGTAAGGTTGTCCCAAGCGCGCCCGTAATGGGGATACCATTAACTCCACAGATTTTGCATGAGACATCATTCAACAGAAGGTTGGAAGATAATGAAAGAGAAGCTTTGAACAAAACTAGGGAAGAATTAGTACAAAGGATAAGTCAATTGAATCTAAATACTGAAGCTTTGACAGTACCAGTAACCATTGGTCCAGTAATCCCATTATATGGGGATAATAAGATTTGCCAGAAATCACAACTCATGACCGTTCCATTAAGTGATCCTAGAAAAGAGGTAGTAATCACAGATGATCAAGTTAGTGAAAGTGAGTCGGTTATTTCATTAATGGATCTCCCTATTGTGGAACCTAATGCGGAAACTCAAAAGAGAGTTACGCCTATGAATTTGAGAGAGAGAAGACCTTTGGTTCCGGCTGGAACTTCAGTTACAACAGTAGTTACCTCTGAAGAATTAGAGAGGTGGGCTCAGGAAAGGGATAATCGGAACCCAATACCAAAACTTGTGGATATTAGTAGATTGAAAGTGGAATTGGAAGAGATGATGACAGGATGTGTGGGTACAGAAAGGTTAAACGTTTACAATGATGAAGAATTATTGTATCTATGTATCTAAGAGTTTTAAATATTAGAAAGTGTCGGGCTGTGTTACATTATCTTTTGCTTTTAAAAGATTAATTTATTTGCCTTATGGTCTATAAGTATATCTCTTCCGCTGTCCGGCTTCGGAATATTGTTGGAAAATGAATATTATGAAAATGTGCCTAGGCCTCAAGATTTTCATATGTAGATGATTAATCCTGAAATTTGAAAGAGATAACTACCCGTATGGAAACCGTACATAGATGTTCCTCTCTTCATCCACCAATTAATTTCTGTACACAGGCATTATGGCTCCCTGCCTGTGGATAAATTGTTTTAATAGATTGATATCCGGATATTTGTAATTGTTATGGAATCATCATCATTGCTTGTATTTTATTATTCTTATTGTAGTATTCTCTCTTGAAATGTTTTTTAATGATGCATTCTTTTATGGCTGTTATACAGACGAATAAAGATTTTGACTGAGTGTATCTATGTAAGAGTATAACCAGGAGAGCAAGACTATTTCATGAAAGATTGACTGAAGTTGCTTCAGAGATTGAAATAGATATAGGGAAATCAAAATTTCTACAGAAGCCCTATCGAGTGGATTTTACTGATAAAGATTTAGAAAGTGTGAATGCTTCAGGAAAAAGGTTACAGATAAAAGAATTAATGAACATTTTGCGAAAATGGGGAGATATTGATAAATGGAGGATTAGGTGGATAAGGAGGAAAGAAGAAGTACAGGCGAGGGAGGCAGCAGCTGCATTTCCAGTAAGAGAAACAAGAAAAGTGGAGAGGTTGTGTCCAATGAGAGAAGTTCCTGGAGGGGGATATGTTCATGTCCCTTGGAGTAAACAAGATATTTTATCGTTTACAAATGATTTTCCAAAACTGAGAGAAAAGCCAGTTGAGTGGTACAAACAGGTAGAGAGGTTTGTGAAAGTCTCAAAGGTGTTATTGAAAGACCTGGATGGTCTATTTGACATAGTGGTACCTGCTGATTTATGGACAGAATGTAATATCACGATTGATTGGCCTAATGAGGAGTATCCTAGAGATGCAAAAACAGGAGCAACGTCAGAACAAGTGATGAAAAAGTTTCACCAAGTGATTATGTATTTGAAAGGGAAAATCCCTCCTAAAGAGACAGATTGGGTAAAAATAGATAGAACGACACAGGAACCGAATGAAGCCGTACATGCGTACTATGAACGATTGTTGCAAGTGTTTAAGCAGTATAGTGGTTTTGAGAATATTGGTGTCAAAGATATGGGACATTTTGTGTATCGGTTTGTATATGGTTTGAAACCGGAAATTAGTCAGATGAAACAGGAGCACATGTTGTGTTGGCAAAGTAAGACAGTGGATGAAATTCTAAAGTACGCAAAATATTGTGGGGATGACATAGAAGCCAGGCGAAGGAAGCTAAAAGAGAAAATTATGTGGGCTCAAGTTAAATTGGCAGAGCAGCAGGAAGAGAAGACAAATGAGCAAAATCATAATCCAGTAAAAGAACAGAGTCAGAATAAACAAGGAACAAATGGTAACAGATTTAAGGGGCAAATGGTCAGAGAAGAAGCGAAAAAGAAGTTCCCTTGTCATGCATGTGGAAAGCTTGGACATTGGAAGAACGAGTGTAAGAGTACTCAGAATAATAAGAATAATAATGGGCCAAATCAAAATTTAATCCCACAGATGCAGAATGAAGTACTTATGAATCAGCAGCAACAGGTAGTCACTCCACAATATCAGATGCCACCAGCTCCCATGCCAAATTTTGTGAACCATCAAAGTTTCAGTGCGAACACCGGATTTCAAGGAGAAAGTGGTAAGAATAATAGAACAATTGCACAATATTTTTTGCAGAACGATGAAGAACGTTCAGATACTGCACAATGACGGTGCCTGAGGGGGGAGGAAGAGGAGTGCGTGCTTGGCGCATCCTTATCGGTAGATCAGTCAGGTCTATTTGTTGACGGGAAAGTAGAAGGTAAAGACATAACTTTCCTATTGGATACTGGTGCTACCAGTTCTACTGTGAGAACAGCAGACATCCCAAACCTACCCCTCTTGGGAGAAACTATCCAAGTTGTAGGCGTGTCTAACCAACAGATTAGAACTCCTATCACAAAGTCAATGGAGGTGCACATTGGAAACTTCAAAGAAATGCATCGATTTGTAGTTTGCGATTCCAGTATGGTAAACCTGTTGGGAAGAGATCTTTTGTGCAAGATGAATTGCACGATCTATTGTACACCGGATGGTGTCGCTTTCCAAACTCCCGATGAGGATGTAGTCTATAAAATGATGCTGGCCAAACAGGGAACAGAAGTAGATGAAATGTTTTCATTAATAACTGAGAATGAATTACCGGAAGAGTTGAGAACGACAGTCAATCCAGAAGTGTGGGATTTTACAGGAAAAGATATTGGGCTAATGAAAAATATAGACCCAGTTAAAGTGACAGTGAAGGAAGGTGCAGTGTATCCAAATACCCGACAGTACAAAATGAGTCCAGAAGTAAAAGCAGGAATCATTCCGGAAATTGAACGGATGGTTAAACAAGGCATTTTAAAGGAAGTGATGGGTAGTCCCTGTAATTCGCCAATAATGGGACTGAAAAAGCCTAGCGGAAAGTACAGAATAGTGCAAGATCTGCGAAAAATAAATAAGATTGTAATTCCCTGTTGTCCAATCGTGCCAAATCCAGCAGTGATCTTTTATCAGATACCATGGAATGCAGGATGGTTCACAGTAATTGATTTATGCCAAGCGTTCTTTTCTATTCCTTTGCACCCAGACAGCCAGTATTTGTTTACGTTTAAATTTGAAGATTGTATTTACGCATGGTGTCGTGTTCCTCAAGGGTACACAGAAAGTCCTTCAATCTTTAATCAGATTTTGAAAAAGTGGCTAAAAATCATTGATTATGCCCAGAAATTCTGTTCTGGTTCAGTACATTGATCACCTGTTAGTGGCATCAAAAACACGAGAAGCTTGTGTCACAGATATAATTGCGTTGATGAACCATTTGGCTGAAGGAGGGCACAAGGTGTCTCCAGAAAAATTACAGTTCTGTCGATAGGAAGTAAGATATTTAGGGCATAAAATAGAAAGAGGAGTTAGAAAAGTGACACCGGAAAGAATAAAAATAATCAAAGAAATGCAATTGCCACAGACTCAGAGAGAAATGAGAATGTTTCTGGGAGTGGTTGGATACTGCAGACAATGGATAAATGGATTTTCTGTGTTGGCGAAACCACTAATACAGATGATTCGGAAACGAGCAAAAGATCCAATTGATTGGAATGATGACTGCCTAGAGGCATTTGTGAGATTGCGAAATTGTCTGTGTGAGGCTCCTGCTTTGGGCATGCCAGACTATACAAAAGACGTTGCTTTGTTTTGTTGCGAAAGAGAAAATTGTGCACTTTCAGTTTTAACACAGAGACATGGATTGAGTCGGCGTCCAGTGGCATATTTTTCAGCTACATTGGACCCGGTGGCTTCAGCATTGCCTGGCTGCTTAAAAGCAGTAGCTGCTACTTGTATGAGTCTGTAGCAAAGTGAGTCGATAGTGATGGGACATCCGGTAAAGGTATTCGTTCCACACTCGGTTGAGATTCTTTTGACGAGAACAAGAATACAGCATCTCACCCCTAGTCGTTTGACAAAGTACGAAAGAGTGATTTTGGGAGCTGAGAACGTGACTGTGACAAGGTGTACTATTCTGAACCCAGCCACCCTATTGCCAGACCCCTGTGATGAGGAAGTAAAAGATGAAAGTGATCATGATTGCTTAGATGTGACTGAGTTATACACAAAGCCCCGCCCGGATATAAGAGAGACACCACTAAAAGAAGCAGATCACAAGTTATTTGTAGACGGCTCCTGCCTTAGGACACAAGAAGGAGGTCTAAGTGCTGCATATGCTGTTTGCAAAATTTCGGGGGTAATTGAAGCATCCTGTTTACCTGGGGTCAAGTCTGCACAAGTAGCTGAATTGGTTGCCTTGACAATGGCATGTAAAAAGGGGAAAAATTGGAGAGTAACCATATTTACGGATAGTCAATATGGTTTCGGGATTGTGCATGACTTCGGCCAGCTTTGGATGCAGAGGGGATTTCTGACTTCCTCAGGGTCTCCTATCAGAAACAGCAAAAATGTAAAGGATTTGTTGGAAGCATTACAATTACCAAAAGAAATAGCAGTTGTAAAATGCGCTGCACATCAGTCAGGAAATGACTATGTGACTGCTGGTAATAATTATGTTGACCAAGTGGCGAAATACTGCGCTAAAAATGCAGTAGCCATAAACAGAAAAATTTAAACGGGGGAAACCAGATGCCAACTTATGTACTTCTCAGTGCCAGAGACATGGGATGAGATTAGACAATTGCAGGAAGAAGTTGAGGAAAAAGAAATCTGGATAAAAGCAGCCTGTACCAAAAGACCACATGATGAAGTATGGGTGTATCTAGATGGAAGACCAGTCATGCCAGATTGTCTGCTTTCAAAAATGGCGAGGGTGTATCGTGGAGCAACACACATAGGGAGAGATACAATGATCAGACTATTCAGACAGAGTTGGTGCAATCCAAAGTTCAGGGTAATCGCAGAGAGCCTTTGCCAAAGATGCTTAACCTGTCAACAGCAGAACCCAGGTAGAAAGACAGTGGTAAGCTGGGGAAAAATCGGAAAGGCAGAAGGACCCTTCACCAGATTACAGTTAGATTTCATTGAGTTACCCCCTGCAACGGATTGAAATACGTACTTGTCATAGTGTGCCTTTTCTCAAGATGGGTGGAAGCCTACCCTATTAGAAGGAATGACAGTCTTACAGTTGCAAAATTGTTGTTGAGTGAGTTGGTGCCATGGTTTGGTTTTCCGGTCACTTTGGAATCAGATAGAAGCCCTCATTTTAATAATGAAGTAATTCGATTAATCTGTGCTACATTTAACATTGTACAAAAGCTACACTGTGCTTATCGTCCAGAGGCTTCTGGAGTTGTTGAACAAATGAATGGCACAATCAAGTCCAGATTGGGAAAGGTGTGTGCATCCACAAAGCTAAAATGGCCAGATGCATTGCCACTTGTGTTAATGGGTCTCAGAAGCATTCCAGACAGAAAAACAGGAATGAGTCCACATGAAGTACTCATGGGAAGAGCCATGAGACAGGCGTTTATTCCTGGAAATAAACTAATGAGTATAACTGATGATCTGGTATTGGACTATTGCAAAGGATTGGCTGAAATGATGCGTTCTATCTCTCATCAGGTTGGAGAAGACGCAGTTGAAAGACAGCCAGATCAAGCGCATGATTTAAATCCTGGAGATTAGGTGCTAGTGAAGAAACACACAAGGAAATCGTGTCTAGCACCAAGGTGGGACAAACCAAGGCAAGTCATACTAGTCAATACCACAGCAGTGAAGTGTGCAGGTTTGCCCAATTGGATTCACGCTAGTCATACAAGAAGAGTTCCGAGCCCATCAGAGCAACAAGAGCCACCACTGACTGAGCAGGCTGAAGCATCAGGAGTTGTAAACTGTGAAATTGAAGAATCTAGAGTGATAGATTCCGTAAGACAACTATATGATGAACAGCCCGAGATAGGTTAGGAAGAATGGATCCCAGTAATTGAAGTAATTGATGATGCTATTGAAACCAGAAGAAGATCAGAACTGAAAAGACAGGAAGGTAGTCAGGAAGAGACAGGGGAAGAAGAACACACTCAGGTGAAAAGAGAAAGAGACATAAACAAACCTGAGGAGGGAAAAAGAGAAGAAGACGTTGAGGCAGAAGAAGAAAAGTTTGAATTAAGACCTGAACAGGACCAGATAGAGTTAGAAGAACAAGCTCAGGCAGAAGAAGAAAGATTTGGAGTAAGACATGAGCAGGATCAGACAGAATTAGAAGAACAAAGCTCAGGAAGAAGTAGAACAAAATACAGTAGAACCTGAGCAGGAAGAAGCAAAAGAAAGTACAAGCATAGAAAACAGAGAAATAGAACAGATTGTGCCCAGAACAAATGAAATAAAAAGAACCTTACAAGGAGATAAGGAAGGTGAAAAGGCAGTACAAATCAAAAGAGTCAGAAAAGGAGACAATTGGCCAACTGGAGTAAAGAAACTAAAATATCATCTGAGAAAATCTGAAAAGAAACCAGAGCAAGTGAATGAAATCACAAGTCAAACAAGACCTAAGCAAACTTTAGCAAAAATAACTCGAAAAAGTCCAAGATTGAGAAATTTAAACGGAAAATACAAGGCTCCAGAGTGGACGTGCGTCATTCTTGAAGAATTTGAGTCCCTGGATCTGTCTGATGAGACAGAAGAAGTCCATATTGCACAAATTGACGAAAGCCAATTGAAACCTCCTTAAGAATAAAAAGCACAAAAGACTGAAAAAGGAAAAAGATAAGAGAAAATAAATTTTCTCAGAGACAAAATGACCGACAATGAAGTTAGCGAAAACCAAAGTGTGGAGTTAAAAGAAAGTGTCTTAGATTTTGTTTTTGTAGTATTTTATTAGCAATATTAGGATGGTTATTCCTAACAGTAGGGGTACCTTTATTAATGAAAGCAAGTGACGAGAATAATACTGATACTAATGTTAAAATAGGCAGATTAAGAGAAACTAAAATAGAAATAGGAGTGGAAGATGAGGCAAACTATCACGAGTCAGATTATAATACGTCCTCTAATGTGTTTATTAAATTATTATTTCAGTATGTTAGCACTATGCAAATTAACAACTGTTATGTATGCATGAAATTGCCCTCATCAGTATCAGAAGGGATGACGTATCACCATATACCTTTAACGTATGGTGTGTCATGTAGTGTTTTGTCAAGTTTATTTTACACTATAGGGAGATTGCAGTATTTTTATTCTAATTTACATGTAATATTTTCTGAACTTCCTATTAGAAAGAATATGAATCCAGTAGTTAGTAGTAAAAATGCACAATTTATGGGTGAATTTTTCATAACAATGAGTTCAATAGATTTAGTTCAGGCACACGAAGATAATCTAACATGTACATTAAGAAAAGAAGAAAAAGATTTTTAGATTTAGTAGAAGAAAGGAGACAGGATTTAATGAAGAAGGCAACTACACAGAAAACCCATGTACCTCCATGGGTTGGGAAGGAGGGAATCTATGCAAGTGGCAAGGCTCATGCTGCGATGTCCCTGGACTTTGTGAAAAGGGGAAAATTCTGCCTCCATAGATTAAAGACAGATTATAACAATAATTACATTGGTTCCAGTGAATGTGAACATAACTTCCTAATATTAGGAGGATGGGGACTAAAAGGGGGAACTGATCCTGTGTTTCCAGGAGTGTATTATGTTTGTGGGAACAATGCCTTTTACAGGTTACCTGCAAGATGGTACGGAAGCTGTTATTTTGGAATAGTTTTTCTAAAAATTGATCATGTAGACAAAATCAGTGGAACCAATGGAAATTCTAACACACTGACACGAAGCAGAAGGGCTAGTTTTTCTGAAATTGTAGGAGATATTTTTAGTGCACTGATACCCTCAGTTGGAGTCATCCTAAATTCCCGGAAAATTTGTAAGTTATCAACCATAGTTGATCGTCTTTCTACAGATACTGCAGGAGGATTTTTAATGATTAACACAGAAATGGTTGCAAATAGATCGATGGTTTTACAGAACCGTCTTGCTCTTGACATATTGTTAGCAAAAGAAGGTGGAGTTTGTGGCATGTTGAAAGTTCAACATTGCTGCACTTATATTCCGGACAAGAGCAGAGAAATTAAAGGATATATTGAAAATATTACGAGAATGCATAAAGATTTGACCCAACTGGAGGTTGACAGTGTGTGGGGAAGACTAACAAAAAGCATAACATCAATAGGGAAATGGTTTGTTGGGTTTGGGAAAAGTTTTCTAGGTCAAATAATAATACCATTAGTGATGATAATAACAATAGTGATGTTAATAATGATTACATATAGATGTTGTAGAAAAGGTACGAAAGGAAAGTTACACTTGAACAGAAAAGGAAAGGGACAGACACGTAAGAGAAAGTACGAGGAAATACGCTTGGAAGAAATGAAAGGCAGGTTATATAAGAAGATGCGAGATTTAAAAGGAAATGAGATAGTTGAAGAAAGGTTGGGAGGCCAAATGGAGAGAACTGAGAAGTGTTAAAGTTGGTATCTGGGATGGATGGGAAATTTTAAGCCATCAGAGAGGGGATTGATGGAGCAAGGACTCGGATACGAGACTTGCTCGGAAGCAATCCTCTCGATTTAACTTACTAGTGAATTACTAACAAACGTATTTTGTGATTAATAATATGCATTCTCATTACACGCAGGAAAAGAATGAAGCTTGCCTATGTGTTTACTAACTGCAAATAACACGGTCGTAGGACTAGAACGCATTTAACACGGGCTCTTTACTGCGCATGCGTCTATTCCATCTACGTAGTATGACGTGCTGACGCTTGGAGGGAAATTCTGGCGCTTGCGCAAAGAGCTATAAAATGGCCGCTTGAAAGCTCACATGCATGGCACCTGCTTTGCTGAAATTAGGAAATGGGTTTATTACTAACGCAAATGCAGAGAGAGTAATAACAAATGGTATGGGTCAGAGTAGAGGTTGGAGGTATACAGTGAAATCATTTATTTTTTAGAATAACACTTTTCCTTTTGATTTTATTATTAGTGCGTATTTGGGCCTGTTAAAGTTGTCTGAGTCGAGTAGACTGATATAGCGCGACGCATGCGCCCTGGTACAGAAGCTTGGAGGATGACTAAGGATTTGTCACGAGTCCAAGGTCGGCGGAGATGTGTGCTGGGAACATGAGGGTGAAGAGTTCAAATGAAGGAACTTATTCAAGAAAACAGTTACAAATGTATTAATAAAGTTTAAAGATGTATGGGAAAGGAAGGGCGGAATAAAAGTTTGAGGGGAGGAGTTTGGAAACAATGGTTAAAGGGAATAAAAGAAGTATAAGTATGGTGTGATGATCATCCCCCCCTCGCCTGTCCAATCAGAAGTTAGTATTCTGTGCAAAATGAAACATTAATGGGTGGTACATGCCTATGGAAAGGTATAATTGAGGTAGTTTAGTTAGAAGAGAGGAGAAGCCTTGGGGATATTTCGAAGAAGCTTTGGAGCACGTTGAAGAAGCCGGAGAACGGGGTGTGCTGGGGTGGTGCCGATGCTTTGAAATGCTGATGAAGAAACTGAATGCAGAACTAGCTATTTGAATTGGGTGGGTTAGAAAGAAGATTGCGGAAGAACCACGAGGAGGAAGAGAGTGTCAGAGAGGGGTGCTACGTAGTTGTCGGTATCTAGAGAGGTGAAGTATCCTGTCCTGAAGTCTTTGTCTCCTGATCTGTCCTGGGAGGCCCTAACCAGCCCTTTGGCCAGGGGGTTGGTCTTCACACCATATTTTGGTAATTCTAAAATTCATCGTTTAATAAATGCTCTTCTGTCTCTATCCTCTTCTTTCGGAGCATAGTTATTGTGTGGATCTGAATTGATAAATGTTATCTGAGATATTTTTGAATTGGCACTCCCACGAATGAGGGTGTTTGTACTGAAACGCTTTGAGATGGTTCAAAACCCCTAATTGAGATAAAGATTTTAAAACTTACTGAGTCTGTCATTATTTTATACGTATTAAGAAATGTATAATAAGTTATGTCAATTATCGCCATCAACTAGTTTTACCTAACTGGTCCATTGACCAGAGGAAATGAAATGAAATTTGTACTTGTAAAGCGCACTTATACCCCCAAAGGGGTGTCCCGGCGCTGTACGCATACCGCTGTGGAACCCTTCCTGGCTTTTCCCTGTGAAATGTCCACTCCTGGGCACCCCCAAGGTGAAGCCAGGCATCCCAGCGCTGTTGGGGCCGTTGTGGAGATTAAGCAAGCTATTGCCCAGAGTTGCAGAGTGGGACCCATGATTAGAATAGGCACCGAGGCGAGAATTATCAGGTCCGAGGAAATTGAGCCCAAGACCCACCGAGGCGGGAATTGAACCCTGGTCCCGGGCCAGATCTCTGCATCAGGGTCTGCCACTCTAACCATTGAGCCACACTTCTCCACATTGAGCCACACTTCTCCACAAGAACTGTTTGATCAGCAGAAGGTTTAGTTAAAGAAGTAATAACTAGATCTTGAGGTATGAGAAACATCATAAACTAAAAGATTCCAGTGGTTTACTTAGCGCAGAGCGGAAGCGAGTTGTATGGGCCCAAGTGAGTATATGGTAGTGGAGTATCTGTTGCTAGTAAGCCGCTGGGTCAAGGGCATTTCCCGAGTTATAGTACCCCACTCTTCTTTCCTTGGGAATGAAGTCATATGATGGAAAATAAGGATATGAAAACAAGTCAGAAGGTATCTATGATAAGTATTGTGGGTTAACTTAAGACACAGTTTGCATCCGGACTGCTCATTCAGTGCAATGTATCTACCCACTGACCCCTTATGATGATCTAACTGGGCCCTTTTTTCTTGACAGACTTTAAGTCTGTGCTCCTTTAGGTCCTTTTAGAATAACCAGTGATGTCCTCCGGTGTGTTCCCAGAGAACCCTCTCTGACTGTCCTAGGCCCCCCAACGTGTGTTCGATGTGCCGTAACCAAAGGATTTTGTTGGCCGGGTCAAGTCCCACACAATCCTCAATAATTAATCTAGTAAAATGTGTCTCTACTTTGGACCATACGGAGCGCCATACTAAAAGGTTTTTTTCTAAAATATCTTTTATAAATCCAACTCCCAGTTCCCAGTGGATAATGGAATCCAGTGTTGATTGGGCTACAGCTAAAAGTCTTCTGAGTAACTTACTTTCTTTCTTTTAGTTCCATTTTCACCCATACCCCAAATTTCTGCGCCATACGTTGCAGCTGAAAACGTTTTTATATAGGGTTAACAGCTCTCTGATTGGCTTGGAGCCTGGCTTAGAAGCAAACCTGAATAAGTCCTCATTATTTCTAGTCATATTGGATATACATGTTTCCCTCTGATGCTTCCAGTCCAATTTTGAGAATAGCTGTATTCCTAAAGAATTGAAACTTTTGGTACTTTGTAGTTTACTCCCCTTAATATGGAAAGTGTTAAATTGTCCACTGGTTTGGCCACAACTCATGGTACATGTTTTTGCTATATTAATTTTCAGATCTCTCCCTTCCATGAAATCAGAAAAGGAATTGATCAGGTCCTGCAGGCTTTTTGGGGTTAGGGCCAGGATGGCCATGTCATCAGCATATTACAGTATAAGTATTTGCCGCCTCCCAACTCTAGGGGTATCTGCACCTACTGCCTAGAGTATTTCATCCACAACATTTATATATAAAGGGGAAGGGCACCAGCAGACAAACCTGCCGGACCCCTCTCCCTATATTAAAAGGTGGATTTAGCTCTCCCTTTGTCCCATAACAGACTTTAGCTTTTAAATTGCTATGCCAGAAGCAAGATTATCTCCTTTGGCGCCCCCAGTTTTTCCATACATGCCCAGAGTCTGCTATGATTGACCAGGTCAAAAGCACAGCTTAGTTCAATGAAATATATGTGTAATGAGCCTTCTTTGGCCAGGATGTACTTCCCCATCATAAGGTTTAGATTGAGTGACTGATTAACCGTCCCCAAACCTTTCCAAAACCCTTATTGTGTATTTGTTAAAATGTTGTTTTCTTCTGCCCAAGTTTCTAATCTTTCTAACAAGATCCTCCCCAGTAATTAGGGGAAAGAGTTGAGCAAAGAGATAGGACGATAACATATTGGGTCTTTCCTTGAACTCTAATTAAAAATAGGTATAATGAGTGAGTTTGACCAAGATGGTGGTACATATACAGCTTCAACCGCATTCAAGACCTTGGTAATGGGTGGAGCCCATATGGCTGGTACCGACTTGACCAAGTAGATTTACAGGACTTGAATTACACACCACAAACGGAGGTTCTCCTCCTCGAAGGACCCTATTTTGACAGGCATTACTTCTGAAACGGGGCTAGTCATTTGTTTGCAACTCCTATAACTTGGATTCTTGTTCTTGAGAGGGGTAGGTTGGGAACCTCTGCTGTTCTCACAGTAGAGCGGGGAACACCAGTGTCAAAGAGGAATAATATGTGATAGCCTTTTACCTTGCCATCCACAAACGGACCACTCTGGTCAACCTCTAAGGTTGCGCCAAGTACGCAATCCTCCTCCCCTCTCAAGGCCCGTCATTGCAACAGGTTTGAGCTGTAATCCTCATCTGTCTGTATCATGGAGTACTGTTGGGACGTATCCTGATTCACAAAAGAATTGGTGTTTACATTGTGAATTGGATGACCTGTCCTGCAGCCCAGCAACCTCTAAAGCCTTGGGACAACTGCCTGCCTTCAACAAAGATCAAGATCTCCGTGGACAGCGGACTTGTCCAGAAGTAACCAACTTTAAAGAAAAGGAACTCAGCCCTTGGGAAGCACAAAACCGCCTCCGGACCCACCTCTGCACCCAGTACCCATAGCCCAAGTGGCCCACCGGACCTGCAGACATTCCCCAGCGATTCTGAGTCCACCGTGGGCTGACCCCTGCCGGACTCTACCTTGCCTCCTGCAGCCTGAAATCGAAGACTTCCCCTGACCTCGACCTGCCCGGTAAGCTGTTCCCGACTGCAAAGGACAACCCTGCACCCGAAGCCCCTGGGCCTTGGGGAGCTTGACCAATGGTGTCCCTACATCCCCTAACATCAGAACTTACCTGGGCAGCTGTGGGTTTTCTTTTTGCAGCCTTCTGGTCAGCGCCTGCAGCCTCTTTCCAAAACCAGTCTCACCTATTGAATTGCATTGGGCACCTGACATTGTGTTGGCACTCTGCACCCGGCTGCCCCTGTGCTGCTAAGGGTGTAAATTTGGTGCTCCCTTGTGGCCCCCACTGTACTTACCTTAACTCAAGGAGTTCGACCCCTGACTCCGCTTTACTCACCAGTGAGCAGTGCATCTTCAATCACCCCCAGTCTCCATTGGTTAACATTGGGCTCCGGACCCAGAATTTGACCTCTGCACCTGGCCGCAGCTGGCTATGCATTCTTGGTACTAATTTGAACCTTGCCTGGTGTTGACCTGAAACCCAGAAGACTGGATCTGTAAGTTGTGTACTTACCTGAAAAACTGCATTTTTGCTTTCCTCCATAAGTTAACATTGCACAGCCTGAAAATTGCATTATCCACTTTTTAAAATGTAAAGTACTTTTCCTGAAAAACATACTTACCTTTTGCGTACATCTTGGTCTTAAAGTAAATCTTGAAAAAAGCTTATTTTTCTAAAATTGGTGTGGATCTCCTTATTGAGTCATGTGTCATTTATTAGTCACTGTGTGTATAACAAATGTCTTACACTCCTCTGTGTTAGGCCTAGGGCTGCTCGCCCACACTACCACAAATAGAGCACTTTGAGATTATATTGAGCCCTGTACACTTCTGGGGGAATCTCTGGACTCTGTGCATGATATAACAATATAGTGGTGTACCATATACAGAGCCAGCTTTCTACAACTACTATTAGCTTCTCCTTCAATTTCTCATGTTTCATTTCTAATTAATCGCTGCAGTATTTAGCATATCGCTGCAATGGACAATACTCTCATCAATGGGCTTACTCTTCGAGCTAATCTCAGGTTTCAATCCATGCACCAACCTGTACACAAAATGTCCACTGTCTTTAGACTCGATCGTCTCTATTCCAATATCCTGCTTAAATGCCTGCAACAATCTCTCATATTAAGTATGTATTGTTTCTTTGGACTCTTGGTTGTTCTGTCAATCTTGACCCAATCAATGTCTGTAGGAGAAATTTACAAATTCAAAAATGTAAACCCCTGACTATTTTATTTCATCACCACTGGTGAGGGTGTATGTGATATGGGATGTCTCAACGGCTCCCTTTTGGGCCAATCCACAGCAACTTTACATTCAACACACAAGTTACATGGAACCACAATTTCAAATAAGGTATTCAAATCATTCCACAGAACCTTTGGCATCTTTAAAATCCGATCAACCTGTCTGTACCATTTCAGCAGGTTCTCTCTCAATTTCAAAAAATCATTTGTGACTGATGCAAGGTCTGTCCTGCTCCCGGGTACATGTACATAACATCCACCAGGCAGTTCTCTCATAGGAAGCATGCATATATCCTCATTCTTAGCTCCAGACAGAGGTAATTCTGTGTTAACTTTCTTTGGCTCCTTTTTCTTTGCCCATCTGCCTTCCCATCTATCCAGCTCACTCCATTTTTGAACACAGGCAATTAATTCTTTGATCTGTAACTTGATTCCTGGCGGTCTCATGTTAGCAAAATCTCTGTCATTAAAGCTTAAATGGTAACTTCTCTGTAGGGCTTTAGATTTCTGTAAGTCAGTTTAATATCTGAGTCATTTCAGACAATCTTTCATGAGCTTGTCCTGCACGTCTAGTAATGTCTTTACACATGAACAATAGCTTGTTCTCCTGACAGACATTTAAGTGAGACATGTCAAGATGTCCCAGTATAATTTCTCCCAATTCAATTTTCGGTTTAGCCACATCTAGTGTTCTTTCCCTCTCTGGGAACTGAGTATCTCTTTCACTTGTTCCGAGATTTCCACTACTAGTCAGGGTATCTATACCTCCGAACCAATCATCGAGTTCTCGGGGAGTAAGACCTGGTTGTTCTACTGGTGTATTAAGAATTGTCTCTCCGCTAAAGGGCCCACAATTTACATCAGGTGGTGAATTCAAAAGCGACATGCCAGAATTTGGTGAACCCCTAGGCATTTCTGTCCTGGGGGTACTGTTATTAGCACAAAAAAAGGGTGGCAATCTCTGGGAAAACCACGCTGGGCCACAGCCCTCGGTCTCTGGTCAACACCGGGAGTAAGCTTTGGAGCCGATAAGGGACGAGAACGTTCTCGATCTCAGTCAGGCTACATGGCCAAAGGGGAGAGAGGAACCAGACACAAGCCAACCATCGGTGCCGAAACAGACATCGACCTCGACACACAAGTCGGAGCTGGCAAAACACAAACAAAAGGCAATAACAACAGACAAAGAATCGGAGCCAAAAAAAACACTTGGAATCAACAGATTCAAAGCACACGTCGACTCCAACAAAGGACAAGCGACACTCTTTGATGCAGAAGAAGACTGATGTAAATATAGATGGATCTTTGTAGGTTATATAATGTAAGTTTATTCAGCTTGGTTACAGGTTACATGTTTAAGGTAACACCCCACCAGGAGCAACATTCTTGCTGCTCAGCCCACTTTCACCAACTGACATTCACACCATCCAGGCACTCATCAACATTCCGTGACCTCACACACACACACACACACACTGGCTGAGCAGCAGGGACATGGAACTATGGAGAAGATGCATAGCAACCAAGACAAGTCACAACACATCTCCTCCCCCTAAAGAAACAGAAACAATTGAAAATATAAGTAAGCAATCAACCATTCTCATAGATGTTCGTACTCATTTTCTATCAAATCAAAGAGACAAAACATGGAAGTAAACTATAACAATTCCTATGAATATTAGACTTCTAAAACTTCAACAGGTAAATACAATTCAACCTCTACCACACACAGTATATCCTTGACCCCTTAGGAAGGACACACAACATCACAACATTAGGGCGTAACACACATGCCCCAACGTCCTTACCCCCCTAGGAAGGACATACAACATAAGTCCTTAACCCCTTAGTAAGGACGCACAACATTTGCAGAAATTATAAAATCTTCATACCCTCTAATGCATCCAAATAGAAAGTCATGGAGGACCAGAGACTTCACATAGCCTCTACTACATCCACTTAGAAACTCATGGCATGGCAAAGGACTTAATATACCCTCTACCGCATCCACTTAGAAACTCATGGAACCAGGGACTTCACACTACTGCATCCATTTTACCCACCCCCTTTCTGTACCCAACAACAGAACCAGAGGTAAGTACTCAAAACAGGGTCTCACATCAGGACCACGGATGCTCAAAACAGAGTCTCACATCAGGACTAGGGATACTCAAAACACGTTCTCACATTAGGATTAGGGATCCACTTCACCAGGGACTTCTCATACTGGCAGGACAATGGTTACATAATCACTTCTCAAAAACATACAATTCAAACATACCACACATAGAGAAACAAAATCCCTCCCTCCTAATCGCTCCACACATACAGAAGTATTCAATCAACAGGCCTTTAGCGTAACATTGCAAAAATCAAAATATTATGACATGACAATCACACATAACATTCAATAAAGCGTTAATTCCAATGAAATCTGGCAGCTTAAATAACATTTAAAAAATCAGCATTAACTCTACAGCAGGGAACTCAAAGTCCTTGACCCCAGTGAGCGATAACTCACCCGAAATTAACCTCAACTCTACAATACATGGAGACAATTCACAGTACCTCAAAGGCATAATGGAATGTCCAGTCAGAAGTATGCAATCCATGCATTTCACCATGATGATATACCATTCCCTACATACAAACTTCACTTCCTTACCAGGAGCAGAAATGCTGAAAATTGCTCACAAATGCCTTTATGTCTCAGTTCTACATGCAGCAACCTCGTGTAACACAATGCGGCTCCAATCACCCATAATTCGCTGCTTTAATACCTTGTTGCAGCTCTCACCCATGTTCCAGCCTTTTTTTCCTCCATGCACCATAACCAGTGCACTTTGAACTTTTAATTCCTCTACAGACATGCATTGTTTTCTGTCCCCCTCAGCCGCGGCAATTCATGTTCCAGCTTCAGAACTATTACATCAGCAAACCGCCACAAACGCCTCCCAAGGCAACACCTACGGCGGGCCTTCTTCACGAAGCGGGGAGCACGCTTGCATCCACTCGCACTGGGCATGCCTGGGACAGCACACTGCAGCCATGCAGGTCTCCTTTTTAAATGCCATAACCAACCCTCAAACTCCTAACGGCATACCAAAAATGGGGTAAGGCGAGAAAAAGCAATTAACTCACCTCCAGTTTAACTGAAGTGAGAGTTGAATTCAAGATTTTGCAGTTAATCCTCAAAGCAGACTTCGCGAATTTTATGCCAGTTAATTAAGTGCTGAATGTTTCCACTAGCTGCCAGTTCCCAACATACACCAATAAAACCGAATTTGAACCCTCAAGCAGCTGATTGCATTCACAGCCAGTTCGCTTACTTCGCTTGCTGCATTCCCTACATTCCTTTATCATCAGGACTGTTGGTTTCATTCCCCACCGGCACATATACCCAAAACGATGTCGCTTGCTACATACCTTCATTTCTTGATTACCTGTGCTGCCAGCTTGTTTGCAATGCTCACTGCATTTCTCAATCATCTGTGCATGCTGTATACACCTACTTCACTATTGTGGGCATGAAAGTCACACTGAATAGGTATACACTATTAATTGAAGCATATTAAATGCCCAGCACGAATCACTGACAAAATATCGACTACAACCATATCGAGGTACAAAATTATTGTGACAAAAATATCGAAGTCAAGAATATCGACATCCTATCTACATCATGGTAAGTACAAAAATATCGAGAAAAAATATCGATGTCAAAAATATTGTTGTAAAATTTATCGTTTTTTTTAAATGTTAAAAAAATAATTTAAAATAAAGTAAATAATACATATAATTAAAAGAAACAGTTAAAAATATTTTAAAATGTTTAAAAATAATAACTAATACATATAATGTTAAAATAAATTAAACATACATATAAAATATAATATATATACTTAATAATATTCATAAATAATTATTTTAATAACTTATAAATTGTTAAAAACATTTTTATAAATTATAAATACATATATACTCATACAAAAATAATATAAATAAAATTATAAAAAATATATATAACAAATTAAAAAACTACAATATTTTTAATGTTTTTAAATTAAATTATACACAACATTAACTAAAACAATACAGAAAAATATTGTATAGCGGAGGGAAAAAAATTACTATTCCCACTCCAAAAAGTGCAACAGTACGGAAAGTGTTGGATAGCGAAGGGGTAAAAATTACTATTCCCACTCCAGAGAGTGCAACAGTAGGGAAAGTGTTGGATAGCGTAGGGGTAAAAATTACTATTCCCACTCCAGAGAGTGCAACAGTAGGGAAAGTGTTGGATAGCGTAGGGGTAACAATTACTATTCCCACTCCAGTGAGTGCAACAGTAGGGAAAGTGTTGGATAGCGAAGGGGTTAAAATTACTATTCCCACTCCAGTGAGTGCAGCAGTAGGGAAAGTGTTGGATAGAGTAGGGGTAAAAATTACTATTCCAACTCCAGAGAGTGCAACAGTAGGGAAAGTGTTGGATAGCGTAGGGGTAAAAATTACTATTCCCACTCCAAAGAGTGCAACAGTAGGGAAAGTGTTGGATAGCATAGGGGTTATAATTGCTATTCCAACTCCAGAGAGGGCAACAGTAGGGAAAGTGTTGGTTAGCGTAGGGGTAAAAATTACTATTCCCACTCCAGAGAGTGCAACAGTAGGGAAAGTGTTGGGTAGCGTATAGGGGTTAAAAATAACATACTTATCAATTAAATAATTTTTTTAATTAAATAATGATTTATTAATAAATTAACAATAAATTAATTATAAATACCAATAAATTAAAATTAATAATTACTTTAATAACATTAAATTACTTCCCAGCCTATTCCCCAATAAACACACAACCCACTCCACATAAAATTTAACACAATTAATATAATTATCAATTAATCAACTAATAAAAATTAATTACCAATTAATTAAGAATGAATTAATTATCAATACCAATAATTATTAATTAATAAAAATGTATTACCAATTAATAATTAATTAACAATAAATTATTTATCAATACCAATAAATATTAATAAATAATTACTTAATTATAATAAATTACTTCCCACCCTATTCCCCTATAAACACACAGCCCGCTCCTAAACTAAATTAACACAATTAATATATTTATCAATTAATTAATAAATAAAAATTAATTACCAATTAATAATTAATAAACAAATTAATTATCAATCCCAAATTATAAAAATAATTAATTAATTTATTATAATTAATTTCCTTCCCACCCTATTCCCCTATAAACCCACAACCCACTCCAATAAAAAATTAACACAATTAATATAATTATCAATTAATCAATTAATAAAAATGAATCACCAATTAATAATTAACAATAAATTAATTATCAATACCAATAAATAAAAATTCATAATTACTTAATTACAATTAAATTATTTCCCACCCTATTCCCCTATAAACCCACAACCCGCTACAGAACTAAAATGCAAAATTTAATTAGAAATAATTAATAATTTCTAAAAATTATGATTTAATTTACTATACTTAAATTACTTCCCACCCTCTTCCCCTATAAACCCACAACCCGCTACGGTACTAAAACGCTAAATTTACTTTAAAAAAAATTACTAACTTCTAAACAAATAATACATATATTTAAAAAAAAAATACAAAACATAACAAAACATGTGGAACACATACATATAAAATACATACTAAAATACATAACACTAACATAAACAACGATATTATTAACATTGATATTTTTGCTATCGATATTACTGACTTCGATATTAACAAAAACTATATTTCTAACTTCAGGTCGATATTCTGGTCACCGATATTCTTGATGTCGATATTCTGTCCCTACGATATTTAAAACTCGATATTAATGTAGGTCGAACTAAAAAAACTCGATAATATGTCTGTGCACCGCCCAGCACTACTGTTGACTGTGGGCTAGCCGATGTGACAGACACTGGTAGGGTTTTCACAGCGTATCTCTTTCTTTCAAGGTTCAGTTTCTTTTTCTCTCAGTCTTCCTCTAAGTTTCCTCTGTAGGTTCAGTTTTTCCCACACAAAGATTCTTTCTCCAGTCGTCGCCAGTGTTGTAAATAAAGATGGATCCTTGTAGGTTATATGATGTAGGTTTATTCAGCTTGGTTACAGGTTACATGTTTAAGGTAATGCCCCACCAGGAGCAGCATTATTGCTGCTCAGCCCCCTCTCAACAACTGACATTCACACCACCCAGGCACACATCAACAATCCATGACCTTACTCACACACTGGCTCAGCAGAAGGGACATGGAACTATGGAGAAGATGCAAAGTAACCAAGACAAGTCACAACAAAGGCCTTGCAGACACCTACACCAAGAACAGATGCCTTCCTCTGCAGCATCTATAAAGATGCCAGAGAAGTAAAACGACACAAAAACAACCCCAACATGAAGAAGTGGGCAATGTTTTTGAAGGACTGCAAAAGATTATATAGAAAAATAAAGAGCCATCCAAAAGACAGGGTCAGCAGTTGGATGTGCCATGGCCACTACCCAAACGGGTAAAAACAGAGCATAGGGCCACAAGCTCCATAACCATTAGTTGTCCTCAATCCCCTCATACAAGGTCACCGTCACCAACACAAGAATAGGAGGGGGGTGAAGAAAGCCCTGAACACAAGCAAGTAGATTACTACTCAGATTCGCAAAGGGATACTCAACAGCCCAGACCAATGGGATGACAAAGAGCCGTCCTTCCGGACTCAGACATAGAGCCCCTAATACCAAGCAAGGCATCCCCATCAGACGACACCACCTCATACCATAGTGTGATACAAAGAGCCGCTGAATATCATAAACTTCAAATGCACATAACAGAAGGGGAGACAGATTTCCCAATGGAAACACTTTCATAAACAGAGGACTGTACAATACGTACCTATGATTAGACCAATGTTAGAGGTATCCAAAGAGATTTTTAAAGAACAGGTAAAATCAAAAGTACTTACTCCAGGGATTGAGAGAAACTACAGGCCTTCCCCATCGGACCCACTATATATTAAGGGACACCCTACTGCAGACTTCCTAGTAGTCACAACATGATGAAATAATATCGCCATCACAAGGCACAGGTAAAGCTCCTCCTCCTGACAAGGAGAGAAAGAAAATTGATGCCACAGGGAAAAGGGTAGCAACTAGCCATGCCAATCATTGGCACATCGCCAATTCAGTGGGACTTCTATCAAGATACAATATAATAGGGCAACCTAGGATTAAATAGAAGATCTATTACAACATCTTCCAGATCAATGCAAGAAAAGAAGAGAAGACTTAGGGGTCGATTCCGATTCGGGCCGGAAAAAGCACCGACCGACTCGGATCCGGAAAAAATACCGACCGACACGCACCCGTGGCGCCCGACACGCCAAGTACGATGCAAGGCGCGAAAAATCCGACCGACACGTACCGAAACCAAGTCGACCGACCGAGCCGCACGGAAAACAGCAATCCGGCCGGAAAAACACGCGAATCCAACCGACCGACACGCACCCGGAACAAATCCGACCGAAACGTACACGCTAACTCCAAACCGCAAAGTACGATGCAAGGCGCGAAAACCACGAGCGAGTCGGACGGAGGACAAGCCGTACGACCGACACGCATACAAAACCGAGCCGAAGCAACACAATACACCGCGACCGACGCGTACGCAGCATAGAAAACTGCACAAACACAGCGTGAACGAAACGGAGAACACCGTACGAGACCAATGCAGGGTCCGACTCGGTCACAAGAACGTTTCCAACATACACAAACAGCACAAAGGAAAAATCACCCAAAAAAAGGCCAAACAAGCAATTACCAAGCCAATAAATACTGGGGGGTGGGGACAGAGAACAAAGACACACCCACAACTCCACCTATATAAAGGACACAAATCACTACCATGAGCCTTTGCAAATGCCATTCCACTGCCAGCACCCAAGAGAAAGCAACCACACACCCACAGCTCATCCCTCACACAAGCCACACACCATCAGCACACCAACAAATACCTACCTCACATACACCCAGTAAAACACACACTCACACACCCTCACCTGCACACCAACACACACATCACCCACCATCACCACCCATCACCATGCCCCCCAAGAAGAATCCCAAGTTCCTAGATAGTGAATTGGAAGTCATGGTAGACGAGATCCTCAGGGTGGAGCCACAGCTGTTTGGCACACTGGTCCAACAGACCCCCATGTCGCAGAAAACCAAGATGTGGGAGAGGATCATAAACAGGGTGAACGCCCAATCACCATGTCGGCGCACAAAGACCGACATCCAGAACAGGTGGTATGACGTGCGCAGGAGGGTACGGGACATGCTGAAGAAAGACTACATCAACAGCCAATACACCGGCAGTGGCCCTCCTGCCAAGCCAATATACCTCAGGCCCTGGGAGGAGAAGGTGCGGGCCATCCTTCCGCCAGTGAGCGTATATGGACTAGAGGACATCCCAGAGCCTGGTGAGTACACAACAAATGTACACAATATACTGCCACAAAACACACACACATCACTGTCAAGGGGAGAGTCAAACCATGCACTCATAGCAATCACACAGCAACCAGAACAGAATCATCCCAAAATGTGTATGTCAGTCAGAGAAACACAACACATGCCATCAAAAAAGTCACATCCAACTGTGCCAACACATGTACAAACACAACCACAACTACAGCTAGGCAGTGGCACAAATTGAACTAACAAACACATCCACTCATGTAGCCACCACAACAACACCAACACACAGTGAAGACCACTCAAAGGAAGGAATTCTGTGTATGCTGGCCAAGTCAGTGTAGCCAATAGCATCATGGGAGTCGCAGTCACACATATTGCCCCCCCACAACTGTCCCATCAACACCACCATGAACCATGCGCACATCACAGGGAGTGGAGAAGGACTCACAAGATGGCTGACTCTGGCAACTGCTGTGGGGAGCACAAGGCCCTGCTGCCAACTGTGCACCAACAAACAGCAGGACACCACTGACTGACATCCTGAGAGACAACTTCCACTCCCTGCAATGCAAGCACGTTCCATGGTGGGATATCTGGCTAGCTGGGTGGGAAGGGGGACTTGCAGCACTGACCATAGTCACAAGCACCTCCCCTCACACACACCCCAACACAAACTCCACAGTACCCACCTGGTAGAATGCAATGCCCCCCATCCTAACACAAGATCCCACGAAGCACCACCACCCTGGGTTATGTTGTGTGAAGCACAGGGACACTCTTGGGACTCTTAGCCAAACAACTGCCAGGACAACACTCCCAGCCATCCTGTCAGCACAGCCAGCCCACCCCACAGGGAAGCAGAGTCAAAAGGAAGGAAGCATGGGCATGCTGGGAAGGGGGGTGGAGGAAATAGCATGATGGGAGTCGTAGTCACAGACATTGCTCAGCCTCACAACTGGCCCATCAACACCACCCTGAACCATGCTCACATCACAGGGAGTGGAGAAGGACTCACAAGATGGCTGACACTGGCTACTGCTGTGGGGAGCACAAGGCCCTGCTGCCAACTGTGCACCAACAAACAGCAGGACACCACTGACTGACATCCTGAGAGACAACTTCCACTCCCTGCAATGCAAGCACGTTCCATGGTGGGATATATGGCTAGCTGGGTGGGAAGGGGGACTTGCAGCACTGACCATAGTCACAAGCACCTCCCCTCACACACACCCCAACACAAACTCCACAGAACCCACCTGGTAGAATGCAATGCCCCCCATCCTAACACAAGATCCCACAAAGCACCACCACCCTGGGTTATGTTGTGTGAAGCACAGTGACACTCTTGAGACTCTTAGCCAAACAACTGCCAGGACAACACTCCCAGCCATCCTGTCAGCACAGCCAGCCCACCCCACAGGGAAGCAGAGTCAAAAGGAAGGAAGCATGGGCATGCTGGGAAGGGGGGTGGAGGCAATAGCATGATGGGAGTTGTAGTCACAGACATTGCTCAGCCTCACAACTGGCCCATCAACACCACCCTGAACCATGCTCACATCACAGGGAGTGGAGAAGGACTCACAAGATGGCTGACACTGGCTACTGCTGTGGGGAGCACAAGGCCCTGCTGCCAACTGTGCACCAACAAACAGCAGGACACCACTGACTGACATCCTGAGAGACAACTTCCACTCCCTGCTGAGGGGTGTCAGCAACCACGGCATGTTGGGGTATCCCGAGTCACCTATGGACAGACAAGTGCACATTAGCTGACTTGGAAAAGTGGGCGGAATACTACAGATCAGATCACACACAATTGCACAAAGTCAGTACACACCGACAAGCCAGGCACGCTGGTTCTGCATCTGTGCCATCATCCTGGGGATGCGACTACTCCTCATCACAAAGGCATCGTGTGCTGAACCAGGGAAACGGGCACACACGTGTGTGATGGTCATGTCTGCAAGACACACCACCAGTGCATTGACCGAGTGGTAGTGCTTGCGGTTCCTGTAGGCCTGCTCCTGGGCCTGTGGTGGTACCAAAGCCACATGTGTCCCATCAATGGAGCCAATGACATGCGGCATCCTCCCCAGGGCATAAAAGTCACTCTTCACGTCAGTGAGTCGTCGCAGTCTAGGGAAATAGATGTACCGGTTCAGGAAGAGCAACATTGCCGCCAAAACATCGCGGAGCACACGGCTGAACATGGTCTGTGACATCCCACCGGCAGTCGCCACAGTATGTTGGAAGGTACCAGTGGCAAAGAAGTGTAGGGCTGCCATCACCTTTACCTTGGGGGTCAGCGCTGTAGGATACGGCCGGCCAGGCTGCAAAATGTGGGGACAACTGCACTGCCAAATCCTCAATCAGCTGCCTGGTGAAGCGGTACCGTCGGATGCTGTCCCGTTCCACCATCGTTGCCAGGTCTGGGAATGGCCGATGGACAGCAGGAGCCCTGCAGTGCAGAGGAGAAGTAAGCAAGATTGTCAGTCACCCCACATATGCGGCATTGAACACACTCAAGATCCCAACATACATCATTATGAGGCACAACTACATGAAGTGTGCAGTACCGGAAGGACATGTATGGTACATACATGGCCAACATCTGTCAACACGGTCCTACAGGTGGCATCAATTTGTCCCAGGTTGGCCCATTGGATATCATGAGGCCGTGTCACAGTTCCCATCTCCTGCTGCCGTGTCACAATAACCCCCACAGTGACATGTGAGGACAGATGTGCCCCAGGCACCACAGCTCAACGACAGGTACATTCCCAGGGACCCTGTAATGCCACATGGACACTGGCATTACATGGAGTATCATGTATACACCACAGCAAAACAACCTTGACCCCCACAGGTAGTGGCCCCACTTGCCATGGCAGGACAGACATGGACGTCTGTGACACACACGCACAACATCAGAGTCCATGCACACACAACGTGGATGTGGAGACTGTCTCCCATTGTGCACATGAAATCAGAGACATTGTAAACACTACATGCACAAAGACTGTGGAGGACCATCACTATTGTGCCACTGGGACACCCTGGCTCAAACATACCGTCCCACATGGGACTCACGGGGTATGTGACATGACATACACATACACCACTGTGAAATGTGACCATGGCACATGCACAGATATGAACAGTTGCACATCACAGTGGTCACGTACACGTAACACCCAGGATCCTGTCCCCATGAACACGTGCACAGCCTGGGGGTGGCTGCCCACAGGTGACACCCACAGGACAACATGTACACCAACATACACACAATAGGAAATGCAGCCTTACATGCCTTATGATAAGGTTTGGACAGGCTGTCGTCATGTAGGTGTGCCCCTCACTCCCTGGGAGCTATCTGTGGCTGGCATATGTCCATCTGAGACAGGCATGCTGACATATGCCAGTCACATGTACAGTGATGCGTTGAACAGCAATGGACCGATCGGTGCCTCCGGCCGGCCCATTGCTTTCAATGTGTGCGGGTACGCGTTGTACCCCTGTGCGCGTTCAACAGCAATGGACCGATCGGTGCCTCCGGCCGGCCCATTGCTTTCAATGTGTGCGGGTACGCGTTGTACCCCTGTGCGCGTTGAACAGCAATGGACCGATCGGTGCCTCCGGCCGGCCCATTGCTTTCAATGTGTGCGGGTACGCGTTGTACCCCTGTGCGCGTTGAACAGCAATGGACCGATCGGTGCCTCCGGCCGGCCCATTGCTTTCAATGTGTGCGGGTACGCGTTGTACCCCTGTGCGCGTTGAACAGCAATGGACCGATCGGTGCCTCCGGCCGGCCCATTGCTTTCAATGTGTGCGGGTACGCGTTGTACCCCTGTGCGCGTTGAACAGCAATGGACCGATCGGTGCCTCCGGCCGGCCCATTGCTTTCAATGTGTGCGGGTACGCGTTGTACCCCTGTGCGCGTTGAACAGCAATGGACCGATCGGTGCCTCCGGCCGGCCCATTGCTTTCAATGTGTGTGGGTACGCGTTGTACCCCTGTGCGCGTTGAACAGCAATGGACCGATCGGTGCCTCCGGCCGGCCCATTGCTTTCAATGTGTGCGGGTACGCGTTGTACCCCTGTGCGCGTTGTACCGCAATGGACCGATCGGTGCGCACCCATTGACAATGGGCTTGCCTGGCAACGGACGCGTTTTCGAATTTCGAACGAGTCGGTTGCTGGAAAATCAGTTGGTCACCCACAACAATGTTGCAAAATCATGTATGTCATGAAGTTGAAGATTTGAAGGATGCTGTGGGCGTGTTTTGGTGCTGCTATTCCATGGATTGGCCAGATTCAGAAGATGCAAACGACTTGGACCTATCACTTTGGACACAAGGGACAGTATCTGCCTCTCCAGCACATATATATTTCTGGCTGTTCCCCTGAGAGCCCACTTGCCTGCACTACATGCTCCAAGACGACATCTGCCGCTGTCTCTGCCCCTCTGGACCCTGCAATGGCACGTACTGTGGAGAGAGCCCCAGCCTTCAGCCTTGAAGAGAACCAGGCCCTGCTGGACAGCCTACTTCCACAGTACAGCAAGCTGTATGGGACACCAGGGGAGCAGGTGAGTGTTCTGTGCACTGCCTTTCTGAATGTGCATTTTGTCTGACTAGCAAGGCTGAGAGTCTGCACGCCACTGGCTAGCAGGCTCACTGAGTAGTTGTCACCCCCCATAGTGTGTAGTGACTTGCACTGGACAGGTATGGTGCAGTGACAGTGCATTTGAACATGGTTTTACTTCCCATGCAATGATACCATGTAGTGACGTCTGGCAAACTGTCTATGGTCAGCTTTGCACTGCCTGTGTACATCATGTGCCCCTGTGATTGAGACATGTATATACGACTGTGTCATGCACGGATATGTTGCATGTGTGGTAATGGCCTTTTCACTTTGTCATCCTGACAGGTTAATGCCCATCGGAAGCAGGAACTCTGGAAGGACATCGTCCGGGCTGTCCGGTCCGTGGGGGTCTACAAGCGCCGGATCCGCAACTGCCAGAAGAGGTGGCAGGACCTTCGGGGCTGGACCCGGAGGATTGCACGGGTCCAGCTGAAGCTGTCGCCTCCTCGCAGGAGGGGCGGAACACAGACCCTGACCCCCACATGCTCCAGATCCTGGCGGTGGTCTTTCCAGACCTGGATGGGCAGCTGAAGGCCAGACAGCAGCAAGGAGGGGGTGAGTCAAAGACTGCACTGTGAACTCTGTATTACATGCTTTGTGCCCTCCTCTGGCCTGGTTCAACTGCCACAGTGCAGCAGTCATGTTGTCCAGGAGCCATGTCCCTCTATTGTGCACTGCCCACTGCTCATCTGATACCCAGGTGTGGCCCTTACAGTCAGGGAATTGTGTCACTTGGGACTGTGTCCTTGCAGTTTGCTTCACTAAAGGTGGGGGACAGCATCTGTTTCCCTGACTCTATTGTGGGCATCATGGGTGGGTCCATTGTTCACACAACGCCTGGTTTTGGACATGTGATCTGCGTGTTGCTTTTATATGCGGTCCACTTGCTGAGCTGAGCCACCACATGTGCCTGGGGTATGTGGCACACGCCCATGCAGCGGGTGGGAACAATGTTTGGGCCCCAGGAGTGTGCAGATTACGTGTGTCACACATACATAGCCAGCTATCCACTGTCCAGGGCACATCCCTCATTCATGTGGAGCAGGACAGTCATGCCTACTCCAGGCCATGCAATGCACTCTGTACTCCCACTCCCGTGTATCAGCTGACACATTGTGCACAGTGATTTGACCCCTCCGGTGTCTGCCTCTGTGTCAGTGTGCTGTGGATTAGTTGCCAGGACTGCTGTGGTGTTTCTTGGTAGGGGCTCAGCATGCCCCTGGAGATGTGACCATAGGAGACGATACTTGTGTGTCACATAGGTGTTTGATCAGCTGCAAGTGCAGACTGGGGTATGCGAATGTGATGTTCAGGCAGCTGTTCCCCATTCACAGCAAATTGTGAGGGGCTCAGGTTCAGAGGGTAGTGTCACAGGTCTCCCATATGTCCAATAGGTGTGACCTGGACAGATGAGGGTTGAGATGATGTGTTGTGTGGGGGATGTACATGTGCACTTGTGCAGCTCCAGGACTTGCATTCCCCATGACCTACTATTGTGACACAGTGCATAGTGTTGTTGTCTGGCTGCCAAGTCATACATCACTGAGACAGTGATGTATGACTTAACAGTCATGCCTCTGCCATGGCATGTGTCAACTTATTTGTGGTCCGGCAGGGGAGTGACATGTGCTACATGCACACCATAGTGGCGCTGGCTATCAGTACATGGGTGCATCATGGTGTCTGTCGCTGGTATGCATCACATGCATTTCCTATTTGACTCTGGGCATCCCTTTCATCCGGAAACCTGTACTGACTCAGTGGCAAGAGCTGTGATGTGTCCACACCGTGTCCTCTGCACTGTCCAACTACTGTGTACTTGGTGCATGTGTCCACACTGGGGTGTTGCAATCCAACAGACACCAGACAGATGGGTGCAAGGCCATGTGGGATGTGAGTGCCATGCTGGGCATCAGACTGACAATTGGCTTCTCCTGTTCAGTTAGGGCACTTTTAGCAATGTACAACTAATGATGCCAGGGCTTGCTCTGTGATGTGCTGTGCTCACAGTGGTGTGTGCGTTTGGTGCAGGTGACTGATGTCTGTCTGTTGCCCCATTGTTTGCAGATACATCCACGGCCACGGAAGGGGACAGCTCCACGGACCAGGAGGAGCCAGAGAGCCAGACTGGGTCAGCAGCCGAGGAGTGGTCGGAGGGACCCAGTGGCACGGAGGGCGAGGGGAGCCACACCGAGGAGTCCTCAGCACCATCCACCTCAGCTGAGGACCAGAGCAACTCGGAGGATGACTCCCTTGTGGAGGCGGGTGTCAGCAGCCACCACACCCCAGCTAGTGTTGCTGTCCCCGCCACCACCAGCACCACCACCGCCCTCCCATCGGCTCCCATTCCCCAGGTCCGTGGAGGCTCCCATGTTCGGGAGCGTGTCTCCTTTGGGCCAGGCACCGCACCCCCTGCCCCTGTGTCCCCTGCTGCCCTGAGTGAGGAGTCTGTGTACCTCCTTCGCCAGCTCCATGTAGGGCAGACAGCCATGCTGAGTGTCCTCCATGCGCACACCGCACTGTTGACTCAGCTGGTGTCGTTCATGGAGGGCATCTCATCGGGCATGTCTGACCTACAGAGGGGCAATAGGTCCATGGACTCCTCCCTGACGGCAGCAGTGTCCCTCCTCAGACAGTCCCTCACCCCTCCTGCCTCTGCTCCATCCACACTCCCCAGCACCTTGCCCGTCCCAAGCACACACACACCGGCACAGGCACACACCAGCACACACACATCCAGCACACAGACACACACGCCACAAACTAAACGCACACGCACGCACAGTCAGGGGACTGAAACCAGACTCACAGGGGATGGGGCCCTGGTACACACACACGCATCCACGGGCACTGCGCAGTCCTCAGTTGCCTCTCCCTCCAAAGCACCCTTCCTTGCCTCACCTGCAACCCCAAAGACCCAGCGCCTCTTCCTCAGTGACCTCGGCCTCTTCCCCCCGATCCAGCTGCCCCAGCATCCAGGGGGAAGAGGAAGCCCCCACACGGAGCAGAGTGCCCCTCGCCCCCGGACACCCTCCCCCAGGCGCAGACAGACTGAGGCCCCCACCCGCAAGTCCCCCGGAGTGGTAAGAGCAAGACCCCGCCGCCGCCCTGCAGCTCAAGCACCAGGTCACCTTCCTCCATCCCTCAGGCCCCCACTCCACAGGTGCCCCCGCCACACCCTGCCCCAGGTTCCCCCACCCACAGATATACCATCCCCAAGAGGCTCCGGCCTTCTCCCCCTGGCACTTGCTCTCCCGGCACCACACCCCCGCTGCGCTTGTCTGTGCCACTGATGTGGTGAGGGTGTCCTCCCCCTCTGTCCAGCCCACCTTGCCTGTTCCCCATTCTCCTCCCCTGGTGGTAGGCACTGCAGTGGAGTCCACTACCACCCTGTCTGACTTGGGCACTGCAGTGGCGGACCTGTCCACTCCATCTGCAGGGTCCACTGCAGTCGTGCCGGCACCCACAACATCTGAGCCATGCCCCCAGTTGTGCCGGCACACACCATGTCAGACACCTCCACTGCAGTTGTCAGTGGCTCTCCAGCACCCACCACCCCTTCCCTGCTTCCTCCTGGTGAGCCCTGATCCTGTCCCTGCGGTGCCTGGCCTACCCCCCGGTTGCCCCTCCTAGTTGATTGTCCCTGGTTTTGTGCAGGCATGTGTAGGGTGGCATCTGCCACTGTCACCCACTTGTGACTTTGTTGATGGACTGGCCATTGGCCTTTGTTTATGTTCTACCGGACTTCTACTTTTAATGCCACATATGCTGAATAAAGCAACTTTCTGTTCTCTAGTGCTTTTGCTTCTGATGTACATGATGTTGATGATGCTAAGAATGCCCTTGCTGCAGTGATGGTGATATTTGGTCTCATGATAATGAAGTGTTACTGTGCAGGAACCCATGTGGTCCAGGGGTTATGTGTCCTATCCTGTGGTGTATCCATGTCATCCATAGCAGCATCTGAGGGTGTCATGTGTTCAGTATTTGGCAATGAGATTTCCTACTTAGATTGGCAACTTCACATCTGTGGCTTCCACCCCTGCACATCTGTTGTGCCTGCCATTGTTCTATTCGTCTACTTCCCTGACCGTGTGGCCATCTCCAGTGAACATGCAGGTTTGGGCATCAATGGGGAAGGACTCATCTGTGTTGTCAGTGCAACATTGCTATACAAGTGTGTTGGATCTGTGCTGATGATTCCGTTGGCACTTCCATGACCAGGCTGATGGGACGGGAGCCCTCATTTGTTGCTAATTGTTGATTGTGTGTCCCATTGCTGCCTTGGTATGGTATCTGTTCGCCTCACATCTGCAGTCTCCACAGGGTATCTGCATGTGTGTGCCCATTGGTGCAAATATGTGGGTCTGCATTCGGATGGTCACTTCTGTCATTGTGTCATTGATGATTGTTGACGGTGTCAGCCCCCATAGGTGTTGTTTGTCTGCACATGGCCAAGGTTATGTCTTATTTGCACTGCAGGATTTGGCTCCCCCAATTTATGTTGCAATGGGACACATACACTACTTTGCCACTGATGTGTTTGTTGTTCTGTGACCAGGAATCATCCATGCAGTTTGGCAGTTGCACCTCTTACTTTGTCAACACTTGCCTTTTGGTCACTGTGATGATGGGGGTTTGGACCCCATTGCCACAATGTTCAAAATGTGCTTCAGCTATGGACCCCACACTTACATTTTGGTCACTGTGATGATGGGGGTTTGGTCCCCATTGCCACAATGTTCAAAATGTGCTTCAGCTATGGACCCCACACTTACATTTTGGTCACTGTGATGATGGGGGTTTGGACCCCATTGCCACAATGTTCAAAATGTGCTTCAGCTATGGACCCCACACTTACATTTTGGTCACTGTGATGATGGGGGTTTGGTCCCCATTGCCACAATGTTCAAAATGTGCTTCAGCTATGGACCCCACACTTACATTTTGGTCACTGTGATGATGGGGGTTTGGTCCCCATTGCCACAATGTTCAAAATGTGCTTCAGCTATGGACCCCACACTTACATTTTAGTCACTGTGATGATGGGGGTTTGGACCCCATTGCCACAATGTTCAAAATGTGCTTCAGCTATGGACCCCACACTTACATTTTGGTCACTGTGATGATGGGGGTTTGGTCCCCATTGCCACAATGTTCAAAATGTGCTTCAGCTATGGACCCCACACTTACATTTTGGTCACTGTGATGATGGGGGTTTGGACCCCATTGCCACAATGTTCAAAATGTGCTTCAGCTATGGACCCCACACTTACATTTTGGTCACTGTGATGATGGGGGTTTGGACCCCATTGCCACAATGGTCATGGCCTGCTTGCATTGTGGGTGCCACACACATATTTGTGTGGCACATGTGCTAGGGGGTCACATTGTATGTTCAAAGTCATGTTCGGTGTTGTAGGCATTTGACACAGTCTACACACGCTTGTCATGGTGTTGGGGGATGTCTCCTTCTTGCATTCCCTAGGTTGTGGTGTGCTGGTTGTGTCATGCATTGTCCATCCTATGAGTGGGGGTGGTAGTAGTGGTAGGCATCCTGCCCCCCTGGGTGAGGGTGGTAGTAGTGGTAGGCATCCTGCCCCCCTGGCTAAGGGTGGTGGTAGGCATCCTGCCCCCCCTGGGTGAGGGTGGTAGTAGTGGTAGGCATCCTGCCCCCCCTGGCTAAGGGTGGTGGTAGGCATCCTGCCCCCCTGGGTGAGGGTGGTAGTAGTGGTAGGCATCCTGCCCCCCTGGCTAAGGGTGGTGGTAGGCATCCAGCCCCCTTGGGTGAGGGTGGTAGTAGTGGTAGGCATCCTGCCCCCCTGGCTAAGGGTGGTGGTAGGCATCCAGCCCCCCTGGGTGAGGGTGGTAGTAGTGGTAGGCATCCTGCCCCCCTGGCTAAGGGTGGTAGTAGTGGTAGGCATCCTGCCCCCTGGGTAAGGGTGGTAGTAGTGGTAGGCATCCTGCCCCCTGGCTAAGGGTGGTAGTAGTGGTAGGCATCCTGCCCCCTGGCTAAGGGTGGTAGTAGTGGTAGGCATCCTGCCCCCCTGGGTGAGGGTGGTAGTAGTGGTAGGCATCCTGCCCCCCCTGGGTGAGGGTGGTAGTAGTGGTAGGCATCCTGCCCCCTGGCTAAGGGTGGTGGTAGGCATCCTGCCCCCCTGGGTGAGGGTGGTAGTAGTGGTAGGCATCCTGCCCCCCTGGGTAAGGGTGGTAGTAGTGGTAGGCATCCTGCCCCCCTGGGTAAGGGTGGTAGTAGTGGTGGGCATCCTGCCCCCTGGCTAAGGGTGGTAGTAGTGGTAGGCATCCTGCCCCCCTGGGTGAGGGTGGTAGTAGTGGTAGGCATCCTGCCCCCCTGTGTAAGGGTGGTAGTAGTGGTAGGCATCCTGCCCCCCTGGCTAAGGGTGGTGGTAGGCATCCAGCCCCCCTGGGTGAGGGTAGTAGTAGTGGTGGGCATCCTGCCCCCTGGCTAAGGGTGGTAGTAGTGGTAGGCATCCTGCCCCCCTGGGTGAGGGTGGTAGTAGTGGTAGGCATCCTGCCCCCTGTGTAAGGGTGGTAGTAGTGGTAGGCATCCTGCCCCCCTGGGTGAGGGTGGTAGTAGTGGTAGGCATCCTGCCCCCCTGGGTGAGGGTGGTTGTGGTGGTAGGCATCATGCCACCTCTGGGTGAGGGTGGTAGTGGTGGTAGGCATCATGCCACCCCTGGGTAGGGGTGGTGGTGCGCATTCAGGCCCCTGTGTGCATATGTGGCATTGGTGATGGGCATCCCGCCCCTATGGTGCTGCTGTTGCTGGTGTAAGTATATTCAGCATCCCCGTGTGTGTGTGTGATGTGTCGTGTACGTGTTGTATGTGTTTTGTGGTTGGTGTCTGGCTTACCTTCTGCGCCGTACGCGTCCGTGCCTGTTCCGGTAGTAAATGTAGAATATTGGTATGATCGGGACGAAGGGATTCATGGTTGGTTCGTGTCGTTCGTCCTTCTCGTTGCTTCGCGTCGTCCTCGTCGCTTCGCCTCGTCCTCGTCGCTTCGCGTCGTCCTCGTCGCTGCCGTGTTCGTCTCGTAGCCGTGGATCGTGTTGTGGCGCGAATCGGAGCTTATGTGCGCCTCTCCCGGATGCTTTGACGTGCCGTGCGTAGCGACGGGTTCGGCGCGTACGGAAAGCGCATCGTACTTGTCCGGCCGGACGGGGCTGCATTTTTCCTTCCGTGCGACTCGATTCTGCGTTTCCGGATTCGCCTCGGTCGGAGAACAGGACCTGGTTTGGGTGAGTACGGCTCGGCCGGATTTTTTGCTGTTGTGCGCATCGTACTTGCTCGTTCGGTGTGCTGTACGGATCGGTCGGGAAACAGGCTTTCGCATGGCTTTTTTCCCGACCGAATGGTATTGGGTGCGCCTCCGACCGAGATCGGAATCGGCCCCTTAGTTGCAGAGGGAAAACAAATTTCAAATGCAACCATAAGGTGTGAACTAGATATGCAGACACAGTAGCCAGAGGAATCAACTCTTCAATTATGTAAACATGCATTGCTCTGCATATTATTAGGGTTCAAACCTGAAATTCTTCATGTACCCTTTGACGGTGAACCTCTATTTGGTCCTGAATTAGATACTCAACTAGAGAAAATAAAAAAGGACTCAGAATCAGCGGAGTCAATGGGAGCCTTGCAGTCCAATTGCCACAAATAACAAGCATTTTGCTGCTACCAAGGGAGAGGGGCCTCCAAAAATAACACCCAAGAGACCCCAAGCTACCAACGACAGCAACAGCAGTATCACCAACAGTTGGGAAGAGGCTACTACCGAGATGGTTACAAATCAAGAGGCAGAGGTCGAGGTACGCGTGCAAAGCCAGCCTCAACCAGCAAGCAGTGACTTACCAACCATTCCCCTGATCACACATCACCTGTCGGGGGAAGACTACAGCAATTCCATCCGCTATAGCCAGAAGTAATATCAGACTAATTGGTATTAGACATTTGCAGACAAAGATATTGTCTAGAACTCAAAAAACAACCACCCAATATCAAACCGAGAAAACACAACTTCAAGCCACAGCATTTACATCAATTAAAGGAAGAAGTAAAAGCGCTATTACAGAAAGGGGCTATAGAACCAGTTCCACTCAAACATACTGTTTTTCCGGACAGGTAATATTGATCCAGTTCCCAAAATCCAGGAAATATTTGGGGTGGTTCCTTTTCAAATTTTATTTTCTGCTGCATTGGAGACTCAAACTTTGTGAAAGGTGATGGTTTTCACAGCAAGTAGTGATGATGCTGGCCCCAAGCAAGAGTATCCAAAACATGAGTACAAAGAACAGTGGAGCATGCTTGTATTGAACAAACGGTTGACAAAATGGAACTATGTTGGATACACGATAGAGAACCTCTTGGTATTGACTACTTGATCGAATTAATCGATTTTTAACTCACTGTATTGGGAAATCTAAAGATATTTCTATGAAACCCTGCCTAGAAATTTCCCTCCATCTAACACCAGAATCTGAAGATTCACCCGCGCTCCCCTACCATTAACCAAATAGCAGTGCTGAGGAAGGTCTAATTAGCAATACTCTTTCCTAAAGGCCTGATAGAAGGTCTAAAGGCAGGTTTTTCTTTGTCCTCCTACACTACAGTGTCTAGGCTTCTCCTTTCAATTTCATGAATGCAGGCAATAGACGTCCGCTGTCTTGGGAAGCTGTATTCCAACCTCCATATTTTGCCACGTAAAACCAGGGCAATCCAAAATGGATCCTGCTGGTCACAGCAACAATACACTCACAAAAACATAGGGGCATATTAGCAAGACCGGCGATAAAATTATCGCCGTTTTAGCGGCAGGAAACTGCCGCTAAAACGGCGATAATGGGCTTGATAATATGCGTTATAGAATTCCAATAGAAGCCCAGGTTAGATGTGCAGGACCTCTAACCTGGGCTTCTATTGAATTCTATAAAGCATATTAGCAAGCCCATTATCGCCGTTTTAGCGGCAGTTTCCTGCCGCTAAAACGGCGATAATTTTATCGCCGGTCTTGCTAATATGCCCCATAATGTCTTGCTAACTAAAGCGCACACATACACACACATGCTCACCCTCTCTCTTACTCACTCAGTGCAAGAGTCTGGGTGCCACAAATAAGCAGAACTTTACATGAGTGCGGCTTGTAGGCACTGCAGTCTGTCCAAAATTGAGAAAAAGGTCTGTTCAATACTATAATCCAAAAATGGTGTGCTGCCACCCACTGCTTTATGTCAGTTGCACATAATATAGACCATAGTCCTATGTCGAGCTACATCATGCTTTTGGTGTACCTCTCCAGGTCATAGAGCAGGTTCTGGACCTCAGAATCATCATGGACACACCTACGCATCAGCATGCATCCTAGTGTTGTGTGCTAGCTGGGCATAGTAAAGTCAGGATACCAGTTTCACATGCAGTCCAGCCACTCAGTCCAGGACTACATGCTTTTTTACAGTAAAGGGAACATTCCTGTCCCAACAGTTACTTATATGTGCAATTGATTTTCAGTTTATAGTGTTGTGGATGCACATGCAACCCACCTCCTAGGGAGCAACAAAGTGTAGAATATGATGCTGATCATTACATTTGCTCATGTACGTATACGCCTATTCTGATAGGGAACTATACACTAATGTAAGTTGGAGTTTGTGTGCCTGTGCATTTTAAAGATGCGCCCCCGAGTTCTTAGGGCCCTTAAAACTGAAACAAAAATTTGTAGAGAAACAAGTAGCAATTTTACAAAATCACACTAGATTAGATGCCATATTAATCTATGGCACTACTAGGAGCAAAATATTTGTTTGAGGTAACAAACATTTTTCTTTTATTTAAAATGATTTTGAAATGGGTTTAGTATTGCAGGTATTACTTCAAATTATGTTAAATCATTAAATAGTTTGCTCTGCCAAACTTAATCCAGAAACATGGGGGACCTATTTGCATGTTCCATTTAATCACTCCTATATCTGTCCCCTTTGTCCATTTAAATGGGTTGCCTTTTTTAGGTCTCGCCTGAGACATTGCATGCACTGTCGCTTGCAAGACATTTTGTTTACTTACAGAGCCAGCCCACTACTTACCAATGGTTGACTTCCTCATCAATCTCGTTTCCGTGCTTTTCTTTGATCAGTGCATGCCAACTTCCTTCTTCCTTCTCAGGAGCATGGCTCAAGTACTGATTCCTTGCCCTGTGTTGTCCTTCCTCTGCTCGTCGGAGTTCAAAGGTACTTTTCTTTTTTTTAGTTGTAGCAGTGAATGTGTTCTAAGTTTGATTTCCCACCCATCCTGCTCCACATTCGTACTAGCTCTGTTGTTTGTTGCATTGCCCCAATATTTGTTGCTTGCCCTGTTATTTTTTGCTAGCCCCATCTCCCTCTTGTATTGTTGCTCTCCTGCATTGTTGCTTGAGTGCTCACAAGGTTCTTTTAAAGCCTAAGTCTTCACCCAGGTCCACACACATTAGTGTCACTGCTCAGATCTGCCCAAGCCTATGGGGCATGGTGCTGCACAAACATTTTTCTGTCCTGTAGGAAAGTCCCAGAAACTACTTTGTGCCATAAAAAAGTGTGTGCCTGTACTTCATAGAACATAAAAATTCCATTTGTTTCGTGGCAGTGGATCCTGGGGAGTTGAACAATTGAAAAGAATCTAGAAATCTCTGCAGTTTCCAAAACTGCATACATTGGAAGGCTTTGGAGCCCCTTTAGGCCTGCTAAGGACCCCATCTCAAACCTGTTACAAAATATGGTGACGCTGATACACTGAGAAGTGGACTCCACTATCTACTACCTAAAGTGGCTCTGGTTTTAAGGTCCTAGATCTGGGCATAACTCTGTGATTACTGGCACCTTTCTCGCTCAAAATGCCTCCCTCGGGATCTCATGACGCCTTCACTTTTCTTCAACTATCCAGGGCTGGACTGGGAATCCAAAGTAGCCCTGGCAAATTTTGTCAGACCAGCCCCTGTACAGTGCATAGTGAGTGCAGCGAGTGAGCCTGACTACTACAAGGAGGGCATGGTGGGGTTCTCCCCCCAAGAAAATGTGGGCAAAAATGGCACATTCATCAACACATTTTTCATTATATATTCAATTATATTAGCTTTTAAAGCATAGTAAATGATTGCCTTAGAGTGCACCAGGATTTAACAATTTTTTTGGGGGGGGCTCTTCAATGATTCCCTCACTATCACCCTCCAACAGTGCCTCTCATCTCTCCATTGTCCCTTTCCTACATGTATTTCATTTGTTTTATAGCACCTCTCATACCAGTGTAAGGGTTGGAGCACTTTACATCACACAAAAATACAGAGACAATGAATAATATGTGCGTAAATCCGTGTACAATAAATGTTAAAAAGTCAATGGGAAATACAAGGTGTAGGATTCACATGTCATCCATACTGGTGGGCATTTTTTTAAGAGTGCATGGTGTGGAGAAGCACAAACCCCGGATTCAGAGCGTAACACAGTGGATAGGGTTGACTTTTTACTAATAAGCATTTATTTCTACCCAAACAAACCCTTGTTAGAAATATTAGGATAATGTAGTTTGCAGGTAGCTCTTAGATGACACTTCATAGCTCAGTGTGCCAGATTATGATTGTAACTTATGAACTGCACAGTAATAAATGGGTCTCTGTGACAAAAGCAGTAACCCACTAAACTATGCACATAAATTACTGGAGTGCGGATAGACCATAAACTAACTCTGGAGGAGCATGCTACCACTACTGCCGGGGCCTGCTATCACACACTCAGCCTCCTTCGAAGGGTCTTTCCCCTCCTACCACTCTCTACACGGAAAACCTTGATCCAGGCCTTGATCCTAAGCCGCTTGGACTACTGCAATGCTTTGCTGATTTCAGCCAAGGAAATCTCGCTAAACAAATTGCAAGTAGTCCAGAACACGACGGCCCACTTGGTGACCAATTCCCCTTCCAGAACTGCCTCCCTCTACTCCAAAAACTACACTGGCTTCCGGTGCGAAAGAGAATTAAATTCAAGATCTGTTGTATGGTTTACAAATCCCTGAACAACATGGGCCCCAGCTATCTGGCAGATAAGTTGGTCAGATATATACCATCTAGGCCCCTTCGATCCGCTTCCAAAGCTCTCCTTCTTATCCCACGCTTCAAGCTAGCTCGCATGGGTGGTAAAGCTTTCTCCCACCTGGCCCCACTTTATTGGAACCAACTTCCTATCCACTTGCGTCAATGCACAAACTTCCTGGTCTTCAGAAAGATGCTGAAAACAACGCTGTTCTGATTCATCTTCCCCTTGGTTGGTACTGGCAGTCACAGCGCGGAGATACCCCGGTTGGGGTGATTCGGGCGCTTTACAAATCAAATAAATAAATAAATAAATATATCAAAATATCATCTAGGTAAACAACCACACATACATCCAAAAACTCCCTCAGAACCTCATTAATAAAATATTGGAATGCTGCAGGTGCCTTACATAAACCAAAAGGCATCACTAAATACTCGTACAGCCCAAATTTTGACGAAAGGCTATCTTCCACTCATTTCCCTCCCTGACTCGCAACTCGCAACAGATGGCAGGCGCCTTGCAAATCCACTTTTGTAAATACTTGAGCATTCTTTACCTGGCCTAATAAACTGGAAATAAGAGGTAAAGGATAATGGTTCTTAACAGTTACATCACCGAGGGCTCTGTAGTCAATACACACGTGCAACTCACCCCCTTTTTGGGGTATAAAGAACAGAGGAAATGAGGCAGGTGACCGGGATGGTCTGATAGATCCTATGCGAAGCATATCATCAAGGTATTCCCTCAGATGGATCTTTTCTTTCTCAGGTAATGCGTAAATTCTACTACAAGGAATGCAAGCCCCCGGGACGAAATTAATTTGACAATCATACAGTCGGTGCGGTAGAAGGGTAGTTGCCTTTTGTTTATCAAAAACATCTGCTAGATCTTGATAGCACAGAGGAATATGTGGACTGTCTTTGTCTGCTAACACTGCTACAGTCCTTTCGTGATCCAAATTAGAGGACATATATGAACAATGTTCCTTGCAGAATGTGGAACTAAAAGATAATGTACGATCCTTCCAGTTAATATCTGGCTTATGAGTTTCTAACCATGGTATTTCCAAATTGGCCTCAAACTGTGTGGTTTGAATCAAATCAAACTTTATTCTTTCCCTGTAATCTCTCTGTATATCTAACCACAAGTTGGTAGTGGAATGGGTAATAGGACCTGACTTCAGTGCAGTACCATCAATGGTTTTGACCTCAACAATCTGATTTTTACATTCAAATGGAATACCACATAATGATGCTAAAGATTTATCCATAAAATCTCCTGTAGCTCGTGTCTACTAAAAGTTGGAAACAAACTGAACCCCCACTTCATGACAATTGGGCTGTTACAAAAAAGTGTCAATATTGTTGTATGCAGGATTTCTGAGCTAAGGTCTTGAGGCTGTATCATGTTGTAAACCCGAAACACCTGCCTCCCTAGGTCTCGGGTCATCTAGTTTCCCAAGTCTTCTTTCTTCTTAGATTTCACCGGACAATCATGTAAAAATGTTTTTTTCCATAATATAAACAAAGCTTTGATACTCTGTGTTGTTGGTGTTGTTCTTCAGTCAATAGGCCCTTAATGCTCCCTATCTGCATGGGCTCAGGGTCTTTTTTTTCATGGTCAGTTTTCTTTTTCTTATATACTACGATTTTAGTATCTGACCGTTCTTAATCATCACGGCACTCCGCCAGACGATGATCAAGTTTTAATTCATCTTGAAGTCTCTTATAAAATAAATAACTCCTTTTACTTTCAGGCCAACCTGATTCTACCACTAGCCTATTAAACGTAGTAATATAAGTCAATAAATCCTTATTCCTTGTCGGAGATTAATTAACTCAGTATCCACAGATTGAATGAAGGTATGTCAATCAAATAATCTTTTTAATTCTGCTGTAAAAGCAGAATAATTGTACAGCAATGTATCATCTCTTTCAACTAGTTATTGGCCAAGTCGCAGCTGTGCCCGCTAAATATGACAAGATAAAAGCCACTTTTCATTGCTCATTAGGGAAGCAAGCAGGCTTACACATAAAATGAAATTGACCCTGGTTTATGAATCTTGCAAATTTTGTAGGATCCCGAGAACAATGCTCAGGAGGGGCTAGAGGAATAGTAGGCGGAGTAGTAACTTGAATTACAGGGGTTCATGTACCCTGAATAGGTCCTGCAGCTGCAAACTGAGCAAAAGCTTCCTCTGAAGATTTCCCACCCTGGCCTAAACTCTGTTCTGTACATTTGGATTTGTGTTAGTTACACTCTGTAAGGGATCCACTCTCTGTGCTAAGGCCTGGGTTTCTTTTTGTAAATTGCTGATCATATGAGCCATATCAGCCAAGGTAATATCACGTATCTCCATTTCACTTGGGTGAAAATTTCAACGTGGGCATGTCGTTCTGTCAGGCTCTTACCAGACTCTATTCGCATGAGTGAAATAAGTATGCCAAGAATTCCCAACTTCCCTATAGGGCAAGCAGGTCAAGTGTTACGGACGCAACCTGACCCAAGAGGATGAAGGGATGATAACTGCTGAGCGTCAGACTATCACTTCAGAACTTCAGTGTTATCTTGACTCTCGCCGCTTCTATAAAATAAATAACAATGTTTTAGCATTAAATATTCACAAATGGAAGCTGACTATTTAAGGAAAACACAGTTCTAAATGTACTTAATGTCCCTTCTTCCTTTGTCAGACGTGCAGATGTTTCCTAGCTTTCATTCGCTGCATCTACAATGGAAGGAACTATAATGTAACTCCTCGTGATTCAATAATATACTCTCACCTATGTGATAAATATATTGATCTAATCTCTCTAACACATACCTATATATCTCTAATGAGAGATGACTTTTTGATCTTACTGCTTCACAAGATGTTCATTTCAAATAACAGACATTCTCCTCCTTCTGGAAAGCCTAAGGGAACTCTTAACATAAGAAGCAAGGCTCAAATCAAATAAACCTTTTGTGGCATCTCTGACTAAATTTTAAAACACATTCTAGAGTATTTTCAAAGTGCGCAGTTTTTTAAATGTCAGTTTCTTTGCACATTCATATAAACGTCATTTATATTAAATACTGTGTGTTTGTTTCTTTTCTAGATCGTTGCACAGTAAGGAAACATCAAATGACTTTCATCCTACAAGTCCACCAACAAATTCATCAGATATGTTTCTCATATATTATAACACAAGTGCCAGAAGCGTGTTACCCAAATTGAAGAGTTCTCAGATTTTCAATATTGTTTTCTTTCTTTTGTCTTTTAGGTACAACAGTCTTCTGGTGAATTTGCGAGAAAAAAACAAAGCACGAGGGACCCGACACTCTAGGATGAACCCGACTCCAAAATTGCAAGGATCAGGGATGCTGAAACGCTGAAGTAGCAAGACGCTGGAGCTGTAGACTCCGAAGCAACAAGACGCTGGAGGAGCAGGACACCAAACAGCAGGTGAGGCAAAGCAGGTTTCCGGAACAAAGAGCAGTCGTTCATGGTGCAGCACACAGTTTTAAAGGCTGTTTGCTCTACCAATTAAAGGGACTGCTCCGTCGTGACCCCACACTTGCAGCGCATCCAACATTTTCTTGTAACACTGGAGAGTTTAGAAAGCCCTGGAGTCAGGGGAAGCTGCATCTGCCTGGAAATGAACCGTTAAGTCAATAATGCCTGGACATTTCACTGTGGACCTGACTGGAAATTGTTGGGAGGATTTGTACAAATTGAACTCACCCATGATCTAGTGTCCAAGTGGACTTTCCAAAAAGTTTGGAAATTTTTTGTAGCACAAGCGAAGAAGTTACAAAACGTTTTCTCAAAGTCTTGAATTCAAGATGCTAAAAAAAAAAAAGTAAAGGGAACCATATCAATTCAGTCACAGACTACTCAACACAATACGCCATAAGCAAAACCACTGTTACCCCAACAGCCCTTTGGGGGTGTTGAATCGCATCAGATATGTGAGGACTTTTTATGCGAAAATCACACTTGGTTGATATTGACGTGTTTTAGAGGTACATCCCTAGATGAATGCGATATTATCCCCGAGGTTGTGTTTACGTATGATTATAATTCAAACAAGTGCATCAGTATACCAGTAAAATCGGTTCCGATATTACACGCTCTCGGACACTAGGAATATTGTGATCTTCCCAAGTCCAAACCATTTTTGAACTACCCCTCCCAAGAGTCAGTGAGGTGGGCGTAGTTCAATTAAATATTCTTGGAATGAATATCACTGGAAATAGGACGTGGGAATTATGGACATAATTAGATTCAGACCGCTATATAATGCGGAAGTAATCTCCGCAGTCTGATTCACATATGTTCTATTGTTAATCTCTGTACATGATACATTTGCAAAGTACACGTCTCACCCCCTTCGCCAAACCAATATAGAACCACACCTTCCATGAGGCAGTGGGATTTGTGTAGTCCAATTAAATATTCACGATAGTGACGTGGTGTCAACGCGACACGGGAGGGGCTTTGCGCCACGCCATCACGTACACACTCAGAAACACTGACTTTATAAATCGCCCCCTGCAGAAGCCAAATGCGAACGCCGGGAGACGCGGGACTGAAATAGGTTTTTATGGGGCAGGACCTTTGACAAAGTAAGTCGGGACCGGGGGTTTTCTCCCGGACAGGAGGAGCACACCTTTGGCATCTTTTGCATTGGCGAACCACACCCGATACAGGAGTAGTGAGTGATGTGGTTTTCTCTCCTTTTGTCTCCCACTCAACTTGAACTTACGTTAATCGCGTCACAGAGTGTGACTAAAAGGCTACCCTTAATACCGCTCCCCTTGAGATATTTGCAATCCACCATAATTGGGTAAGAAATGCATGGTGTATGAATCAACACTTATGAATGGAGGAATATTGATCTTAAGGTGATGTGCATGCGTGTGGATCATCATGGTATGATTATGTGATTACATAGTTTTAAACATGGAGTTTTTTATAAATTGATGTTCACAGATTGTTAATAATGTGCGGGGACTTGGCGCACGCCGCATAACGCGACCGAATGGGACAAATAAGTCCACTATGAGCTCACCATGGTGTGTTCAGAGTGAGAGCACTTGATGACACCCAGTATGTTGTTACTACATGGGTGAAATGTATATAAAGTGTGATATATAAAATGTTTTTGGTCGCCTCTCTCTTTCTCTTACAGGCGGATATAAGACATAAGAACATTGAATGGAAGATAAGTAATCTTCCATACCAGTTGTGGAGAATGCAGCTTTCTGCATTTTCCATTTGAAAAGTTAAGGAAATCCCTTTGAGTATAACCAGGGAGGGAACCTCTATTTGCCCTGAGGAAAGCCCGGGACCTAAGTGGCCTCTTTGAAGGGCTGAAACATGTCAGCAAGACACTAGGGTCATAGGACCATCACCTCCTGAAGACCCCTTGTGTATATATATTTTTAATATCCCCTACGCCTCCAACAATAAAGGGATACCTGGAGACGGAGAGGGATTTTTATCTTTAGACCCCCTGGCCTATCTCTCCTAAGCGCTCCCTAGAATATGGTTGAGCCCACCCTGACCTTTAGGAGTCAGGGTGAATCCTATGATGAAGCATGACACCACTAGGGTGTGTGAGGGTTACTAAACAAAAAGGAAGTGCTTCCTTCACCGCGTTGAGCGTATAACGCCACGAGAGTTTAGCGCTGAGCCCAAATACACTGGGTGGGATACTTGTAGTATCTAGAACCATATCAACGTGTCACCGGGACAACCACAGATCTTTCCCTGACCTCATTCTTCACAAGTTGATCACAAATTGTGGCTAAATCCTGGTCATCCATACCTATCACTGGTGTGAATCAACAGCCTTTATTAAACTTCGCTCCACTGCGGGTTGGCTTCCGAGGATGACTAGGTCCATGTCAACCACACCCTATGAGATTATATTGCATTTTAAGCTTCTGTTGTTGACTAAGGTATGTTGTTTTGAATAACCCCTGATGCTTATCACAGACTGTTTATGCAACAACTTGATTACTATAGTTTTTTTTAGCTAAATAGGTTTATAAGTTTAAACAAACATTTCTTATCTATGATGTTGTTTTGCCACTGGTATACATGTATTCGGTGCAATGTTCTCAGAGGCCTTGCTAATTGTGCCAAGCTTTCAAGGGTAAGCCAGGGATCCCTCAAACAATCATGTTCACTTAACAAAAATTAGATAGTTTAAACTACAACGGGAAATTGAGAACTATGTCTTTGTGCCAAAAATCCCTTTACTCTTGTTTGGTTCCTGTAGGTAAACCATTGCCTGAATGTTTCTAAATGGGTATATGAGTTGAAGGAGATGCACAGGTGCTCAACTGTTCCTATGCCAAAGTCACAGTGTATAAAAGAGATATTGCACCAACAGATTAAAGGTACTGGGTTTGACCCAGTCATCAATTAGCTACCTCGAATTAAAGTTATCTAGAACAATCAGGATGGCCCTGGGTTTTGACAGTGGTGGCTCCTCTGCTTTTTTGCAGTGAAACAAAGGGAAAATAAAATGATTATAACTCGCGTTATTATCATTTTTTTTCTCCTACTTGCGCAGCTTTGCGTGAGAGGGCGGAGGCAGGGGAGGAGTGGTAGGCAGCATCCTCGTAAGAGCGCAATGACTGCTTGGCCGGCCCTCTCGGTCTTGCGCACTTTGCATGTTCTTCATGCAGGCTGCATCGCTGCCTACGTGGGGAACATGCCAAGGCCTCCAGTCAGAGCGCCGAAACACGGCGCTCAGACCAATCACAACGCTGCTAAAACAGCGTTGTGATTGGCTGACTGAGAGCCTGGGTATGCTTCCCGTGGCCGAGTGAGGGAGGACTACAGAGGAGAGACGCGGCGAGAAGGTACGTTTTAATTTTATTATTTTCTTATACCCGCTTCCGCACATGTCCTCCCCCCCTCTGACCCCCATCCCCCTACCTCTAATCCGTGCTGGCCGCTGCTGGGGTTTGAAGTATCAAAGTATTCTTTAGAGGTCCAAAGAACACAAATACCTGCTGAGTGAGATGCCAATGTGAAGCCGCAAAAAAAACTTGTTCAAAAGGTCAATGATAAACTGTTTCACATTGGCTTATGTCAGCCTTCTCACGAGTCACCAAGACTTTAAGATTATTCTGGCGCATCAGTTTTCAAAGGTTTTCAATAAACTGTGTGTCTGTAAATTGAGCACCTTGTTTATCTATGTCTCTGCATATTTTTCTACCACTTCAGCCTTAGCGAGCTATTCCTTTAAAGTCAGAACCCAATTGCCAGGTTGTGGCAGCTGGAGACAGATGTAACCTCAGGAATTGCTCTGAGGATGCACCTCTCTACCCCCTTAAGGGGACCAGTGCTCTCACGTCTATCAGTCTGGACAGCAAGAGGGCCTCCCCAGCTATAGGGAAACAGAGCAGTGATACCAGCAGAGCTGAAATGAAATAAGGAGAACATCTGTAAGATGTTTTCCTGGTTCAGTTTGAGTCTATATTCTTGATAATTCACCCCTGTCCCACTGCCAGACTTCCCAAGCGAACTACCTGATCAGAATGCAGTATGGCGGGAGAGTGATGAAATGCTGACACAAGAAAAAGTGAGTGGATTCGGTCAGAGGGAACCACCTAAGGACAGCTTCACTAGTTAGGGAGTGAATGAGAGAAAACAGGATCGGACAGGAGAGAGGAGGAACAGGAACCAAAGGTATTCTCTATAGGAGGGTAGAGATTAAGGGAGTATCTGGACATGGTCAGGGCAAAGTCCAAATATGTAAACAGACTAGGCAGTAATGAAAGAACAGGTCCAGTCAAACAGGAGCAGTCTAGGAGGTCGTCTCTCCTAATGGGGAACTTGCGGAGACACTGTCCTTCCATGGATGTTTCTTTATGTAAGTTTTTCCCTGATTGCTATTTTGTGTCAGGTGTGCAGGCAGGGTGTGTGGTAGAGAGGGGGGAGTCCAACACGGTGACTTACACTATAATGCAGTGCTTAATTTGAGCCGTTGATTTCCGGTGCTTGGCACCGGCACTAAACTTTTAACACCAGCCATTAAAACAGTCTGCCACCTGGTGACGTGTTCTGTCTAATTTAGAAATGAGAAGAACAACAGTTGTTTGTTCATTCAATATACATTAAAAGTGACTAATACCTGCTGCCACAGCCATTCTTATAATGTTGGGAGCCTGGAATAGTCTGAATTGTCACACCGGTAGGCGTGTGATGGCTGGTAGCTGTGTTGGTACTGTCATTGGCAGTGCTGGCATGGGCAATGGGTTGTGAAACCTGCAGCGCCCTCCTGACAGGACCCTGGCACTTAATTTTTTTTCTCCAATTTAAGCACTGCTGTAAAGGCAGAGCTTACTTGCCTGCAGCTTCCAGTTTCGTACCTGTGTCTGTATTTCCTGGAGCGCCTTGCATTACCAGGCCTGGCCACAGTCTGCATTGTGCTCTTCTCTGCTCCTGCCATCTTCCACCCCCAACTCTTCACAAGATATATTAAGAGAGGATGTGGCCTAACTGCTAGAGCGGCCGACCCCGAAGCTGGGAAACCGGCTTCGAGTCTCGGCAGGGACGCTCAACATCCTGTGATTCTGGGCAAATCACTTAGTCTCCCCGTGCCTAACAAAATCAGTGTGTCCGTCTGTAAGGCAATTTATGCTCGTGAAAAACGCTCTGATACCTTGGGGTCAAGTTCACGCTATATAAAACTCCCCCTCCCCCCAAAAATATAAATAAGAGGAGAAATAAAGATATGAGACGAAAATTATAGTGATGGAAAGCAATTCAGTAATGGAATACAGGGACACGTTTCCCCAGAATAGGAATTAAGAAAATGAAGCATTTCAGAATAATTAAATAATTGAAACATATGAATTCAATCAATTTGCGTCAATTTAGTAAATATTTAATTAATTTGTACATATGATTACATTTTGGACAATTCCTGCTTCGTTTGGACAGTGAATAATCTACACAGCCGAGAAAACAGATTCATTGAGAATAACCAAGATGTGATGAATACATTCCGTTGCGATTAAGTGGTTTAAGTGTCCAACGACGAATTAATGTGTTAGCTGTGTTATGTATCTATACATATTCTTATTAATTTGTATACTTTTGAATCTGTATATATTAAGTATGAGATACATGTGACGAATTTGAGAAATTGTGATGTTTTCTTTGTGCTAAAATATATTTACAGATAGTAAAATATACGCGGTTCTTGGATTGGCCCTTTTATGTATAATTATGGATTTAATCAAGTGTAAATTAATGGGAGTATCATTATTATGAGAAGGAACAACTAAACAATCCTCGGTTAACATAAGATGGCGCTGGTAATCACTTCTCCAAACTCTTCAACACGTAACAATTTTATTTCAGCTTTGGCACGAATATCGACTTCTCCAGGAGGAAGTGAGCTGCCAGAGGTATACTGCGCCTCCAGAGTGGGGCAGTCGCCCAAAAGGACTGAATATGTGGACTTCCAGGGGTGCTCGCCCGGTATAGTTGTTTCTTTTTGTGCTTCTTGTACTTTGAAGTGAACCTTTGGTGCATGTGAGCATTAAGAGGTGTATGCATGCTGCACTTCTTCCTGCGGTGGGGCTCACCATTCTCTGACTTGGTGCCACTTTCCTACTCAACAGCCACCTGCACAGGGCCAGGCTTAACTGCAGTGGTGAAAGAGGAGTCACAAGAAGGGCCTACCTACCCTGTCAGACTGGGATTGTGACTGAAGCCGCGCACAGGAGAAGTGGGATTCAACCCCCATGCGGAAGCATCCATAGCCACAGGAGCAAAGACAGGTTTGAGCCCCCGAACCACACCCAGTGAGACAAATTTGATCTCTTGATGCAATGGGTCTGCAGAACCGTACCAGAAGAAGAGACTTCAGAACAACAGGTGATTGGGACCTCAACTCACAGATGACGAGCTGGCTTAGCTGGGCGGTGCAACAGTCTCCTGAGAAAGGGGCTTTGGCCCAAAAAGCTGTGCTCTTGGAAGCTTCACACCCTTCCCCTGGACTGTAACAGCCAGGTCCAGCAGCAAATAGTCATCAGGTACCCCAGGCGAGCTCAAACCACGTTCAAGGCCCCACTGAGGGTGACCTCCCTGAGGTAGGGGTGTGGGGATGCCCTGCTACCTCACCAGAAGGAAGGGCACTCGGGACTGAGACCATTGCAGATAACATATTTTAGTTAAAAGTACTCTAATCATACAGCAACATGAAATATTGCACTTTCCAGATTGGTTCAGATACAAGATAGCAATCTCCCCATGAGATCTAGTGAAATGCTGATGCCTGCATGCTTCCCCCCTTCTCCTTCTCTTGGAGAAGTTTCCCACCTAGGATAACCTGGGCAAAAATATGGTTATAGGTGTATATTAGACGCAGATCACTATCAATTGCCTCAAATGTTAGCTCATAGGTCAGTACATTAGTTTTTAGGCCCAACACGTTCTTATAAGGCACAGTATATATTAGTTTCTGCTGGAGCAGCCACATGTTACCTCCTCAAATGGCATGGTGAATCAGTAGCATGGGCTGGTGAGGTCAATTACTTCACATCCCCAGGCTTCAGCGTTGGTGAAGGGGGGGCCATAGATGACGATCTTGGACCTCCTTCGACTACTGGGATTGAACACTGCACTTGGCTGGCTTGTTGGCAATCGCAGTCTCCTACCGAATCCAGGCAGCTTTTCATTTTTGGCAGATGTGTCTTCTGGGCCTGATGCTGGCAGATGCGCACTCTCGACCCCAGACGCTCGTCTATGCAAACACCATGACACTGAAAAGTTAGGGGGTTATGACTCTAGATTATGATTGTGGCAGCACTGCTGCGGTTATTCCTATTTTCATTTGCTTAGAATATTATATTTATTATACATTCCCCCTTCTATGTGACTGCAGAAATCCATGCAGAATGTGGTACTGAAGGAGTGGGAGGATCTGTGAAAACGTGACAGTATCAAGTCTGTGGCTAAGATGTATGCTGTGGATGGTGAAGACTTGGTTTTGTCTGACACTGTCCCATTAACTTCCATGCTCCTGAATCTTGTTGGCAGGGTATGTATATCTTCCAAGGCTATGACTACTAAAGGCACTGTTTACCGCAGGGCAGAGGCTACATTAAAGAGAGCATAACCTGTCATTGAGATCATGAGTGTATGCCAACTAGGCTGCCAGTTTTTGGAAACTGACTTTCCGGCCTTCTTTGATTATATGCAGGATGGAATGGACTGTTTGAATGTGCTCTTTATGATGCAATAGATTGTTGATTGTTTGACTGATATTGAGGTTGACACTATCTGGGCCACAGCATTCACTGCTGGTTCTGTAGTGACTCCTATACTCAATACCCAGGTCTGGGAATAGCCTACAATCATGCTCAGAAGATGTTGCTTCTTTTCAGGATCATATATTGTTTGGCGATGCCTTTGAAGACATGGCTCGTAAGGCTTTCGAAAGCCAAAACTCTCTTAGCCTTTCCATACAACCCTTGTGGAAGATCAAAGATGACATTTTGGTGGGGGATGGTTTATTGTGTAGGGAGTTCAAATTAATTCCTAAGAGTTTAAGGAATAGTATGGTTACAGAAGCCCAATTAGTTCATCTAGGGTGTACTTTAACCAAGACAGGACTCAGGCAAATGTTCTGGTGGCCAGCTATGGACTCTGAGGTTGACCTGTTGGTGCAGTCTTCCACTGTCTGTAGTGTGGCTGAGAAGTCGTGACAGGTGCACGAACCACCCCTAGGACCAGTTGGGAGCTCAAATATTGCAAGCACACATTGGAGAAGGGGCCTTTCAACAAGCCAGATACTGATTTAGTTATGCAACTGGTTAATACTCAAAGTAGTATCAGTGGCGTTTTGTAGAGGAGCCTACCATGCCCAAAGTTGTGGAGTTCCCTAAAGATATTTTTATCAGAGAATGCTTTTATTAAGCACAAAAGAACTTCCCTTTATCATCCTCAGGTTAATGGTCAGGTGGAAAGGACCAATCACATTTTCAAAGACTGCTTACAGTGGACCATTGAGCATAAGCATAACATATGTGATGCACTGCAGACCATAATTTGGGCACACAGTGCCACACCTCATATTAAGACACATGAAACCCCATTTTTACTGTTACATTGAAGAGTGCCCTCATCAACACTTTGTCCAGCATGGATGCCTTTGTGGTGAGAACGTAAAAAGAGTTGTTTGAGCAAGGAAGATTGGAGAAAAATGGTAAGTAAGCATATCAAGCATAGTCAACTAAAGAACAAAACATACTACGATTCACATAAGGCTTAGTTTGATGCTAGGCTATTTAGTCTGAATCAGAACACCACACCACACACAGAAAAGTTATCCCAAAATTTGGAATACTTTTTGAGTTCTGAGGCTAGGAAAAAACTCAGCCTGTACAAAAGATGGCAGGTGGTGGAATTGTAATAGGGTGAGCAGAGTTTCGAGCTTTGTCAATGATAAGGGGATAGAGGAGATTGTGTAGATCCTAAACACAATGTATGTGATGCATGTGCTTCCATTACCAAAGATGTTAGGTGTAAGAAATTGGGTTATTGGTTGAGGGGGATGGAAGCCCCATTCAGGGAACAACCACAATCCTTGTCAGTGTGAAGCACAAAAGTCACTAAATTAACCAGTGCTTAACTTTCTGGTAGCTTGGCACAAAATCAGTCAGGCTTAACTTAGAGGCAATGTGTAAAGTATTTATGCAGAACTCAAATAGTAATAAAGTGAAAATGCAATACAAGAAAAATCCCAAACCAATTTAGAAATGTATAGATAATTGCAATAAATAAAATGATACCAGACCAAAAACAATCCAAACAGTAAAACCGGAGAAATTCAATCTTAAAGTGTTAAGCACAAATAACACCTAAAAGCACAAATCGCCACTTTCAGTCATCTGGTCGCACTAGACCGAGGGTAAGTCACAAGTTCAGGCGGATCACAATGGAGTGCGGGTCAGATATAGGGACCAGGTTAGTCCAGCTGAAAGTTACCTTCTTGAGTCCGGCGCAAAGAGTTTCGCTTGTGGTGATGGAGGCCGCAAGGAACAGGGAGCTCGTTGTGGGTGGTCGTCGTTGTAGCGCCAACAGCAGGCTGGGCATTGCGGACTTTTGTCACTGTAGCACAAAGAGTCAGTCATCATCACAGTCGTTGCTCGAGCTCTGCGGGCTGTAGTTGCTGTAGTGCGGAGTGTATTGCCAGTCGTCATAGGAGAAAGAGTGGGTCTCACTGGATCTTCTCGTTGGCCGTCACTGCTGTTGGCAGAGTCGCGGCTCGAAGAGGCCAGGTCACAGTCACAAAGAGCCCAAAATTCAGGATTTCACCTCTTCTTCTTTGGAAGAGCTTAAACTGATGCCAGCCAAGGGTCCAGTCAGCCACGGTCTGTGCAGGTAACAGCGGTGGGGCCCGGCAAGGGGGGATTTCGAGGGACGATGGCGAGGGAAAATTAATTATTTATTTAATTTTTCCTCTGCATCGTCCCTCGAAATCCCCCCTTGCTGGGCCCCACCGCCCCACTGCTGTTACCTGCACGGACCGCGGCTGGGTCCAGTACCTGGGGAGCACCATTTGGGGATCAGGAACTCACTACAGCTGAGGCCAACAGGGCTTAGGCAGGTCCAGTTGCTGATCCAGGCAGCTTCAGTGCCGCAGGTCAGCTGGACAGTTGCAGGGAGTCCTCTGAGGCTTGTAATGTCCTTGAAGCTCAAACACGAAGTCAGCCAAACTGACCCTTGGAATCACTCAGGTTAGCTTGGGATGAAGGTAAGCAGGTCCAATCTTCCTTCTCACACAGCAAGGCAGTCTCCATGCAGCAGAGGAACTCATCTGGCAGCAGGGCAGTCCTTCTTCTGTAATGTGCAGGTCCAGAAGTGTTCTGAAGAGTGTCTCTGGAGATCCAATATTTGTACATGCTACCAGTCTTTGTGTGTAGGGGGAATACCCTTTCCTACCCCAACATTTGTTTCTGAAAAGTTATTCCCATCCCCTGTCAGGGCACCAAGAAGTCTCTTGTGAAAAAAACCTGGTGTCAGTCCTTTGTGAGTGCTGGATGCAAACCCTATGAATTGCAAGTGGGGCAGGGCACTGCTCCACCCCCAGCCATCCTGGCAGGATGGCCCATTGTGCCCATACCTAGTCCCCTTTGTATTACTGTGTGGGAGGAACACACAAACCCCAACGGCAGAGCCATTCACAGCAATGTGACTCAGGACACAGGCAGGTGCACAAAATAATTATGACAGGAAAATGCCAATTTTCTAGAAGTGGTATTTCTCGAATTGTGACTTAAAATCCAACACTAGCATTAAAGATAATTTTAAATTTCAATTCATTTGAGTCCAAACATGACATCGCTACCTGCTCCCAGTCCAAAGTTAACATTTCATAAATGTAATAAGGTAACCCAGAGTTAGCCAATGGGAGAGATGGGCCTTAAAATAGTGAAAAACAACACTGCCAGGACATGTAAAACCTAAACCCACATGGCCTACTTTGTAAATACCATGCACCCTGCCCTAGGAGCATATACGGTCTATCTCAGGGTTGACTCATAAGTATTAAAAAGCATGGTTTAGGCCTGGTAAAGGGTGAATTTTCCTATGTCAAATTGGCAGTTTAGAACTGCACTACAGGCTACAGTTGCAGGCCTAAAACATGTTATAAAGGGCTATTTTATTGAGTGGCACAATAAGGGCTGCAGGCCCACTAGTAGTATTTAATTTACAGACCCTAGATAAGTGTAGTACCATTTACTAGGGACATATACGTTAATTAATTAAATGTGCTTATTAGGTGTAGGCCAATTTTACCCTGTTTTGGTCAGAGAGCATGAACACTTTAGAACTGGATAAGCACTGGTTAGAGTGGTAAAGAGCACAGAGTCCTAAAGCAAACAAAAACAAATTCAGCAAAGCAGAAGGGGTGAGAGCGAAATCTTTGTGGGTGACCCTGCAGAGAGGACCAGGTTCAAAAGTAGGGGCCTCCCATTGTGGGCTGGTTCGGCTAGGGATGATCCACCTGTCATTCCTCATTGTAGTGTGGAACAACAGGCAGAATCTTCACTGAGTGCCAAGCCTCCCTTTACCACTGGTGGTGGCAGAAAAGCTGTCATACCCAAGAGACTACATGATTACGTTGGAGCAGTGTACCTTCAACAGGTTTTATTGACTTGAAACTAGTTTGTTTGTAGTTTTGTTGTTTCTCTTGCATTTAATTTCTTTCCAAATGTTACTATTGTGTTTTTACTCTTTTTTATTTGTTCAAGAAGGATGATGTGTAGTGAAGTCATAGCGCTTTTACCATGTGACTGTATGAGGTGATAGCACATGGTAAATAGGAAGAATATATATGTAAGGCTTCTGGCTGTTATAGCAGTTTGAGTCACACCTCTTGCTGCTGCAGCTTCACCATTGACAATACATTTAATTCCCTCATATGGCCTCTTGTCATCATTTCCCAGGTTTGCAAAAATTGGTGAACAAAAGTTTGCTGGTGCTGGTCCCACAGGAAGAGTAGGGTTGCGAATTCTGCTTCTTAATCTTTGTGGTCCCAAAGGAAACCAGCAGGTTCAGGTTGGTAATGGATCTCAAAAACAGGAACTTTGGAAATCCAACATCACTTACAGGATGGACATTCTATAGCTATTAAACCCCTGGGGTGTCACACATTTTTGTCATGTCTTGATCTCCAGGACACAAATTTCTCTGTGTCCATCTGGAAAACTCACAGAAGATTTCTCCATTCGCTGTGTGTGGTGGACAATTCCAGTTTGTGGTGTTGCACTTTAGCTTTAATACAGCCCCCGCGGTTTTCACCAAGACCTGGTGTTGATGATGTGTTTGCTGTACCCCGACTGCAGTGCAGCTGATCTTACTTAACAGTTTCTACAGGTTCACTGAACAATGCTGCCAGTCAGGTTACAAATATTTTGCAGGTTTGGGGAGCAGACAGATTGTGCTAAACTTACAGATTTAAGACAACAGTATATGTTTTAAATGTATGTTTGGAAAATACACACACATCAGCTTGTCAGTCTAGGAAAATATGCACATTTTGCTAGCAAACACAAGCTTTTAATTTTACACAAACGTCATGCTAGGGCCAACCAATATCCCAAGAAATATCATAATATGCACAATGCTAACATTTTGGCTGGCATAGGTAGGTTGTATGTCGAATATTGTTAGCAAAAAATCATCTCACAGAAATATTGTCAACTGGTTGTAGATTGTTTTATTATTAACTCCAGTAAGGCTGTATTTTTGTAATCAATATTTAGGAAACAGTATTTACCACCAATACACCTTGACCAGCATTTTGCCGGGGTGGGTGCCATCATATCATGGATGCCTCCAACATGAGCAGAATTGCTAGCAATATGCCACTAACGGCATTTCAACTGATGTGGGCACAATTATGCCATGGATGTCTAAACATGTCAGGAATGACCAAGAGTATGCAGGACGAGTATGCTATGGATGCAGCAGCATAGCAGAAATTACCCTCAATATACCAGAACAATACATTTCATCAAGGGTTGCCACAATCATGTGATTGATACACCCAATATGGCTAGAATTTCCACAAGTGTCCATGGTCACCTTTTTTCCAGGGATTGACACCATCATGCCATGGATGCCCTGTCTATCATAAATTACTACCAACATGCTAGAACCAGTTTTTTTTTACAGGTGTGGGCATTGTCATGCCTGCTCACTTGTATTCACTGATGCATCTACCCACACACTCACACACACATACACACCCTCACACATATGCACATACTCACCCACGCACACCCCATTCAAGAGTGTTTTCTTTTTTTTACTCACCCTCCGGTGGCTGCCTGAACATCTACCACTTCATTACCATGCACTGTCCCTTTTTGCTCCATTTCTCTACTCCACACAGCACCCACTCACATTTCCATTGACATGTCAGACCTGCAATCGCATGTACAGTATGACTCACAATGCATTGCCTGTTAGATCCTGTGCCGTCAATTACACTATTGGTGTGACACCAGTACTGCCTCTGGGGAATGAGCTGAGACATTAAGCTCTCCACTACAAAGCTTTGGATCTCATTTGTTGGCCTTCCCTATACAAAAAAGAACACTACACATCAGTGCTCTAAATACCCAAACTGCACATGTCTTCTTGACTGAGCATGGATCACAGACTAAGAAGACATGTACAGATTGTATTTTGTTCTTGACTGTCAATCCCGAGGGTTGGAAGCTATGTTCTGCACAACTTCAGACCTTTGGAGTAATGGGGCAAAAAAGGGAGGGTCTGGTCCCGAATGCCGTAATTGGTGAGCCACTCTGGCAAAAAGTACCTGGAAGTGAAACATGAATGGAGCAAAGGTTGCATCTTCATAAAATGACTCCACTTACCATGAGGACATTGGACTTGTATATAAGGTTGAAGATACTTCCTCTGGCAACTGTAACATCTAAGTGGTCATGTAGAAACCTACAAGGCTCTTCACCCCGTTGCAATTGTGATGATATTATTACTGATGAAACCTGTATCCATTTTGTTCTGTCTAGTGTCTTCTCTCTTTAGAGAATTGAAAATAAGACACAGAAAGAAGTTATAAACTTTCCATATGGGATTTATTCTTTTTATGGGTAATATATTGGAAGAAGAACAGTGGACACATGAATTAATTTTGCACTCTTTACAAGCATTCCATCCACCGAGAAAGGTAGATCATGTTTCAATGATAGTCTAAAAAAGGTTACATTTTCTCCTGCACTTCAGGTGATAACGACAACCTTTATCATTTTCTTTAACCAGTGCGGGTAATAAAGCCTTGTCTACACTCTCTGAAGATGTTTTAGCAATTACATTAATGTGCTTTCAGGGTTCAGTCCTTAGCCCAAAAAAGATGACAGTTTGCCCATTAGTTGAAATTGCTTGAAGTTGCCCAAGAATTTGCACATGCACTCCTGAATTGAAAGTGATGTTCAAATACCTAATGAAACGTGGAGCTTTTCTGCACTTCCTCCTGTCAATATACAGCCATGACTCCCACTAAACTTCTCAGCAGACTTGAAGTGTCAAATCCAGAAATACTTATGTTGCAACAAGAGCCATGAATTTTCACCCTACCTCTTCAGGAAGGAGACCGCTTTCCGACAATGAGGATTCTGAATACTGAGCTATTTTGCAAAACATTTGTTATTCCATCTTCAACAAGCATTTGTAATGCAATAGGTCTCGCATTTGTGAAAGTTTGAGCTATTGGCGTTGCAAATGATATTGCATTAAGGGTGCAGTACCTTATGTGGCTAATAGAGGTCCTTTTACAATTCATGGGGACACCTAGTAACAGCCTGTGGTACTGCACCCTTTCCTTGCTTCGTGGAATTTCTTAAATTACTTATGCTACTGCTAGGATATATTTTTTTTTTTTATAAAATCTTTTTTTATTAAACAATAATCAGCTTTCATAATTACGATCTTGTTCTTAAATTGGGTTACATACAATTTCAATGGTTTACAAATTCCGCTGTACACAACATGTCATAACATTAGTAGTTCCTCTTAATTCCAGCTGTCAGATCTCCCCCCTCCCTGCCTCTCCCCGCCTTGCTAGGATATTTTTTGACAAAAAATTAATCTAACAAACTTTATCATTTGTAACACCAATAGCTCAAACTTTCACTAATGCGAGACCTATTGCATTGCAAATGCTTGTCGATATGTGCAGCAAACCTCCCCCAATTAATGTACCCAACTTCTGTTTAAATCCCACCTCACCAATCACTAGCCCCATTGTGCTACCTGCTCTACCCCTCTATTTGTGTTGCGCATTTCAAAACCCTCTGCATGTGTTACCAAAAGGCTCCAAAAATGCAAAAACTAATTACAAGATGCAACAGTTTGGCCAACTGGTTGGGATGCCCGAGGTTCAGCAGCATTGTTGCAAGCCCACAGGCTTGTTGGAAAACAAACACACTTAGGGTGGAATTCGCTAAGTACATTAGCTCATTTTCCAGGCAGCGGTTTGTGGCTGCCCTCAGAATGTGATGTTACGTGTAAAACTTTTAAAGGTTATCATTCAGTAAATAAAAAGACACGCTGGTACTGCTACTTTACAAAATAAAGAATGCCCCTATAGCTAGATTTTTTTAAAACACAATTGTAAATTAAGCACTCTTCCAAGAGTGCGTGTGGGTTTTACAACTTTCATCTGGTGTGCTTTGCAGCTTCTGTGAAACCCTCACCCCCACCATCCGCCTGTGCACCCTCTCCTCCATACTGCTTTTATGCGTAGGTGGTCTTGCTGTCCTGTATATTGTGCTCTCACCCCTGTGCAGTCTTTCCCCCCATTATCTCATTCCCTTCATGCTTCTCTTGCTAATCCAATCTCTCTCAGTCCAAATTTAAAATTGACAGCTTATGGTAATAGTAAATGTACATTGTCCCTTTCATTTTTTTCCTATACAATCCATAAGTAAAGCGCACGGACTCCTTTCAGAGCTGCGTAACGCTATATAAGAAACTGTGAATAAGGAAATAACACGTTTTTCAGCAGAGAAAAAAAAACACAGCCCAATTTCAGCACCTGGGGGTCAATCACCATCTTTATATTCTCACTAATAATACAAACATCTACATCTATCTGTGCAACCCACTCAATACCACTCTACGCCACACAATGCGACTCAACTCCATAGCACAAAATGTCACACAATCTGCTCCACTCCAGTCCATGCCACACCACTGCACTACTCACCACATACATCCACTCCAAACCAAAACACTCAGGTAAAAAACATTGTCATTTACAACGCCAGTAGCTCTGATTCTTGCAAATGCGAGACCTATTGAATTGCAAATGCTTGTTCTACCAGCAGATAGCATTTCTTCAGGAGTGCTAGTGACTGCTGAAAATAGATGTACTGTTATGCATCCAAGTAACCTAAAAACCGTTATCTTTGCTACTTTGAAACTGGATGCAGGGACGCAAAAGTCCACTCTCTTGACTTACATGTGCTAATCGTAGCACCTGCAGAAGAAAGAGAAGCTTGCGAATGAAAAACTTGCAGCTTTGCACACCCCAGTGGCATCCTGATGTTGTCTTGTGTCTTAACCTTCCCATATCTCTTCTTCCCCGCTGTGATGTCACAGCCCGGGTGCCTGAGGATGTGATTGGATCAGATACCCTCAGGCTGAGGTCAGCACGTTAGCTCTAGGTCGGGCCCCCTGCCTGTACTTCACCTATGATCATGTGACATTGTGTGAGGTGTCATCTGTGGAGCAGGCCACTACACAAAGTTACAGACTACTGGGGCCTAGCTATCAACAGTGCAGCAGGTGCAGCTGCCCTGGGGATCAGGGGCCTGAGGGCCCCCTGCTCCTAAATTATAGCAGGTGGAAGTCAAATTCCCTAACTTGCATTGGGGTCTTGGTACCCTGTTACACCACTGACGGTCTCAGCTCAGTAATGGCGCAAATTACTTATGGCAGAATTTGCTTAAACTCACATAATTTTCTCAGCTCTGCATGTAAGGAATGTAGCCACCCCAAGAGACAATTACCCTGTCTCGGAACAGGTGTCTGCTTGCATTAGTCTCCGTGGTAGGGGATTTCAAGTGGTGATCTCTGGCTCTCGGGGGGCCCCCAGCCTGGTCCACCAATCCAGAGCGACGCTAATGGAGAGGCAGCCTGAAAGGTGATATATTGGAGGGGAGAAAGAGAGGAGTGAACAGAGGGTAGAGAGAGATATAAGGTCAGAGACTCCGTGAGGAAGAGGAAGAGGGCGGAGAACTAGAGAACAGGGGAAACAAGACAGCAAGGGGGGGTGGGTGGGTGGAGGTAGAGGCAACAGAACCGGGAGACACAAAGAGTTAGGGGGAGTAGGGGGAAGAGAGTGGGGAAGGTAGACAGCGAGTGAAAGGTGGGATTGGGGGAAGAGAGCAGTAGTGTGAACATTGGGAACCGGGGTGGACACGCTGCACTAGAGGGGAAAACATTTTGCTGTGGGGCAGGTTCTGGAGATGGAGGAACCCTGGATCCGGACCGTGCAGCGCCTCTTCTACCCCGTCATGTCAGTGTTCGGGATGCCAGGTGAGCCACGTAACATCTGGCTGCCGACAGCCGATGATGCGTAGTATCCGTCTCCGCACCGAGGCGCCTTGAAGCCTTGCTGATATATGCGCCTTACAGAGGTCTACAAAGAAAGTAAACCAGCAGCAGCCCCCCTTCCAACAGTCGATTGCGCAGAACAGCTCCTTCAGCCCCATTGATCCTGGGTCGAAGCTGGACTAATGTACACACACAAATAACGAACCCGAGCGCAGTGTCCCTGAAGCAGGCGCCGCGCTCGGTATTACATTTTTAAAAATAATAAAATAAACCGAGCGTGGCGCCGCGCTCGGTATTAAATAAAAAAAATAATAATAAACTGAGCGCGGTGTCCCAGAAGCAGGCGCCGCGCTCAACATGTAAATATACAAAATAAACAACATGTAAATACACAAAATAAAGTAGCCGCCATTGTCCCCATCAGTGTCATTAACCAAAATAGTGCTCACTCGGTAGATAAAGCAGTCCGTTTAACGCCACAAGTAAAAGATCCAGTCCTGATGGGCAGTCACAAAAGGAGACAGGGTGGTAACAAGGAGGGGCTAAGAAGCCTCATTATCAATCGGAAGCCAGCATTTATGAGAAACAATGACACAAAGCCAATGAAAAGTATGGGCGGGGCTTCCACTACACTTCTAAAACATACCCTACTACAGCATACCTCGCAGAGCGGGCAGCGCATGCGCTGCAACGCTAGGCTCGACCTAAAAATGGACAGAAGAACCTAAGAGAATAACTTTCCATCAGACAGGGTTTAGCCGAAAATATTCCACACAGACAATATTATGGCACTTTCCACCCTAGCCCGGAAAGCATGTGGGAATAATTTGAGGAAACTGTTTGCATGTTTCATTAATTTCTCTACGGCCTTCAATAAAGTAAATAGACCCAAGCTGTAGGCTAAACTGGACTCATAGGGGATAGATTAAGACCTATTAAAGATCTTAATTGCCCTCTATAGCAACACCTGGATAAGGGTGAAACTGTCAGATGGCAGAGGGCTGATGCCAAAAATTAACACCATCAACTGTTTAAAACTGGGTTGCATCCTGGCTCCGACATTATTTAGCTTATATATTTCTGACCTTCAACAGGATAGGGGTAATTCACCAAGTTGGCTAGCAGCAAAGTCTTGTTAATGGCATACGCTGATGACTTAGTTATTTTTTCCACCTCACAGATCATCTTACAAGTACAACTGACTGGGGTGCACAACTTCATTGTTGACTATAATCTGCAGATTAACATCAAGAAAACAAAGGTCATGTCATTTGGATGTCAAAAGCAGAAATACATCTGGACTACATGCCCTGACAAAATTGAGCATGTGCAAATTATAAATGCCTGGGTATCATAATAGACAATAAATTAAGCTGGAGCCTCATCTATCATATTTGCTCCATAAAGCCTCTGCAATCACGGGATCAATAATATGATTTGCATTAAAATATGGAGGGGGCAATGGGACCAACATTAATGGCTTCCAACTCTAATTTAGTCCCAAACCCTTATTTATGGCTCAGTGTGTTGGACTCCAGACATAGAAACAGCTGTTTTGTATGGCATCAGGAAATTATCTAACTTAAGTAACTCAACGCCGCAAAGTCAACTAAGACTCCAGTTTGGAATCACATCTGTTTATGCACTGACTACTATCAATCACATGAATTAATTTAAAGACATCTGGCGGATTTCGACATTTTAAAATCTTACATTATAAAAGAACCGTTAAATCTACACACTGAAGCACCACTTGCTGATCATTTAATTTAGGACCTCTTGGCCAAACACAACTTGTCGACTTTAAACGGTTTGTGCAAAATGACAAGGGCTGAGCTGAAGCTTTTGTTAAAACGAGAATTAAGAACTTCCTGCGGAATATTAGACATTTGAGAGGGCAACAAAATATAAAAACACCGAGTATACCTGGGGAACCTATATGATACTGTGACAAGCTTATTTAGATTTGAACATGAAGGTGAAAAAATAATTGTAATGTTTTAGACTTTTTTTTTTATCTACCTTTCAATCACTTTGACGGATTATGTTAATTCCCCGAGAGCCAGCCGTGTGTGCCAGCTGAAGCAGGAAACACTGAAACATTTTCTGTTTATACCCGAAGCTGATGGATCTCTCTGCAGGAAATACCTGAAACCACTTTTTAAGATGGAAAGTATAAAAACAACAGGAGATCCACATTTATTTTGTTTTAGGGGCACTACACCAAAATATGTTGGACACATAGCAAAATATTTAGCTTTAACTATTAAGAGGTGGGAAAGTTCATCTATGGGGAGCAAAACAGTGTTAAAGGTTGACCGAGTGGTACAAAGCTTTAGTCCTTTCACTCTGCTTCTTTTTAACAATGTACTCCTGCATTTATTTATATTTTTGTATATAGTTTTTAAGAAACTGGGACAATAAAGAATTTTACTTACTGTGCTGAGTAGTACCATTCGTTCAAAATATTACATAACAAAATATCCTACACAATGCCAAGGACTCTGGGCAATAGCTTGCTTAATCTTCCCGACGGCCCCCAGCGCCGGGATGCCTCCGGGTAGCTGTTCGCGCTTTACAAATACTGGATTTACATTTTTACATTTTTACATGGCTTAAGGTGCTGCGAAGCTCTTTTAAAGGTACAGGTTGGCATTTCATATACACCTACCACAAAGTACCTGTAATGTGTTCTGCTATCAAACCAGACACTCAAAACGTTTCACCTCACAGACAATTTAGAAGGAACCAATGTCAGCTTCAGCACTGGACAACATACTGGCAACAAATCCCGTATGCAGGCTGGGTGACGTATGTTACTCTGAAAAGAGGTGTATATGTCTCTCTGGTAGAAGGTGAAAAGAACCGTGCTGAATTGTGAAACATTGTTACCACAATGTAAGCCTGTGCTTCCTTCTGTCATTATTTACAGTGAAGAAACAGCTATGAAGGCGAGTTTAGCAATTGTGAAAACAACATCCTACAAGAATCACGTGGCAAGGTCATATAGAGGATTCACCAAGGTGCGTCTGTTTTCTGGGAACTGGGGGCCTTATTTATGAAGATCTTGCGCCGCTAGTGCTTCACTTTTAAAATGGGAAAAAGTGACGTACCGGCGGCGCAAGGCCTTCATAAATAAGGCCCTGGGTAACTTGGGATGTGACTTTGCTGGCTGTGACGTAGCAATGCGACTTCCGAAAGGAGCTTTGACATTCAGGGGGATATTCTCAAGAACGTGCGATAATCATCGCCAAAATAGGTTAACGCAATTTTTCATATCGCCCTCTATCGCGGGAAAATAACTCTGTGTTAACGTCGTATTCTCAACACGGCGGTAACATGCGATACTTTCCAGATAATGCGTCAAATGTCCGCAATAAAATTACCGGGACGGCAATACAAATCTAAACCCTAACGTGAAAAAAGTAGCGATGGGCCCAACTGCGATAAAAAATTCAGCGATAAGCAGCGCCAGGCCTGCAAGTCCCACAAGTCAGGCGGGAAAAACCACTATAAAAGCGGCAACAAAAAACACAAACAAAACACAAACAACTGCGAAGCACCATGGAGGTAGCCGGAGCAAGTACAGAGGACAACCAGAACCCCACAAGCCCCACGGAGGACCAGCCTGGGACCTCGGGATCAGGGAAGGGCAAGGAGAAGAAGAAGAGGAACCCGCGTTTCAGTACGCAGGAAAACCAGATCTTCATTACGGAGGTGATAGAACACCACCACCAACTGTTCATCACCTCCACTGTGTCATTGGCAACTAAAAATACAATATGGCAGTCCATCTTGGCCAAGGTGAATGCAGTCGGAGTGAAGAGAAGGGAAGTGGACAACTGCAAGAAGCGCTGGACTGATGTGAAGCGCAAAACCAAGCTGAAACTCGCAGCCAACCTGAAAGCAGCAATGCAGACTGGAGGTGGGAGTCCAGCGACACGCCAGGAGCTGGATGAGATGGAGGAAATGGTGACCCGAGTCATCATTGGGAGACGGTGGCAGGAGTTGGGGGACCGGACACTGCACAACATGACCTGAGCCAACAGCAACAGGGTGAGTAACGACCAGGGACTGGGGGGACGGGGGGAGATGGGCACAATGGCACACATGCACAATTAAGTATAGCACATCTGCAGACAAACCATGCCCAAGAGTCACAACTCCGACCAAGAGCCCAATTTACCCAAGTCTGCAACATCTCAGCACTGTATAAGCACAGAAGTGAAAGGCACACCGCCTGAAAGGGATAAGGGCCAGCCAAATCAGAGCTGAAGGGGCAACTCACCCACAATGCAGCACACACACATAAGAATCAGAGCACCTCCACATTGACAACAATGTGGTACAAACTGCAACACTTTCACAACAGAACAGAGGACACAACTGCTGCTGCTTGTGTGTAGAAAATGGCCATTTGCATTTGGCATAGCAGGAAACTGTGAGATGATAATGTACAAGTACAACCTCACATCCCTGATGGTGTAGAAATGTCAACTGTCCCGCATCAAATAGGCATCTCCTCACAAACAGTCACAATGTACATTGTCACGCAGTCTGTTAGTAAACTTGTACATTGCGTGAACATACATGTGAACACAATGTCAATCTGCATCTCCCCTTCACATTGCAGAGGGAGAATCAACACCTCCTGCAGAGCAGACCCATCAACTCAGCACTGATGATGAAGAGGACCTCCCCAACATCGACACTGATGCCCTCCAACAGCTCATGGACAGCTTCGGCACCCCACCTCCAGGAGCAGGGCAGCCCAGCTGCATTGAGGAGACCCCACCCCCTGCACAGACCACACAGCAGGAAGCACCCACCACCACGGCTGTCTCCCAGGACCCCCACGACCAACACAAGGCATTCCAACGCCGTGTGTTAGGGTGCCAGGAGAAGATGGCTGATCAGCTGCGGGTGGGGTTCGACCTCATGGCAGCCAAACTAGATGCCATACGTGGGTGTCTAAGTCCCATCAGGGACGACTTACAGTCCCTAACGGACACCCACTGTCCGCTTCAAGCTCTCCAACAATCCATGGCTGACATCGCTGAACAACTGTCTAGTCAGAGTGGCTCCAGCGATGTCAGCCGGGAGTTGGGACACATAAGGAGAATGATGGCGAGCTTGGAGCGGATGCAGGCGGAAAGAATGTTTGCCACGGCTGCACACCAGCGAGATGTAGCTGTGAACTTCCATGCCCTGCAGATCCTCGTCATGACATTGCCGCCACAAGGCCTGGCGCGGATGAATGCTGCTGCTACTACTCCATCCACATCTCCGCCCCCTGAAGTGTCAGTGCCACACAGTGCGGCAGACATTCCACCTCCGGCCCCTGATGTGTCAGTGCCACACAGTGATGCAGACTAAACACCACCACCCACATGTGAGGCACCTGACACATCAGAGGACGAAGATGATGATGAATCTGGCTTTGTGGTAAGAATGAAGTGGTAGCATTCATCTCCGCCATATGGCCTGTTTCAGCTTGGTTCTGCCCTCTGCATCATGCCCTGGAATAACACCTTCCACTGTCCCCCGATACACTCAGCGACACTCACCTTGGACCTCGACATGGACTGCCATATTTTGTTTGGTTACCAATGACACAGCAATCACACTGCAGACTGAAGTCTTCCTCTTCCGATGAACTTGTCAATCCCTAAAGGACTCTGGCTGGCCCTCCACGGGGCAACAATGTAAAGTGGGGTTTGCATGGCCATGTACTGGTCCAGCTTCAACACTCCACTGAATGCGAATAAAACATTCTAATTCACACAGATGTGTCATGGCTATGATCAATCAAGTATGAAAGTATGGATGAATGTAGGGACAGTGATTCCACAAAAAGGTACTCCCTGGGTAATGCTATCAATGCGCATGTATGGCCATGACCCAGATAGGCAGTGAGACACAGATTGTCATTCAAATCAACACTCATCACAGTTGAATACAAGTGAAGGTGCGTAGACTTTATTAGCATATGCGTGTCAGTATGGGCAAGATAAGTGCCACAACATGCAGACCAATGCAGCAGTATGTCAGAATGAGGAACGTTGCCAAGCGCCGCTGTCCACTCCGGGGGAGTGCCTCACCTTTCACAGGTGTGTGTTAACCCGTGTTGTTGTCCGCTCATGTATTCGGAGTCCAGGCGAATGCAGCCATGTCCACTGTTGTCGTGGGATATGTGACCAGATCTCCAAGATGCAACAAGGTATTGGGACATGTGCAATGGGTTTCAATCTGTTGTGGCTGCAGGTACGTAGTTACTTGTCCATGAAAGCGATTGCAGCTTCGTAGGCTATCATTTCCAACATGAGGTCGTTGTCGACTTCATCAAACAGGATGGCGAGGCAATCCATTAGCAGGTCCTGACAGATGTGCTGCGTCCACCCCCTTTCACCAATTAGCACAACAGCCCAATAGGGGAGCGGTTCAATGTGGTTACTGCACACGAGGAGTTGCGCAATCTCCCAGGTCCAGCTGCCAGCATGTATGCCAAGTATTAAGGCATCCCATAAACGGGTATCACGGTGACACTCCTGGTCGTGGGCCAACAGGGGGCATACACACATGTCAAAATCCAGTTCAGCTACCGTCCTGTTGGATAGGCAGACATCCATGGACCACTCGAATATGCACGATCGACAATGCAACACAGGCTGAATGCAGCTGACATTGGCAAGGCGGAAGCTTAGCCGGTAACTGATCCGCAGCACTGCCAATGGCAGTGCCCCCAGTAAATGCAGCATACGTGCACGGTACAGTTCCACGTGACAGGGGTTGTGCATGTGTCCGGGATGTTCTGCCATTGCGTTAGTGGCTCTGGTTGAAGCGGCACTGTTCTGACCTGCGCCAGTTCTGTGGATGAAATGCCACAGCTCGGATCAATGAGTTGTTTTAGTGTGCAACGGTTGTACGCCTGGGATGGTGTGGGAGTAAGTGTGAAGGCCATTCCATGCAAGATAACTTCGAGCAAGGACCTCTGTGTGTGGGGTGTGTATACATTGGTCTTTCGTCGGGCTGTGCGTAGTGTGGGAGTCGTCATCAGCTGCTATAGTATCTGTCAGGGGGTGCCGGGCACATGCAATTCCGAGGTCGGAGGTGCAGATGTGCTTCCGCCTGATAGTTCAGACAAAGGAGCTTTCATCCCTAATGTTAGTTTGTCATCTGCTTGCATTCAGGAAATGTGATGTGGCTTGTTGGGGGTGGGGTGGGATGTGTGTGACTTTGGGATTCATGTTTGACATTTCTTGCATGTGGCAAATGAGCGGCATCACTGTGTGTTACGTTGCCTCACAGCTGCTCCTCCCTCCCCCCGAGCCTATTTACTTGTGTGTGCTGCGTGGTTGCATCACTTGCACTCCTACGGCACACCATTGTCATGCCTGTCTGCGCATGTCCACAAGCCTGACAACAACACTGTGATGTTGGCCGTTGAAGGTGGGCGGCCACGTGACTGTAGGCCTATGGTAAGGATAGGGCGGACACAGATGTAGAGTTCATGACTGGCTGAACTCGCGCTGCGATTAAGGCTAGGCATTTGGCTCATGCTGCAGCCATACAGATACACACAACACTTGGCATGTATGAGCCAAGACCCCGAGCGGTCTTGCGCTCCTTCATTTCTCCGTTCGTGCGAGCCCGGCCTCCGGGTGCATGCTACATTGCAACATTGTCGATTGCGGGCCGGGTGGCGCTGACACTACAACAGAGACACACGCATTAGTTACTTCCTTGTCCAGGCCAGAACTGAACCACGCCCAGAGCCCTGGGCAAATTCTTCACACCCCTACGCTGGACTGGCGTACGCTGGCCCAGCCCACTCCGCTTACGCTTACAGGGGGGGACGACAAAGCTACGTGTCCAAGGTCTTACCCACTGCCTGAAGTGACATGGTTGCGTCCGCTGTCCACAGCACAATGTAATGTGGTAGGGCCCGGGCCATCATGCATACATAATGACCACACGGACACACTTAGATAGATAGTGGAACTGGCTACGGGCACGTGCGCCCGGCCCCTTTTAATTACCAGGGTCACATGTCCAGTGACGCCTGTGCTGGATGGGTGTGGGGTGAGTGTAAGCCAGCCCTCAGGGAGTGGTTGGTGCTGGCAACAACTAGAACAGTGATCATCGGATCACACACACAGATTCAATCATAAAGGGTCCATGACTTGCTGTGCACTGAGGTAGGGGCACCAGATCTGAAATCACACACACAAGATTCAATCATAAAGGGTCCATGACTTGTGGTGCACTGATTTAGTGGCACCTGAAGAGCTGAGCAGGGTATCAAGCTGATGATGGCATCCAAGACAGGTGTGAGCAACTTTGATAGGCTGGCTGTAAGACTCCTACGACTCTGGCAGTTGTTGGTTGGAGGTGGTCCTGGCGGTGGTGGCGGGTGTGCAGCCAGCGATGATGGCGTGTCCTTGCAGGTCAGGATTGGATTTGATATGTGTGAGCCCAGCTGACCGCAGTGTAGGCCGGAGGCAGCAGTCAGCAAGGGCCCACAGCCATGTGGCGTTGACTTGAGCTGCACAGAGTTAGTGGCACCTGAAGGGCTCAGTGGGTGCGCAGCCTGCGATGATGCGTTGTCCGGGCGGGCCGCACTGGAAGCAATGTCTGTTGCCTACTGGACTGCGCCATCAATAAATCAAGACTCGATTTGAATTGGGGGACCTACTGACCGCAGTGTAGGCCGAAGGCAGTAGTCAGCACACACATAACTCTGCGGTGCTGTGCCGCTGGGGGCCTGTGTCGCGGAAGCCAGCGATCGGCTGAGGAGGCTGGCGGTCACGGCGGCAGACTCGTGGCAGGGTGAGGGGTGCTGCCCTGGCAGACGCATTGGCCATCCCGGAAGTGAACCACGCCCAGAGCCCCGGCCTATTTATTCACACTCCTACGCTGGACTGGCGTACGCCGGACAAGCCCACTCCGCTTACGCTTACAGGGTGGGACGACACAGCTACATGACCGAGGTCTTCCCCACTGCCTGAGGTAACATGGTTGCGTCCACTGTCCACAACACTACAAACACCAGCAGTATATGTCCACATGGACATGTCTGTGCCCTGCATACTGAAGTCTGTCCAGCACATCACCGCCACACTTGGCATTGTGTACATTCTTATTCATGGGTGACTTGCCTCCTTCACACATACTTGGTTCCCACCTCTCCCCACATTCTGCAATTGTGTGGCTGAGGGGCCATGCCATTTTCGGAAGGTCAGCTGTCTTGTTCTGCGCTGCCTCTGTGGTAGTCCGGGGGGGGCCGGGGGGAGGCCTAGGGGTGGTGGCAGTGGGTGTTGTGGACCTCTTGGGTCTCCGAGCTGCATGATCAGTAGCTCCATGACATGTGTTGGTCTTCAGATGTGGCTCTGGGCTGGGCTCCCTTTCATACTGCAGGTTGTCGTCCTGCTTAACACCAGTAAAAGGCAGGTGTTAAATCCCTGCTGCTAACGCGCCTTATCGCCTGTTTTTGGATCGCATCGCAGATCTGGCTGGTCGTTGAGAATATCGCGAAGTGGTGTTTTCGTGTGTTTTTGCACAGGAACGCCTACTCTGCATATCACTAGCGTTAGTTGTCGCTCTCATCCATGGCAATGTTTTTTGCGGAAGCTATCGCTGGAAAACTGGCGATATCGGCAGTTTGCACCAGCTTGGGAATTGGGCGATAAATCTATCGCCACTTTTGCAGCGCTAAAGTGCCGATAAATCGGCGATGAGTCCTTGAGAATATGCCCCTCAGGGTATTAAAAAAGATGTGGGTGTCCAGCAAGCACACTCCAACAAGCCTCAGTGTTCAAGCAAACATTCATTGGTAACTATTGACAATCAAAAGGCATTAGCATATACACAAACTGAGCGACATCACAAAGGGAAAATCCTCCCAACTTCAAAAACCATTTGACGCAGAAGTAAGTCAGTTCACCAACCTCATTGACTGTTTGATGGCTACTGAGACTTGCAAGACGGAGTACTTTCGTCAGCAAAATTCAGAAGAAACTCCAGGTAATGTTATTTTGGTCTCTCTTGCTCAGGGAACACATTTGTCAACATTTCATTTCCCCAGTTTCCTAGCCAACAACACTGAGTATGAAAACTTCGTCAACAGCCTGGTAGTGTACTAGGGAGGCAGCAATTGCTGGAGGGGCACGTGAATAAAATATTTAGTGAAGTTACCTTTCAAATTCGGAGGTTAAGAGAATTCCTCCCCCTCATTTCTGTGAACCTGCACGACAGAGTCATTGGACCAGTGCTAATTTCAAGAATTGATTACTGTAACTCAGATTACCTATGACTGCAAAGGCGATTAGGCCTGCTGCAGAAGTTACAGAATGGGGAGCACAGCAGGCAAAAATGTACGATAAAAGGGTTCTTTCTTACAGAATCTGAGCTCCTTATACTGACTTATTATATAGGAACTGTGAAAAGTGCAAATGTTATAGTGCAGTAAGTCAGCGGAAGCTGGTGTGAATAAGTACCTGAAGGTGCTTCTTTACATATAGCTGTGCTATGCAAGTGCTAGACTTAGGGCCTCATTACGATGGCGGGCGGACGAGCGTCCAACCGCAATCACTGCGGGCAGGAACCGTCCGACAATGAGTCGGCAATCCCGCCCACCCTATTAGGATACGATCGCTGTGCAGGCGGTCTTAAAATGCTTTTTCTGATGTGGCTTGTGCTGCGGCCCAGGAAAAGGGCAGCAGCACGAGCCACACTAGAAAAAAGCATTTTGTGCACATCCATGCACTTCGTGCCAGGCACCATGTGGTGCCACACATCCATACACATGGTGCATGGATGTGTGGGGAGGCCCCACATGTGCCCCCCCTCTCAGGCCACTAAGCTGTGGCCCACGGGGGCTATGGGCCCTGCTTGGGGCCCCAAAGTCCTTTTCCGTTTGCCTATACAGTTGGACCGCCATGAAGAGGCAGTCGGAAAGGGATATCTTAATCCCTACGGCGGAGCCTGCGCAGGCACCGCCTCCATTGTAGGGAAAAGAGTTTGACTGCCGCCCGATGGGCTCCTTAAGCCTGTCACAAGTGGCTATCTTTCCCCCTGCCTAATCGCTCCGACCACCGGTATTGTAATTCGGCGGCCGGACCGATGACCTGAATGTCAGGAGAACCGCCACCGCGGTCCGCCCGACATCAAAATGAGGGCCTCAGTTTCTGCTCGGAGAAGGTCATTTCTTACATCACATCTGAAGAAGACCAAGTGCCACATTTGACTCCATGGGTATTTCAAAAATCTATTCTTTTTATAGAACATTTTATGGCACCTCCTATGGCGGCTTCTGATACTATTGCCGTTCAGAATGAGTGTATGCCAAACCTTTCGGTCTCTAGGCCACTTCCTTTAATGGGGACTTTCTTAAAGTGATACTTCATGAGGAGAGACCTTTCTGGTACACCTGCAGGTCATATATGTACCATGAACACACCCTACTTTGATGTAGCTTAATCAGCCAAAACCATTTTCTTTGATAGCATTTCCCAGCTTGATTCCTCCCCACCCACTCTGTTCCATCTTAAATCATCTTAAATCTTTGAATTTTTAACCCAATCTGTCAATCTTCCTCCCACTAATACATTCTTTCTTCACTCGCTTTTTAAAACAAAAAACTAAGGGGCATATCATCAAGGCGGCGTAAAACAATTATCGCCGCTTTTGCGTCCGTTTTCGGGCGAAAAGCGGCGATAATTGTAACGCCCTATCAGCATGGACACGCTAACGCGTGAATCCATGCCTTAGCGCCCATTTCCTTTGCGCCTCGCCTCGCATCGCTAATGAGATGCGAGGTAGGCGTTCCCGTCTATAAGTCAGCGGAAATCATTGCTTACACTGCTACCCCCTATTAACTAGTAATTCCCTAAGCCGCTTAGCGACATAAAAAGCAGCGCTAACCGGGTATATCGCCGGTTTGTTACGCCTGCTATTTTTCCTACTTAGCCATATCTATCATGGGAGGTGGATTGTCATGCTGAGTCCACATCTCCCTATCTACGATGTTTTGCCTAACGCGGTTTTATATCGCTGGTATTCCTGCGATATTGCCTCTTTCCGCTGCTATTGCCGGGATTTCTATCGCCTCGGCGATGCGCGTTGGTGATAGTGCGCTAACCGGGCGATAATTATCGCTGGCCGTTGATAATATGCCCCTAAATACTCTCCTTCTTTCAAGCATGACTTGTTACTTCTCCATTCAAGCCGGGCCCCATATTTATTTTCAATATGTTGTGTTTATGTGCAGAACTATTTACCCCAACCTCTTGCTGCCATGAGGACACCACTAACAACTTGACAACTGTCGACGTAGTGTTTAGATTTATAAAACACACGTCATGACTGCAAGTTTTTTCAAAATCTGTGAAACGTAAGAGGGCTGATCTCTGTGAGTCAGACATCTACGCGAATCTGACAACACACATGCGACACCTTTTCTGTTGAATTGTGTTGCTGTCTCATGTTAGGCTCAAAATGAACAACAGAGTGGTACACAAAAAGGATTTCTTCTGGGGCATTTGAAAGTTATCTTCAGCCTCATTGACACCTAAGCACACCTGACAGAGGAAATGGCGCTCTGGTCACCAAGTGATTGAAGATGTATGTTTTCACCCCAAACTAAGTATGCGGAGTCTTCTAATTCTGGGATATTTCAGCTCCCTCCTAAAATAAACTAAAGCAAATTCTAGCTCAGTGTCGTTAATTTACTAAAAGCCAGAGGACAGGGATGGATTTAACATCTAAAACAATTCTGTTACTTGCCTTTTTCACATGGTTTGTTGTAAACGAATATATATTTTGAAATTTCATTAGGTAAAAGGGAAATAAGTTAAATCAAATTGCAAGCCAACGTTGGTTAAAGGCATAACTTCTCTTAGCACGGGAACAAATCTATTTTGTAACATTTAATGATCAGCCTGACAGCTATAATACAGTAATCTATTTATTAAAACAAGGGAAACCTGTAATGTATGCTCCCTATAGATTTCTTTCCAAACAGGTTTTTAATTAAGAGGCACCAAAGATGCTAGGTACACCCACACCGCTAGGATGTTGTTAGGGTAGGGGTAGATGTACACTGACACTGCAAACTCCGTGTTGGGGATTTCTGTGACATGAATCCCGGTGTTATACACAGCCTGTGTAATCGTTGGTATATCTGTGTAAGGAAGGCGAATAGGAAATCCGTCCACCTAAAAAACACGGAATATAAAACCGTTAGAATCAGACAGTAAACACCGCTGCATTGTAGCTGAATTATTCCATCATGAAATAGCGTTTAGAATAAAGAAGCCGAAATACTTCGCATTGAATAGAAGGTAGATGCAGACATGTTTTATTCAGAGCACTCACAGCAGCAATGCTAATTTGCATTTGTAAATAAGCACGTGCCTTTCCTCCATGCCTCTAAAATGCCATCTCTATGTTCTGGCATTGTTGTCTGACTTGGCTGAGCACAGGCATGCCCCTCGGTGTAGTATATTGGGTTCATAATTACATTCTTTCAAAGCTCGTACTATATTTACCATGAACAGACTAGGAGTCTGAACATTTTTTCTCCATGAAAGGAAACATTATTGAGAAGAAGACAGAGAATGTTTGAAATTCTGAAGCATCTGAAGCGCAAAAAAACAAACGGGTACTCGTATGGTTGTAATGGATGGATGGATGAATGGATGGATCAATGGATGGATCAATGGATGGATTGATTGATAGATTAATTGATTCTGGGGACATCATAAATAAACCATGAGCTGAAGTGAAGCCAACAGTGAGCACTGACTGGAATTAAACTGTTTAGTTTTACATTTCGTGAATAAATTCTTGAAAGGCAATGAACGGTAATGAGAGACAGTGGAGTCATGCAATTATGTGGCTGCTGCCTTTAGCACATAATTATAGATTTACAACAGTTGCTACATAATTTATATACTTCACAAAAAGAGGTTGTTTCTGACTCACATGGATGAAAATATTACTGCCAGAGAATGTGCTTCATAATGTTTTTTGCAAAATAATGTAGATAAGTTTGCCATGGGAAATAGCGTTTACATTGCATGCGCTACAACGCATGCAATTACAACGTGATCGTTACAACGACCGCGTTGTTACAACGCAAGCCATTACATCGCAAGTTGTTTCTACGACTTGCTGTAGGAAGCGCGCTAAACTATGGAATAGAATAATCTACTATTCCAACACCTTCCCTACTGTTGCACACGCTGGAGTTGGAATAGTAAATTATACTATTCCTAAGTCCAGTGCGCGCCCCCTGCAATGTAATGGCTTGCGTTGTAACAATGCGGTCATTGTAACAACCGCGTTGTAATCGCATGCGTTGTAGCGCATGCAATGTAACATCGAATATTCGTTTGCCATATTATCCTTATGGGTCCTACCAGTGATAAAGCTCTATAGTGTGATTTTAGGCCTGTCATTATAATCACGGTTCCCTTTGAAACATAGGGTTTATATCACTGCATTTTATGTAATCAAAGCACCCAAACATGTAATTAATACATATATTATATATTTTCCAAGTTGTGCTGATGTGACTGCTACTTTGTCGGTCTTCTCCTGCATCTGCAGATGGGATGGGAGAGTGGGGCCAGGTCATCTGCAAAGTCCAGGTCATTGAACTGTGTCCAAGGTGTCCACTGAATTCCATTTGTTCCCCTTGCTGTGAACTCAACATCCACAAGTAATAAACCAAGATCCTGAAGGCTAACATGGCGAGCACATCTACATTCACTCTTGCAAATGATGCATTGGAAGAGATTGAGACTTCACCTACCTGGGCAGTGTCATAGACAAGCAGGGCAGCACAGATACCAATGTCAAGGCACGAATCAGCAAAGCAAGGGATGCCTTCATTCAGCAAAAGAAGATCTGGAGCTCCAAAGAACTAATGTTGCAAACTGAGATCAGGCTTTTTAACACCAACTTAAAATCGGTCCTTCAGTATGGAGAAGAAACTTGGAGGGCAACTTTGATTGCCACGAGGCTCCCCTTCCCTATAAATAAAATAAAAAAAAGGAGGCCATGCCCCGGGGGATGGGGTCCCCGGGGCCGAAACTGGCCTCGGGAGGGGGGCCGCGCGGCCCCCTTCCCGTTTTTTAAAACTTTTTTTTAATTAAAGGGGTCAGGCCCTGGGGGATGGGGTCCCCAGGGCCCCAAAAAAACAAAAAAAAAAGGGGGGCCACACAGCCTCCCCTTCTAATTTTTTTTTTTTTTAAAACCCGACATCTCCCTGGAGCCCTGCCCCCTCCCTGCACCACTCTGCAAACGCGCCCCCTGGCGCGTTGTAAGTTGGGGAATTAATTCTCTTTGAATACTGAGGGTCCCTGGGGGCCAACTAGCCCACCAGGTACCTCCTGGCGCGTTCTGGGTTGGGGGATTAAGTCCCCTTGAATCCTGAGGGTCCCTGGGGGCCAACTAGCCCACCAGGTACCTCCAGTAAGCGCCACAGAGCTGGATTGCAGAGAGGTGGTCCGAGGCCATGCCCCTTTTTTCCACCACTCTGCAAACGTGCCTCTTGGTGCACTGCTGGTGGGGCGATGAGGTCCTCTTGTGTCCTGAGGACCTCAGGGCACAAGTGGACTTCATCCTCCGAGCAGCAGTGCGCCAGGAGCCGCCTTTGCAGAGTAGTGGAAAAAAGGGCGTGGCCTCGGACCACCTATCTGCAATCCAGCTCTGTGGCGTTTACTGGAGGTACCTGGTGGGCTAGTTGGCCCCCAGGGACCCTCAGGATTCAAGGGGACTTAATCCCCCAACCCAGAACGCGCCAGGAGGTGCGTCTGCAGAGTGGTGGAGAAAGGGGGCGTGGCCTGGTATAAGAAGTTAGCAATCCTGCTGTGTGGGACTTACTGGAGGTAATAGGAGGGGTAGTTGGCCCCCAAGGTTGACGTTGGGGGCTAACTACCCCTCCTGTTACCTCCAGTAAATCCCACACAGTGGGATTGCTAAGAGGTGTTCGGAGGCCACGCTCACCTTTCTCCACCTTTCTGCAAACGCAACTGCTATGTTATAGTTAGAAATTTGCATTTAAAAAACCTTAGAAATTCACTGAAAAAACCACAGGTTTCAGGGACGTTATAGTTAGAAATTAGCATTTAAAAAACCTTTGAAATTTACTGAAAAAACCATAGGTTTTAGGGACGTTATAGTTAGAAATTAGCATTTAAAAAAACCTTAGAAATTCACTGAAAAAACCATAGGTTGCAGGGACGTTATAGTTAGTTGGACATTTCACTCGTATAAAACCAGAGAAATTCGGCTGTTATAGTTAGTAGAGCTAACTATAACTCGCGCCCCCGCAATGCACTGCTGATGACGTCACATATTACATCACTCATGACATGCTCAGTGACATCACTGATGACATCTCAAATAACATCACTGATGACATCACTGATGACATCATCCACGTGACTGAGTGTTTCTAAAATTTTCAAGAATGTTATATCTATATATGCCAATGTATATTGAAGAATCATTGGTTGTCTGAGAACCTGTATGGGTGCCTGAGTGTCTGTGTGGGTGGGGGGGTGTGTGACTCCCTGCATGGATGTGTGAGTGGGTGATTCACTGGGTTCCAGGCTGGGGGGCCGTGTGGCCCCCCTCCCAACATTTGTAAAGCCCCGGGGAGGTGGTGGTCCCCGGGGCAGTGTGGGGGGGCTCGAGCCCCCCCACACTAATTATTTATTACAGCCCCGGGGAGGTGGCGGTCCCCGGGGCTTGGGGGGCCCGTGAGGCCCCCCGCCCTTATTTAAATGAAGCCCCGGGGAGGTGGTGGTCCCCGGGGCTTGGGGGGCCCACGAGGCCCCCCCACCCTTATTTAAATGAAGCCCCAGGGAGGTGGCGGTCCCCGGGGCTGTGGGGGCCCCGCGGGCCCCCGCTACATAAATGATATTGCCCCGGGACCTGGCCCACCCAGGGGCTTTGAAAAACGAAGCGCGGGAGCCCGCGCTTTGTTTTTTAAAATTTTCGGACGGATTCACGCACCGGCGCGACCCCGCCCAAAATTCTTTTTTAAAAAAATGCTTTTTTTGGGCCTGGGGGATCAGGGTGTTTTTACCCTGCCCCCTTTTCTTGCTTTGAATGCATCTCTCACCTTTTTCCTTCTCCCTCCGTACCGAGTCACAAGATGGCTGCAAACACTTCCTGGTTTGAAGTGTTGGCAGCCAATCAGAGGCAAGCTCGTGCTCGGGAGGGCTCTGCCAATCAGATCTCACAATTTTCAAATATCGATATCTGTAAATCTTTAAATATCTCAAAAACTACTGAACGGAGTTACACCATTTAAAAAAAAGCGTGCTTTCTGGGCCAAGAGCTATCTCTCTGCCAAATTTGGTGTAATTCCGTTCAGCAGTTCAGGCTGTAGCCGGGTCTAAAGTTTCCTATGGAAATTAACATGGAGAAAACACGTTTTAGGACCCCCTTTTTTCTCGGCTTCCCCTTGACGAATCACCCCCAAACTTTCAAGACAGGAGCTGACCTGAGAGTACAATTCGTTTTGAACATTTCGTGAAGATTCGTCAAACGGTGCCAAAGTTATTGGCAAATCAAAAAACGCTTTTCCTATGGAAACTAGGTTCTAACTATACCTACTGGCGACCGCCAGTAGGTAATATATATATATATATATATATATATATATATATATATATATATATTCTTTTTTACAACTTCACGAAACAGGGACCGACACCCAGAGTTCTGTAATGGTGGCTGTTGGAAATAGAGTTTCTGGGTGGCTAGAGTATGCACCTAAGCCAGGCAGAACTCCCCACTCTAGTCAGGGCAAGTAAGTTACACACCTAAGATAACCTATGCTCACCCTCTGGAAGCCTGGCGCAGAGCATTCAAGATGATCAACAGAGGCAATGTGTAAAGTATTTGTGCAACATACACATACACAGTAATTCACTGGAAACACTACAAAAAGACTCCACACAGTGGTAGAAAAATAAAGATTATTTACTTGGGTAAAATAAGACTAAAATGATTAAAAAAATCCAATTAGTATAGTGCAAGTTACACTTAATTGAAGCAGGTATGCATTCATTGTCCTTTCAAAACAGATGTGTTTCTTCTTGGGTTATTACGGAAATTTTGATTCCAGTACAGGCATTCCAAACTTATAAGCGAAGCGAACCAACAGCGGACTGTCCAATCTGCACCTCGCGCTTTAGTGCTTGAAAAAGTAGATTGTCCTGTGCACAAATTCTGCGGCACCTGGCGTTGTTCAGTGCCACTGTTCAACAGTTCCTGGATATCAGAGACATTTGGAGGTGCACCAGGTAAAGAAGTCCAATCAAATATCTTTTCATAGATCCTTTATTTTTCAAATGTCCTTTCTTCATATTTACAACAAGCAGTCCAGCCAACGCATTTCGTTCCAAAACACTTGGAATTTCATCAGGGCTGAAAACCAATTTTATAAAAATATCAAAAAAACGGCAGAAGACACTACAGAACAAGACAAGAATAATAACATAAATATGACGACGGAAAAATAAATACCGATGATATCTAAACATTAAGATTCTGAAGACAATATCAAGAAAAAGAGACATCACAGACAAAACCACAATCAGAGCTTGAACAATAAACATCACATTTACAGTTTAAAAACGGTTATAGAAAAATGATTTACAGTACATACATTCACAATTATTTATGATTGTAAGAAATCCACCATATCCAGTAACCCAACACCAAAAGTCAATTTAAAAGTGAGCAAGATCACTTAATAATTTAATAAATCCTATAAATAAAATTCACCCCTAGAATGTAACTGTCTTCCCTGCAGTTTGGTGAATGTGGTCCACCATAAAGCAGAGTTACAAGCCTTCTCTATTCATTTGGAGAGTTCCAAAGGAGGTAAGAGGCCACCAATAAATATAATTATTAAATGTGTAAAGGAAACGAAAAATGAGTAGCTATTCAGAGTCAGGGTCACCAATGCCATGATAGGGGAGAAGACGCCCCAGTAGGTTGTAGTATAAATAAACGAAGAAGATGCTTTTAAGACATTTTGTAGGTATGTCTCACCTTAAGATCTTTGAAAGTTCATATGGTTCAAGAAATTGTAAAACACGAAAGCGCCTGTTTAAATTTGCTAGAGGCTATGTATTTCCATCAATTGTGTGTCTTTTGCTTTCTCGCCCTAAGTGCGCCGGGTATGCCCAGACGTGGGTCCCGGGCTCACTGTGCCACTGGAATCAAGCTATCCTGGCTGATGAGGGGTGAAACCCCAAAACCGGTCCTAGGATGCTTGTTTCCGGTCCAGGGAGGGCCTGGCTTGGCAGTTCGGGCTGGACTGTTCCCATGAGGCACAGGGTCAAGACTGATTTGCATATGGGCAGGTCTAAACTGGGGTGGCATGGTGAGCAAAAGAATTATGGATTTAACCCAGATCTCTTGACTGGGGGTGAATGTTTTGATTTGTTCTGCATTCTGTCCATCAATTGTGTGTCTTTTGCTTTCTCGCCCTAAGTGCGCCGGGTATGCCCAGACATGGGTCCCGGGCTCACTGTGCCACTGGAATCAAGCTATCCTGGCTGATGAGGGGTGAAACCCCGAAACCGGTCCTAGGATGCTTGTTTCCGGTCCAGGGAGGGCCTGGCTTGGCAGTTCGGGCTGGACTGTTCCCATGAGGCACAGGGTCAAGACTGATTTGCATATGGCCAGGTCTAAACTGGGGTGGCATGGTGAGCAAAAGAATGATGGATTTAACCCAGATCTCTTGACTGGGAGTGAATGTTTTGATTTGTTCTGCATTCCGTCCATCAATTGTGTGTCTTTTGCTTTCTCACCCTAAGTGTGCCGGGTATGCCCAGACGTGGGTCCCGGGCTCACTGTGCCACTGGAATCAAGCTATCCTGGCTGATGAGGGGTGAAACCCCGAAACCAGTCCTAGGATGCTTGTTTCCGGTCCAGGGAGGGCCTGGCTTGGCAGTTCAGGCTGGACTGTTCCCATGAGGCACAGGGTCAAGACTGATTTGCATATGGCCAGGTCTAAACTGGGGTGGCATGGTGAGCAAAAGAATGATGGATTTAACCCAGATCTCTTGACTGGGGGTGGATGTTTTGATTTGTTCTGCATTCCGTCCATCAATTGTGTGTCTTATGTATTTCCAAAGGGCATCCGAGTGCCCCCGTAAGGTACCTGATGAAAATGAAATCAACCATCACTGATAGACGCACGATTCACCGTAGTTATTTCATATTTACATTATAAGTAAACCACGAGAGTAACCATAAGCTAGCATTTTCACAAATTTACAGCATGCACTTATAGCAATGACCGTGGACATATGCATCCTGTATATACAGAGGCCAATGTTTTTAATAATCGCAACTTCTCATAGGCGATGGGGCATATGGCCCGGTGACATAGCCCTCTAAGGGCAAGATCTACCGATGTAGAAAGCCGTAATTCTTGCCCATGGTTGCTCTTTACCATCTGTCGGCGCACAGTAAGCCATTGTAACATTGCGATATTAACCCTCAAGCGCAACCATCCCGATGTAGAAAACCCATGATGTGTGCCCACGATTATTTTAAAACATATGTCTGCGTCGGGACCAGCAATATTAGAGGTACCAGCATGTGATATACCTGCCTCAAAAAAGTACTGTTCCAATCATCCATTTAATAAAATGGTATTTCGTTTTCACTCACCTTGCTAAGTACTTTCCCATGTGTATAGATGCGGTCTGTTGTCAAAATGCGCGCCCGACTCCCGTAAGTTTAAATAACCCTCTCATCAAAATTCACAGGGGTTTCCGGGTCAGAGCCAAGGACTCCGGACGTTTTTGCTGACGTAATGATTAAGGCCCAAGGATCTAATATGACAGTATCCAGTCCGGGTGTCAGCCATTTTGAAGTGTCTAAAAGGAAGTGTAAAGAATCCCATCAAATGCTGTTATACAATGTCCTTATTCCTAGGGAGTACCACTAGAAGCTATTCCCTTCCAAAAATCAACTCTAAAATTAGAGAGTCACCAATATAGCCCGATATGAGATAATGTCAATTCAGTGGCAGGTACGCATTGTCACGGACGGACCAGCGCAGTTTGATCCCGTGTGTGTGTCAGCCATTTTGAACTGTCTATATCCAGATTTAAAAATTAATATGGCCCAACTAAAGTAGGTCAAAATGTAATATGGAAAAAGTAAAACTATGGAGACCCACATTAGCCCGTCATAGTAAACCCCGTGATAGTAATTGTTCATGATATGGCCAGCCCCAATGAGTGACAAAGATACCGGCACAAATCAAGGTATGGCAACACGATCAAAGAGAACCTAGTTCCATTGCCACTTACAATGGAAACTGATGACGTTGCTAGCTCCGGGGACACGGGGCACTATGACTTGGATGTTATTAATCTATCTGATAGAACCTTGGATGAGGATGAAAAGACTTTGTTATGTAAAGGTTTGAATTTGTGTTCGACACAGGACGGTGACATGACAAATGTACATGTTGATCTATTCAAATTTGTGAGAACATTGAAATTAAAAGATTTTTTTTATGAACGAGCATCCAATTCTGCGGAACATTGAATTGATTCCCACGTCTCACACTGTAGCGGATATTAGGTATGTTCAGTGTCTGCTTTCCATTGAGGGCAATGATGCCATAAACATGCGATCCCTATTAAGTGAATTAAATATAGTGGGGATTTTAATAGAGACAGTGATCTACGGCCAAAGTCAAAATTCATACCTACCACCTCGCACCATTGGAACATAGACTTATTCTTTGATAAGGTAACGGAGGATCTATATCAAATGGAATCGCCTAGTAGATTTGATAAACAGCCACATCACAATTTGTCCTCAAGGGAAAGACGGGCACTGATCAGCCTTCGAAATGACAATAATCTTGTGATCAGGGAAGCTGACAAAGGTAGCAACATTGTTGCCATGAACAAGAAGGACTACATGGACGAGATCAATCACCAACTCAATGACAAACAGTGCGAATGGAGGGATATCTGTCTGTTGAGTGAGGATGAATTTCGTTATCTAAGGGTTGAACATCCCAGGCACCCATGTATATATATATTGCCAAAAGGCTGCTTTCCACCCGGGTGACCTATTATATCAGGGGTGGAGTCACCTACTGAGAGATTGTCGGAATTTGACGATATTAAGCTACAAAAACCTGTATAGAGCTTGCCATCATACATAAAAGATAGCAAGGATATACTCACTTAGTTTAAAGATCTGGCTTGGTCCGAGGACCTTTTCGTTATTACTTTTCATGTGGTTGGTTACTCTATATACCTGCATACAAAATGAGTCTGGTCTGATGGCAGCAAGATCGTATTTGGATACGGAAGGTGCGGAACATTTGGAGCACAACAACATGATTTTAGACATGATTGAACTGATTTTGACTAAGAACATTTTTTCTCCATGACGGCCGATGGTTCCGACAGACACGCGAGACTGCCATGGGTGCCCGCTTTGCTCCCTCTTTTGCCTGCCTTTTCATGGGTTGGTATGAGAGGGAGCATGCCTGGGGTCGAGATGCCTCCCCCTGGACTCAATCCATAGTCTTTTGGGGGAGGTGCATCGACAACATTATTTGCCTATGGTCGGGCACAGAGGCAGCCCTCACAGAATATTTTCTGTTCTTGAATAACAATCCTTACAATGTCAAACTTACCATGGATTTCCATAGGGAGAAGATGTATTATTTAGATCTCCACTTTTACATCAAGAGTGCAATGGGGTCTTACACGCTTTGAGCGCACACGCACAATCAGTAATCAAAAATATCCCATTTGGAGAAATGGTGAGGGTAAGGCGCAACTGCAGTGAGAATGACAAATTTGAATTTAATATTCGGGATACAAAGAGGAGGTTCTGTGCAAGAGGATATGATTCGAATGTATTGAATAAGGCGGAAAATAGAATACATCTACTGGACAGGGAAACTACACTAATGAACAATCGACGAGGTGTGAGGAATGATCTGTGAAAGGGGAATCTAAGGTTTGTTACTAAGTATACTGCCCATAGCAAAAAAATCTTTAGGATGTTGGAAAAAAATTGGCACTTCCTTATGGAAATTTCGAGTTTGCGGGGTAGCTTGATAGCAAATCCCTCTATTACATATAGGGGGGTACCATACTTCGGGATGAATTGTGCCCCAGCTACGTTACCTCCAACAGACAAGATAACACATGGCTTCCACCCAAACCCAATAGATTTTTGTGTGTAATTTGTGCAATATTTGTACTTATGGCAAAAACAAAATCAGTGAGTGCTGTTATAATGGTCTACAACGTTACAACATTAGGCAATTCATTAACTGTAATACTACTTTTGTTATCTATGTGTTAGGCTGCAGATGCAGCATGATATATGTTGGTAGTACAATGCGTTGTGTGAAACTTCATATTCAGCAACATCATAGAGCCATTAAGAATGGCGATTCTAGATATCCTATGACAGAACATTATAGACAGATTCATCCGGAGGATTTGACTTTCTGGTTTCATGGAATTGATCGGGTCAATGTGGGAGCGAGAGTGGGCAACAGGGAATTGCTCTTAAGACAGATGGAGGCAAAATGGATTTGTCGCTTTCGGGCACTTGCTCTGAGACACAATACAGACAATGAATTCCATCATTTTCTGGGGTAATCTAAAATTGAGACCGATCCTTTCCCCTAAATGATGGTGCTTTGCTTTAGGACTCTATTTATATATCTAACACCGGCATTAGATATGCCGTCCTTTGAGACAATAAATATTCTTTTATGCCTTATAATTGGAAAAAAACAGGGATTTCCTAATATAAGTAATATCAGTGATTCTGGAGCAAGAAGGGTCCACATATATAATGAGCCTATATATGCTTCGGCTCTTATGTTGTGCATTCGAGGTGCCATTGGGACATATGTCGGGACCTCATCCACACTTTGATTTGTGCCGGTATCTTTGTCACTCATTCGGGCTGGCCATATCACCAACAATTACTATCACAGGCTTTACTATGACGGGCTAATATGGGTCTCCATAGTTTTACTTTTTCCATATTACATTTTAACCTACTTTAGTTGGGCCATATTAATTTTTAAATCTGGATATAGACAGATCAAAATGGCCGACACAGTCACGGGATCAAACTACGGTGGTCCGTCCGTGAAAGTGCGTACCTGCCACTGAATTGACATTTTGTCATATCGGGCTATATTGGTGACTCTTTAATTTTGGAGTTAATTTTTGGAAGGGAATAGTTTCTAGTGGTACTCTCTAGGAATAAGGACATTGTATAACTGCCTTTGATGGGATTCTTCACACTTCCTTTTAGACACTTCAAAATGGCTGACACCCACACTGGATACTGTCATATTAGATCCTTGGGCCTTAATCATTACGTCAGCAAAAACATCCGGAGTTCTTGGCTCTGACCCGGAAACCCCTGTGAATTTGGATGAGACGGTTATTTAAACTTACGGGACTCGGGCGCGCATTTTGAAAACATACCGCATCTATACACATGGGAAAGTACTTAGCAAGGTGAGTGAAAACGAAATACTGTTTTATTAAATGGGTGATTGGAACATGACTTTTTTGAGGCAGGTATCTCACATGCGAGTACCGCTAATATTGCTGGTCCGGACGCAGACATATGTTTTAAAATAATCGTGGAAACACATGACGGGTTTTCTACATCGGGATGGTTGCGCTTGAGGGTTAATTTCGCAGTGTTACAATGGCTTACTGTGCGCCGACATATGGGAAAGAGCAACCATGGGCAAGAATTACGGCTTTCTACATCGGTAGATCTTACCCTTAGAGTGCTATATCACCGGGCCATATGTCCCATCGCCTATGAGAAGTTGCGATTATTAAACACATTGGCCTCTGTATATACAGGATGCATATGTCCACGGTCATTGCTATAAGTGCATGCTGTAAATTTGTGAAAATGTTAGCTTATGGTTACTCTTGTGGTTTACTTATAATGTAAATATGATATAACTACGGTGAATCGTGTGTCTATCAGTGATGGTTGATTTCATTTTCATCAGGTACCTTACAGGGGCACTCGGATGCCCTTTGGAAATACATAGCCTCCAGCAAATTTAAACGGGCGCTTTCGTGTTTAACAATTTCTTGAATTATTTGAACTTTCGAAGATAGTAAGGTGAGACATACCTACAATTCGTCTTAAAAGCAGTTTCTTCGTTTATTTATCCTACAACCTACTGTGGCGTCTTCTCCCCTTAATGGCACTGGTGACACTGACTCTGAATAGCTACTCATTTTTTGTTTCCTTGACACAAATACACATTTAATAATTATATTTATTGGTGGCCTCTTAGCTCCTTTGGAACTCTCCAAATGTATAGAGAACGCTTGAAACTCTGCTTTATGGTGGACCACATTCACCAAACTGCAGGAAAAACAGTTACATTTTAGGGGTGAATTTAATTGATAGGATTTATTAAATTATTAAGTGCTCACTTTTAAATTGACTTCAGGCATTCCAAACTTGCCTGCAGTCAGTTCCACAATGTCCGATACTAGCAGCGATAGTACATGTTCTCCAAGCGAAACAAAAAGGTTTTATCTGCTTCCTTAAGGAGTACACATTGTCAGTAAAGAGAGCAGCCATCCAATTAAGGGTGGGCAAGTTACGAGCCCCGTTCTTGAAAAGGCAGGAAAACTACCTGCGCTTATACTCAGGCGTTATGTTAATTTTACAGTTCTTCCCCACGGCCGTCTCATGCTCTGAATCCGGGGAGGCTTCTAATTGGCCTTTTAGTGCCACTTATAGAGAGGAGCGTGGATCTCCCACGCGCTCGTAGCCGGAGAGGTGGTTCTCCTTGACTCTCAGGAGAGGAGAGCGCTAATCTTGCAGTGATCGCGGGGAACGGAGCGCTCCCTGTTGTAGAACGGTGTTAGGGCTCCAATTAGGCAATCCTTCAGCTTGACCTCCCTCCAAACGGTAGTGGTATCGCCAGGGCCCTTCAAAAACGCTGGTTAAGAGGGGCGATAAAGCGCTACACACACGCTGGTGTGGAAAAACAGTAAATCACTCTACATGCACTGGTTGAGAGAGACAGCAAAGCACTCCACACGTGCTGGGGAAACAGCAGTCAGCGCTCCACACGTACTGGGGTAGAGAAGTAATAGTTTATTCACCGAGGATCTTGGCATCCCCCAGAGCGGAGTCCTGGTCCTTTTCAGCAAAGCTTCTGCAGGAAAGAAGTAAACGCAGGGCAGATCGCGAGGTCTTTGATGTCCTGGACACTTTGAAGAAAACCGGGGGCTAGTCAGAAAGCCCTTGGAGTTCTGTGCGTAATTGGATGTAGAGGGTAGGATCCTTCCTCTCTCACTGCAGAGTCAGCAGGCCAAAATAGCAGTGCACAGTCCAAAGTGGCAATCCCTACTGGCAACACAGCAATCAGCTCGTAGCAGGCCAACACAGCAGAGCAGTGGCAAAATGGCAGTCCCTCCTGGCAGCGTAGCTGCTTTTAGTTGCAGAGTCTCTTCAAACTCCAAAGTGAACTAGTTTGGGGGTGTTAGAGGTTCAATACTTATACCAAAATATGTCTTTGAAGTGGGGGAGTCAAAAAAGAAGTCTTTTATATTCACAAGGTCCCTGCCCTTCCTTCCCTGGCTCCAGGCGCACTCCAGGGGAGTATGCAGCTTTTTGTGTGGGGACAGGCACAGCCCTATTCTGGTGCAAGTGTCACCCCTCCCTCCTAATCTACCGCAGGAAGGCCCTTCAGCCGGGTGATGGGCCATCAGGATGCAAATGTCACATCCCAGCTCCCTTTGTGTGACTCTCTAGAGGGAATGCGCAAAGCCCAGCTTTCACCCTAAACCAGACTTGTATTCAGAGACAGACAGAGGCAGAGAATGGTTAAGAAAATGCCAACTTTCTAAAAGCAAAAATAACAGATGATGGACAAGCTGCTGAACAATGCAAACATTCACCGCCAGTCACAGATCTGGGTGTAATCCATCATTTTTTTCTCACCAAGCCACCCCAGTTTGGACCCAGCCATATGCAAATCAGTCTTGACCTTGCTCCTCATGGGAACAGGCCAGCCCGAACTCCCAGGCCAGGTCCTCCCGGGACCAGAAACAAGCATCCTGCGACCTCTTTCAGGGTATCACCCCTCATTTGCCAAGCTAGCTTGAATCCAGTGGCACAGTGAGTATGGGACCCACGTCTGGGCATACTCTTCCCACTTAGGGCACTAAAAGCAAAAAGAACAGATGGTGGACGGAATGCAGAACAATGCAAACATTCACCCCCAGTCACTTTCTAAAAGTGGCTTTTTCAGACATGCAATTTAAAAAAATAACTTTACTAAAAGATGTGTTTTTAAATTGCGAGTCCAGAGACTCCAAACTCTATCTGCTCCCAATGGGAAGTTACACTTAAAATATGTTTTAAGGCAATCCCCATGTTAGCCTATGGGAGAGATAGGCCTTGTAGTAGTGAAAAACACGTTTTGGGCAGTTTTCCACTACCAGGACATGTAAAACTCAAGCGTACATGTCCTACCTTTTAGGTACACTGCACCCTGCCCTTGGGGCTGTCTGGGGCTTACCTTAAGGGTGACTTATATGTAATAAAAGGGAAGGTTTGGGCCTGGCAAGTAGTTTAACTCGCCATGTCAAAATCACAGTTTAAAACTGCACACACAGGCTCTGCACTGGCAGGCCTGAGACACGTTTGCAGGGCTACTGAGTGGGTGACACAACCTGTGCTGCAGGCCCGCTATTAGCATTTAATTTACAGGCCCTCGGCACACATAGTGACATACAAGTAAATTAAATATGCCAATTATGGATACGCCAATGTTCCCATGTTTAGAGTATAGAGCATATGCATTTTAGCACTTCTTAGCAGTGGTAAAGTGCCCAGAACCCAAAAGCCAGCAAAAGAGGAAAAAGACAAATATGAGGAGCAAGGCAAAAAGTTTGGGGTTAACCCTGCAGAAAAGGGCCAGGTCCAATTGTGGCCCTAACATTTTCTTTGAGTGGCGGCCAGCCAATCAGATCATTCAGTACTACGGGACTGGTACTGGTCTCACGGTACCAAAAGGGCCAATGGGAGAAAAGCTCCCTTGGCCAATCACAAGGCCCTATTTTTTATTATATTTAGAGTACTACAGGACCCCTGCTGGACTCCGGAAAGACCAACTGTCCAGATATAGCTAACTTTTTAACCCCTTCAAGCCCAACCCAAGCACCTCTTTAAACTCAATTTTTTTAAAATCGGCTAAATGGATTTACACCAAATAATCAAAAGCACCAGCCAGATCAAACCAGTTTTGTTTCGGGTAGAGCCACAACTCACAACCTGCGCACCTTTTTTGCCACCCTTCAGGAGATAGACCCTTCATTGATGGTGGACACCATTTTTCTCGATGTCACTAAGGTGTTTGATTCTCTTGACTGGCCGTATCTATTCACACTCCTGGCCTGCTTGATAATAAGTCTTCAATTCATCCAACTGATCAATCTCCCCTTCTCAAAGCGCACCACAAAGCTCCGGATCAATGGAGTGGTCTCCCCCTCATTTCAGGTCTCCCGAGGAATGAGGCAGGGATGCCCGCTCTCCCTCATCCTCTTCGCCATAGCCATGGAGCCTTTGTTGGTGCGCCTCAGGCAGCACAATGCCCACCGAGGCTTGGCCTTCACGACCCAGGTGATTCTGGTTTCGCTGTACGCAGATGATGTTACTCTGTATGTTAAACACCCGCCCGTGAATCTAGATCCACTGATCAGGGAATTTATCAGATTCGGTGGATTATCAGGCATATTCATTAACTGGGCAAAGTCTGTGATTTTCACGTTCACGGAGGCCACTGCGCTCGGAGTTCCCACACCAACCGATGAGGTATCTGGGTGTATGGCTGAGCCAGGACGCCGATGTTCTCTGGAGATCGAATTACAGTCGTTTGATGGAGTGGTTGAAGAGCCGTCTGAAACAGTGGGGTACCTGGCCATTGCTAAAATGGTTGTATTAACTAACATTCTTTATCTGCTCCTAAATCTCTTCCTCCCTCTCACTAGCAGCTTCAAGCGTTGGCTATGGTCGAACTGGATATCATTGGCATGGGCCGGGAAACAGCCCAAAATCGCCTGGGAGAGTCTAATGCTTCCTTTTGAGCAGGGCGGGTTGTGCGCACCAGACATGGACTTTTATTACAGTTGTGCACAGGCACAATTAGGGTTTTATTGGATATACCCTGGGGAGTTCATGGCACACGCTGCGCTGAAACATGACCAGGCTGCACCTCATTCGCTGCACATGGTTCTGTACAGGATGCAAACTAGGCAGCGGTCCAGAGTGGATACAATTAGCTGCACTGTATGGGCATGGCACAAGCTGCGCCAGAGGGCACGGCTGGATGTGATGTTTGCTCCCTCTATACCACTAATTAAGCACCCTGCCCTGCCATTTTCATGAGACGCGGGTACCTGCGATAGATTGCGAAGACTCCGGCTCACCACAATGGGTGATGTGTGCCCGGAGGGTGTATTTATTACACTGCAGCAGGCCCTGGGAGATGCAGAGCTCAATGTACTGGACAGATTAATTTATTATCAGCTTTTGGCCACCCTGAGCGCTAGCTTTGCCTCATTTCCTGTAGTGTCGGCCATGTTACAGGCGCTGAAGAGCTTTTTGAAAAATCCTTCCTCACTTAAATTGATAATGCGGCTGTACTCCAAAATGCAATGTATGGCTCTGGTGCGCGTTTCTAAGGAACGGCATGAGTGGGAGGTCCAGCTGGGCATATCCATACCAGAAGAACAGTGGACTTTCTGCTGTGCCCAGGCCAGAGAATTGTCACCTAACTACAGGATACGCCTGATACACTTTAAATTTCTGCACAGACTGTATCGGACACCAGAATGGTTGTTTAAAGCAGGCTTGCTTGAAGATGCGCGCGGCGCCAGATGCTTGGCTACCTGCGTCAATTTTCTGCACTTCATAGGAATGCCCCGACATAAGTCAATATTGGGGGCTGTCTTTGATGTGATAGAGGAAATGATAGACTCTAGGTTGGAGCGCTTCCCCTTGACTGCACTACTGGGGTATGTAAAAGACGTCCCCTTGCATGATAGGAATTTAATCTTGCTGCTCCTGCTGCTTGGTAAACAATGGGTGGCGATGTGCTGGGGCCGCTCGATCCCTCAACTGGAGGATTGGCTTAGGGTCGCAGTGTATTGCCAGGGCCAGCTGGCAGCATACTGGGATTTAATGCCAATTCAGGTGCGACCCAGAGATATTTGGGCCCTTTGCAGGCCTACCTGAGGCTGCAGGTGCAGGATAGGATGCAGTCCCTGCCCGCCCCCATCATGATGCTGAAGTGAGTGATGCTAGTCATTGATGATGCTCTGTGCACTCGATGTAGATTGAGGAGGTTCTGTGTCGTCCCCCTCTTCCTCCCCCTGTTGACTGCTATCTTCTTTTCCCTCTAATCTCCTAGTTCTTGAGTTAAAAGAATTGTTTTATATATGCGTGCTGCGTTGATATAGTGCTTTGGCACTTGAAGATCCTTTGTAGGAAATGTAAGGAGCTCTTACTCTTTGAACAATAATAAGTTGTTATTGTATTATTGCTACCTCCATTATGTATTGAACTATGGGGCATATTAGCAAGACCGGCGATAAAATTATCGCCGTTTTAGCGGCAGGAAACTGCCGCTAAAACGGCGATAATGGGCTTGATAATATGCGTTATAGAATTCCAATAGAAGCCCATGTTAGATGTGCTGGACATCTAACCTGGGCTTCTATTGAATTCTATAACGCATATTAGCAAGCCCATTATCGCCGTTTTAGCGGCAGTTTCCTGCCGCTAAAGCGGCGATAATTTTATCGCTGGTCTTGCTAATATGCCCCTATATCTTCAATAAACAGAATTAAAAAAAAAATTAAATAATCAAAAGCACTATTTCTGCGTAAAGCTCTAACTTTTTCTCAATTTTGTGTAACCCCTTTTAGTTGCTGTTTCTGTATTGGAGAGTCCCATTCTATATGGAATTAATAATATGAAATCAATGTTTTGGCCCCCCACCCCAGTTTTTCTTGGCCCCCCACTTGACAGATTGGTCCAAAACTTCCCATGCCATTTCATGCAGATTCATCAAACGGCACCAAAGTGATGAGCAAAATAAAAAAAGTTCTCCCCACAAAAATTCTGACCTAACTATATCTATACAGCGGCAACCGCCGCTGTGTAATATGGTTAAGTTTAGGCCTCCCTTTCCAGGGAAAATCTGTTTTTGTTTTGCTAATGACTTTGTGCAATTTGATGATTTTATACGAAACTAAATGCAGTTCAAATCAAACAAGCTTTATTCGATTACTTTAATAAGATAATCATAAAAGCACATTGAAATTTCAACGAAATTATCAGACCATAAAAATCAGTTAAAATACAATCGTAACGTGATTATAAAAAATAGAACAGATCATTACATTGTGCTCATTATAAACTCACATCATAATAGATTTTCTACATTTAAAAACATTCTTTAAAAACACAGCAACAGATGCGATAACAAATTCTTTTTCTAGGGATTGTAAAACCAGAAAAGCGGGACGACATTGTCTCAGTCCGAACATTCTTAGTACCGGAAGGATCCACCTCCTCCTCAGTACCGAATAAAATTTACAAAAGAATAATATGTGCATGGTCGACTGTACAGATATGTCATCGCACGGGCATTTACTCAGCTGTCTCGACCAATCGTTCAGTTCTGGGAAACTAATTGATCTATGAATAATGCCCAGTCTGAAATGTGTTAACTGAAATCTATCATAGTCGCCTGTAGTCATCCTTATGTATGGCTGTATTTTAAAAAGTGTCAAAATGAGATGGTGCGCTTGAACTGTTACTTTTGTTATTTCAGTGCTACATCTGATTTCTTCCACAAAGCGCAGGCAACTATTTTTGAAATCTTTCCTGGGCACGGTGCACAGGTTGGTGGGGTCGGTGTAGTATTCTGGGTGGCCTAAATTAAACACAAAGTTTTTAACGTACTCCAGCCACCTGATATGCATAGCCCCATCTAACCCACAGCTATCACTCAGGATTAGGCGGTTAAGTGTCGTCTTGTCCGAAGTCCAAATCCTATGCCACAGAAGGACTGTCTGAATTCTTATAATATCCGCTAGGTATGGCATACCTAATTCTGTGTGGCAAATAAAAGTAGAAGTACTATCTGGGACAGCCAGCAAGAACCTAAAAAACCTGTTTTCAGCGATCTGTAAGGAATTAACATCGGCATAACCCCAAATACCCGCGCCATAGTTGGCGATTGCTACACATTTTGCCTTGTAAATTTGTAACAGTTCTGCCGGCGGCCGTCTACCTAGTTTCCTACTAAAATTTGATAAGGAAGTCAGTGCCTTTGAAAATAACAGCCTCCTGGCCTTGACTGCCTGAGTCCAAGTCCCCATCCGGTCGAACAAAATCCTGAGATAAGAAAAAGTTTTTGAGCATTCAATCCGCTTGGTATCTAAGAAGAAAGCACTGCTCTTATTACTACCTGCCCCACACTTCATTACGAATGTCTTAGAGGTGTTGACATTAAGACCCAAATTAGACATAAAATTCGCAAAACTAGAAACTACCCTCTGAAGGCCTAGCGGAGTGCATGCCATGAGGACCGCGTCGTCCGCGTACATAAGTGCAGGTACTGGACGTTTTCCTACTAACGGTAGGTCCTGGCACTCTTGCACCAAAACGGTTCCTAAGTCATTTATGTATAGCGTAAAAACGAAAAGTGCCAGGACACAACCTTGTCTCACTCCTCTCATTACATTAAATTGTTTTGTGCACTCCCCCCCAACCCCATATCGGACCCTTGCCTTAGCCCCTAAGTAAAGCTGCCTCAAGAAGGATATTAAGGAACCATCCACCCCCATCCTCTCTAAAATCTTCCAAAGTTTATCATGGATAACGCAGTCAAACGCCGCGGTTAAGTCCACGAAGGCCAGGAATAGCCTGCCCCTTTTTGCCTTGATGTATTTGCCTATCATGATGTTTAAATTCAGGCCTTGTTCCACTGTGCCCAGACCCTTACGGAAGCCATATTGTACATCACTAATGATCGAATGATCCTCCGCCCAGTCCTGCAATCTGGTTGACAAGACTCGCCCTATGACTTTAACCGTGGAATCCAGCAGCGAAATCGGCCTGTAGCATGCTGGATTAAGCCTGGCCCCTTTTTTAAAAATGGGAACTAATATCGATTCAAACCAAGTTGGTAAGAATCCAGTCGTGCTACTTGCGTTGATTACTTGCGTTAAAAGCGGGCCCCATAACATAATATTAGATTTAAAGAGGTCCACGGGGATGCCATCAGGCCCGGGGGCCTTCCCTCCCATACTTGAAACAATAGCCTGATTAACCTCGCTGAGATCAAAATATAGGTCGGTTTGATGGCTTGTTAGTAGTTGTTCTGTCCCATCCACTATGTCCTCCTCACCAAGAACCACAGGGAGTGGTTTATTATACAACTTCGAGTAGTGGTCTACCCATTCTGCCTCACTGATCGCTATCTCTATTGTTGCCCTATCTCTGTTGACCATGAAGGGCGCATTAACTGTCTTCCAAAAGGCTGAAGAATCTCTTATTTCAGAGGCTTTGTGTAAGGCACGCCAGGCTTCATCTTTTAGTGACTTTTTCCTCTCTTTTGGTATGCACTTATACTCCCTTCTAGCCTCTTTAATCTCATCCCGATTTTTAACTGCTTGTGGAGGGTATATTTAAGCTTAGAATAGGCCTTGGTACATTTAGAGTCAAACCACCCGTGTTTTTGGGTGGCTTTTTTGTTACTATTCACCAAAAGGGCTTTTCTAATGTATTCTGATATTGTAGAGAATCCTCCTAAAATGTCTTTATGAGGAGTTATTTCATCTAAGCAAGCTAAAACGGCATCTTTACAGTTTAACACAACCCTTCTCATAAACTTGTCAGGATCCAGTTTGTCCCAACGAAGTGCATACCCGTTTTGCCTGCTCAGAGTAATATTATCTACGGTATGGGTTGAATAATCTCTCATATTTACCACCTTACTGTATACCAATACACCCACGCTCAAAGCGAAATGGTCGCTCAAAGAAATCTCATGGGTACAAAAATCTTCAACTCTGGAGGAGTGTCTACAGGATGTTAAAATAAAATCTATAGTTGAAAATGTACCACGCCCATTAAAAGTAGGGCTAAAGGAGACCGACGGGGAACATAAATTATTTGCGAATCCTAAATCAGCTAGAAACATAATTTCATTTAAGATATCTCCATTAGTTGTATGTGAGAAGTGTGGAAAACTAGTGTTTTGTTTTCATACGCGATACCACAAACCCCTCTTTCCGCATGTTGACATAAAGCGGAGTTAAAATCCCCTCCCCAAATAGTAAATAGATCCTTAGTTATAGAGGCCTGAATGTTTTGTAAATTACTACTTATTGACCTCAGTATCCCCTCAATCCGGTCATGTGGAGCATTATTATAAAAGTTCACTAAAACAATACATAATGATTTATCCACATCAAATACAATAATTTGAAAGTACCAACCAGCAGCTGTCAATACAATTTTTCTTATATTCAAATAATTTGAGAAGTATGTACATAGACCCCCCTTTGATCTTCCATGGGACGATGTAACCGCTGGTGTATGATAGGTTTTAAAGCCATTAATATGGATAGGCTCCCCCACCCAGGTTTCATGAAGACTGACTATGTCAAATCTCTTCACAAAGTCAATCCTTATCTGATTAGTAATCTTCGTTTTTAGACCTGCTACATTCCAGAACATGATCTGGCAATTATAGTTCCTCTTGCTCCCAACATTAACCTCAAACTTGGCTCCGGCAGTAGATGCAATAGGGGTAGCAGGAGAAGTAACAGATGGCGTGGGGGTAATATATGTAGTGAGAATTGGGAGATTACCATTATCGTCCTCAGTTACTGTCGATATAAAGTAGGGATCATGAACCCCACGGCTCATTGGTGGTGATTTTGCTGATGAGAGTTGTACTGTACTTAAAACATTTATATTTTCGCCTAACTGAGTTCCTAAAAATGTTTCTGATATTATGTTACTTAGCCTACCCCTAGTCTCGATCGGTCTTATGGGTACTGTATGTAGTCAGTCAACCTCTTCTAGATTTGGGAGTATATCGAATCGATTATGTACTGGTACATTAAACAAGGGGCTACCATACCCTGGTTGAGCCTCATAACGTACTTTGTAGCAATTATTTTGAATCGGTTGGTAAAAATATCCCAAAGGGACTAGGTTAATGCCATGGACTGAAATGGAATGATTTCCTGCCCTGCTCAAAATCGTTTGTGCAAGCTGTGGGGTTTTAAAAGTCAGTACCACACAGTCTCCAAACAAGCAGCATACTGAGATTTAATGCCAATTCAGGTGCGACCCAGAGATATTTGGGCCCTTTGCAGGCCTACCTGAGGCTGCAGGTGCAGGATAGGATGCAGTCCCTGCCCGCCCCCATCATGATGCTGAAGTGAGTGATGCTAGTCATTGATGATGCTCTGTGCCCTCGATGTAGATTGAGGAGGTTCTGTGTCGTCCCCCTCTTCCTCCCCCTGTTGACTGCTATCTTCTTTTCCCTCTAATTTCCTAGTTCTTGAGTTAAAAGAATTGCTTTATATATGCGTGCTGCGTTGATATAGTGCTTTGGCACTAGAAGATCCTTTGTAGGAAATGTAAGGAGCTCTTACTCTTTGAACAATAATAAGTTGTTATTGCATTATTGCTACCTCCATTGTGTATTGAACTATATCTTCAATAAACAGAATTTTAAAAAAATAATTAAATAATCAAAAGCACTATTTCTGCGTAAAGCTCTAACTTTTTCTCAATTTTGTGTAACCCCTTTTAGTTGCTGTTTCTGTATTGGAGAGTCCCATTCTGTATGGAATTAATAATATGAAATCAATGTTTTGGCCCCCCACCCCAGTTTTTCTTGGCCCCCCACTTGACAGATTGGTCCAAAACTTCCCATGCCGTTTCATGCAGATTCATCAAACGGCACCAAAGTGATGAGCAAAATAAAAAAAGTTCTCCCCACAAAAATTCTGACCTAACTATATCTATACAGCGGCAGCCGCCGCTGTGTAATATGGTTAAGTTTAGGCCTCCCTTTCCAGAGAAAATCTGTTTTTGTTTTGCTAATGACTTTGTGCAATTTGACGATTTTATACGAAACTAAATGCAGAATATTCCCTTCCTGGTTTAATTGCTTTTCTCCAGTGTTGCACTGACTGAGAAGCCTGGTTTGTTTTGTTCTCTCCTGTTGCTCTGACTGCAAGAGCTGGCTTAAGGCACAATCTGAGTTACACAGCATGTTAGTTGAATTTCAGGGCATTCCGCCAAAGTGTCTGCTTATTTTAGCAAAATGTGCCTCAAGATTTATTAACAACTTTCAGGTGCTATACACTCATGAATAAAAGGAGTAGAAGACGGTTTAAAGGTACTTGAGTTCTAAAATGTCCACCAATAAAGCAATGCAGATCTTGCATGATCAAACTTGAGGGTGCAAACCGCCATTATAAATTTTGTCGAAGTAGGACATATATTTTTCGGAGGATATGATAAAATTGGGCTGTGGATGTGCCATCTCGGATATGAGGAACAGTTAGGTAGATGAGACAACGTTTGGCTGGAGGGCACAACGGGATATATTTTCTTTCCTCTGCACAGTTCTTTAAAATGCTGTTAGTCGCAGTGCTGAGAATTGGTTTGTTCTTAGAGGATTGTATATTGTGAAAGACAGAAAGTGGAGATGCCAGAAAACAACTATTAACAACTTTTCCCGTATAAGTCATCATAGTGATTTTCCGAGGCTCACCCTGGAGGGTCGGAAGCAGGCGGTGCTTTAAGTGGCATAAGATAAGAAAGGTGGGGCTCCAAAGGGGGCGTGGACAAGACTCTCCAGGGCATATTTAGAACAGAATGGCGGAGTGCGGTGTTATGCCACAATTGGTAACGCCGCGCTACGACATTCTGAAAACACAGGGATGCGCCGCATTTACAATAATACGGCGCCCCTTTGCATTTTCCCTAGCACTGGTGTACTGCCTAGCGCCAGCGCAAGCACCCTTGCACCACAGTGCAAGGGTGCCGGCGTTGCAGGGAATGATTGTTCATGTGCAGGAAGGTGTCCCTTCCTGCACATAAACAATCATTAATGGCGATTTGTAACTTCTATTTGTGCCTCAGAATGCAGCACATAGAAGTCTCAACTTATCAATAGTTAATGATTGTTTATGTGCGGGAAAGTGTCCCTTCCTGCACATGAACAATCACTAATGGCTTTTTGCTCTTTCTGTGTGTGCTGCACAACGCAGCACACATAGAAACAGCAAAAATGGGGAGAAATTAATAATTTCTCCTCGTTGCGCCAACTTAAGACCAGGTTTTCCCTGGTCTTATTTTTGGAGCTGCTCCATATTTACGCCAGCCTTGTAAATAGGGGGCAGCGTCAAAAAGCAATAGGTGGTGCGGCGGAACGCCAACTGCAACTCCCTTGCCCGCCCCTTTCACTCTAAGTGCTGCGTGAAAGGGCCATTATTTACAAGGCGGCGTTAAGCCAAGTTAAGTGGCTTAACGCCGCCTTGTAAATACGGCGGAGGGGTTATCGCCACCAGAACGTCAAAAAAAGTGATGTTCTGGTGGCGATAAGCCCTTGTAAATACGCCCCTCCCTGTGTAACTAGGGCCGTGGCCTAATTCACGCACACTAGAATCCTGTAACGAAAAGTTTATAAATAGACTTTTTTTTTTATAAAAAAAGAATAACGGAATTCAGGAAGCAATGGCATATTTATTTAGCATTCACCAAACACTCCTTTCACGGGCCATTTCTAATAATAAATATGATACGTTTTTTTTGGTAAAAGTGTTGGCATTTTAAAACTTTTTAAGTAAAGAAAGCAGCTGCAAATATTATTACAATGCACTACATACAACATACTGTTGTTTTTGTGCGCCATGTTAATGCGTAATGGAGGTTTTTTGACTTCTATAGTTTATCTATCAACATCTCAGCAAGAGCCACTCACAATTTGAAGAGATTATGCACAATTATAATGCTTAATAGCTTCTAACCATACTTCCGCTCTGAATGTTAGATATTTTATTGTGTTCATTCCGAAAGTCTTTACTGCAGACGTCGGGGAAGAATAAAGGGCTATTCGGTGAGAGAACGAAGGTGAAGGCTTAAGTATGACGAGGAACTAGCAGCAAGCTGAGTGGGTACAGGCAGATAGTGAGAGTCAGAAGCTGCTAGGGGGTAAGTGGTCAGGAGTAAGTAGTGATGGCCAGTAGGTTAAGGTGCCAACAACACCTCCTGCCCTCAGAGAGAGGTCGGCAGCACCCTTGGCATGAGCACGTGCACATCTGCGGCCCCAGAGGAAGCAGGTGGGGTATCCTGTGAAGCTGGGGCTAGCAGTGAGCACATGACGGTGGTAGAGTTTCAAAGCTGCTCACAGATATACCTCAGAGGATTCTGTGGCAAGTTGAAGCAGTGAATGTGGATATAGGAAGCCTCTTGTTCCCACTCACTTTGGACCAGGCAAAGGAACTCCGCCTCCAACTTGTAGCTGGAAAGTTTTTACCTCTCACCCAGTCCACCACAATGGGTGGCAGGCTGTGAAACCCACGCCCCTTTAGCAGAAAATCTCTCCTTTCGCATCCACAGCTTTCTCTAACATCTTTCGATATCAGGCATGAAGAGCTTATCTATCCCTGATTTTATTCTTTGCCTCATGCTAATCTTAGGTGTTATTTTCTCATATTAAATGCAGGTCTACAGATCTAAACTTGGACTGCATGCAGCAATACTCTTTGGGGCATATTCACAAGGACGTACCGCCGATTTATCCCCACCTTAACCCATCAAAAGTGGAGATAGATTTAACACCCCATTCACAAGCGTGTGCAAACTGCAGACATCGCCAGTATTCCCGCGATAACTGCCCCAAAACTTATCCCCACGGTGGACACCACCAACTAACCCTAATGAGATGCAGAGTAGGCGTTCCCGTGCAAAAACACACGAAAACACCACAACACCACTTTCACAACGAACTTCCAGATCTGCGATGCGAGTCAAAACCACGCGATAAGCCGCGGTAGCAGCAGGTATTTAACACCTGCCTCCTGCAGGTGTAAAGCCGGACGACTACCTGCAGTAGGCAACGGAGCCCCGCACACAGCCACACCCGAAGAACAAACGACACCATGGAGCTACTCATCATGCAGCTCGGAGCCCCAACAGGGCCACAACACCCACCGCCACCACTCCCAGGACTGCCACCACCCCCAGGACCCGGACCCGCCCCCCCCGGACCACCACAGAGGCAGCGCAGAGTAAGACAGCGGACCTACCGAAAACGCACAAGTCTCACAGACCTAACGCCTGAGGAAGTCATTGCCCACTACAGGCTCAAAAGGACAACCATCATCCGCATCATGACCCACATCGCCCACAGGCTGACGGTCCCAACCCAGCGGACCACCAACATTCCTCCGCAGACAAAGCTGCTGGCTGTGCTGCACCTGTTGGCCTCTGGTACCTTCCAACCAACAACTGCCAGAGTCGGAGGAGTCTCACAGCCAGCCCTATCAAAGTTCATCACACCTGTCCTGGATGCCATCATCAGCTTCATACCCCAGTACCTTCACTTCCCCCACACTGCGCAGGAACAGCTGGAGACCAAGCAAGGCTTCTACGCCTTTGCTAGCTTCCCACACGTGTTGGGGGCCATTGACTGCACACATGTCCCACTTGTACCCCCTGCGGATACTGCACACCACTACCACAACAGAAAGCACACGCATTCCATCAATGTGCAGGCAATAGTGGACCACCGGGGAATGTTCACCAATGTCGTCGCAAACTACCCAGGCAGTGTGCACGATTCCTACATCTTCCGACAGTCCATCATCAACCAGCGCTTCCAGGATGGCACATATGGAACTGGACTGCTCGTTGGTAAGTGCCAAATCAACACACCACACACCTCAAAGCCACTATCACACAACGCACAACTGTGGGAATGCACACGTGACCAAACCACATACAACATGTCAATCAACATGCCCACCTACCAGACACGACAACACAACTCCATGGTGATCCTGGGCTTCCCCTGCACACAATACAGCTATATCATGGCACCACAGCCACACAACAGCTGAACGTGTGGAGATGCGGAATGCAGCCATGTGCGAAGGATGCAAGTGACCCGTGAATGGGAATGTACACAACGACAAGTGAGGCGTGGATGTGCAGGACAGACATGGGTATGCAAACCACAGATATGTCCATGCAGACATCAACTGCTGGTGACTGGAGAGTAGTGAACAGTGGACGCAACCATGTCACCCCAGGCCGTGGGTCAGATAGCGGAAATGTCGCTCGCTGCGTCCCCCCCTGTGTGCGTGAGCGTAGTGGGTTGGCCCTGAGTACGCCAGGGCTGCGCAGGGGTGTGGACAAAAACCCAGTGGCGCAGAGCGTGGTTCTCTCCCGGAAAGGCCAACGTCACTGCCAGGGCGGCGCCTCGCAGTCCGCCACGAGGCCGACGCCATGAGCAGCGGGGCCTGCGACCCTGTGTGCCTGCTGCACCCCAGGACGCTGATACCCAGACCAGGCCTGCCCGCCCCAGCACTCCAAGGCCGCACTGCTCACCTGCCGACACCGTCGTGTGTCAAAGAGGGCCCACCACGTGCCGGTGCAAACTTCAAGCCCCAGTCCCGCGACCTCTGCAGCCTCCGCAGACCATCGCTGGCCCCCACGACGCTGGCCCACATTACTCCTTTCTCATTGACATACTCCACCGGCGTCCTCTTCGTCCCAGTAGGTCCCACATGTGGAACTGTGTCCTGAGTCTTGAATGGCAGTGACCCCAAGTCCGTGGCAGCGGCCACAGCACCAGACTCCCTTCGATCAGTGAAGCATAATTCCGCATCGCAGGCCTGCAACACGTGCTGCCACTGACCATGTCCAACGCAAGCCGGCGACACGTGGTGCCACTAACCCTGTTCAACGCAAGCCGGCGACACGTGGTGCCACTAACCCTGTTCAACGCAAGCCGGCGACACGTGGTGCCACTAACCCTGTTCAACGCAAGCCGGCGACACGTGGTGCCACTAACCCTGTTCAACGCAAGCCGGCGACACGTGGTGCCACTAACCCTGTTCAACGCAAGCCGGCGACACGTGGTGCCACTAACCTGTGCGCCGTGAGTGACCGTCAGCCTCCGGCGGAACATCGTTGGTGTCTGAGCCTGTGGCCTGGGGGTTGTCATCAGCAATGGGCAGGTACGGACTTGGTGTCTGGCATGAGTCTGTGGCATTCATATCCGCCATGTTGCCGGACACAGCTGGCATGTGCCCTCTGCATCATGCCCTGGGGGTAGACCTCCCATTCTCCCCCGAGACACTCCGCGGAAGGCACCTATGACACATACGAGACCCTGCTCTGCCCTCATGTCCCTACCCCAGTCTCCCTCAGGTCAGCGTCCCGTGGCGGTAGGCCCACGTTGGCGGCTGTGCATCCGGGGCCACTAACCCTGTGCGACTCAAGTCATGCTCCCTTGTTGTTCTGACATTGCATTTCTGAGTGCCTGATGACTGTTGGAGTTGTTGCCAGCACCAGCTACTCCCTGAGGGCTGGCTTACACTCACCCCACACACAGCCAGCACAGGCGTCACTGGATTAGTGGGCCTGCCATCACATCCTGCCGAACCAAGTATTGACTCTTTTCTCTCTGCACTGTCACAGGTGATTAAGGATATGCACTCTGCCCTTGGATGATGACACCCCTCCGAGACCCGAACACACCCGCCCAGAGGCAGTACAATGCGGCCCACATACGCACCAGGGGCATCGTTGAACGCACATTTGGCGCGCTGAAGTCACGTTTCAGGTGCCTGGACGGCACAGGTGGAAAGCTCCTGTACAGCCCGGACATCGTGTGCAAGATGATCGTTGCATGTTGTGTGTTGCACAACATCTGTGTACGCATCAATGCCCCATGGATCCCAGTTCCAGAAGTACCGGACGATGATGGGGACGATGGGGCAGGTGGCCCACATCCCACTGCAGCTGCGGCAGGAATGGCCCGTAGGAACACCATCATTAACAATTTCTTCTCATGAGCACGTCACATTGTGGCTGTCCCTGGCAATCATGGGACAGTACAAAATGTCCACAAGCACAGCATGTGTGAATAAAACATATTTGCAGGTTACAGGTTGTACTTGTACATTGTCATGTCACAGTTTCCTGCTGTGCCAGATGTGATTTGCCATGTTGTGCACATTTTCGGCACCAGTTGTGTCCTGTGTTCTGTTGTGGAGGTGTTGCTGTTTGTACCGGGATGTTGTCAATGTCGAGGTGCACTTATACTTATGTGCGTATGCTGCACGGTGGGTGATTCGCTCCTGCGGCTCTGATTTGTCTGCCACTGGTCCCTTTCATGCGGTGTGCCTGTCAGTTCTGTGCTTCCACGGTGCAGAGATGTTGCATACTTGGGTAACTTGTGATCTTTGTCGAGTTGTGACTCTTGTGCATGGTTTGTCCGCAGATGTGTCATTGGCGTCAGGGGTTGTTTGTGCAGGTACTTGTGTCCGAGTGTGACCTGCTCATTTTCGGGTGTTGTCCGCACTCAGCCACCTCAGTGTCGTGCCGTGTACATTGCCATGATGATAGGACTGCAGCCAAGCTACTCGTCATGTGGTGTCTCTTGCATTGTCAGTGTGGCTGACGTATATGCATGTTTGCAGTGTTTCGCACGTGGGCATGTGTTGGTTGTGTGAATGTTGATGTGTTGGGTGGGTGCCCCTTTGGGCACATGGTGTTCGTGGGACTATTTGGTGTTTGTGTGTGTGCTGAAGTGTTCCCGTGGGATCAGGGACATGATCCAGAGTCCTTGTGGGTGTGCAGTGTGCCCTGCATGATTGTGCATGTGTGCCATTGTGCCCGTCTCCCCCCGTCCCCCCACTCCCAGGTCGCTACGCACCATGTTGATGTAATGTTGGGCAGTTTCCAGATCCCCAACTCATGTCACCGTCTCCCGACTGGTGACTGTGGCCACCATCTTCTCCATGTCATTCAGCTCCTGGTGTTTTGCTGGCCCCCCTCCTCCGGGGTGCGTTGCTGCTTTCGTGTTGGCAGCGAGTTTCTGCTTGGTTTTGCCATTCACATCAGTCCAGAGCCTCTTGTGCTCTTCCATTGTCCTCCTCTGCCATGCGACGGCATTCACATGGTCCGAGGTTGTGTGCCATCTTTGCCTCTTTGTTGCCAATGACACGTTGGAGGTGACGTACAGTTGGTGGTGGTGTTCTGGCTCATCCGTGGCGATAATCGGGTTTTCCTGGCGACTGTACCCCGTCTTTCTCTTCCTCTTCTCATTGCCCTTCCACGAGCCCTGTATTCCTGGGTGTTCCTCCGTGGGGATTGTGGGGTTCATGTTGTCCTCTGCAGTCGGTCAGGGTGCATCCGTGGTACTCCGCAGTTGATGTCGTTTTTAGTGGCATTTTCCGTATGCTGTTCTTGTGCTTTTTCCCGCATTACGCGTGGGTATTGCTGGCCTCTCGCTGGTTGTCACTGTTTTCTTATCGCGTTTGGGCACATCGCGTCTTTTTACGCGTTGGGGTTTGTGTTTTTATCTTTGTTGCGGTGGTTGTATCGCGGACATTGGCCGCGTTTTCGGCGGACTATCGCATGGTACCGCCGTGTTGTGAATTCCACGTTGACACGGGGTTATTTTCCTGCGATAGGCTGCGATGTGTAAAGTTGCGTTAACATTTTTTGGAGATGTTTAGCACACGTTCTTGTGAATATCCCCCTTTTGTGGCTACGCTATGTCAGGCGAGTGGGATGAGAGAACCAAGCAGGTAACGACAAAACCAGTAAAATGTTAGTGCTACAAGAGGGTTCCTGAGGGGACTAGAGAAGGCCTACCTTCTTCCCCTGGTCCAACTGCAAACATTGATATGAAGAGCTTATACTGGGAATAGAGAGTTTCAACTTTATTTGATAGCGCTTACAGATGTTCGCTATGCATGTTCGGACTGGCCTTTATTTATTTATTTATGTCATTTATAAAGCGCATGAATCACCCCGGATGGGGTATCTCCGCGCTAATGGCGGCTAGAGAGGCACGAGAAACTAAAAAAGTGAAGTTTTAAGTTTTTTCCTGAAAGTTAGGTAATTAGTGCATTGGCGGATATCCAGAGGTAGCTGGTTCCATAATTGTGGGGCTATGTAGGAGAATGCTTTGCCTCCTAGCCTAGTTTGTTTTATGCGCGGGACAGTAAGAAAGCCCTTATCTGTTGATCGAAGGGTGCGCGAAGGTGTATATCTAACCAGTTTGTCTGCTAGATATTTAGGTCCCATTTTGTTAAGGCCTTTGAAAACCAAACAACCAATTTTGAATTCTATTCTTTTACGTATAGGCAGCCAGTGTAATTTACGTAGCAGGGGACCTGAGGGAGTTCGGGGGAGCACTGGTTACCAAACGGGCCGCCGTATTCTGGACCACTTGTAAACTGCTCAAGGCAGTTGTCTTAGCGGAGATCAGCAAAGCATTGCTGAAGTCCAGTCGGCTAAGGACCATTGCATGTATCAAGGTTTTTCGTGTTGAAGAAGGGAGAAGGTGAAAAACCTTACGGAGCAGGCTGAGAACATGGAAGCATGTCCGTTTAGTAGTAGCAATATGGTCATCCAAATTAAGTTTGCTATCAATTAGCACGCCCAGATTCTTAACCACTACTTTAGGGGATGGTGCTGGTCCCAGCTCTTCTGGCCACCAGCACGGTGACCATCTGGTCACTGCGTCTTTGAATAGCATTATTTCAGTTTTATCTGCATTTAACTGCAGAAAGTTATTACTCATCCATGATGTAATAGTTTTCATGCCATTTGCAAAAATGCTCTTGATGTTGGGTGTGTTTTTATCGAAAGAGAGAAGGAGCTGTGTGTCGTCCGCGTAAGAGATGGGAGTAAATCCAATCTTCCTTAAGAGTGCTGCGAGTGGGGCTACATATATATTAAATAATGAAGGGCTGAGACAAGAGCCTTGAGGCACACCCTTTGTTACCATACTTGTCTGAGATTTGAAGGGGCCAAGGTTAACTGTTTGTGTTCTTCCCTTTAAAAAGTCAGTTAACCAATCTAGTGCATTGTCCTGTATTCCTATAGCCCGTAATCTCTCCAACAAAATCTGATGTGAGATGGTGTCGAATGCTGCGGAGAGGTCGAGCAGTATAAGAATCACTGCTCGACCAGCATCCGCATGCATTCGAATGTCATCCATGACATTGACCAGAGCTGATTCGGTACTGTACTTAGGACGGAATCCCGACTGCGAATGGTCAAGACAGTCTGATGATTCTATAAAGGTAGAAAGATGAGTATTGATATGTTTTTCCAGTATTTTACTATATAGAGGGAGAAGTGAAATGGGACGATAGTTGGAAATTACATCAGGGGGCAGTTTGGTGTTTTTCCTAATAGGCATTATCTGGGCAGCTTTCCACTCAGAGGGAAGCTTGCCTTCTTTAATTGAACTATTTAAAATGGAACACAGGGGTGCAGCCAACTCTGCTGCTAGACCTCTGGAGATTTTAGATGGAATTAAATCTTTAGGGGATCCAGATTTGATAGATTGTAATAAATTTTCTGTACTTTTAATAGTGAGCAGAGGAAATTCTTTCAAAGTGAGAGAATTATATGAGTCAGAGGGTAATTCTGCAGTTGGTTCATCCCTAGTGCTAGTGACAGTAGTAGTAATTTTATTGTAGATGTTATCAATCTTTTGTGTAAGAAAGGCCGCAATGTTATCACAGAGTAACTGGGTTGGTGCATCTTCCTGAATGCAAGCTTTGGGATTAATGAAGGAGTTAAGTACTTGGAAAAGAGCTTTAGAGGTGTTATCTGCTTGTGCTAGCTGGTCTGCTATATGTTTTTTTCGAGCAGCTTTGATGTTTTTATGGTAGGAGTCTATGGCAATTTTATATTTTACTTTATCAGAAGGTGTCTGGGATCTGCGCCATTGACGCTCTATCTTTTTGCATCGACTTTTTTCGGATCGAAGGTCTGTTGAGTACCATGGAGTCTGAGGACGCTTGGGGGCCACTGATGAGCTTTTCAGGGGGGTTAGTTCATCTAAAGTGATTAGTAATGCGTCCTGAAAATCCGCTAATCGTTTCTCTACCATGTCTGAAGATGAAAAGTATGGAGGGATAAAGGTTTCTCTAAAAAGTGTAGGTGTCAGTTTGTGCCACTGTCTATGGGCTCGCGTAATGGGTTTTTCCGCGCATTTGTAGGCGGCGGGGCCCCTCTAGATTAAATGCAATGGCGGAATGATCCGACCAGGTCAGAGGGGTGGTAGATTTATACAGTATGAGAGGGGAGTTAGAAAAAACCAGGTCTAAAGTATGACCTGCAATATGCGTCGGCGCCTCGTTGATTTTTGTGAGTCCTAATGACGCGAGCTCGGACAGGAGAGCAGAGGCCTTGGGATCTTCTGGATTCTCACTATGAACATTAAAGTCACCAAGTAAAAGAAATTTATCGGAGGATATTAGATATGGGGCAATCAGGTCTAATAAGAGGGTGATGGAATCGAGTAGTGGTCCCGGGGGGCGGTATACAAGAGCTCCCTTCCAGCTCAACTGTGCGTGAAGATCTAATCTGAATGCCAGAATTTCAATTTTATCATTGCTAAGATGATCTAATAAAGTAGCTTTAATCGAGTCTTTGTGAATAATGGCTACCCCTCCTCCTACCCTGCGTGGTCTATCTAATTTCAAAATACGATATCCGTCTGGGATTGCCATGGCAATTGCTGGGGATGAAGATGGTTTCATCCATGTTTCCGTTATAAATCCAATGTCTGGAGAAGAGGAAGAAAGCAAGTCCCAAATGTTAATGGCGTGTTTAGGGAGTGAATGGACATTTGCCAAAAAACAGTCCCAGCTTACCTTATTTTCACCTGATTTGCGGGGATTGTTAAGGACAGTCGATGGTGTGGGTGAGATACTCTGGAATCTGCAGTTAGTGCATGCAAGGGGACCTTCCACTGATCTAGGGAATTTGTGGGTACAGGAGTTCGCTTTAATGAGCATCACGGGAGCTCGTATGTGGTTCCTAATGGACGTTAGCTCTTGACTGGTGAAGCTGATGCGCTGCTTGGGACTAATTGCTGGATTTAGAGAGGTACCAGCAGGGTTTCTGGCTCCTGGCGATGACCAGGCGCGGACGGGCGCAGACGGGCTTGCCTTAGGCGCGCCTTTGGCGGGCCGGCGGCACGCCCGCTGCGCGCGTCCGCTGCGCGTCGGCCAGGGCATGTGAATTTGTAGTTCCAGGCAGCTAGACAGCTGACCTGGTAACTGCACGTCACTTTCGGGTAGTGCAACACTCCCTCCACTCAAACGGAACAATCCGTGGTGGACCGGGGAGGCACCCCTCTGAGCAACCCTGTAAGACTGTAAGTACACAGTGTGCGTATTTAAAAAAAACAAATGTGCTTATTTCCTTTTTAAAATTGAGTGAGTCTAAAAACAGGCGTTCATCTTAGAAAGAAGACAGCGAGTGCACACAGAAACAGTGAGGCCAGCGTGCGCGAGTAGGTAGGAAGGCAGAATAGGAGCCCTTTACCAGGCGCTCCTGCTGTAACTGACTCGTCTAGCAGAGTCGGAGAAATCCTATGTGCTGCCTCTAGCGCGTCCGCTGCGCGTCGGCCAGGGCATGTGAATTTGTAGTTCCAGGTAGCTAGACAGCTGACCTGGTAACTGCACGTCACTTCCGGGTAGTGCAACACTCCCTCCACTCAAACGGAACAATCCGTGGTGGACCGGGGAGGCACCCCTCTGAGCAACCCTGTAAGACTGTAAGTACACAGTGTGCGTATTTTAAAAAAACAAATGTGCTTATTTCCTTTTTAAAATTGAGTGAGTCTAAAAACAGGTGTTTATCTTAGAAAGAAGACAGCGAGTGCACACAGAAACAGTGAGGCCAGCGTGCACGAGTAGGTAGGAAGGCAGAATAGGAGCCCTTTACCAGGCGCTCCTGCTGTAACTGACTCGTCTAGCAGAGTCGGAGAAATCCTATGTGCTGCCTCTAGCGCGTCCGCTGCGCGTCGGCCAGGGCATGTGAATTTGTAGTTCCAGGCAGCTAGACAGCTGACCTGGTAACTGCACGTCACTTCCGGGTAGTGCAACACTCCCTCCACTCAAACGGAACAATCCGTGGTGGACCGGGAGGCACCCTCTGAGCAACCCTGTAAGACTGTAAGTACACAGTGTGCGTATTTTAAAAAACAAATGTGCTTATTTCCTTTTTAAAATTGAGTGAGTCTAAAAACAGGCGTTTATCTTAGAAAGAAGACAGCGAGTGCACACAGAAACAGTGAGGCCAGCGTGCACGAGTAGGTAGGAAGGCAGAATAGGAGCCCTTTACCAGGCGCTCCTGCTGTAACTGACTCATCTAGCAGAGTCGGAGAAATCCTATGTGCTGCCTCTTTCGCGTCCGCTGCGCGTCGGCCAGGGCATGTGAATTTGTAGTTCCAGGCAGCTAGACAGCTGACCTGGTAACTGCACGTCACTTCCGGGTAGTGCAACACTCCCTCCACTCAAACGGAACAATCCGTGGTGGACCGGGGAGGCACCCCTCTGAGCAACCCTGTAAGACTGTAAGTACACAGTGTGCGTATTTTAAAAAAACAAATGTGCTTATTTCCTTTTTAAAATTGAGTGAGTCTAAAAACAGGCGTTTATCTTAGAAAGAAGACAGCGAGTGCACACAGAAACAGTGAGGCCAGCGTGCGCGAGTAGGTAGGAAGGCAGAATAGGAGCCCTTTACCAGGCGCTCCTGCTGTAACTGACTCGTCTAGCAGAGTCGGAGAAATCCTATGTGCTGCCCAATGCCCAATGGGCTGGTCTCAAAGATCGGTGTGTGGGATGGTTTTTTAGCTGTTTGTGGACCTGTTGTATGGCCAGGTGGGCCGTTCTTTCTTTTGATTTCACTGATATTGCTACATGCATTGCCTCCAGCAACACAAAAGCATGCAATCTGCCATACCTTGCAAAATACCCATACACTGCGCCTTTACTAGTTAGAAATTTTCCAGCTATCTTGTTCGCTAATGTGGGGCACTTTTATTTTGGTGCCCTGGCATCTTTTTTGTCCCAGTCTGACCCTGCACTCCTGCAGTGGATACACTCTCTTAGTAGCAGAGGCTCCTCCGTAATGGAAGAGGAGCTTCACCCCGCTACAAGCCAGCAAAAATAATAGACTTTTATTATCATTTTATTTTACTGACTGAGCCAATGCCAGTCTAGGGCATGGCGGGGCAGGGCCATGGCAGGGAGGAGGAGTGGTGGTCACCTATAAGTGCGCATGTCGGCTTGGCCGGCCATCCTAGGCCGGACAAACAGACATGCGCACTTAGGTTTCCCCAACCCAGCTGTATTCTACAGCCGGGTGGAGAAACGGCACAAACTCCCTGTGCCTGAGCGAGTATCACACCATCAAGCTCAGGCCAATCCCGGCGCTTCTCTCATGCTTGGTATAGCATGAGAGCAGCATCGGGATTGGGTGAGGGAGTCTGGGAGCCTATTCTGTGTGCTGCGTGACAGAGGAGCACCAAGATGGCCGGCAGAGGTGCACCGCAGCCGGCAGCAGAGTCAGGTAATTTTTATTATTCACCCCCACCCCTCCCTTACTTTATATGGCAGCAGCCTCCACTGTCTCTTAGTAACTGTGTCAAAGAAAAGATTTCACTGAACGCTTTGCTCTATATTCTTTCCAGCACCTCTCCTTTACAGCCTGATTAGCAGGAATCGTTCTGTATGATCTCTGTCGAGGACTCACTGATTGAATTGCAGAAGTGCAAATCAGGGTCCCCTGGTGACCCCTGGCCAGCTAAACAATATAGTGCCCTAGCGGAGTGTCTTAATCCCCATCTAAACGCCATCTAGAATTCTTCACTCAGACAGGGTATTTACCCTGCAGCCTGGAAACATGCCTTTCTTCTACCCATACTAAAAAAAGCCAATGCTGACCCCGAAATCACTAGCAATTATAGACCTATCTCTCTGCTCCCCGCACCAGCGAAGGTTTTAGAGAAATTAGTGCACCAGCAACTGGCTGGATTTATTGAGACTAACAACCTCCTTCATGAATCCCAGTCTGGCCTCCGCCCAGGATTCAGCCTGGGACGACTCCTGGTGGCCAACGACGCTGGGAGCAGCCCCGACACCCACCGACCACGCACGCAACCTGGGAGTCATCCTCGACTCAACGCTCTCCATGGCCAAGCAAGTCAACGCAGTCTCCTCCTCCTGCTTCAACACCCTCCGCATGCTTCGCAAGATCTACAGGTGGATCCCGACAGACACAAGAAGAACAGTCACCCAGGCCCTCGTCAGTAGCAGACTTGACTATGGGAACGCCCTCACGCGGGAGCCCCGGCCAAGCTCATCAAGCGACTGCAACGCATACAAAACGCCTCCGCACGCCTGATCCTCGACGTACCACGCCACAGCCACATCACCCCCCACTTGAGGAACCTGCACTGGCTCCCCGTCGACAGGAGGATCACCTTCAAACTCCTCATCCACGCACACAAGGCACTCCACAAAACTGGCCCAGCCTACCTCAACAGACGACTCTTCTTCTACGTCCCCAACCGCCAGCTCCGCTCCGCCGACCTCTCCCTCGCCACCGTCCCTCGCATTCGAAGAACAACCACCGGCGGCAGATCCTTCTCACACCTCGCCGCCAAGACCTGGAACACCCTTCCACTAAGCCTACGACAGACCCAAGACCTGCTGACCTTCAGGAGGCTACTCAAGACCTGGCTGTTCGACCAGTAGCAGCACCCCCCCCCTTCCCTCTCCCCAGCGCCTTGAGACCCTCGCGGGTAAGTAGTGCGCTCTACAAATTCTGTGATTGATTGATTGAGAATCTGTTTTGATTGAAATGGCTGACTCCATATGGTGGGCTGTGGATGGAGGTTCTAAGGCTATGTTGGTGCTGTTAGATTTATCTGCAGCATTCGACACAGTCTCTCACCCCATCCTATTAGACCGTCTAAAGGACATCGGCATCCAGGGAACTGTGATGAATTGGCTATCATCCTTTTTACATGACCGTAAGCAACAGGTCCTGACTCACCCCTTCACCTCACCCGCCAAACCTCTTAAACGGGGAGTTCCCCAGGGCTCGGCCCTGAGCCCGCTCCTCTTCAATGTCTATCTAACTCCCCTGGCGGAGCTTATCTCCAAAACTGGGATTAAAGTAACATCATACGCGGATGATACTCAGTTACTGTTCACCTTTAGTGGTGTGTCAGCCTTCACCTTTGACCCGCTAAAAGAATGCCTCAAGAACATAGCCGTCTGGATGAACGGCAATTTTTTAAAACTTAACGCGGATAAGACCGAGGTCCTGTTCTTTAACCAACCCAGCCCTCCCCCGCCTAATGCTTGGTGGCCTCTTGAACTGGGTAACGCTCCCACTCCTAAGGACTCGGTCAAAAATGTAGGTGTGAGATGGGACAAAGATTTGTCCCTCTCGACGCATGTTCAAACGGTCTCGGCAGCCTGTTTTGGCAAAATTAAAACCATTAGGAAATTTATCAACTTTCTGCCTAATGCAACCCGTAAAACCGTGGGCCATGCTCTGATCACCTCTCACCTTGATTATGCGAATGGCCTATACATGGGCCTTCCCCTTGGCCTGATCCGTAGACTCCAGATCATTCAAAACGCCGCAGCCCGACTGGTCTGCGGTGTCCCGCTTCGACACCACATCTCCCCGTACCTTCGGCAACTTCACTGGCTGCCTATAGCCAAACAGATTGAATTCAAGTCCCTGACATTCGCATATCGGGCAGACAAAGGAAGAGGGCCGATCTATTTGAGGAGGAGACTCCGACCCTATCAACAATCCAGATCTTTAAGGTCTAACAACAAACGCTTTCTCTCCACTCCCCGGTTTGCAAAAGCTAGAATGGGAGGCAGAACATTCGAGGTGGGTACCACCAAATGTTGGAACAACCTACCTCCCCATTTGCGCATGATACAGTCAGAACAGGAATTCCGCAAGTCTCGGAAAACCTGGCTCTTTAGTCGGAACGACAAATTCTGTGCGCCACCTCTCCCTGCCCTCTGTCTGCAACAGCGCCGGGACACCCCGTCTGGGGTAGCTGTGCGCTCCATAAATGCCTTTATCATTATTATTATTATTATTATTCAGCCAGCTAACAGCAGGAGAATGGGTATATGCATTGCCTCCAAACTGCATTGCTATATTTTGCCTTTATTTTCTTTCCTCAACTCCCACATGCCTTTGATGCTGATTGCGTTCCAGGGGTACATTTAAATCAACCTGTTTCATAAGGCAGTGCTAGTGCCAAATAGAAGCGCAAATTGTTCTGCAAGTTTTTCAACTATTCCCCCACATCTGTCTGTCTTTAAAACGAATGTACTGGCCCTTTTTAGGTCGAGCAAGACAGCGCAGCTGTCTCTTTGAGACCTGCTGTAATCAGTATGTGTGCATCAAGTTCATCCCCTTTTTTGCCATTTGTCTATGTCAGTGTCCTTTAAAAATCCTTGCTTGCTAGTGGTCAGTCCTGCCTCTTTGTCCCTCCTTTCTCTCTTCTGTTCCTCCCACAGAGCAGGGGCTTAGTACTGTCTTATTCCGCTGTGGTTCTTCATCTGTTCTCTGGAGGACTCTTTTTTCTTGTTTTCCTGCTCTGTTACTGTTTGTCTGTGTCAGCTTCAGTGCCCTAGCTTCTTATATTTAAATACAGCATTCTTCCTCCCACCTCCTCTTAACGCCACAGTTGTATGTCTGCTGCCTACCCTGCCCTGCCTCCCCCTGGGTTGCTTGTTCATAATTGTTGACATTATCTATCAGCACTGTGCCCCTTTTAGGAGCTGGTTTCATTTTTAGGTCTCGCCTGGCGTTAGCAGCGCGCATGCGCTGCTCTCGCCATGCGAGGGCTTCTTGGAATCAATACAGTTCCAGAAGTCGTGTGTCCGCTCCGCCTTCAATTTTCATTGGCGTGCGTCGTTTCTCGTCAGTAATTATGTTAAACAGAGTGTAATGATTGCACCGGAGGCATTTTAATCCCTCCTGGTTGCCACCCTGTCCGCTTTTGGCCCCGCCCACCGGGATTGGACCTTTTACTTGCGGCGGGAGACAGTGTCTCTTAATTAGCCGCTACGCACTTTTTTTGGGTGGCGCGCCTTGGTTTTCAAGCCTGCCGTGTTTGCCTCTTTCATGTCGCTGGAGCAGTGCGTGTGTGGTCTGGTTACTGAAGGAGACGGAGAGTGCGAGGGAGAAGAGGAGGCAGAGGCGGGCTCTAGCGAAGTTTTGCAAGCTCAGCTTTCAGCAGGCGGCGGCACACGGAGCTCGCTTCTCCCCGGCTCGGACTGCCCCTGTGACTTGGATTTACCCACCAGGACCGTCCGGAGGGAAGGCGGCGAGGACTCGCACAGCACGGCCGGAGCCAAGGGCATGGGGGTGACACGGGGCTGGCTGATCCCCGCTTTACACATGCTGTGCCTGGTGGGGCTGGCGGCGGCCGCCGAGGAGCTGCTCCCACGCCTCAGCTTCCAGTACGGTAAGCCGGCCGCTTACTGCCAGCGTTTGTATTAATCAATTAGCGGGCTGGGGGGGGGGTGAGGGTGGGAGGGCTGGGGGGGGGTGAGGGTGGGAGGGCTGGGTGGGGGGTTACTCCTGCTGAAGCAAGCTGCCTATCAAATGTACCCATTACAAAATAATGGGGTAACCCAATAATCGCCACAAGACCTGGGTACAATGCGGTAATGAAACAAGTGGTCCGTGACTGCTTTAGAGAAGAGTAAATTATATTTTATCATGTGTGTGTTGCTTAATTAAGTCAAACACTGGTAAGACATACCAAAAATGAACGCAACAACATACCTTGCTGTCTAAGATAGCATTTTTCAAAACGTACACTTAATGTAACACACAAAAGCGCCAAAGAATTGTTTAAGTTCAGTATATTTAATTTCATATACTTGAAACAGATCAAAATTAATTAGACAAAAGGGAGGTACAAAGGTTGCTCAAGGGACGGGAGAAGAATGGGTCTGCTCGTGATGGGTAGGGAAAAGTGAAATAGTCACTAATATTCAGAGTTTATACATTTTTAATGCTTTGGCAATGGACTGGTAAAGAGACCAGTACAGAAAGGCCTGTCCCAAACAGATTATTTATAACATTTTTTTACAGTTTTTTGTAATTGCATAAATGCAACATCAAGCGAAGGGGATGGGATGTGATACAGGCCGTTGATGGGTGGGGTGCGTCGACGTTTCGACTCGGCTTATGCATAGAGGGTGACTTATACCTCCGCTACGAGTCTTCTTCAGGACGAAGGGGGGGCGGGGGGCAACCTAATCCTGGTGCCACACAGGCATCTCAGGTAAACCACTGGAGGTTGAGTAGTTAATGGCTCTGTCAGGGTTTTCCAATAGTAGTGAGCTGAAATCCACTCGAGAGGGCCCACCTTGTGAAGTCCTCACCGGTATTTAAAACCGTCAATTAATTGTAACATGGTCATCAGACAAGAATTAATCTGTCAAGACCTTGAATGAAAAGCCGGGCGTCGCACGCCTCGTGGAATCCCTTCTGCCAAGTTCAAATGTAGTGTTTGTCATGCATCCTGCCACTGCTGTGGTATTCTGTGGAATCCGACGCTTATGTAATGGGATAACTCAGTGGGTTGATGGCATTGCTCTACAAGTATGCGCATGGCCTGGGCATTGCTAGTCCGTTCCTCCTTCGGGTGTAGATAAAATAATTCCCAGCACAGTAGAAGGAAGGCACGAGGCGCTGGCACTATCTTCTTTGCTATCTGTCACGGTGTGCAGGGTCTCTGGCATGATGGACACTTTAAAAGATGCGTCTAAAGTGCTTACACATATGGCAACATAGTTACGTTTGCAATGTTTTCGTTTGAAGTTGGCCGTCAGCTTGTGCACATTCCGAGGCATTCATTATTACATTTCTGTTGAAACAGACCCTTAGCAAGGGATGAGCTGAGAGCAAAAAGCAACAATAAAACGGGTGATTATTTCATGCCAGCTAAATGTGTTGTGTGTGCCTCACCCTCTCGGACAGAGAGGAAAGCTGCAGCTGAAACCACTCTTGTTTTTTGTTGTGCAGACAAATGGCGCTTGAATTCATTAAGGAACATTGTGAAATGAGTAAATAAAACCGAAGCCGGGGGATAATTGTTTTTTCATTTTTGTTTATTTTGTGTTGCAGTTTAATTAGCTTTGCAAGCAGGAGGCTCACATGTCCTGTGCCTGGAAATGGCTCGTGTTGTGCTTTGGAAATAACTAAAGTACTTCAGGCAGCCAGCAAAGAATGGTTGGGCACAAAAGGATGGCTCATTAGCTTTTCAACCAATTCTTTTTTTGTTCTGACCTATTTCTTGCCCATTTACAGCTAACTCTACCGTGTTGTGTCACATAGCATGCAGCATTGAAATCCTTTCCCCCCCCATCAATTTTCTTTTATAATTTGGTTTGTGGTGGAAAGATAACCATCATGTGTCTTGAAGATGTGTTCAGGTGTACGCCATATTGGAAGCATAGCACAACTCTCCAACCAGTGCCTCCACCTTCTCTGCCACGATGCGGTTACTTCCCACAATTGTACACAATTAAGCTTTATTGTGTACAGGATGGGCCCTCCCCCGGGAAGCGCTGGGCATGTCACTTCCCCTCCTCCTCTCTCTGTACTCTCGCCCTCTCTCCTCTTCTATCTCTCCACCCTCTTTCCTCACCCAGCCTGTCTCTCGCTTTGCTTCCATAGATTTATCTCAATCTCAATCTTATTTTTATTTTATACATACTTTTTGTTCCTTACCACTCTCCTTCCTGCTCTTTTCCCCACCGCCCTCTAGTTTTCTTCACGGCTCGCCACATTTAATCTTTCTCCCCTGTTACTTCCTTTTTCTGCCTGGATCTTCAATCTTTCTCCCCTTTTTGCTATCCAATTGCTTCTCACTCAGCTTCACAAGCATTAAAAATGCAATATGTCTCGCCTTTCATTAAGTTAAAGCCATTTGCTTTGTTATACAATACCATTAGCAAAGCAAATGGCTTTAACTTAATCAAAGGTGAGACCTATTGCATTTTCAATGCTTGTTATTGTTGTTTACTTCCTGGCTCCTCGGTCCCACTTTCTCTGCTCTTCTTCCCCCAGCCCCTTCCAATCAGTCACGGGGCTCCAGTCTGGCTGGTCTGCCTAACAGCAGAGCAGGGGAGCCAGAATGACACCTCAGAGCAGGGTGCACTGCTCTGTGCCTGCCCCTCACAGCTGTCTCAGCCCTGGACTGGCTCTGGTTTTCACAGAGAAAGGCAGCTTCTTTGAATTATATCTGTCTTCCAGCAGGCAGGCTCTTTCTCAGCGTGTGCCCTTTTACCAGCACTGTGCTGGTTTTGCTTTCCCTCTCGTGTCTCTTCCCTCGCTGCTCCACCCCACTCTCTCTGCTGTCCCTCGCCCCTCCCTTCCAATCAATCATGGGGCTCTCTCAGGAAGTTCCATGTGATTAATTCTCAAAGCTTGTTATTGAAAGATTGCATTACATTCGACCCAGTCCTCCTAGTTGCCTAGAGTTCTTTGCATACATGGGATGATAGTCCTACAGTACTTCGGTATCGGTTCTTCTTGTATGAGCCTATAAATAACACAGCTGCACACCCCTCTCATGAGAACAATGAAAACGAGCATGGCACGAGAGTGGAAAAATAAACCCAGCAGCCATGTCTCAATTTTACAACAGCCACGTTATTCTAAAGTGTATTTCTTTATTTCTAAGTGTCTCTCTTTAACAGCCACACGGATGTGCACAGCTCCCCCTCGCAGAATGCGACAGAGATCAGCGTGGAGTGGCTGCTCATAACATGCATATGTGGAGTGGCGGGCCCATGTAGCCATCGGCCACTGTTGTCCGGTGTTTTTCTGCAGGACCCACTGAACATACAGTAGCACTCCTCTTCTACTTCACGGGTGTGCACGCTGCAGGTGAACAAGTGCATTCGTAAACCTTCTGCACACATACATCACGCAGCGATCGCTAACATGCCTTCTTATTATGGCTGGGACTTCATCATTGCATTGCTCCATTTTCACTCACTGTGCACGAAACCAATGCAAACTGGAGCTTATGGCAGTGCATGGAGATGTGGACCTATGAGCGCCGCAGGGCTTTAAGTGGGCGAGGTCCTGCCGGGGCTCAGCACCGGCAGTTCTTAAAAGCAGGCGCAGAGACAGGTCCCTAACAGGCTTTCCATTTTCGCCCTCACTCTCAGAATGGAAACAAGCATTGGCATAGCCAATAGGTCTCGCCTTTGGGACCTTATAAGTGTTTAGCCATGCCACAGTTGATGTTGTTGCACCAAGGATATTGTGCTGGATAACTAAACACTTATAAGGTCCCAAAGGCAAGACCTATTGGCTATGCCAATGCTTGTTCTGCCACAAGTGATGCTCACTCATGGGAAGTTCTAGAACACTGTGGACTTACAGGCACGACTAGTACATGACATACAGCGCATGCATGCACAGAGTCTGACAGTAATGCTTTCCTGAAAAATTCATGTTAAACAAGTCAAAAACACATCAGTATTATTAAAACAGCCCAAAAACATTTAATTTGATAGGATACTAGGAACTTGGGGAGAAGAATGTCATAGTCCAACTCACAAAATTAACATAACAATTAAAATTGCAAAAAATATTCAATCAGTTCTAAAATTATATACAAACTACGTTGCTTTCAACTAAACACTAAAAAATAAAACAGTGGACATTTTTGACAGGATTTTCGGTTATATTTTTCTGTATAAGTCAGAGCGCAAATCAGCATATTTTTTTTAGAACCTATGTTGTTGAGTTGGGGGAAAGTGTGTTTGTGATGTCACATTCTCTGTTTTTTTAATAATTCACCATTTATTTTGTCATGTTTCCACTTTTTAGTTTTTTCAACAGAATAGACAATGCTGATGTGTTTGCTTTAATATTTTTATATTTCAAAGTACAATATTTTTGTATAAGCTTCTATTGAGAGGCAATGCTTGTAGACCTGCAAGTCTCTCATCTCATAAAAAGAGAAAATGATGCTTGCATATGTTCCTACTTAAAAGCATTTGCTCAAATCATTACGTTTTCCAACGTTCAATGTGGTAGTCACTTGCTCAAAGAGCACATTACATACATGGGAGCGAAGTTTACAAAGTTATCGGCGAGGACATGCCAGGTCATATGAGGTACATTGAGGCCAGATGTCTCGCTGGAACGCAGGTTGCCCTGACCCATGGACACGATTTCCAATTCAAAAGACCAACAACGACCCCACTACACTTCACCAGAACAAGACCCGTAAACAACAAATGTATTAATTTTTCATTGCACCAAAAACCAACTTTACCTTGAACTCGCACAGTAGGAAACAAGCCCACATCACAGGAAGAGCGGTTACTCACAACTCTTATTTCAGGCATGTGTATAAGTGTTTAGTTATCCAGCACAATATCCTTGGTGCAACAACATCAAGTGTTGCATGGCTAAACACTTATAAGGTCCCAAAGGCGAGACCTATTGGCTATGCCAATGCTTGTTATTCTTTCAGTTTGCAATGGATTCTGTAACCCTCGCCCCACCTTCCTTTCTGGATGTATGTGCTATTTGTATAATGCAAACCTATCTGAAGGGCATCAGAGCGCTATACAGGTTCAGAGGAGAGTGTGGGTTTAGATTTTACAAAGCCAAACTTAATGGATTTGCTCCATGGATGCAGGTTGTGACATGTATTTGTGCCAAACACTGAGATACATCGAGTGCAGCTTTCGCACCACGATGGGCAAAGCTTTCGCACCACGATGATGCAACACTTCTCCTCCTTGGTGGCAAACAGGCCTTCTCATAAAGCATTTGAAGAAGGCTTTTCCAGTAACAGGCTCTGTGTGTTTCACGTATCCATGCATTGCATCACCTAATGGTAACAAGAATCCCACACGTCCAATTACAAAGACTTAGAGCATGGGAACAAATGTCAGCTGTTGAACATAAACATACACAGGCTAATGCAACCCAGAAAGTATCAAACAGTGAAAGGCTATAAAGACTTTGTTAAAAAAAAAACTCAAAACTCATGTACTTCCTAGAAAGCAAAAAAAAACACATAAAAAATACTTAATGTATGTTTTATTTTCTCTCCGATTATGTGTGCCTTCTGCGATGCACACCTGACAAACAACCTACATTATACGACTCCTTCAGTCATGCCTGGCTTATAGCCAACAAAACTTTGCATTCTGGGACTTGTAGAATTGATTTTACTATTACAACTGTTTGAATGAGCATGGCAAGTTATTTTCCCAAAACTGTCAGAAGATTTCACACATGATATGGGCCTTGTGAGTTCAGTCCCCTGTGCGTTCTGTCCACGTGTTATCTGTGTGCATAGGTCCCAGATTGTAGGTGCATGGAAGCCTGCACGGTCTTACTCTATCTGCCCGTTCACATGCATCTTGCCTGCATGCACTAAACAAAAGCAGAGGCTATTGGCTTTGCCAGTGTTTGTTTCCAAAGGGTTTGTGAATGCTGCAGCTGGTAGGCAGCACATTGAAGATGCAGAGGATGTCAAGGTAGGAAATGGCTTGGAAGAATAGGAGTGCGGGGGTGGTGGCTGTTAAGGTTTAAGATCACGGATTTTTTGTATGGAGGCTGCATAGTGACATATTGATGCGGAATTGCCTAAGCAGTTATGACTCATCTCTGCCACAACTCGGTCAGAGGCGCTCGCGCGTTGCAGAGCCGGGAGGACTCACAGATCGTTCAGAGATGCATTAAATGCGGTGATTAAAAGGAAGGGACAGCTTTGACAAGTCTCTGTAGAATCATCACCTTAAAGAGGAATGAATCTTGGTGTGGTTTACCCCCATCAGTGAAAACGTCAACCGGTTTCCAATTATTACGTATTGTTGCGAAAATGGGGAAAACGTAATAAAGCGATAACTTCGAATCGAAAATAATTTCGTTATGAAGATAAGCGTCTAAAATATAGAACCGGGTTAATTGAAAAGTAGAAGAAAATTGGGGAAAAAACAAAGGGGGTCATTACGATGTAGGGCGGATCGCCACCGCCCGCATGGCGGTGGCGATCCGCCCTACATTTCCCTCCGCCCGCCACCCATTTTCCCCCCGCCATATTAGTATGGCGGGGGGGACCCCGGCGGACGGAGAGACCGTCCGCCGGAAAAGGGGCTACATATGGTGGCGTGTCTGCTAGACACCGCCATCCATATTAGCATGGGTGCGGGAAGCGGCCTTTCCGTGGCGGCATGCAGAGTTTGCTGTTGGGGGCCCGTTGCGGGCCCCCAGTGTATTGGGGGGGTGGGGGGTGCACATGGGGGGTACCTATGGTAGCCCCCTACATTGTCATGGACAAGGTGGCAGGCACCGCGCGGTGCCTGTCACCTTGTGCATGACAATGCACACAGTGCATTCCCAGCATTGTGGCGGGCGGTGCTGTGTGCACCGCCCGCCACAATGCTGGGAATGGAGGATGCCACCGCCACGGTGCGGGACCGCCGCACCACTGGCGGCCGGTCCCAGCACCGCTAGGGTGGCGGGCGGACGAAAGTCCGCCCGCCATCCTAATAGGCCCCAAAGTTAGGTTGCCAGGTTCAGGAACCTGAACGTAAGCTGACTGGGGTAGATGCGACAGAGAAAGAGGGAGAGAGCGCGCGCGCGAAAGAGACAAGCCCGGGAGTGGTGCGTGCGTGCGCGCGCTTGGGAGAGCAGTCTGCTCATTTTCAAGCACTGCACTCGTGCTTGTGGCGCGCCGCTGCTCGCTCCCGCAAGGTGGATGCCAGCACAAGCACGAGTGTGTGCTTGAAAATGGGCAGAGCGACGGCTAAAGGCCCTCCTACGTAGCGCATGCGCGCTGCGTAGGCGAGACCTAAAAAAATCTTAACTCTGTAGTAGCTCACTGTTTTTGATGGAACTGTAATTTTTTTGCAGTTCTATATTGCAAAACTCGAAGCGCTTTATATTAGCACCAACAAGGACATATTCATTTATATTTTGGAAGGCACGGGCGATTAAGTGATTTGCCCAGAAACACAGTATGTTGAGCGGAAGCTGAGACTCAAACCTGCTTCCTCAACTCCAAAGTTGGCAGCTCTAGCCCTTGCGCCACAACCGCTCGCGCAAGAACTATAGCATTTTCAATATAATAAACAATGAAGCCATTGTTGTATGTATGAATGTAGTATATTTATCTCCACCAACTAACAACCTTTGACAAAGCCATAGTCCTGGCTTGTTTAAGGTGTAATGTTACTTGTTGTATTATATATGTGGAGACAATAACAGAAGCAGCGAAATACCAGTCAGGCGGCACATTATGCTGAGCACAGATGTTTAGCATAAATGTTTTAAGCCACGCCCTTAATAATATCGGTCACGCCCCTTTAAGAGACCTCCCAGGTTTTTCATCCCACTTAAAGCCTTGGAGCGCTGCACATACTTTACAAAGACAGAATCATCAAAGGCCACTTTATTAAATCCACGTCAACAGTGACAGTGCTGAACTGCTATTTGCTCAGATCGGTTTGTAACGTACTTGATCATAATACAAGACAATGACGTACAATCATAAAAACACTGCACACGCGTCAGTCACAATTCCAGAATTAGAGGGCAGACTTTGGCAGCAGGACCGTGCCACGCTCCTTACAACGCGCCAATACAAACTGAGTTTACCATATAAGCGCACATGGAAAGTAAAGCTACTGCACACGTGTCTCAAGCCGCACAGCCAAAGGGTCTTCTTTATTTGTGATGCACTCAGTAGCCCCACAGTGTTGCATTGCTCTAATACATGAATCTGAGTAACAATTGACTTTCTGCACATTGTTAAAACACATATATTGTACACCAGGCTCCTGTCTGTGCTAAAATTCTCAATATCAGAGCGAGAAGGAACTTGCGTACTATGATAGCGCAGTGAAGCCATACTCCTGGCGCTACGTTAGCAACATAACTACGTATAACATGACATGCATGGCATTCAATCTCCTCCAATGACCTGCTTTCTTTAAGCACAAGTCAACAGCACCCCAGTATGACCTGCACAAATTCATTCTTAAGCTATAATACACAATTACTTCAGCATGTTAGCCCACTGCTCATACATATCAACTATCCTCAAATTTACCAAAATTATTACTAATAATAATAGTACTTGTTGCATAGTTGGCTAATACTGTGCTGCAGTCAAAGCTACCAAAATTCGGCATTGCTCCGGTACTGTAGTATAATGCACCACTGAGTTTACAGTGGGGTTGAGAACAGACCACGAATCCACAAACTCGCAGAAAATGTGTCTATTTCATTCCACCTGGCGCCCTGCACCGCTTCGTAAATATTACAAAGATCTGTTTACTGCCCGGTTCTTTACAACACGTGCATCTCTGCAGCAGTAACAACTCGCTGGCCCCGAATTCGTCATTTATTGTCGCACAGGCCAGTAGTAGCCCCACTCTGCAGCACTCTCCTTGCAAAGGACGTGACAGGCATGCATTGCCAGTGCAGCTGGCCACAATGCCTTGCATCCACAGTCAACAGGCACAGGTTCAGCCCAGTGGCGCTCACACACTGACCTGCGACGGTGCACACTACACACTGCCAACGACAACAACACTGCCACAGCAGGTTGCACGGAAGGGCTAGGTAAACAACACCCCCAAGCCATGCCAGCCTCTCCTCTGGGAGCCCAAAATGACCTTTCTCGGTGCATGCTGCTGCCACAGGGCCCCTTGTGTATGCCGGGCGGGCCCTGCACACTGCTGCCCTTTGTTGGCTCCCTCAAGACCCGTGGGGTCTGCAGCGCCAGTGCCGTGCGCTGCTCAGGGATTCACAATGAATGGCACGATCATTATAAAAGTTTTCAGATGTTTGTGCATCTTCGAAGACGCTTGGTTAAAAAAAAAAGCATTTGCAATGCAATAGGTCTCGCATTTCGAGAATCTGAGCTTTTGCCATCGTAAATGACAATGTCTTTTATTTTTGTGTTTTGAAAACCTGCAAGCGGTGCGTAACCACGCACTTTGTACTTGTAGTCGTTGCTTAAAAGAAGCAGGGCTGGCAGTAACTGCGACAATTTTACTGCCAGCCTTGCTGTTCATAAGCAAGGACTATAAGCACAAAGTGCGTGTTTACGCACCGCTGGCAGGTTTTCAAAACACATAAATAAAAGGCATTGTCATTTACAATGCAAATAGCTCAAACTTTCCCAAATGCGAGACCTATTGCATTGCAAATGCTTGTTAACTTTCTCAGTGTAATACTGCTTATCAACTAAAATAAACTGCTCTCTATGTCAGTCAGCATTGTCCTGGGAGAAGAGGAGTAAATCAGCTGGGCGCGAGGGAGGAAGAGTCTGTGACATACCAGCAGCATGGGAGAAAAGCTTCTGCATAGCTGCCGAGTTTTCAAATTGCTTATGCGTGACATTTCCATGATTGCAGTGCGCATATGAGTAACATTCTACCTCCAAATCTGTGACATTTCGAGTGACACTTTTTTGCGAGTGAAGCCAACATTCAAATCTTTATTTGCACAGTTAATTAAAACCATTGCAATTATAACAAGCATTGGCATAGCCAATAGGTCTCGCTTTTGGGACCTTATAAGTATTTAGTTATGCAGCACAATATCCTTGGTGTAACAACATTAACTGTTGCATGGTTAAACACTTATAAGGTCCCAAAGGCGAGACCTATTGGCTATGCCAATGCTTGTTTTACTAATTAAGCACTGCATGGCATCACACTGCACAGGTATTTAGAAGATAAAAAGACACAAAGTCCCTCTTCCTAAGAATACTAGAGTACCCCTTAACCCCCGCCCCCGGCTGTGTGGGTTTCAGCAAGAGAGGCAGGAAGCTGCGGTGGGACACACCACACATTGAGCTTGGGTCTCCCGGCATGGGGATGAGTGATTGGTGCCTGGATGCTCAGCGTTTCTCCAGTGCATTGTGCATGTGGCTATATCGTCTCCTGTCCCTTTAAGAATGCGCTGCTCCCTGCGGCGGTCCTTGTCAATCAGCGGCGGCGTGCTTTGAAGTCGGAAGCCCCGCCCCTGTCCTCTCAGAAGCTCACACGCTCCGGCGCCCAGAGACTCCCGCAGCAGCAGAGCCGGAGCAGGGAAACTTTGGAGCCAGTATAGAGCCCGGCTCCGGGGACCGCCCCAACCAGCAAACCACCGACAAAGGGAACAGCTCCCCGCCCCCAAGATAAGCAGAGCCCAGGGCAGGGAGTTAGGAGCAGCCCCCACCTGGTAAACAGTAGAGGGGAGTCCTCACCTATTCCACCAAGAACAAGGAAAGAACAACACTCTCTCTATCCCCCCCTCTAAAAATCAGTGAAGAAAACTACACCCACAGGACAGAGCAGAAAACTACCTCCTCCCCGAAGTAACGGCATGCGCACATGGAGGGCTCCCACCCCCATTAAGGATATAGAGCCCCCTCTAGAGTACCTCCATTAGGGACGGTCTTTCTTAGAGGTCATCAGGGCGCCCGCTCCTTGCCCCCTTCCTAGTGTTTGATGCTGTGAGACCCCCTCACACTTACAGTCCACCCTTGAAAGGGACCTTTTCTCAAACCGGAACCCCCCCGGCCATCACCCTGTCATCATGCCCCAGCTCAGCAGCGGAGGGGGCGATGACCTGGGGGCCAACGACGAGATGATCTCTTTCAAGGAAGAGGGCGAGCAGGAGGAGAAGAGCCGGGAGAGCCGGGGCCTGACTGAGAACAACCTGGCCGAGCTCAAGACCTCCCTGGTCAGCGAGTCCGAGGGCAGACAGCGCAGCAGCCCCGGCCGGGCGCGCAGCAAGAGGTGAGCTGGAGGGGGGGGGGGTTGCTGTGTGACCGCAGCAACCGGAGGGGGGGGGTGCTCTCACGCAGCCGGTGAGGTGACCGGGGATCCAGGGGGACACAGTAAAATAATCAACAGGTGAGGGAGATCCCGCTCACCCGGAAGCGAGAGGAGAAAAGAGCACTGCTGATGCTGTAAGATAACGAGTGGGAGACCCCGCACCGGCCCCTCCAGTACCCGAGAGGTGATGAGAGAAGGGAACCCCGCTGCTTGTGTAACAAGCACTGAAACACAAGTGCGGCGCCGCGGCCGCAAAAGTGAAACAGTACTCCGGGTTAAAGAAGTGGGAGGGGTGGGGGGAGTGCGATTCCCTTGCGGGAGCGAGCGGCACCAGGAGCGATAATTGCTACCATATGGCGCCAGCTGCTCGCTCCCGCAAGTGAATCGCCAAACATGCACGCGTTGCCATTGAAGGCAATGGAACGCGTGCACGTTTTTGGCTGAAAAGCCGAATCGATTGCAAAAGGTCTTTTTGCCTATGCAGCGCATGCGCGCTGCGTAGGCGAGACCTAAAAAGGGTAAAACCGAGAGATGAAGTCAATATAAAGAGATAAATATTAGAAATGACTCCCTTTTAAGCAATTAGAGGATCCAAATAGGCCTTGAAACTGCTACAAAATGCCTGAAATGGATGCCCACAATTCTGATTAAGAAGAAGGCGCCTGATTTTCTGCAAAGCCACAAGGGACGAGTGTCAATTGCCACCTGCCCCTCTTTTCAAAGTGTGTTGCAAGATAGCTTACAGTGTTAAAGGACTGGTAACTGAAACCACTAGCACAATTTATGGCATTCATGCCCACCACCACTGTGGAGCTCAATGAGAAAGCTCTTTGGGTTGAACATGGGGAGTAGACATCAGTTTGTGTCTCTCGTTCAGTGTTGAATGCTTGCTCAGTCTTTGATTTTGTGAGCCATACCTGAAGTGTTTGATCTATTTTGTTAAATGCTAAAACAAAGATCTTTGTAACATGGCACTTGCTTAGCCCACACAAAATGTTTTCTGCCTAGTACTCTAGTCATTACAAGTGTGACACGTCAGAATGATTGGAATGTACAAAGGAGGTGGTCTAGCCCCTGGAATCAATGCAAGCAGCAGTCAGATTGACCTGTGCCAAGTTAGCACTGATCACAAACTCCAGCCAGTCTCACTGCAGACCTGCTCCTCACTTCAGCAGAGCTCACTAATTGGGCTAGCTAGAGTCTTGTATTCGTCTTGGACCCAGTTACGCATTGCAGCAGGCACAGGGAAAGGCCCTGAACAGGGAACAGCAGCGAGAGCAAGTGCTGCTGCAGAGCCTAGATGGCTTAGAGGTCTGATGCGACCACTGAAAAACCACGTTCAACATCCCTGGGTCCTGTGCAGAGGCATATGGGCATAGGAAGGCTCCTTCCTTCCAGGATCCATGAGGGCCGGGGACACGACATCCCCAACATCATTAGCAGCCAGGAAGTCTAAAACATCTTGCATACTCTGCCGTGGCTGGGCCTGAAGTAGCTAGCTGGTACAGTGTTTCTAATTGTTGCTAAAGTGAACAGCTCGGCCACGCACAGGTTGAAAGCTCCATGGCAACCAGACGGGAAACAGCAATTACACCACGGATTGAACCATACATGCCACAACAAATAAAGTTTTACAACGCATGCGTCTTTACCACGCATGCCTTTACCACACAGTATTTTCCCACGACCTGTTTTTACAACATATTCCATTACCACAAAATATGTGTGTGTGTGTTAGGTTAAGGGAGTTTTTAGGGTTTAGGGTGGGTGTTGGTTTTTTGTTGACATGGGATTGTTTTAGGGGTTAGAGTGGCCATGGGTTTTTGGGTAGCAAGGGAATTTTTAGGATTTGGGGTGGGGATGGGTTTTTAGGTGGCAAAGGAACTGTTAGGGTTTAGGGTGGTTATGGGTTTTTGGGTGGCAAGGGAATTTTTAGGGTTTATGGTGTGTGGGGGGTTTTGGGTGGTAAGGGATTTTTTAAGGTTTTGGGTGAGTATGGGATTAAGGGTTGAGGGTTGTTAAGTGAAAAAAAATAATGTATATATATATATTTATATATATATTTAAATTTTATTATATATAAATATATGTATATATAACCATATGTGTTTTACGTATATATATATATATGTATATGTAAAAATATATACTCACATACATACTTATCTAGGAATGAAAGCGCACCCACTTGGGATTACTTCAGACGGACTACAAACACCAAGAGGCTGTGGGAGCACCACGCCCACATGGGCAGGTGTTTGGAATAAAACTGTGCGTGTGCAGCGCGACTTTCATTCCTTTTACTGTGCCACTGAAGAAAGGATTGAAGACTCCTGAAACGCGTCTGGCTATAGATAAGTGATGCCTGATATCGGGTGAGGTGACTGCGGGTAAGTTGCCGATTTTAATTAAAGGAACTTAAATGAACTTCCTGTGGCCTTCCTCTTTGGTGCTACCTGACGTGTGGATACTTATATGTTTGTGTATAAAAATACATCGAAAAATATATTTTATAAAAACACATATGTTTCTACCACGAATGCCTAAATTACATTACCTTTTGAAAAGGCATGCATGGCAAAGGCATATGCATGGTAAAGGCATGCGTTGTAAAGGCATGCCAGGTAAAGACACGGTCGTTGTAATGACCACGTTGTTAAGGCATGCGTTGTAATTGAATGCGCGGTTCATACAACCCAACCAGACTCCTCTTCTTGACCTGTGCTTGCTCGCTCTCAAACTGGCTGCAGAACACCAACCACTGCTATAAGCTGAAGTGCCTTTCACACATATAAGGAGCTAAAAATCCTTACAATGCGTGATGTAGCATTTTCGTGCAGTGATGCAGCCACCAGCACTTAAATGCTTTATACTGATCTGTGATGCGTGGGACTTGGCAGGACTCCCTCTGGGTACACTCACAGTGTGAGAAACATTCTGCCAGCATGGGAGACAAACTGCCGGTCAGGGATTAAAGCAGAGCCACCAGGCATGCAAAACGGAAGCAGCAGCCTGTCGGCAAGGGAGCCGCCACATTAAAGTATTGATTGTGTGATGAGTAAATATTGTTTTCAGAAACAAACATTGAATGTGTGATGGTGTACCATATTTTTCAGATGTAAAATTGTCCATCATGAATCACAATGGAGACTGAAGGAAACCATCAAAAAGGAGAAAGCTGGTGAAACTAAAAGACTCTTCTGGGCTGATCCAAGATGTGATTGCCAATGTCTCAATACAGTGGCTAAAGAGTCCTGTCTTATGTCATAGGCGGTAGGCCGATATGCTAAAGAAATAAGGAAACAGACACCAAGAGTGTACGTGTACAACTGGCCTTGAGTTTGTATATGTGTGTACAACTGGCCTCAGGCTCGTGCTCCCAGGCCTTTTTATTAAAAGGGTCATCTGATCGATGATGCCGGTGATGGATGGGTGTGGGCTGGGTGTAGGTAAAATCCAGAGGTAGGATATGCCTCATGATATGTCCAGCAGAACACTACTTTCCTCCCCAAAAACCAAAAACAAAGGCAAACCAGTCCAACCCATTGAAAACAAAAACAGAACAAAAACTGGACTCCACAGAGTCCATCCGTTTCTAGAGTCAATCAGAAGAACTGCAGTGGACACATGGACTAATAAAGGTGGCTGCAATAGGACATTGTTGTTCGCATTCATAATTTAACCTGAGTGAGTCAGGGCATGACTACTGGAGCACAGAAGTCTGAGATCTTCTGACAGTATACCAGCTGGAGTCATGTCCACAAAGTATAGATTTGATCCACCCTACTGATGCTCAGAATTGGTAATGGCTAATGTCAAAAGTTCGAAAGGGTGCATCAGGACTGTTATTGAGAGACCGATGTGAAGCTTGCTTTAGTGATGTTGCTTGACTCACTGAAAGACCGTCTTGCAGGGGTTGGGATTACATCAAGGATCTTCTGAGGTCTTCCTCTGAGGCCGTTCTACTTCCTGGTATCTGTCAGAAGAGTAGCATCGAGTCTTTCTCTCACTTGGTGAGGCCCATTGAATGTGTTGCCCACAGGACTGCGTGTGGGCTGTGCTGGGATTGTGTTTGCGGCACATGTGGGCTGCTACAAGATGGCTATGAAACCACTGCCTAGTTACACGTGCAACACTTTGGGTTAGATGGCTCATAGTCAAGGCGTGTTACAGGCACCCAGACCAGGAAGCAGATGGGATGAATAGACAGTCACTGGTTGATTAGGCCTCTTGAGTGTCAAGGGCACTTCTTGGCTTTTGGTGTTTCGACGGTGTTGGACTCCATTCTAGTTATGAGACGTAGTGATGAACTTCAGAGGGAATGGCATGATGGTGTTGCCAGTACGGTGAATCTGTACAACAGGTGTCGATGATTTATCTTCACAGTTGCAGGAATTCTTCCTTGGGTGGTCGGCGGTTGAAATGATAGTGACAGATGGCCGTTGTAGCCTTGTGATCCATGAGTTGCTGGTGCTCCATGTCTTCTGCTTGTGTAAGGGATCTATATCTTGTGGCATGGATGCCATGATTCGCAAGGCCATGGTTTGAAACTGTGTATGGACATTTGTGCTGGAAATCTAGGGGCAAAGACTCAGTTTGTGAGTACATGCTGCTTACTCTTAGTTCTTCCGCTGGGCTGTCATCAGATCATCATCGTTCCACATCAGTGGCTTGCTTGTGTCAGTGCACTCAAAGTTATTGGGAAAAGTTGGTTACGGGGACCAGGTTACTTCCAGGCCTGGTCCCAGCTGATCTGGGTTGTTTTTCTCTAATCTTCTCTCCATCCAGGCAAGGTCCGTCATCAGGGTCCGTATTTATGAAGCCTGTGCATTGTCCTTGCAAGCACAATGCAAGGCTTCGGTAATATTGACAAAGCCATGCAAGGCCTGATTTGTGTGGCTTTGTAAAGAAATGTAATGAAAGGCAGCTGCTTGTGCTGCGTTACGTTACATTTCAACTTGGGTGGCATTCCATAGGTGGGCAAAGGCGTTCTCATGCATTCACCCATGGATTCTGGTGCATTGCCAGATTTACAAAGACTTGTAAACCTGTGTATGCATTCTGCAGCACACATAGAAAGAGGAAAATGCCTCTAAGGAATGTTTTTGTGCAGGAAGGTGTCTTTTCCGGCACAAAAACAATACTGCCTGTAATGCAGGCACTCTTGCACTGCAGTGCAAGAATGCCTGCATTGGCGCTAGGCTACACACAGTGCACCAGTGCAAGGAGAGAACAGAAATGCTTCACATCTATGTAAATATGGAGCATTTCTGCCCTCTTTCTTTCACACAATTTAGCTCAGAAAGTTTGCTTGCTGCCCTGTGTTGTGTGAAAGTTTAGTAAATGTAAGTGTGAACTGGCCCGTCACACTCCTTTCTTTTTCTTCTTATTCGTGCTCCAGCATGGACCTTCTTCTTACATGCTAGTAAGACTTCTAGTTACTCGAGTCTCTTCCCCTTCTTCTGGGTGCATTGGTGTGCACTGACTTCCAGAACTGCCCAACATGTGCCCATGTCTCTGAAGTCCAGCGAACGGGCCTTTGGGTTATGGGCTCTGCCTTTGTGGTGATCAGGGCAGGCACTGATCCACTCCTCTTCTCTTCTCTAGTTCTGTGTGGTGTTGAGCCACATGTTGCCTTTTTATCAGGGACCTTTTTAAAACTCTACTTCTGTGAGTAGAAGTGTGTGGCTGACCCTCAGCTTCAAGGGCCTTCCTGCCACTTGGCTTTCTTCTTATCTGGATTGTTGTTGCATTTCTTGGCTTTATGCCTGAGGGGGTTTGTGAGACTCAGTCTCTCAGTTGGGTGGCAGTCTGTTTGTCACACCTGGTGCTCTGGTTGGCTTCTATAATGTCTCCCCTCTTTCACAGAGTGGAATCAAAGCTGGCAAGTTCTTTTCCCTTGTGCAGTTCGGTTCTCCCAGGCCTCTCCTCACCTCATGGGGGATGTCGGGTTTCACAGCAGTCTGTGTCTGTGCGCCATCTGTCAGTGCTCCGGCTGCACTTCAAAACAGTAGCAGTCTCTCCTTCCAGTGTGTCAGAGCATACCTGGCGGCCTCTGAAGCCATCCACCTCTGCTTGCTCTTGGCCAGGCAGCATTGCAACATTGCAGACTTTGCCACTCTGTTTCACCTGTACACTTTGGGTGACTGTCACATACATGTTACTGCCCCCACTTGGCAGTGCTCTGCTTTGCTTCATGGTGTGCTTTCCTCAGCGCTGTTTGGCTGCTTGTTGTGTGCTGTGTCTACTTGTGCTCTATAGCTCTGGAACTGGCTGTGCCCATGCTCTGTCTGTCTGCCTCAGTGAGCTCTCTGCCTGGCAGCTTGCTACACCACCAGGCCTGGGTCTCTGCTGTAGCCTGCTCCTACAGCCCTACCTAGAAGCTGCTGGGCTCTCCAAGCCAGCCGCGGCCTGTGCAGGTAAGAGTAGTGGGGCGGTGGGGCCATGTGGAGGGGAATTTCGACGGACGATGACGAGTGAAAATTAAATAAATAATTTTCCCTCATCATCGTCCGTTGAAATGCCCCCCGCCCCCACCCGGCCTCACCGCTCTTACCTGCACGGGCCGCGGCTGCTCCAAGCATATCGCCTCCTCCAGACTCCACTCACACACACAGGAGGTGTTGATTCCTCTTTTTCCAAAGTGCTGGTGTAGTATTGCTACTCACCAACTGGTTAGCAACACAACCCAGCCTGACTATACTGTAGCAGGGGCAGCAATGGTGCATAGTTGGAGTGTGTTTTGTCTTCCTGCTCTCAGTGAGTCAGGCGCTCCATTATTGTGGTCCCCCTTTGGGTCTGGGCCGCCTTGTGCTTCTTCCTGCTTGGCATGGTGGTCCTGTTAAGTGCTCCGTCTGGTGAAAACCGGCTGGTGTAGCAAGGTTGTCTTGGGAGGTGACCAGACTCTTCTTCTGTTGACTGCAAGTGGGCTGACAGTACCCAGTGTTGTCTGCATTACAGATGCACTGCTCTGGCCTCCTCTGGCCTCTCCTCTTCACCCAACAGCGCTTCCCTTCACTGCGTAGGCCGCAGTGCTGCACAACTTCCCTCGGTGACCCCACAGTCCACAATAGTTAGCTGGTCAGGTAGGACAGGTGGCAAGATGGGGTCAGGGTACAGTTTTAAAAATGTCCTCATCGCCAAATGTTATGTCTTTGGTCCTAGGTCCAAATGCTAAAGAAATATGGACACAGACACCTAGATTGTGTGTTTACAATGGCTCCGGGCTCATGCTCCTGGATCTTTTTATTTACACTGACCGGTGATGCTTGTGATGGATGTGTGTGGGGTCGGTGTGCCTCGTGTGTGTCAAGTAGGTCACCAAATCCTGAGTCAAAGTGGCTGAAGGATGCCAACCTAAAGTCCGCTATATGTGTATATTATATATTGTATTTCTCCAAAAAACAGATCTTGATTCAGTCCACATTCAGTAAAGTGAAGTGGTTTATAACATTTTAACACACTGCCAACCCTGGGCAGTCTGAAGCCTGAGCTGCACATAGACCTTCTTCAGCGGCTCCCCCAGCCCCAGGTAGCAGAATCAATTCTGTCACTGTGTGTGCATGTTACCTCAGAATCACCGCAGCATAGATATACTCCCTCCCCCCCTCCTCTGAAAGTTTTACTGCATGTGCGCTCAGAGCTTTAGCAGTCTTATGTTTTAAATGTTCTTTTAATTCTGAGATATGAACAATAATAAGTGGCCTGGGAGGGAATGGTCTCAACACCTGATTTTCAGCATTGCCGGTGCTGAGCATGTAACATTGTTGGAACAACGTTCCTTTTTTTGTTGCTCTCTATGCATTTGGAACTTTGAAAATTCTGTTAGTTTTCATATTTTTACGTGTATAAAATGTATGAAGTTATAGATGATAAAGGGCGCTTAAACATTGTAGGTAAAATCTAAGAAGCCACAATAAGACTATTTATTTATATCTCTTATTTTACAGCCTTGAGTGTTGAATGTAATGGTTATCATGTGTACTACATTTCTGCCAACAACACTGATTTCAGCTGAATCAAAGAAACCAAACTTAAGTGATTAATATTTTACAATTTGCATTGCATGGAGAAAAATATCACATAATTGGTTTTATTTTTGTAAGTCGGTAATTGTGTATTTATTCTGTACTTGTCAATACCACTGTTATTTTTATGTTACTAGAATATAGTTGACAGATGGTCTGATATAAATCTTTTGTCCTAAATACAATTTACAAAAATATCACCCCATTGGAGTTAAAGGTAGAAACTCTACACTGAATGAGACAGTGGCATTGGATGGTTAATCAAATGGTAAAGCCTCAGAGAATGCCGGAATCGCTTCAGAATTTTATAAAGATTTTTTCTCAGATTTTTAACGAATCCTTATGAAACTATTTCACAAAATTATGACTGGGGAAAGATTACTGATTCTATTTATGAGCCTAAAGTTGTAGGTTGTTTTTAAAAATAAAACATAAAAAAGCTAAACGACAAGATGATCCTAATACATACAGAACAATTAGTGTACTGAATTCAGATTACAAAATATCCACAAAACATTTAGCATATCATATTACACAAGTGGTTAAAAAATTAATTTAGCATGATCAAAATGGTTTTCTATCAGGCAGGGTATTCTTCGCTAATGGAAACTATCTTATAGAAGCTACAGATTATTTTTCGCAAAACTATCACAAAGTGGCTATAATAATGTTTGACACAGAAAAAACATTTGCACTATTTATTATTCTTAAGAAATTTGCTTTTCCAAAGCAGTTTAGTGAGGTACTGAACCCAAAGCTTCTGCTGTGGTTAATTCTGAGCAGGTGGATAAAATTAAAATTACTTGAGGGACCCGGCAGGGGTGATCTATGTCCCCGCTGTTCTTTACACGCTTTATTGAGGCATTATTAATTACTTTTCGCACAGATCATAGCATTCTACCCCCGATTTCTGGGATGGAGAAAGTAAATTTAGAAGCTGATGTCATGCTTCTCTGTTTAAAAGCTGATAAATCTAACATCAGTCATACATTAGAGAGGATTCAAGAATTCACTACAATTTTCAACTAGATTATCTGGTTGTATTGTCTAATTCTATCTTTCTTCTTAATGACACTCCAAGTCCCTCTGACTTTGATAATTCAGTCATATATACAATGATTAACAAATCTGCAATTGATTTAACTGCTTTTTTAAAGACTTCCATTCTCATAAGAGGATTCAATAAGATATTACAAATTCTCGCCTTTGGGGAAAAATAGTTTTTTCATAACTTTAATATTCCTAAAATTCACTTATATATTTGACTTTAAAGGAAAGCAAATAATTAGACCTCAATTGTCAAAATACAGCTATTAAGAGGTAGGCAGAAATGAGCTTCAGGCAAAATATTTTGCACTTAAAATGGCAAGGAAATTATGGGAACAGCTTCAGATCAGCTGTACCTAGAATCAATGTTGGTACTTGTTTACTTTTTAGCAGACCAAAGTCTTTCTGAACATTTTCCCAATACTAGACGAGATTAACATAAGGTTATTTTAAAATCTTTATTTGGAATGTCAGTTAAAGGTATAGGATTTGTAAACAGAATGTACATGAAATATCATTATTTCAACATTTTATTAAAATTGAAAAAGAAACAGGTCTGAAAATGTTTATGAAAGGCTAGGTAGAAATTTCACAATTTTGTTAGGAATGTTTTCTGGCTGCTAACTTTTAGAGAATGGAATCTATACAGCCGCTGGATGCTTTATTAAACATCAAAGATCATTAATAGGTTTTTTCCCAATGTTTCCATCCTGTTGTTTTGGATGTTAAAGTATGTGTTTGGCATCACATGTTGGTAGTTTGCCCTAGTCTACATTCTTTTGGGAGTGAAAATATTTTATTTCTTAGCTCCAAACTTGAAGTTTGTGTTCTGCCAGATTCATACATAACATTATTTGAATATGCAATTCATTTAAATGATTTAAATCGCTCAAAAACAATGTTTCTATTTATGTCAATTACCCGTTTTCTAATAAGGCAGAGTTGGAAGCCAAATGAAGTACCAACTTTTTTATTGTAAGGTAAAGATGAGTAAAATAAACTCATAAGAATCAATGTATGATTTAAGAATTAATAATCATGCTAAATTTTGTCAAGTATAGACAGTTTTCCAAAGAAATTATGCTTTTTAACGATGTATATTTATTTAGATGTTGTGTAATTTCCAGCTCAATAAAAAAGAGGCAATATATATATAACAGCAGCAACGAATCCTTTCTTTAGAAACTGCCAGGACACTCGGGAATGCTCAAATCATATTTATTAAGTATACCGTGAGCAAGGCGAAAGCTGAAACGTGTTGGTACAGAGGCTGTACCTGATAAATATGATTTGAGCATCCCTGAGTGCCCTGGCAGTTTCTAAACAAAAGGATTCGTTGTTGCTGTCAAATTTGGGCTGCCGGAGCCCCTCCAGGGCCGCCGCAATATTGAATTCCCGGGTCTCCGGAACGTGTGTTTGTTGATATATATATCAAACCCTCAAATTGAGAAAATTAGAGTCCTGCTACATAATAGATGTCCAAAAAAAGGCACCAAATGGGATGAACAGTAGCGAGGAGCTATCGGTACATCTAGGATAACATATGCAACTTTTTTGTACCACACTGTAAGCCTTCATTGAGCTTTATTCTACTGTTAGCCTTTCTGTCATTTTATATGACATAGGAAAGGTTCTGGTAGAGCTATGTGTAGAGAGGTGGCACTACAATGCAATGGATCATTAGATCGATAATATTGTATATAGATTAACAAATTGATTGATTTTTTGTGCCTGCTTGCCTGATTTATACTCTTTTTCCCTCCCTGACACTTCCTTCACCTAAACTTCTCCTCACCTTTTTCTCATATTTTCGCACTGCACAGCCATGCTGGACATGCTACAGATCACCCATTCAGGGCTTAATTATGTGTAGAAACTACATTGTATTATATATTTGCCCATCCAGGGCTAAATCATTGCGATAAACTGTGATAATTATCAATGAACTCTATTTTTTCTAAAGAGGAACACTGTAAATATCGATTTACCTGCCCTTTGTATATCCAATGTATTTTACCTTTGAATCATGCAAAAATGGCGCTGAGATTCCCAAAGAAAAACGGGATGTGTTGATGAATGTCCGTTTTCACTCTTCATGAATTTGTAACGTGTATAATTTGAGAGGCGTTTCTGATGACACCGAGGAAGGCGACTAGCCAAAACGTGTTTGTTTGCCCGAGTTTAAGAAATAAAACTTTGTAACTCACCCCCGCGAGTGCCTCTTCATTCAGGACCATTATCCTGGGATTGGAGCCAAGAAAAATAGACATGGGTACACCCTCGTGATTGAGGTATATATATATATATATATATATATATATATATATATATATATATATATATATATATATATATATATATATATATATATATATATATATATATATATATATATATATATATATATATATATATATATATATATATATATATATATATATATATATATATATATATATATATATATATATATATATATATATATATATATATATATATATATATATATATATATATACACTGCCGAAACGCGTCTCTCTGGAGGTCCTGTGCCCATGTCGAATGACTGAATAAACAGGATGCAATCCTTTTACTTCGAGTGCCGGATGCCTCTCTTATGATTTTGGGGAGGTTTTTTTGTGTGTGATATTTTCAGTGCAAGCGGAGGCGCTGCTCGCCATGCACCACCAGCGATCTGGCAGCACGCCAGCATACCGCACAATGTTTCTGGATATATATATATATATATATATATATAACACATATTTATTAGCTAAAACCTCAGCTTGTTCAGAATTTAGCTATTGGGCTCCAAAATGCTTACTCCTCAAAGCTGATGCACGGTTCATGAAATTCATCAAACTATGGTTGGAGTTCTCGGACCATACAAAGGTGCGTAACCTTCAGCTTTGTTCTTCTATATGATCATGGAACTCCTCTGTGACTGAAATAACCTTACAATAGACCCCAGTGGGTACTTTATTCCATATATATCATTTACAGTTATGAAGGTATTCTCCACATGATCGACCCTGTCCCTTTAAGCATTTACCTTGCGTCTCTCTTTGTCTACTAGGTACTTGTTTGTCAGGATCAATTTGTAGACAGACAATGTAGATGTTCTAAGACACAGGGTAGATTTAGAAAGAGGCAAGAGAATTGTTTAAAGAGACATGGTGACCTGGAGTTAGATGAGGCATGAGGAAGAACACATTAAAAACTTGTTCAAAGAGGTGGATGTGGTGTTCAAAATCTTAGAGAACATTGCCACCTCTTTACATGTTTTCAAACAAGGTATTGGTTCCAAAAGGAGACTAGTGAAACTCAGTAATGGGGAGACATCCAGAAGGAAGGTATTAAAAACACACCTTTTCCGATTTATCAGTGGACAAGTTGACCAATATGTCAAATCATGCACATAGATACTATGGGAAGCAGGAAGAACATGTTTGGGGTCTCTGCAGCCCACTGGGTCAACAGAAACCTTTGCCTCCACCCAGCACAGGACGACCCACCATATTCAGAGATCATTGCCTGTCTGGTGGGAATCTTTCTGCCTACAATGAGGCAGATGCACTAAAGGCACAGCGCAATGCTGAGGAGGATTTTCTTTACCTACTTAACATTCTTTTTTGTATTTTGCAGACATACTCCCCAAGTCAGAGCTTGTTTGATTAAAGCAAAACATTCTATGGATTTGACATACAGGGAGATTTCTCTTTCACATTAGAGCTATTGTTTGTCTGCCTTGCTCAGGTCCTCCACACCTTGCATGACAGACCTGCATGGCCAAGCTAACTAGGAAAATCAGTGCTGGTTGCCCCGCTCTAAATAGGAAGGGCCTATCACCACTGAAACCTGGCAGCTGTGTGTTGGACAGGCCACTACGTTAAAGCTTTCCAAATGCAGAGCCAGCTGAGGCTCCGCAGTAGAAAATGCAGCCATTTCCCTATCTCTAAATGAGACAGAGAAATGTAAGTTTGGTGGGTAAGAGCTCATAAACACACCTACTTGTTGTCAAACGTGCATTGACTGAGGCATAGTAAACATTCAAGAACTCAGAATCAAAATTCTGCCCTTCACCGAACTATAAAAGAGATAAATTTCCTCCAAGCGGAAATATGAATGTATTTAGCAATATGCTACAGAGTTAAGATGTCGGAGATAGAGGAACACAACCTACATATTGTTATCACTTATTTAGTGCAAGCACTATCATTGGCTTCATTTAATACAACAAAAACTAAAAACTCTCCCAGCTCCAAGACATATAAGCTTTTAACAGATGTTAAGGGTCATTTCCAGGAGAAATCACAAGGGACATAAATTACCGATAAAATCTGTGCTTCTTGATGAAGTTATTGGCCACCTGCCCATACACTTTTCACTTTATAGTGATCCTCCTAAAAAGAGGATGGGCTAATTAATCTAGCAGGCAGGGCTTGCTTCAATGAACCATATCCCATTTAGAGGAAGGTAATGTAGGTTTTTGATTTTAAAATGTTTTTATTGAGTTTTACAAGTTACAAGTGAGCATCATACATAAAAGAGCACTGATACCCCATTTCACAATATGTAGTGTTATGCAGTAGGTGTCATCAGTCCCCATGCTAAACATTCATGGTGGTCAAACCCCATCAATATTTTAGGCAATCGCAGGAGCCATCGGAGCCCCGGATTTCAATTTGCTGGAGCTTGCTATGTCCTCCAGTCTCACTAGTCTCACATCCCAGTCCTCATATATTGCTCCAGAACAGATGACATTCAGGAACTTAGGACGCATGTTGGGCAGCATAAAGCACAAAGGAGGCCCATATTTCTTTGGGCGTTAGCTCCCAGTACTCCTCTAGGCATTCCTTGTAGAAGGTGGCATCTGCCAGCCAGTCTTTACGTTTCTGGCAGTCTTGGCATTCCCAGTGCATGGCAACCCTCTTCACAGCCAATAGGAGTAGAATGGCTATTAGTCAGCGTACACCAGCAGGGATATCGTGCCATGGGACATGGCCAAGAAGAGCAACCAGGGGTGTCCATAGTACAGAGTGAATGGTCATGTCTCCCAGGCAGATATACACAGTAGTCCAAATGCCCAATACCTCAGGACAGCTCCAAGCCGAATTCATGAAGTCAGACTCCACAGCGCACCATCTGCCCGAAAACCCATCCTCCGCATCACAGCCGGTGTGCGATGTTCCAGTGGAGATATTTGACATGGAGGAGGTGGAGATGGTAATTAGGGGAGAGCATGCACGTGGCATTACAACAGTATTTCCATTTCTCTTCTGTAAGGTCCTTCCCAAGGTCCTCACGCCACCTCTCATAGGCCAGGTGTTTTACAACGGGGGCCTTCTCCTGCATGATTATACACAGCCTGGTTATCAGTTTCCTGGGGGAGGGGATAGTAATGACATTCTCTAGGGCTTTCAAGGTCTCGGGCTCTCAGGGAAATGTGGTGTGACCCGCTCCACAGGCGCTCCACAGCCAGTAGTAGAGGAAAGTATCTAACAGAGTGCAGCCAGGGCGCAACTCCACATCCAAGAACTCAATAGTATGGTACAGCTCTCCCAGTGTGTTCAACCCCAACTGTTTTAACTGTTGTTGTACCATCTTCTCTCTCGTGGGGGAAAGTGCAAGGTTATGTGTAAGGCTTAGGCCAGTGGAATAGAGGCAGTGCAGTTGCGCCCTGCATTTCAGTCAGTTCCATGCCCATGCCGTACATCTAACTGTGCCTATTTCAGTGGTGGGTCCAGTAGGTGTATCGCACATTGCCATAGATAAGGGGCGGAGTGGGCCTTATCCGCCTTTACCACAGTGTGGGGTAAGAATTGGGTAGGGTGGAACCAGTAATGAGCATATTGGGCCTGCGCGCAGTAATAGTATAGATCAATGTCAGGGGCACTTTGTCCTCCCTGCTTCAATGAGAGGGTGCCCATCTTCCAGGAGTCTTGGTTGTCTGCCCGCCCATGTCAGTTAAATCATAAGGGAGTGCAGATGAGCAAAACGTTCTTTGGTGAGGGGCATAGGAATGTTGATGTATAAATAAAGAATTTTGGGAGGACCACCATAATAATAATATTAATAATAATAATACTAATAATCCCCCTCATAATAAGCACAAGGTCAAGCATCTCCACATAGGTATGCGCTCTTCCTGTAATTCCACAGCCCTCCCATAGCTCTCTCGCCAGGAGCATCATATCTCTGCTGATTTGGATCCCCAGATATCGACTGACTCACACCACCCATTCCAGGGGGGTGTCCATTGGGAATTGTTGTACTGTATAAGTAAGTGGAAAGATTACAGATTTCGTACAGTTGACTGAAATCCTAGTTAAGCCCCCAAAGAGTATGAGCTCGTGGAGCATAGGGGCCAAGTTTTGAGCTGGGTTTCTGATGTAGACAGTGATGTTTTCTGCATACATAGATACCACCGGCCTTCTGGCCAGGTGGTTGAGGCCACACTCAGAGTTGTTCTGCCTCAGCCGTACCCCGTGGGGTTCCAAAGTGATTGCATATAGGATCAGGGAGAGCAGACAGCCCTGCCTTGCCCCCATGCTAATCACTATAGGATCTGATATTATGCCATTAATGCACAGCCGAACTATGGGTCACATATAAAGTTGGGTAATTAATTCGAGAATTGTGGGGCGGAACCCTAAGGTCCAAAGCAGCGCAAATAGGAGAGGGTATTTCCAGGAGTCAAAAGCCTTCATGGGGTCTAAGAAGACCACTGCCATCAGGAGCTGTGGGTCCAGAGTGTGTAGCAGGGTGAAGAGGGTGTGGGTATCAAACAAGGTGAAGCACCCTGGAATGAAACACGACTGGTCCGGGCGAACTATGGTAGTGAGCAGTGGTAGCGCCCTTGCTGCAAGCATGCATGCTAAGATTTTAATATCTATGTTAATAATAGATAGCAGTCAGCATGAATCGCATAGATTGAGCTTTTTGCCAGGCCTCTGAATCGTGATTATTAGAACATCACGAACAGAGGGCGGTAGTAACATTGCCAACAGGTGCGGGCCAGGAGATCAGTGTATTCCTTGTAAAATTGGGCAGTCAGGCCGTCTAACCGAGGTGCTTTGTCTCTGGTCATACTATGGATGGCCAGAGTGACATCTTCCTCTGTAAATGGTACATCCAATTTTTCTCTATGTCCATTTTCTAGCCATAGCAATTTGATGGAATCAAAATAGGCATTAACCTTTTCAAGCAGGATATCACCGGTGGAATTGAATAGGGCAGTATAAAGGCACAGCATCACTTGGGTAATGTCCGCTGAGGCATGGCATGGTTCCCCATCTGGTTTTAATAATTCCGGTATTTAGGAATTGTTCCAGTTCTTTTTTTTAGCAGGGCTGCTAAAGTCCTACCCGCTCTGTCTCCCTTGGCAAATCTGCATGCACAAGCCTCTTCATGCAGGAGTCTGGCTTCACTGTCAGCAGTGTATTTCTAGTCAAACCTTTTGTCATGTATCTGCACGAGATATCGTACATCCGACTTCTCAAAGAAGCAGTGCTCCATGTCGCGAATCTCGTGTTCCAGTGTCTGCAGCTGCCTGGGCAGGTCTTGTAGGACTATAGAATGTTTTGATATGCAGATACCTCAAACGTAGAATTTGAATGCCTCCCAACAGAAGCTAGGCTAGGTCACTGATCCAACACTGTGTGCAAAGAATCCGGCTATGGCACCGTGTATCTCGGCCATGAAATGAGAGGGGGGGGTGTCTCACAGCACGTGTACAAGCCACCTCGAAGTGAAGGCCCAGCAGGCTCAGCGAAAGGACCACCAGTGATCATCAGAAAGCATGCACTGCAGATGCTCAATGCCCTTAATATAATCAGAAAGGTCTGGAGTAATCAGCCAATAGTCAATGCGTGACCATGCATTGCAGAAGGTAGTCACACAGGTGCCATTGATGGCAAAGGGGTGCCGGGATCACCAGATGTCGACCAGCACTTGGTCAGTGAGAAGGGACTGCAGATATGCAGCAGTGCAGGGGTGCGGCCTAACAGTAGAATGTGAATTGTCCAGACATGGGTCCAGTACCACAATAACGTCCTCTCCCCAGACCACTGTGGCATGGCCCTGGGCCGTGATCTGGCCCACGGTGCAATAAAGAATTCAGGGGAGTCCACTAAGGTAATGTAGGTTAAAAATCAATAAAAACTGCAAAATTGCTGAGGTTTCATTAATAGCTGATCTGCCATAGACCAACCCACTGCTGGCCTACCTATCATTATTTGTCTGCTTGACCCGTGCTGTGCTTCCCATCATTTATTTATTTTTATTTTTTTAAATTTTATTTTATGCGTTTTTATATAGCGCGGACTTTACCCGAAGGTGTCAGAGCGCTTCACAATAGGAACAGTAACATTACATGAGGAGAAAATTACAAGTGAGCATAATACAAAAGCAAGCGTTACATTACATGAGGAAAAAGTGACAATTGTGCAAAAAACAAAAACAAACAAAATACAAAAAGAGGTATACGTTACAAGAGGAAAAAGTGACAAGTGTGCATGATACATAAGATACAAAATACAAATAGAGGTATAATACTGCAATAAGTGGCAGTCACTCAGAACACACTGGGAGGGCACTTCTATAGGCATGGAGTACAGCATTTCCTATAGTGGAAGAACTTCCTTGAGGGAGTAGAGAGGGCGTGAATTAGGTTTGGAAGTGTCTTTGGAGAAGGAGAAATTTGAGGTCAGTTTTGAAGGACCGGGAAGAGGTGGTGGTCCGGAGCTGAGGCGGAAGTGAGTTCCAGATTCTCACTGCGTTGCCTGAAAAGGATTGGGCCATCGATCTTTCCTTTTTGAAAGTGGGAGGTTCAAGCAAAAAGTTTTCCGCATTACGTGATGGTCTAGAGCCTCTAGAGAGTTTCAGTTTATTCGCCAAGTAGCGAGGAGAGGAGGAATGCAAGGCTTTGTGGGTGATACAGGCAGTCTTGTAGATAGATCTTGCCTCGATGGGAAGCCAACGGAGGGAGGATAAAATGGGTGTGATGTGGTCGCTTCTTTGGTCCCATATATGAAACGAGCTGCTGAATGGAGCACAGATTTGAGGGGGGACAGGTGGGATTTGGGGAGGCCAGTAAGAAGAGAATTGCAGTAGTCCAGTCTAGAGAGAACCAGCGATTGGACCAGGGTTTTTCGGTCTTGCTCTGGGAAGAAGCGTCGAATCCCCCAGAGAAAGCGCAGTTGGTATCGAGCAGACTTTGCAATGGAATTGATGTGGGAGAGTACATTGAGTTTTCTGTCGAGTATGACACCAAGGGATTTTGCACTGTCGACAATGATAGGTTTATTGTTAAGTAGATTCATCTGATCCATCCATGATTGAACCGGAGGAGGAGAGAGTGAGGAGGAGAGGAGGAGGAATTCAGTTTTGGAGGGATTCAGAATCAATTGATGAGTTAGCATCCAGTTTTGAATGGAGTCGAGAGTAGAGTTTAGGATGGAGAGATCGTGTGTGGAGGACACCTTGAGGTAGATTTGAGTGTCGTCCGCATAGAGATGATAGAGGATCCCAGATTTACTTAGGAGATTTCCCAATGGTTCCAAATAGAGGTTGAACAAAGTGGGTGCAAGTATAGAGCCTTGAGGAACACCTTGACCAACTGCCAAAGGAGATGAAAGACTGTTCGCTATTTTGATCATTTGGGATCTATCAGAGAGGAAGGAAGCAAACCATTTAAGCACTGTGCCTTCCATGCCCATTCTCTGTTGAAGAGTGTTAAGGAGAGTGTTGTGATTGACAGTGTCAAAGGCTGCAGAAAGGTCAAGGAGAATTAGAAGACAAGACTCCCCTGAATCGAGTATCCGCAGTGCGTCATCAATCACTTGCAGCAGGGCTGTTTCAGTGCTGCAGTTTTGAATGAAAAGTTGTTTCGCTACACATCATTTATGACTGCACTTATTCCCCCACCCTTGAGGAAACGTTTAAGGAAGTAGTGTTAGCTGCCAGTTAAGCATTGCAACTAGGATTATCCCATTGGACCTATTTCCAAGAAAGTGTCCTTCTCCAGAACATTGCTTTTTGAACTTCTCACCTTTGCTACCTTCCACCCCCACCCATACCTCAGACCCATGTCAGAGAGCAGCCTCAGTTGACCGAACAGAGGCCACTTGCTTTGCACATGATAGAATGCTCCTAATAGACATTCTCCGTTAGCTTTCCCACCTACCATTCTTGCTCTCTCTCTCTCTCTCTCTCTCTCTTTCTGTCTCAACGGCGAGAGGTGCAAAACCTAAACTTGGTAATAAGTCAAATCTCAAAGTGCTCAATTCACAGTTTGTTTATGAGTCTGTCCTAAACCTGACTTAGGTGTAATTTACTCTTGAAATCCAGGGAGTAAGACACAGATGCTTTGTGAGTTAATCCCCAGATGTCTTTGAAGAGCATTTTTAAATTTCATAATTCCCTACTTATACACTGGTAATGTAGTTTGTTCTCATGTCTGCTTTGGTAGCACTTTTCCTGTGGTTTTGAGGGCAAGCTCATCTTTGACTCTCCCTTTCATATAAGTGGTCATTTAACAAAGTTTACACACCTTACAGCATTTAATATGTAATCAACATTGGGGCATACGGTGATTGAATTAACAACATACATGCTTTAAGCCTGCATGGCCTTTTCATGGGCAATATCGCTTGCCTAAACGAGGTAATTCTGGTTACTCTCAGTATCTTCAGTTGCTGAAGGGTAAATGTAGGTTATAAACATGGGCCATTGTGGTCAACTCACAGCCTCATACTGTAGCAGTATAAAGGATTCAAAAGGTGGCACACTGTAAAAAGAATATCATGCAGGTTTAGATTGCTATCTAGATACTACAGGCATCTTAATAAGTTAACTAAATACAAACCTTGTAATCTTTTTTTAGACATTTAAATTCATATTCTTCCACACTGGCACTACTTCCAGAACTAAATTCCAGTTTGGGAAGGATTTTTCGAAATAGAGCAATGCACTGTCGATTCCAGCGAGTTGGATGTTTGGAGCGCCATTCCATTAATTTATTTTTTAATGTCCTTTCGACCCTGCATAAGCCGTGAAAAGAAAAGGTAAAATAAAAGTAGCCATTTAAATGCTGTACATTTTTAAGTCCAAAAAAATCAATTTTCCCCTGTTCATTTTATATTCGGTTAATACTTTGTGAGGACATATATACAAATTATTTAAAGCAATATATTCCATGACCAATAAATAATCATCATCATGTTGCTTAGTTACTCTTGCAACAGAGAAAGAGAAAGATGAGGTTGATGTCTCAAATACATCCTGGCCAAATCACAAAGGGAGATATTTACTCGAGTTATCTATACAACAGGCTCAGAAACCCCCCGCCTGGCCCATGGGAGGAAAGTTTAAGTAGAGCGAAAAATAACAATTATATACCTATCCCCGCAATGTAGTGGTAGGTTGATATATAGCATGCAATATTATTGTCATGCAATATATTGCATGTGCAATAGTGAACCTCATCCTGGCTATTCTTAGCCAAAACTTGACTACCTGATGATTCAGAATAAAGCAGTAGCACGATGATGTGAGATTATCATGAAAACAGACTCAATATAGAGGGGAAAGAGTCACAGTTGTATAAAAAATGTCCTTAAAACACCTTGGACCTACATTTGGCAGCATCATAATACAAGTCTCTCCAAGTCAAACACCACCCATTTCCCAAATGACACAAATTTCCTTCATATTAATTACTCATCTCATACGCCAAAGTACCTCTTTCACAACATATTTCTGTGATTCTGCACCATTCTCAGTTTCACCTACAATTTTTTGGGTAACTGCAATACATGCCTTGAACAACTGCATAGACCTTTCACTGGCACAGCTCATCCTTGCCCAACACACTGCGCACTGCAAGACATACCCAGGATGGAATCTTCGGTATAACTACTTTCAAACCTCTTCTCCTAACCTAGTCACCATCTTACCATTTCTTTCAACATTCCAGTACCAAAGTATTGCAACCCCAAAAAGCAATTCTCTTCAGAAATATAAGACTGTGCTGGGAAGAATCTGAAAGGGGACTGCACTCTATGGAAACTATCCTGATCTCAATATGCTAGCCCTGGGCCTTCAGATGCCTGGCAACAGTGATTTCAAAATGTAATGAATGGTTGTCAAAACATTCAACATGATCCTCCTATAAAAACACATCCATGCTCCATTCACACCCATTTCATCATGAAGCTTGCATTGCTCCACCCTACCAGCAGACCACTCTAATCTACTCAAGAAGCCCTCAGGAGATCCTACGGACCTCAAGAACTACCGACCCATCTCCCTCTTCCCCTTCGCGGCCAAAGTCACACAGAAGACCGTCAACGCCCAATTAACTAAATTCATCGAAGAGAACTCCATCCTCGAACCCTCCAAATCCAGATTCCGCAGCAACCACAGCACTGAGACCGCTCTACTCGCCACTACAGACGACATCTGCACCCTCCTCGACCAAGGACACACTGCGACCCTGATCCTACCCGACCTCTCTGCAGCCTTCGACACCGTCTCCCACCGCACACTCACCACCAGACTCCACAAAGCCGGCATACAGGGAACCGCCCTCGACTGGCTCCGCTCCTTCCCTACTGGCAGAACCCAAAGAATCAGACTTCCACCCTTCCTCTCCGAACCCAGAGATCAACTGCGGAGTACCCCAAGGATCATCGCTCAGCCCCACGCTCTTCAACATCTACATGACCCCCCTCGCCGCCATCGTCAGACATCACGTACTCAGCATAGTATCCTATGCCGACGACACCCAGCTCATCCTCTCCCTCACCAAGGGCCCCATCACCACCAGACTCAACTTCCAGGAAGGAATGAAGGATGCTGCATCCTGGATGAGCAGCAGCTGCTTGAAGTTCAACTCGGAGAAGACAGAGGTCCTCGTCCTCAGACCCTCCCCCTCTGCATGGGACAACACCTGGTGGCCCTACCGCCCTCGCAAGCCCCCCCACCCTGACGGAAAACGCCCGGAACCTCGGCATCGTACTCAACTCCTCCCTCTCCATGACCCGACAAGTCAATGCCGTCTCCTCCACCTGCTTCAACACCCTCTGCATCCTCCGGAAGACCTTCAAATGGATCCCCCATGAATCAAGGAAGACCGCCACCCATGCACTCATAACCAGCAGACTGGACTACGGAAACACCCTCTACGCCGGGATCAACAAGTCTCTGCTCCGCAAACTCCAGACCATACAGAACACCGCAGCCAGACTCGTCCTCGGCATCCCTCGACACAAACACATCACCCAACACCTGCAAAACCTCCACTGGCTCCCCGTCGAGAGGAGAGTAACTTTCAAGATACTCACCCACGCCTACAAATGCCTCCACAACACAGGACCCCAATATCTCAACGATAGAATCTCCTTCCATGTACCCAAGAGAAACCTCCGATCTGCCGACCTCGCCGAACCCCCGCGCATCCGCACAGCCAGAACTGGTGGAAGAACCTTTTCCTACAATCGCAACCAAGACCTGGAACAAGCTCCCGATCGACATCAGACGCGCCCCCACCCTGCACATCTTCAGGAAGACCCTCAAGACCTGGCTCTTCGATTGACCGGAGCTGCTCCCCCCCCCCCTCCCAGCGCCTTGAGACCCTCACGGTGAGTAGCGCCCTCGAAATCCCCTGATTGATTGATTGATTGACTCTAATGAAGTTGTAGAAAAAACCTAGATCTGAAGAGCAGAAACTGATACGTCTGACAAGTACACATCTATTGAGCAATCACTAGAAAAGAAGAAAAAAAAATATCTACATCTCCCGCTTCTTCTTGGATCATGCCCTAGAAAGGAGATTTTTTTGTATCATCTCAGAATTTAAAAACTCTACGGCTTGCTTAAATTGAACACTTCCCTCCCAAATGCTCTGCGATGCTTTGTCCTCTCATTTTATGAGAAGAGTCAAAGAACTACACAACCTGATTAGCTCAAGGAAGCCAACAAACAACACAAATTCCTGACCAGATGCACAAGCTAGAACATCCAAATTAAGCACCTTAAATACCTTCTCCTCATACGAGATATAATCTTGAAAGAATATCACATAGCCAAAAATCTGAATCACCAGCTGGTCCTAGCATTCCAGCATTTTTTCAGGAAATCCTTTACATTATACCTATTGCACAGGCTGCACGAATGATAAACAGTGTCTCAGTACCAGTACAATGCCAAACTCTAAAGCTCATTCATCAAACCTCTTCTACTTAAGCCAAGTAAGGATGCAAACAGCACTGCTAACTAATAACTACTAACAGATGCTTCTTGGCTAATTTAGTAGATATTCATATGCTGGAATGTAATGGAAACTACAAAACTCTTTAGGGTCCACACAGGGCAGCTTCCTCCCCTACAAAGGGACAGGGTCTGTCTTATTCTCTACTATGGACAAATTAAAATGGGTGTAAAACTGAGCAGCAAGGCCAGCCCTGTACTGGAAACCCTGGGATAACATGACCTCAGCTCTCTTGACTTTGGACTGGTCTCTGGTATCTCGTCGGATTGTGCTCAAAGCACTGTGCATAGCATATTTATCACTGTGTGAAACAGGAGAAACATTTCTCCAACAAACATTTCACCCTCACCGCCCTAGATGAAGCCTCTGATCCAAAGTGTTCCTACAGCTGAAAGTGCCACATTTCACAAAACTCTGACTCGGACAGTATGCCGACAGATTCTAAACCATCAAACTTTGAAACTCCCTCGACATCCAGATAAGGAATTTACAAAACCACCTTACTTTCCATTAGGCCATAAATAAATATAGATATTTGAATTTTCAGACACTTAAGTGATCCTCAATCAGCCCACAAGACAAAAACTATCAATAATGAACAGGCGCCCCCCGCGACTAAGGGAGGGGCGCCCTTAGTTGCGCCACGGGGCTGAGCCTCCTCCGTGGATCAGAGAAAGAGGTGGGGCTGGCTGGATGATGAAAGGCGGGCGGTTTTGAAAAACGAAACTTATCGGAAATGAAACTTAGCAGAGGCATTTAAGGCTGTGCTCCAGGGGTTTCGTTCTCTTTGTCTCCTCAGACCACAGCCTGGCTACAGGAGCGTCGTCGACCACCCACCCACCCGGCAGAAGGCCAAAGCTTTATGAGGCGGAGCGCTGACAGTTTACAACAAAGGGTGATGCACAACAATGGAGATGCAGCCATTCGATGGACCCCTGGAAGGGGTAGATTCCACGAGTGCAGTGGGTAGGCGGGGAGGAGGGACTGGCCTGCCGGTAGTCCTGGACTCTAATGCCCTAACCCATCACGTATGGACTGAGTAGAATCTTGGGGAGGATGCCTGTGTTCAGGTGCCCCGGTGGGCCAGTGCGGTATGCGGTGCCCTGGTTGTCAAGTAAGGTAACTGTGGGCTGTAGCACGTTGAGGCCTGCCGGCGCAATGTGCGCAGCCGAGTTGGGGATTGTGGGGAAGATGCCTGTGTTCAGGTACTCCGGTGGACCGGTGCGGTATGCGGTGCCCAGGATATCAAGTAATGTAACTGTTGGCTGTAGCGCGTTGGGCCTGCCGGCGCAATGTGCGCAGCCGAGTGGGAGAATTGGCGGCCTAGACGGCCAAGTTCAAATGTACGGCCAAGTTCTTGGGCACGGCCGAGTTAAAAGTTAAAGTGTAAGTTCGAAATGTACGGCCAAGTTGTTCTAGTGTACGGCCGAAATAAATGTTAAAGTGTAATGTTGTACCTAATTTCCTTACTGCCGTTGACATGTTGATGCAGATAAAATGTGATGCTGTGAATAGTTCTTATATATCCAAGAAGGATACTTTTATTTGGTAATGAACTATGATGATTCACTTGGATTGATGTGAATAAAAGGCTACGCCGTAGACAACATGTCCTGATTCCGAGAGTTATTGGGCGTAGCGGGCGGTAAGGGAAGGAATTTGGGGAGGAGGGAATGTCCCGTTGTGCGCATACTATTCAATTTCTAAACCCTGACGGAAAGGACAGATAGTACATCCACAAGGTGAGGAACCACCAATTTGCTTTGGTATGTTTGGGAATAAAGCTGCTTGAAGTGTGATGTATCATGTCTCAGACACAATATTAACATGATCGTGCGCACCAGCAGTATAACGTTCACTGTAACATGAACACACCCCATGTCACCCTTCTCTTCCTGCATAGATCAACTACTCACTTTTCAAATACGAGCACATGTGCAATTGCTCCAGGTAGTGTCTTAATGCCACAATAATGACAGTTGCACACTTCACAATTCCATCCATATGGAGTTTTAAAATTACGCCCAACTCCTTACTTTCCCTCTCTGAGAAAATGTTGAACATAAATGAGGGCAAACAGTGCTTGTTATAACACAATTTCCCCCAAAAGTGGCTGCAGAACCGTATGTTTTACAAACCGTTCAAATAATGAGCTTATATGCTCAGGTCTCGGGAAAACAGTGATAAATATATTTAGTGATAATAAGATCCTTAAAATGTATCAGAACACTTACGAAATACCTCCATCTGGTCCTTAATGCAATTGCTAGAGCAGCAAGATAAGGCACAGTGGCAAAAAGGAATAAAGTGTTCACAGAGCAGCATAAATTGTCACTCAATTCTCACGTTGAAATATTTGAGAAATTAACCAACTTTTACTTGTCTCCAAATATCAGTTTTTCCTTTTTTCAAAAAATATGTTAATTTTGCCCTGCAAAAAAAAAGTACTATGGAGAATAACTGTATTTGTCACACAAAATCAGCTTTGTATTATTATCACCAAACATGCATTTTGTCCCCAAATGCGAGCCTTATACTGACTTCATATAGCAGCCAGTGGCGGTTGGTGACATTTGAAAGTGGTGCGCATAAAAGTTGGGTATGATTTATATGTAGCAAGGGAAGCAAGCAAGCCTGATGGACAATCGTGGGGTCATGGGTAGGGCCTCATCTCGAGACAAAAAACTGAAAAAAAATTGGCAAATGGTGCATTTTAAAGCAAATTCATTTAGTGAGAAAGCAAAGGTTTATAAAGCAGTGGGAACGTATAGTCTTGAAATATTAAACACATTAAAAACTGCCACATATCCTACTGCATTAATATGCTCCACAGCTAGTGGAATGTGCAAATTGTACAGCACAACACCTTCAGGCCCTTTAAAGTGTGTGCTCATCCAGTATCTTGCACTGCATGCAGCATTGCCTTTGGAAGAAAATGCTCTAGCCAGGCTTTGGGAAGCACCCACAGCTGCTGGCTGCAATCAGTCATATAGAAATATGTGCAGACAGGTCTTAAATGGGATGAAAAAGTGGGGGATATCTAAAAAAAGAACATGTAAAATAAATTTCTGTGATTCCCATAGCATGCCATCCTACTGGTATTTTGGTTTCTCTCGAGATGTTACTGCATCCAGGTAAATAACCCAACAACTGATATACACCTAAAACCTGTCAGTACTATTGGCTTTGTCAAGAGTTGTTAGCTGTTTTAGACAAATGAGTAACAGCAATGATTTGTTATAAATACTTATCATTAGAAATGTTTCAATTCTGAAATTATGAGACTGTTATTTAAATATTATTGAGGCCTGTGGAAGCAGTATTGGCCTTCAGTTATATGCGCTTTATGTTAGATACGTATGCCCTTTTTCTCTGCACATCTCATCTATCTGCACATCTTCAACCTCCTCTCTTTGCTCTTCAACACCCTCTTTTCACTCTCCCCTGAATGCACTTCCTCGCATCTCCCTCACTTCACCACCCCCAAACATATACTGCACTCACTCACATTTAGCATTATATTTCCTTTGTCTTTTGCCTTGTAAATATTTTGACATCTGTGTACCCCCTTGTTAGACCTGTCATCCTTAGGGTGGTCTTTCCCCAGACTTTTTGCCTTTTACCTCCTGTTTTTGCTGATTTTTTTTTTTGGCCTTAGGACTCTGAGCACTTACCACTGCTAATCAGTGCTAACGTGCATGTGCTTCTCCCCTAAACACGGTGACATTGGTGTATACCAGATTGGTAAATTTGATTTACTAGTAAAGTGGTATAAAATATACTCAAGGCCTGTAAGTCAAATGCTGCTACTGGGCCTGCAGCACTGATTGTGCCCCTTCACACACATGTATACAGAATTTCAATTGCAACTGGAGTACCTGACCATTGTTCTGTGTGCTCTTCAGAGGGGCCAAGCCACTGACAGGCACTTTGCTTTGCCTTCAGCCTCAGCACCAGAGCTCTCAATCAAAGCCCCTCATAAACACCTGGCACAACTCAAAGTATGCACTAAACAAGAGTAATAAGATGCACGAAAAAAATACAGAAACACAACATGATCAAACAGCTAACACTGTTCGGGAATGCACGATTCGGTAAAACGTGAAGTAGGAGAGGAACTAAATACCTAACATCCATTACTTTAATGCTTTTAACTTTCATTGTTCGTAAATCAATCCATGTTTTTGACATTAATGTTAAAGGCATGAAGATAGGGTCAGTTCTAACGCCACACAGCAGATTCATTTCTTTACTATGAACACATATTTCAACCTTGTGCTTGACTCGGATATTTGGATCAACTTTGCAAGGGAACAAGCACCCTGCTCGTCTTTTGGATCAATTTTAGGGGGGAACAAATACAGCAGCTCCACTGCTAAAGGGGCCAGAGCCCTGCAGCCAGGGCCTGGGGTGTTACAGTGGGGGAGGTCAGCATGTCCGAGGGGCCCCGGCACAATATACATAACACAAGATGAGCATTATTACACTTACCATTACCGAGGACAAAACACCAAATCGCACGTGCTTGGAAAGGGTGGGATCTATGCCTGTGAATGAGGGAGGTCTGGCCTCAGGCAGGCATGCAGACTATGATGGCCTACAGTGGATACCACACAAGAATACAATGACAGTGTAGGGCTTTAGAAAGGTAAGCCCTGCGTCCTGTGTCACTTTTATAGAAAGTTGATTTGCTGCCTGGCTTTCTTCTCCTGCTTCAGACATGGTGGGGCAGGCAGTCTAGGACAGAAAGTCCAGAATTAAATACATCAATCTGTTTAGAGATATGATCGTATCTCTAAATAAATCGATCTATTTAATACTTTTTGCGGTAAATGTGTAGGAATTTCAGCGGAGCCCATGCCCAGAGCCCTAATGGAGAAAACTAAATATTTGAAGCTCCTTATGTAATACCAAATTGCCCCAGGAGTACAAAACCTGTCTCAAGGTACACAATGCACTCATGAATCAATAGCTGTAGACCAACACCTAGTGTTCTTTTTCTCCACACGGCCAGACCTACGAGGGGGTAGAATATCAAGTATTTATATCAAACAAAATTTAAGAGCAGGAACGCAATGTGCCTTTTCTATAAAACATACCTCTTTTCTAACTCCTCCACCATGTGTTTAACTGTTGGAACATAAACTATTTCTGGTGGCTGAAAAGAAAAACAAATTAAATGTTCACCGACAAGTAATTTAAAGAATTAATTCGTTTCTGTAAACTGTTGTTAATGAAATGTTTAAATTTGAGAAAAAAAAAAGTTTTAATTCAAATAAATATAGTTTCATCTCAGAAAGTAGAAGCACCCTTCGTGCATTCATTCCTACTCACTAATGTATAATCATGGTAATTCAAAATAATTAGTAACAGTAAGAGGTAGCCAGAATAAATCTGTAAAAGACTGGAAGGTGTGTACTGAAAAGTACAGGTAAATGCATCAGCAAGAGGAACAAACTAGAGGCATATGTTGCAAGGACTTGCAGCTCAGCACTGATAGTGCAGTTCTGGTCCAAAACACATAATGTAGCAACTTACTGGGTCTCCAACATTCATGATGGATTGATCTAGTTCTTTGGAAGAAATGAACCCGCCACTTGACTGTAGAAAAAAAGTAATGCTCTTTGTAGAAGAATGACACAACGTGCTCAAGATGCAAGGCCCCTTGCTGACCCCAGCACTACAAAGTATCCAAGTGTGGACTGCGAGAACTGCAAGTTGGCCATCAAGATGAACAATGCCTTGAGATGATTGGTAGAATTCAAATACAACGGGTTTACCTTCACACTTAGAATCATATTCAGAGATCGACATTCCCTCAGAGGGGCAATGCTGGAAGTATCAGGTTGCACTAAGCTTGCATACAGGATCCAATAGAAGCAATGCTCTTTTCCATCTCAGACCACCCAAACCAGTAACCACTAATACAGAAATATGAGAGTCAGTGATAAAAGCGGGGAAAGGTGATTGGGAAAGTAAACAAAGACACACTTCTGCTCGTCACTTTGGCTGGTCAGTGAGATTTGTGGAATGTTCTGACTCCCTAGAAGACCAAAAGATATCTTAATTGACTTGACATTGAGAAAACAAAGTGTAACTGCAGTTCTGAATGGATATACCTGAGCACTATCTCTTTGTAACTAACTCTCTGTACTTCAGTATGAATGTGGTACGTTCCTGGAAAGTAAACATACTAAAATAAGTATCTCAAATATAAATGTGCACTAGCACATTTTGGATAACACCCTCAAGCTTTGCCACTGCACACTCTCTAGTCGAAGATGGCTTATGGTTTCGCAATGAAGTTTATGGAACTGTGAAATAACCAATATTGTTACTATCATGTTGTTCCCTAATCATATCTATTGTATATGCTTACTAGAACTCTAATACATCCTACAAGACATTCATAAATACATATGCAATAATCCCCTCAAAGGGTCCTGCTTGTTTCTTCAAAGGCTAACCTTAGTGGAACTAAACCCCAGTCGTAACAGTTCAGACCATGAGGAGAGTTATTCAAGAGAATCCAAGATTGCCACCATCTCTCTGGGTCATAGAAAAGTTTGTGACATTTTGTGTGGCAGCCTGTTGGCAGGGAACTACAGTGTCATCCGCACACATACAGCTTCAGGTCACACAGTGCCAACACTCTGTGATGACTGCCAACTTTCTTTCACTGAAAGGAACCTAATATGAGTGGATTTGGGGAACCGCCTCCATTCACATGAGCCACACTAAGTGGTAAGCAGTATATCCAGCCCCGCTTCCTGAAAGGAAGATGCAATCAAACAGGGCTCCACACTGTCAGATACCTTCTTGTTTTGGCCCTGCCGTAGCCTCGAACTTCATGCTCAAAAGCTAAGGAGGGGACAAAATAAAAAATGGAAGTCACTATAGTAGAATATATTTTTTGTGTGAGGTTAGCACATTTTTCTTATCTTCTATGGCTGGACTTTTTCTGAGTTCAATATCTTCCATTTTGATGCTTAAATTTCCCAAAATTTCAGCAATTGCTACTTGAGAACCAGTCCATGGGTCAGACCCACAGCCAGATTCCTGATCCAACTGGCCTTGCTTCTTTGTTCCAGGACAATGCAGCAGAATCTCTTTCTTGGACTCTCTTCCCTCTTCCGAGTTACAGAAAACGTTATACCATAGCAGTAGGCACTTGTGATTAAGTCCTGGATCCCCTGTCTCCTGCTGGGGTAAGCAAAAGACCAGCTTCCCTTGTCCTGAGAGTTTTCTTTTGAATCAGAGGATCAATGGAAAACAGGAACCAATACTCCTTTCCCAGGTGGCCAGGAATTTCCCAACAACAGTCTTCTTCTTCTAGTCTTCTCAAATTCCAGCACCAATTTGTGAGTAATGGAAGCAGTGTTTATATGTTAAGCCACTAGTGACTTGCTAGATTTCCTGAGGAAATCATGATTTAATTTCTGCACAATCTCTGCCAGCTTTTCTAAGCACCCAGGTTCCTTTTTCTTGAGAGATAGTGCAGATATTGTCCCAGACGCTCCTAGTTTACAAATAGTTTCAAAAAGCGCACACGGACAGCCTGTCTAAATTTCTTTCTACATGTTTCATAGCTCTACTTAATGCCCATGGCTTCCAGCATCTTCAAGATCAAAGTGAAGCACATCCCTTCCAGTTGCATTGGTGTTACCACACCAATGGAGTAATTTACCTGGCTATCTCTCTGAATAAATGTTATGTTATGTTATAAATTTTATAAAGCGCACAGCTGCCCCAGCAACGGAGCGTCCCGGCGCTAAACTGCAACTGTCATAGGCAGACCGGGTGACACACACGAGGCCAGTTATGCCGGAAAAAGATAAGTTTTAATGGCTTTACAGAAAAGTGAATGGTTTTGGATGCTTCTGATATTCACAGGGAGGGAGTTCCAGAGCTTCGAAGTGAGAACGCGGAAGGAGCGCCCTCCTGCCCGTACTCTCTTAACCCGGGGAACGACCGCCAGATGCTGGCCCATAGAACGCAGCTGGCGGGTGGGTAAATAGGGCACAAGGAGACTGGCCAGAATAGCGGGAGCTTGGAGATTCATAATTCTATGGGCGATGCAAAGAGTTTTAAATTGGATACGTTTCTCCACCGGCAGCCAATGCAGTCTGCGGATAGAGTCAGTAGTGGAACAGGTTCTCGGTAGGCCGAGGAGAGTCCGGACTGCTGCGTTTTGTGCCCTTTGTAGGCGAAGTATCTCCAATCTGTTGGCCCCAAGGTATACGGAGCTAGCGTAGTCCAGTCTGGATAGTATTGTAGCCTGGATGATCACCTGACGGATGGTGGGGTCGAAGAAGCCCAACAATAGTTTGAGGCCCCGTAGGAGCCCAAAGCCTACCCCGGCTAACGCTTTTGTTTGGGCCTGGAAAGTGAGAGCGGAGTCCACCCAAACTCCCAGATTTTTGACTGTCTGTTTTGGGGCAGGGGGGAGACCCAAAGTGGATGGCCACCAATGCTCGCTCCACAGATGAATGTCTTTACCCACCAACAAGATCTCAGATTTGCTTGCATTAAGTTGGAGGCAATTGGTGGTCATCCAGTCAGCAATGGCTGTGAGACCTTCCTTAAACTTAAGTGCATCCTGCACAGAGTCATCAGATAATGATACCACCAGCTGCGTGTCATCCGCATAGGATACCACGGTTAATCCTCTGTTCCTGGCTACTGTCGCCAAGGGTTGGATGTAGATGTTAAAAAGGGTTGGACTCAGGGCCGAGCCCTGCGGAACCCCTTGGTGGACAGCATGTACCTGGGAGCAGAAGGGGAGGACAGACACCTGGAAGGTACGCTCCGCTAAAAAGGAGGAGAACCAGCCCAGGACAGGGCCGCCGACACCGATCTCCTCCAATCACTGCAACAGAATCTGATGGGACACTGTGTCGAATGCAGCGCTTAGGTCCAATAAGATTAAGGCTGTAGTGTGACCGGCATCTAACGTGCCCCTTACAGCCAAAAGGGCGGTCTACGTGCTGTGACGTGGGCGGAAGCCATTTTGGGAAGGGCCGAGCAGATTGTTGTCTTCGATAAACCTTGTGAGAATAGAGTTGATGTAAGCTTCAGTGATCTTGGATACCAACGGGAGAAGAGAAATAGGGCAACAATTCTCTGGTTTCGAGACATCCAGCGTCGTTTTTTTAACAAAGGGACCACCTTGGCATGTTTCCAGGCAGTGAGGACTACCACAAAGGACATAGATAGATTGATGAGTTTGCAGAAAGGAGAGAGAAGTTGGGGTAGAAATGAATGAATAAATGAATAGGTGTTTACAGAGAGCATACTTATGCCCAAAAGTTTCATAGCACTAGAACTGAAACAGTCTCTCAAGGCAGCTCAATAAAAAAGATGAGTCTTCAAAGCTTTCCAGAATGCTACATCATATTCAATTTGATGCAGGCACAGTGGTAGGGCATCCAGAGAGATGACGTGTCACAGAGAAGGTCCAACCTTCTCAACAATACTTTTTAAAATGTGACACAGTCAATAGGATAGTGATGCTGAGCATACTGGGCGGTTAAAAGAGCATTTCTGCAACCAATTCTGAATAGAGGTTGGCCCTGTCTCCTAAAAGGCTTTGTGTGCCAAACAGATGGCTTACATTGAATCCAGGTGGGAATTGCCAACCAGTGTAGGCCTGAGATACTTAGTTGAATTTTCCTAATTCTGAAGATCAGGCAGACTGCCATATTTAGGACCCTTTGCAGCCGACATGGAAAAGACAGAGAGGCCCAAAGAGCAAACATTAGCTTAATCAAGTTTGGAAAAAATGTATTCACTAAACAGGTTTTAAGATGGAAGGGAATGAAAGAGAGGATATTTTTTCAAGATCCTTATCCAATAACATTAAGAAGATACTACAGAGTTAATCTGCAGGGTTAAGTAGACGTCCTTACTATCCAAAAGCCCATGTTCTTTATCTTCTGGGATAATGACAGAGCATCCCCCATACCAGAGGGGCAAATATCCTGAGACCATGGAGATTCCTGTTCAAGAATGAACACTTCCGTTTTTGAACCATTAAGCTTGAGAAAGTTAAAATGTGTCCAATGATAGATGGTAGATACACATATCATAACATAATCCCATATTTCCCTGCAGATGCGTGAATTCTCAGAATAACTTTGGTGTCATGCGAATAAGGAACTACTTTAAATACAAAGACATTGATGGCTCTGGCAAGGGGCGAGAGACAGAACTGGGGATAAGGGGATGTTATGATTCGCAATGTACCCCAATATAGGCCTGGGTAGTCTCCTAACCTTTCACCTACATTTACCCTGCCATTGTACTACATAACGGTTTTGGTGCTGACCTTTTCCCTAGTTAGGTACTGCATAAATGTCATGTGGTTTTCTCCAAAAACTAGCCTCATTTATTATGCATGAGGATTCTCAGAATCACAGCAGGATTACCATCTTCTGCATAATAACTGTGTATAAGGTTCATTACTATGTTCATCCTCGGCCAACATGACACAGCAAGGTAGAACCCTTGAGGGTACTTTTTGGGTACATAAGCACCATATCTTTGCTGGGGCAGGCAGAGAAGAAATAGCGGTATGAGTGAGAGTGAATGATCCGTTCTTTTCACAAATATTCTACACACACAAATGTTTTGGGTACTGTTAGTATGCGACAATTAGCCGCCACGACACGATTATGCACAAATTTTAGAGTGTGATATAGACCTACGAATGAGCATACGTTACGCATATGGTACTAGCATGCTTGTTGCTGTGTCTTATCACCCTCGGGCATAATTGGCACAGAGGGTGACGTCACTCTTCACTACATGTGTTTTTGGATACTGTATACATGCTAAAAACAATGGTGTGTTTCTTTGTCTTGTCGTTATCTTTATCTTTTTACAGATGGAGTGATCTAACGAAACCTAAGGTTGTGACAAATAAAGGAGCAGCTTTCTGCCCTTTTTATAATTAGTATAAGGAAATTCCCATATTGATATCCTTCAGGGGGGACAACGTTATCGCCCTGAAGAAAGTCCTGCACCACTTTTTGGGCAACAATTGGACTGAAACATGTTGGCTTTAGGGTCCTAGGACCACAATATCCCAATGACCCTATTCTTCTCTATTTTAATATCCCTGACAGATCCAAGAATAAAGGGAAACCGGGATCTGCCAGTGGATTTTTAATCTTTATCCCCCTGGCCAAACATTTCTTCAAGAGCTCCCTGCAATATGGTCGAGCCCACCCCGACTTATAGGCGTCGGAGTGTCCCGATGATGAAGCATGACACCACTAGGGTGTGTGAGGGAATATAAAACAAAAGGAGTTGCCTCCTTTGCCACTTCAGAGTGGTGTAAAATCTAAAGCTTCATTTAGGGATATTCCACCATTGGTTATTCAGTATCTGTTTGTATTTAACAACCGAGTTACACGGTTAGGATAATTGGGGAGTACTTTTTTGTGGATCAGAGAAGAAAGACTTCCATGCTGACATGAAACACTGAGGTCCCTGCAAGCAGATCCTCCAGCACGCAGTGGTCTGACATCCCTCGGGGGGGTGTCCAACTCGAGACCAAGACGGAGTTCTTCATTCTCTCACTTCAGGTAATGGGGTTGGCTTTATACTAGGAGGATTCTTGGCGATACACCTACATTTATGCTAGGTATACTTAGGTACATCTAGTTAGGGTTAGCATCGTAGGAGTACGCAGTATTACTGTCATGTTTTTATATGCCTGCATATATTCATTGTTTTAGCACTATGGTAGAATTCTATCATCTATTTACTCTGTTGGTGCTCATAACCGTATATATCTGTTTCTGACTTATGGCTGTTGCAGCACAAATATTTTACAGTAGAATGATGCTGGTTTAATAAATGCTTATTGAAAAACTACCCCTTCGTTTATTCTGTGTATCCCTCTGAGACAAAGTAAGCACGAGTGAAACGTACTGTACTGTTTCCATGATCCCTGAGGGGACACGGTTGTCATGTTCGATAGTTGCCAGAAACTATTTGCTCCTTGGTAAGAGGGGTTCATAGTGGCATTGTGAGCTAGCTGGTATACAGGTGAACATATCCGGTGGGGGAGTCTGGAATCAGTCTGGACACCAATCCCACAGTTTATGTTGTCTAAACGCGCAGATCCTATACAGATTTATAGGAACTACACGACAGGGAATCTTGATGAAAGCCACACTCAACAAGAATTGACTATGAGCAATACTGGACGAGGTGTAAAAAGTGACTACTGTCAGATACAAAGGATACAACCCACTAGCTGACAGTCACACATAGTAGGCCCGCCTCCTCAAATCACTGGGTCAAGATGGAGGGATCAACCATATTAAATACAGTTGACAGATACGGCAGAATGAGACAGGTGGGGATGCTTTCATTAGGTTCCCATCTGAGCCCACTGATAGTGGGATCTAGTGCCAATGCTGTCTCTAGACCAGGCCTTCGCCCCATTTGGGTACTATCTAGCAAGTGATGGAATTCAAACAATCTAGTAATTCAGTGGTCAATACATTTCTCGCCAATCTTGACAATGGCCAAGAGGAGGGAAATTGGCTTAAAGCTGGTTTCTACCAAAGGATCGAGGTTAGGCTTTTTCAATAAGGTTAGATCTCAGTCTCTTTCCATTTTAAGGGCACTCACCCTGATGTAAAGGAAGCGTTTAGAATGGTCATGAAAGTGCATTTTACCTCTATGTAAATCCAATTGTATTTCCATATGCAAAAAAACCCTCGCACCACAGATTTGCAAAGAATTTTTGTCGCAAAAAATGTTTTTGTGACAAAAAGGTCTACAACCTGAACTTTAACTGTGGCTGTTCAGATGTGGGCAGACTGCCTCCTGTGAGCCGTAAAGGTTTCATAAGGCAATCCCACCTCAGGGGAGACGCACCAAAGTCTTAATAAGCTAGTAGGAAAAGCCCTTTTGTACGTTGCAAAATACTGCCTCACTTTGTTTGTAATTCAGGCATCTAATGAGGTTTTGGTGTAATTTATTTATCATTATTTATGAATAACACTGCTTGCACATAGATCTAAGAAAAACATGTTTAAATATCATGCTTCTAAACTAGAATAAGGTGAACAACCCAATATCTACGTGACTAACAACTAACTCTGGGTACCTATGAGTAGCATGCTACTCGTGGTAAATGTGCTAAGGCGTGTCGTCAGGGGAAGTAAGAGCTATATAAATGGCAATACAATACGGGACACTGCAGTAGCTGACGTCAGGAGGCAGGGAGTTTGAACTGAGGGGATGGAGGAAGTCAAGAGATCTGATCTGAGAAGATGCACAGGGAGGTTTAAATATATCCAGGAGATTCAGGTTGGAAGATAGACAATTTTTTGCTCGGATGTCAGTAGGGTAGTCAAGGGAAGTTATGTGAACTGCTTTGAATATAAGTGCGAGTATTTTTTGTAAAGTGTGACGGTTTTGGCTGAAGTTCTAATGAAAAAGCAGTGTTGAGGGAGCCCCACAAGTAGGTTGTTGCAGTAATCTAATTTACTTAGCACGTGCAAATTGGTTAATACTTTGGCAGTGTGGAATAGGACAGATCTCTATATTTTCCAGATGCTGAAAACCTGATAGATTGCAGCAGACAAAACAACAGTGATAAATGAGCCCATTAGAGATTTTTAGCAGAGGAGTAGACAGTCAAAATGTCAGGAATTAAGTAAATGAGACTGGGTGGAGAAATGGGTGTTGGTGAAGTAGGGAATTATAAGACCTCCAGTTTTGATGAGTTAAGTGTTAGACCTGTCAGCCTTCGAGTGGTCTTCCCCCACACTTTTTACCTTCTCCCTTCCTATTTTGCTGAAATCATTTTTGTTGGCCTTAGGACTCTGTACGCTTTACCACTACTAATCAGTGCTAAAGTGCTTGTGCTCACTCCCTAAAACATGGTAAATTAGCTTACATCTAGAGTTGCCACCTGGCCGGATTACTACCAGCACCACCGTTATTTTAATGTCCCTGCTGGTACAAAAATAAGCAAAATCACCTAAAGCCGGTGTTTTTAACCCTTATCTGTGCATACTTCAAACAGCAAATATGAATAGTAAACACTTTTAAATGTGTTATAGAGCTGTGTTAACGATCTCTGCCTAATAATTAAAGTAAACACTGACAGGAAAGTAATGTTACCAATGAATACATTAGAGTTTAGTTACGGTCCGATTTAGTGTCATGTCCAGGCCTTTGAACGCTCTAAAAACTACAACAAATGGTCGGTATTTTTCTTTTGGAAAGGTGGCAACCCTACTTACAACTGATTGGCTAGTTTAATTTACCTATAAGTCCCTAGTAAAGTGGCACACCATATACCAAGGGCTGGGAAATGAAATGCTACTAGTGGGCCTGCAGCACTTATTGTGCCACACACTTACATAGCCCCTAAAACATGTCCCAGGTCTGCCATTGCAGCTTGTATGCAGTTTTAGACTGCCAATTCGACCTAGCATAAAAAACCCTTTCCAGGCCTAAATCTCCCCTTTTATTACATATGTATTACCCTTAGGTTGACCCTAAACAGCCCATAGGGCAGGATGCATTGTAATTAAAAAGTTGGACATGTACTTTAAATTTTACATATCCTGGTAGTGGAAACTTTCACTACTGTGAGGCCTACCTCTCCCATAGGATAACATTGGGTTACCTTATTACATTTGATAAGTGCTAACTTTTGTTTGAGAGTAGGTGGAAATGTCATGTTTAGTATCTAAGGAATTGTAATGTAAAGCCCTTTTGAATGGTAAAGTCAGATTTTAAGTCGCAATTCTGAAAATTCCACTTTTAGAAAGTTAGCATTTTCTTGTCATAGCCATTAGGTGCATGCAGCCTGTTTCCTGGATCACATGACTAGGTGTAGTTGGCAGTTGGCCTTTGTGTAGGCCTCCCAGACAGCCACACAACAGCATGAGTAGATGTTGTCAGGATGGGCCATCCAAGGCAGGATGGAAAATGTAGGTGTGCGCAGCCCTACTTGCAATTCAAAGACACTGCCTCAGCTCACACTCAAAGAACTTCACACTAGCCTATTGGGACTATGGACAGACTGGAGCCAGGGCAGGGAGGCAGGACATTTCAGACACTTCTGTGGGAGTGGAGGGGTTCCAGAATTTTTTTCCACTTCAAAGTGGGCACCAGATATAAAAATAGGAGTCTCAGACCCGCTCTTCATTTCACTTCTACACCTGCGGCAGGACTCTCAGAGGACTGCCCTGCCACCTGTGGCCTGCTGTATATTTCTGAAGACTGCCCTGCTGCTCCATGAGGACCACGTTGCTGCCTTACGTCTGCCCTGTGCTCACAGAGGACTTCCCTGCTGCTTGAGATCTGCGCTTCTGCTTGAACCCAATACTCCCAGAGTGACTCCAAAGGCTAGTTGGCTGGCCTCCAGATCTAAACCTCATGGACATAAAAGGTTCCAATATTCTTGAACCCACACCTGGACGCATCTGAGTGAATCCTGACCCTCTAAATGGTGCCCCCCTAGTCCCGAACCCTTGGAAGTGGTGCTAAAGGTGCCAAGATAGCTCAAATCCAAAACTTGATACTTAAAACATTTCCTGCCAAAAAGTGCTCTGAGAACCGAGAGGAGACTGGGACCTAACTGCTCGCCAATCAGCAAAATGTGCATTACCGATTGCGTTGACTTCACTGTAACTCCCACAACGTTCTTCTCCACAGCAGCAAATCCTGTTCAGTGGCTGCTCTATGAAGGGTATCTGGCCTTCTGGAGCCCTCGTCTGATACAGCCTCCAGCTTTGTCCTGCTGAAGATTTTCAACTTCCAAAAAAGAAGACTAATTCCAATCATGGAAATCTTCACTGCGTCTTCGTCCAGTAGCTCCCAGTCGACGACACCTCTTACTCAGACACCGCCAGCTGCCTTGTCCGGCTGAACTTTACCTTCTCAGGCATTTTTCTTCTAAAATTTTCCTTAGTCCGAAGGTAAGCGGACACCATTGTGGGTGGCCATAACTTTCAACTTTGCCCTGGTCTCACGCGACTAGATGTCCGCAGTTTGTGCTTTGATCTCTTAGGCACTATTTTACACTTTAAAGTTTAAAAATCCATATCTTCAGTTCTACTAGTTGGATTTTTTGTCATTTTGATGTCAAATCATTTATCCAAATGTACTCAATTTTCTGAATTTGGTGTGGGATTTTTCTTCTATCATGTTTCCACTTTATTACCGTGAAATCGCAGAAAGGAAATTAAAGTTGGAAAAGAGAAGATTTGCATGTCACTGGCATAGATACAGTAAGAGAAGCCAAGAGGGGAGATGATATCACCATGGGAGGTGGTGTAGAAAGAGAAGATGATGGCCTCCAGACAGAGCTTTGGGAAATCACAACTAGTAGAGATGTTGGTATAGATAGAATAACATCCCAAAACACTGAAAAAGAGCAATCAAAGAGGTAAATGAGATCCATTTTAGGGATAGTATTATTAGGAAGGAGAGTGAAAGTTGTGGCTTGGTGGGGTTTAGAGGGCAGGCTGGCTGCTTTTGAGAAGAAATTTGTGTGTGTTTGTCAGTAAGTAGTTCTGGATCACTTGCCATTTACGAAACATAGGTCACAGTGTAATTCTGGTTTACAACGAGCAATGTTGATATAAAGATGCTTGATACTTTCACAGCGCTAGCTAGCTTCCACCACTCACTCAGTTCATTTACCTTACTTTTCTCATTTTCATCCTTTCTTGGTTTTCCGATGATCTGAGCTTCTACCCTCTGATTTTGGTAGCAGTAGTTGTGGGACTGATGTGCACGGGTTTGTCCATATCCTACACTAAAGGTGGTCTCCAGGGTTGCTCAAATTCCAGGAGTTCTGGTTCTCCTTGGGATTCATCACATAATTATTCTAGCACATGCTGGTAAGTAAACTTTTGTCCACAATTAAACCTGCGTGCTATAGTGATAATTGTGCATTGTACTGTACTCCCAGGTTACGGAGCAGCAGATATAACACAGTGAAGGAACGAGTCAATCCTACATTTCACATTACGTCTGACTTGTAGCAGGAAGAAAAGTGCCTCTCTCACTTTTCCTTGTTTCTTCCTTTCTTTCCCCTGGGGATTGCACCAGAGATCCTTACAAATTGGCAGGAGCAGACTCTGTCAGAAGGGCACCGTTTGCCTCGAACCACCCGCCCACAATATACACTAGTATTAGCGGGTCTTGACAACAAGCTTCTGGAGAGAGGAATGTAACAGGGGTGATCCACTGTATCAAATGCTCTAAAAAATCAAGTTATACAAGTAAAGGTGGGATATGGTTGTAGAGAGCTGAGGAAATATAGGTAGGTAGCAGAGTGAGTTCTGTTACTGGTGATTGGAGGGCATGCAAGTCTGATCAAAATGGATAAGTAGGCTGTTAGACGAGAGATGTATAATAATATGGTTTAAAACTTGATATTCCAGTATTTTGAGGAAGATCAGAGGCAGGGATACAGGGCAATGTTTGAAGGGAATGGTTGACAGTAGGTGTACTTATAAAAGTGGAAGTACTAATGCAGATTTGAAACAAAGTGGGCAGGTTAAAGATAGAAGAGAGGGGTTGAATGTAATTTGCGAGCTAAAGGAAGGACTTGATGATTTTAGTATAGGAATGAGTTATAGTGGTGGTATAGAAGTTAGAAAGTTCTATTCAGTGATGTGGTGGGTGACTAGCGATGACGAAAGAAGTAGATGAGATGCTAACTACGGTTGATAGTTTGTCTTTCATGGTGGCGGCCTTTGTGGCGACAAAATCCTTGGCAGTGATTTAGGAGCCTGTGATAGGAATGTGTGAGGAGGACTAAGTTGTTGATTGTGCATGCTAGTCTTCGAGGGTGTGGCTGTAGAGCAGTGATATGATTATGAAAAAATGTGAGTTTTGCATTGTTTGAGGGGAGTGTTAATGTGCCTAAAGCTTACCTTTGGGAGAGGATGTGGCATTGCGGCCAGAGCTGCCGACTTTGGAACCTTGGGAACCAGGTTTGAGCTTCGCCGTCAGCTCAACATGCTGTGATTCTGGGATAATCATAATGTGACCTTATTTATATAACTGGTCCTCAGGTAAAGCACTTCAATGCCTTCAGATTGAGTTTGTGGCACTAAAAAAAACTGAAAAAATAAATAAATTAATGTAACGGTTACTATTATCCTGGGCTTTTGTTTACGCTATTTGCCTCAAAGTGCCATCTTTCTTGTTTTAAGTGAGCCAGTGTGATCCTTTGTTGTGGACGTGGTTCAGCAGGTGAGAATGAACGTAAAGGTAGTCTAAATTAAAGGCACGTTAAAGTGTGGTGTCGCAGTATGTGACGTGTTGCAGAAGTGTGTGATTGTTGTGGATATGGTTGAGAAGCAACTCAGGAGAGGGATGACTTCTTGAAATAGAAGAGGACCGGGAGAGGGAGGTAAGTGGATATATGTATAACACTGTGGTCAAAGGAGAAAGAGAGAGAGACGTTAAGCATGTTAGAAATGAATTAGAGGTCCATAGGTTGGCCCTGTTTGTAAGTGAGGAGTGTGTATTTACTAAAGAGTGATCAGACAGATTCTCTTAGAGTGGTCCTAAGGCAGTTATCTAACTTTTTTTGGAAGCAAATATATTTTTGAGAATATGTCACATTAAAACTACTTTGAAGGCAATTCACTTGGGAAGTCTGTGTTTGAGAAAAGTGCATTGCGAAAGTCAGGTTTAAAATACATAATGAACTAAGCACCAGATATTCAGATCAGGAGAGAAGCCTGGAAGGATTGTCTCATGTGAAGAAGGCTTCTATGGTTAGCATGTTGACATGTAGGTATGTGCTGCTTTCATTGGCACAAAGATTATTTTTAAATGTTTTATTGGTCATCAAATAAAACAGTTGACCATACAGACAATTAAACATATACATATAAAATTTAGCATAGGCGTAACACTGACTCCGGGGGAGTTCACTGTTCCTGCTTTATTACAGACGTCGTAAGTTGGAGTCCCAGTAAGGCAGACTCAGCTTTAATTCCTTCCGAGGAAGATAAAACGAGTACCTTATAATTGGTAATAGGAATATCTGCTATTTACAGGGCTTAGTAGTATACATTCAAAACCTCGAGCACTGGCAACAAATACCGTGATGGCAGAATGATGACTAACAGCATAAAGCTTCGAACTTTAAATAATGTAATATAATACACAGCAGGGAATATATGTGCAGAAATAACTGGCATCAGTCTGCAACCAAAAATGGATACACTGTGGCAAGGAAGATTAGATTACAACGAGATATATGCCAAATTTAAATTACATGTACATATCATTAAAATGTGACCAAGTAATTTCATACTTATTTATTAAAATGTCTTCTCACACCTAACGTTTTCTTGGCAGTCTAGCCCACAAACTACTACAAACAGAGGATAATCTTTTGGGCCAATAACAACTTCATTGAGTCTAGCATTGTATGCTGGATTCTGATGTAGAAAGTTCGGAGGCCTACTCAGGAATTACTTTTTTGTTTGATGTAGACACCGGGCCGAATTTCTAAAATAATAAGTGCCAGTGCTCAAAGGTGTCTCAGGAACCCGTGGGTGGTGCTGCTGAATGCCGGAGTTGCTAAATACTAAGGGGCAGATTTACAAGCCCCTTGCGCCACTTTTGCGTCACTTTTAACATTGGAAAAGTGACGCAAAAGTGGCGCAAGAGGCTTGTAAATCTGCCCCTAAGGCTGTTTAGCCTTGATTCCAGGCATGTTTCTTTCTTCTCATCCACCACCACACATCCATAGCCCCTTTATGTTACTCTTTCTGGCTCTTTTTTTTCTTCCCTGCTTTTTCCCTTTGTCATAATGTTTCCTCCTTCTTTCCCCTTTTTTGTTTTGCTCTCTCTTGCTCTGAATTATAGTCTTACGGAAAAATAAGTGCCATTCCCCAGCTGCAACCATCGGCTCAAATTAAATCACTAACTGAATGTGATCTGTGCAGGAGTGGGAGGCAAGATTGTGAGCACTGACGACCGTCAGTAATTGCAGCATGTAGAAGATGAGGTGCAAAAGTGAAGGCGGAGCTTTAAAGGACGCCACATGACACAGTTACAAGATCTGACACGCTGGCTGCTCACAAGAACCAAGCCCGGCAGAGAGGGAGACATGCTCACCAGCACCGTCCCCGCCAACTGGCAGCGGAGACGCTTCGAAGCCACGCAGGAGCCTCCTGACTTGTCCCATTCTGTCGGCAGACAGAAAAAAGAACAGGTGGAATGCTGGGTAAGTACGACTTAAGTACCTCCAGTGGGAGGGAGTGGGGTAGGGAATCCAGCATTCCTTTCATTCTTTTTTCTGTCTGCGAGATAGATATATCTCACTTGTAATGAATGGGACGAGGACAGGAGGGACCTGGTGGTAAGGAAAGATCTACACTGATAGTGTGCGGCCTGAGGATCCTATGATGTCTCACATCAGTCAATAATGATGGTCGGTGATGCTGCCAACAGACCTAACATGATCAGCATTCTCTCAGAGGAAAATCAGCTCTGTCTATGAGCAGGTTGTATATCAGAATATTGAGAACAAAAATATAGTTGGGTATAAATATTGTTGCCTAAGGTTTACAAAAGTATAGTTTTGTAAATAATATTACGCCATAATAGTTATGTCAGGTGATATTTTTGTTATCAGTATTTCGACGTATAATCATAGGGCACCAGAATATCGTGGTCTAAATATCCTCTGACAAAAATATGGTGTCCTAAGTATCTTTAAAAATATATTGCTTCATTGGATGTAGGCTTTCTCATATTGATTTCAATATTTTTGTAAACTACACCGTGCTTTTGTCAGACAATATGTAGCCCATAATAATCTATTACCATACCATACCACATCATACCATACAAGTATGTTGTGCCATACTGTGACTAATAGAATTTTGGTGTAAATTTTCAGGATAACCCTTACTAGTGTCTGTTGAGTGGTTGCTTTTGTGTGCGGCTCTGACTCAACTCTGCAGAAGCTTTTAATACTGGAAGAGAACGGTTACAGCCCAATGGCTGGCGGGTTCTGTAGGGTCCAGTGAGTGAATACTTTTCTAAGAGAAGATTAGTAATGAACTACTGAAGGGCCTGAGGGTGAATTAAGGAGTTTATTGATTTTATTGGGCAATGGGTAGGGTGAGGAGGTCAGTTTAGACTTTGGGTAAGATGGCATCACTGGAAGAGCTGTTTGGTCAACTGCGATGGTGGAGCATGCAAAGTGGCAGTCATTGCTGTGGTGACTTTGGAAGCGGGAGACTGGGATACATGGAGTTGAATTTCAAGGCAGTTTTAAATTTCTTACGCTTTTTGGGGTAGGGCTTCGCACAGACATATATTTATTGGAAAACAAGAAACTTTTTCAGCAAAACAAAAGGATTATTTGTGTGTTAAGAAGTTTTGCAAATAATGACGAGAACCCAATTATAGAGAGAAGAGGATAAAACTCTTACAAATATTTCACTACAACCATAACCGGTCGGTTGAAGCTGCCACAAATCCGCATGATATTTTCATTGTATAAGCAGTCAGCACACATCTGATTCACAGTTTTAATTCTGTTTTATACAACATAGTCTCTCACTTCGATCAAACATTTTAGAGTGTTACATGTAAAACTCAACCAGCTCCCACAATTCACCCCTATCACACTGAAGAACTGATTTTTCTTCAAGCCAGCCATTGCCTGCACCCCAACATACAGGACCAAGATCAAGATCTCTGATAAAACGTGCTCAGCTGCATCAGTAGTTTTACCATACTGACACAAGAAAATGGAAGAAAGAAAAGAATGGACACCATGCTTTCCTCTAAAATGCACACATTATGCAACTCCATCCAGTGGTGCTGGGACAATTTTCAGAGTGGGGGTGCTCCCATCAATGTTACATCACTGAAGTCATAGAGGTTGTGAAAAAGCCAAGAGCTGCACAAATAACTATAGAAAGTATTTAAAAAGAGCCACGCTCATTCAGCAGAACAGTGGTAAGGGTGTGGTATATAGCCTGTGTGTTTTGGAGTGCACTGCTACTAATCTATTAGTAAAGCATGGTGTAGTATCGCAATGCCATTTACAGAGCACATCTTTTCCATTGAAATAGCCTCAAAATTTGCTTCGCATGTGGTTTTACTAATGTGTGGTAATCAAGTTTCAGCAAATATTAATCATTTGCACATCACCAAGTAAAGTGCCTTGGTTCCTTTCGATCATATTAAAATCTTTGTTTCACATTTACAAAAATGTTGCTTTCTTTGTGCTTTCCTTACTGCTGATACATTTGGAAAATAATTGTGCAGCTAATTTTCAGGTATTAAAATGTTGTGTGCTGGAAAAAACCGACATCCTACAGCCTTATTTTTCAAACTCCCTGTACTCCAACAAGATTGTCAGATAGTTCACTATTCATCATTCTCTAACTTTGCAGTCAGAGAAAGAAAAGTAACCAATTCAAATTACAAAAAGGGGACATCAATAGGGAGTACATTTGCCCCTAGTCTGGCCTACCTGTATGTGGCAGACTTTGAAGCAAAACACATATTTTGTGCCACCAATCCATTCATGACCAACATCCTGCTATGGAAGAGGTGCAGTGACGATATCCTGGTATTTTGGAAGGGTGACAGAAACAGCTGCGACTCCTTCACAGAGTGGATTAACACCTTGAATCCCTATCTTACGTTCACCAGCTCCGTCTCCGAAACAGAAATTCCATTCCTCGACTTACTGATCGGCCTGAAACAAGGCCAGTTGGAACCCAAGACTTACCGTAAAAGCACTGACTGCAACAGCCTCCTCTCATTCAAGAGTCACCATCCCAAGGCCCTCCGAGAGAATCTCCCATATGGACAGTTCCTCTGCCTCCGATGAAATTGCAGCGACCTGACCAGCTACCGAACTCAAGCCAAGGAACTTAGCAACAATCTCCTGGTAAGGAGATATCCACCGAAAGTAGTAAGACTGGCAGAGAAGAGGGCACGGAACAATAATAGAGAAGCTCTTCTGGAAGAGAACACATGCACCAAAGATGATGTGATGACATATGTCACCTCCTTTACTCCCCTTTTCAACAAGGTGAGATCCATCATCCTACGACATTGGAGGATCTTGAAACCTGGTGATCTGAGTTTGGAGCACCCACGCTTTGCTTTCAAGAGAACATCCAACCTGAGGGATCAACTGGTACACACCAGACCACGTGTTAAGAGACCTAATACACAGATGACCCTCTGGAATCTCCCACGGGTAACAGGACACCACCCCTGTGGCAGTTGCACAGCGTGCAACTCCACTACCCACTCTACCGTCCTCCAGCTGGGCAACTTCCGATGGTTTCAAAGGCAGCACACTAACTGCAACATGAAAAATTGTATTTACCTGATTACCTGACCATGCAATATGTACTACGTGGGCATGACTACGAGATTAGTGAAGATCAGAATGTGGGAACACAGAAGCACCATCAGATGTGGACGAAGCGAGACCAAAATGAGCAATCACTACAAGGAGGCAAACCATTCCACCACAGACCTAAAATGGACCGTTCTGGAAGCAGATCCTTCTTGGAACACCAGCACTCTCTTCAAACAGGAACAGCGGTGGGTGTTTCGCCTCCAGACAAACAAGAACGGGCTAAATGATGAGATCCCCTGGACGGAGGTTTAATCCAACTTCCCCACCTGCAAAATATCTCCCTCCCATTATAACCAGTCTAACTAAGTATCGGTCCCTCAACTACCTGGACAGGGATGTTGAGAAACCCACCTCCCTTGGCTATTGGGAGCCCCCGCTCAGTAGAGCACTGAACTCCTTGGGGAGGCGCCACACGGGGTTCCTTAGTGCCCCCATACCCTACCCAAAGAGTGAACCTTGCTTATACCTCCACGAAGGGCCCCACGTACAAAGGTACTTTCAACACCGATCATGACAGTAACATCCATTTCGCGGCCCCATCAGTCAAAGTGCCCGTCTGCATCATTGGTAGAGAGATGATGCCCTCTTCCTTGGCATGATACCATCAGGTGCGGCCTGACACTCCCATGACCATCTGAGTAATAACCCCCCCCCCTTTTCCTGGGAAGATACATTTAGGGCTGTGTCTGTGCTCTCCCTGCCAACCTTACAATACATAATTCCCCTGGGAAACAGTACAACTTCCCAGGCCCTATTTAATACCTTTTTGGAGTCTGGACAAGGGTACTAGATCTGGGCTTTCCCTGTTAGCCCTGCTAAATACACCTCTCCCCAGGACCAGACGGGCCACAGAGACCGGTTTCAATACTTTTTATTGTAACCATCCTCACCCCGATGCTTAACTGAGCCTTTTCACACTTTCCTAATACTGTAGTATTACTGAGTGATCACTCGCGACCACTTCAAGATGGCCGCCAGTCATGCACAGTACCGCAACAGAGGCAGTCCAGCGCGCTAGTGTTCCTCCAGCAGGAACTGGCAAAACAAGCTCAGGTCCCCACAGGGGTCATTATCCCGGGGACGCGGAGAGGGGTAGGTGCTGACACGAAGTCCGCACTACGAAACCGTGAGTACTCAGTCCGATCCTTGATCGTCCGACTTTTTTGTCATTTCCCACTTTCCTTCACAACTGACAACTCGCATCTAATACTTGGCACTTGTTACAGGTAGCACGCTTCAACGCGGTTCCTCCGCGTCACCTGATGATGCAAATTTTTGTCCTAGCTTAGGTAAGCGCCATATTCCTGACCCGGTTTTGTGATTAAAAACTGCAGCATGACTATGAATGACACCACACGAGTGAGTTACGAGCACGGTGTCAGGGGGCATTATTCTTTCATTTTCCTCATATGTCATTTCTACAAAGAAACCGTTCACCAATTACGTGCCATCAACCACGAGCACTTTTGAGGCACGCATACTCGGGGGCACTTCTACATGTTAAGATGTGTTTTTTATCGTCTGTGTTTATGATGTCAGTCATCAGAATCATGATGGAATTGTTCTTCTTTTTCTCCCTACAGCGCTACATTCTTAGGGGGGATGTTGTTTGATGCCAGGGGTCTGCTTGAGTGACAGCCTACTTTGTGGGCATATGAAACCGGGCTCTCTTGTGTGTGATACTTATGTGTTTGTACTGTCTGTGTCTATGATATCAGACGCCATAGCCATGATGATTATGGTCAGCCCTTCCTCCACCCAGTACGCTTATGGGGCATGATGTTCTATTACTGGGATATGCATGTGAGCCAGACATTCTTGTGGTTCCCAGAAACGTTCAGACCTGCAAGAGAACAGCCGGGATTGCCCCTGTGATCTACACCTACAATATGGGGCAATTTCACCGGCGACAGCAACCTGCTTCGAGCCACACATCCAACGTTACATACAATCTGTAAAATACTCAGACTAGCAATAGCGCTAGTTTTTGACATTCACGATTTATTGATTGAATTTTCTTGCCCTAGATACATATCCCTGACACTAAGGAGGGAGTCAATCGGTGACCGTGGGTACCAGAGTCACAGTGACAACGTCTCCTGCGGACATCACTGTGGTGGCTCACCTTGTGGGCACTCTACAGCGGTACTCACCTGTGTCTTTCATGCTTTCTGATCCACATACGTAATTGTTTTTGCATTTTTATACGCTCTCTTTGCACCCTTTTTCTATATGGTTGGGGTACCACTACATGGGTCAAGGACTTGGGGACATCACTGGTGGATCTCTGCCTGCTCGACCAGATTTTGAATCTCTTCTTTTCCCTCCCTACAGGTCGGACCCGGAATAATACACACACAGTAGGTAGCACCTAGGGGCACTAACACAGTTTGGGGTAGTTTGTCCGCCTTATATATGTTTTTTTGTCCTGATGAAGCGCAACGGGTCCCTATGACCAGTTGAGGCGCGAAACATGTTGACTCTTTTTTGAAGGAAGACTGTGGTTAGGCCCCTCCCCTGAGACAGTAGGAGACTTCCCTTATCCAGTCTCAGAACCCTGACTACCAGGGTTCCTTTCAAACCCTAAGGTAGCACCCACCTGCCATAGGTTTTTATCCCTGGAAGGGTAGTCCCCTCATTAAAGTATAGTGCAGGATCTCCCTTACCAGTTGTATTCCTTCGTTTCACACTCCACCACTTCACGTTACACACCACCTCACCCGCACTGATCATACGGCAGCCTCTTAAAAGATCTCTGCCAAAGTGACCCTTCGGGGGACCCGTAAGGCATTGCAGCGCCGGCCCGATGAGGAGCACAGCCCTATGATGAAGCATGACATCCCCTAGGGGATGTGTGAGGGCACCACAAACAGTCTCACTGACTGTCCCTATTCAGTACTCTGACCCAGGCACTGTCCAACTTTTGAGAGACTATGCCTCCCACTCTATCCTTTCCAGGAACATTAGCTCCTTTTTGTAATTTGAATTCTATATAGGTGCACGGGCTTTTGGACCTCATAATCAAGCTCCCTGTCCCCCTGTACCCCTTCCTCACTAGCAAGGGGTCCTTCTTGATACGAAAGAAAAGTAAATACCAATCTCCATGTTAAAATAATAAGCAGCAATTTGTCAGAAGACGTCGCCTGGCATTTGACCTCTGTCTTTAAAGGCACATCAGATATGACAAGATAAAAACATAAGTTAAAGGCACCTTTATTGCTGATTTAGCTTCTGAACTCAAGCATGATTAATTTGGGGGAGTGCTGCAGCACCCTACTTCCAGTGCCTATGACTTCATTTCATTTGAGATCAGGCAGACCTCATCCCTCCTTGTAAAATAACCTTCCAATTGCTGAGCTCTCCAAGGAGTACCTCAATTCTTCCCCACCTTCCATCGGCACTGCTGCCCCAATCCAGTGCCTCCTCTTCCCTCTCCCCTTAGTTCCAGTGCTTCCTTGCCACCACTGCTGCACTTCTATCCCTATTTTCCATGCCATGCTCACAGCTCAACCTGAAACCCTCTCCAAACCTGTACTGTCCTTTACGCTCTTGTTGTCATGGTAATCCCCCTCTCTCACCCATTGTGTCAAGCATCCCACCTCCCGCCCATATTGTACATGTCCATCTTGTACAGCACTTTACTTTGAAGCGAGGTTATCACTGCAAAGTTCACATGCATGAATACATCCATGCATAAGACACCTAGGGATACATACATAGCTGTTCTTTGGCATGTGCGAACTTTGCCACGCCCAAGGCGCAGGTCTGTAGAGGGGCACAGGAGCTGCCTGCAGCAGTCTCTACTGATGTGGTTCCAAAGAAATGTACATTTAAACACTATTTCTGGAGGCTGCTGGTCCCCGTGCCTGCATTTTGACTGCTTTTCTTCTCATGGCTCTCCTTTCCCTTACCCCTGGACCTTCCTCCTACCCCTCCCATTTTTTTGCAACTCACAGGCAGTTAAAGAGGGCGAATGGGAGGGAGCGACACATTTGATTTCACCCAGGGCGCTCTCTGAGCTCTGGATACGGAACAACAAAACAACATTTTATTTAGGGTTTTGCAACTCCTTCCAGGCATTATATCATATCCTCATGAAAATCACAACAGTCTCATTCTTCTATGGTATTTTTGGTGTTTTCCATGCATCACACAAGGTTGAATGAAATAATATAGGCAACAAAAATATTTCGATACCTAAATACTAAGAAAAACTATCGAGAACCAAAATAGAAAGAACGAATAAAAGTTAGAAAACATTGACTCTTTTCAAAGGGTTTAATCGGGGTTCAAACCTGTAAGGTGGACCTGTCTGAATGCTGAAAGTTCTTGGTAAATAATGGTTTCCAGAATGCTTCCCTTGAGAGGTCAAACTTCACCGACATTGGTGCGCTGTTTTGTTGCACGTTGAACCAGATCTACAGAGATTACACATAGTTAAACACTTTTTCGTATGATTTAAAATCATGAATTTACCTGGTCCCACATTTACAGCTATTACACATTTTGTGATCACAATCATAAGCTCATTCGCAAACTATGAATCCTAAGAGCCATTATATACCACTCATATACACTCACGTTTAATAAACAAGTCTAGATATAAAAGGAAAAACAAGATTAAAAGAGACAATGTGAGCAAAATGATGGACTACTTCAGAGGGGGTAAGGATGCTCAGCACGGTTGATCTAATGACAAACTTGTCGCTTCATCTCCTTACAAATCAGAATGGTGCTTACATGTCTTCTACATATTAAAGTGGCATTGTACATAAATCAACGTTCCTGCAGGATGTGTCTCCAATTATATTAATGCCACTTTTCGGAAAGTTGAGTGGTACAAAAGACTTTGCATTCTCAAAGACTGAATTCACAATGCACAACAGCGCTTTGTGATTCGTAATTTCAGTTCTGTATATCAAACCACACATTCTAATTGGAATTGCAAGGCATAAGGGGTTGACAGTAGCGGCTGGTGTCTGTGCTGAGTGGCGAGGCGGGGAGTTGGTAGGAGGCGGACTAACGATTACAACAAAAAACTAATAAAATAAATAAATAAATAACTTACCTGCCCGTCCTGCCGCATCGCCGCACTTACCACCATCACAGACTACCAGAATCCCCTGCAGCCAATCTCATTCATGAGAGCAGCATCAGGATTGGCCTGAGCCCCCTGGATTTGCGCTCCCAAGGAGACTGGTAGCCTGTGACTTCTGTCTCCAACCCAGCAATGCAGCTGGGGTTGGAGAGAGCTTCAGTGCCCATGACGCTTTGGCCAGCCTGGGTAGCGGGCTAAACCGTCATGTGCACTGATCATAATGCCCACCACTCTCCCGCCATGACTGCCCTCTCCCCCGCAATGGGCCCGCCCCTAAGACTCGCCTGGGAGAGAAAAATAAAATGATAATAAACCTGATTTATTATCATTTTATTTTTCAATGTTTGAAGCTGCTGGTGGGGAGGCGACGCTCCCCTACCATAGCGAAGGAGCTGCCGCCTGGGGTGGAAAAGCGAAGTCACCCACCCTTGTAATTCACAAAGGTATGTATAGGTGCTCTGAAGGGATGCCTGACAGAACCCTGCATGCATTTCCCGCGCATGCCTTTACTCTGCAGTCCCTACCCCGACTGCGACATTACCACACGTTCCTTTACCACGCAAGTCATTACAACCAATTGCATTAGCGGTGCACTGGACTTTGGAATAGTATGAATTACTATTCCAACTCCAGTCACTGTATCAGTAGGGCAGGTGTTAGACCTAAAATCCAACACCAGTCCAACAACGCGTCCCTGAAAGCAATTCGTTGTTATGACTTGCGTGGTAAAGGAACGCTTGGTAACGTCGCAGTCGGGGTAATGACTGCGGAGTAAGGGCAGGTCATGATTCTGCTTACGGGGTAAAGGATGTTTCCGCTCTGTAGCCATTTTTATTGTCGCAAAGCATGAAGGGGCAGATTTACAAGCCCCTTGCGCCTTCTTGCGCCGCCATTGCGTCACTTTTTTTGACGCAACGGTGGCGCAAAAAATGCGGCCCATTTACAAAGTGACGCATCTAGGGAGATGCGTCACGTTGTAAAGCCCTGCGTCACATTATACCTGCGTCAGGTATAATGCATGCAGGGTGGGCGTTCCCACGCAGGAAGGCCTCGTAAAAGTGACGCAGTGAAATCTACAGGATTTCACTGCGCCACTTTTAGGACGCCACTGCGTCAAAACCTTACGCCTGCTTGAAGCAGGCATAAGTAGTGACGCAGTGTAGTGGGAATAGGCCTCAACACGCATTGCTGGAGTTGCGTCGTGCTTGCGACACGACTCCAGCAATGCGTGACTTTTCCGCCAACAGATGCTTCAGAATTTCTGACGCATCTGTCAATCCTTGCGCCATAGTGCGCCGTATTGTAAATACGGCGCATCTATGGTGGCGCAAGGGTTTCTAAGGGTGGCGCAGGGAAAGTGACGCATCTATACAGATGCGTCAATTTCTTGTAAATCTGCCCCGAAATGCTTAGCAAACTGCTGAGGACAGATGTTCAGCATTCGCAAAATGAAAGCTGTCTATGTTTGACAACTTGCTCTCCGACTGTACAGGCTGTACACATCAGAAGGAGCAGAGAGTAGTCCCACAATCTACTGCATGCACTCCCCGATTTGAAGATTAGAGTGTGCCGCTTTTTGTGGCATTGTGACCCCTGTCTTCTTAAGGAACAAGGATCACAGTGCCAGCACACTGCAGTTTGAATGTTGGGATCACGGTCTGGTATCCTATGCAATCCTTCATCTCAGCATTGACATCTTTTCACTAGGGGTTGCAAACCAATTCCTGCCTCATTAGCATGCCTGCGGCAGGAGGTTTGTGACGCTTAGCGAAATGTCTATTTGCAGCTCACGGGTTATGAGGATCCCTTGCCCCACAAAGCGAGAGGATAGTCAAAGCACAATGGAAAAAGTGCGCTGCAATCAGCCTCTTATGCGAATCAAGCGATGTATCTCTTTTTCTATTAAATGATAACCTGTTCTGTTTTTCCTTGCATAGTTTTTAAGTAAAGTTTTACATATATAAAACAGGTAATATTTAATGCACTCAAAATAGATTTCTGCCATAAATTTAAAAAAGGGGTATTTGATTAAATATAAGGGACACACAACTATGTTAATCCCTCATTTCAACACTTTCACCTACAATAAAATCGTTCTTATTCCTAGTTTTTAGAAACTTTAGAAAATCTTTAAAAAAAAATCCCAAAAAAGCCAACTCCCATATTACAATTAACCAATTGGAGATGAAAGCAGCAATTAACACCTGAATAGCCTGAAGAGGTTAAGTAATTGGCATATACAACCCATACAAAAATCAGGCCTAACCTAAACTAACCTGATCCAACCTCGTTTAATATAACCTAACATAACATAAAATAACATCACAATATAACATGCACCATCTGCTGCCTATTTATCAATCAGAAAAACGCAGTACATCAAAAACCTGAAATGGTATGAATAATCTACTGAACCACAGCCTATCTTCTCGAAGTATCGGTCATCAAATAGTCACAATAGCGACTCAGCCTCAAAGCTAACACAGTGTGGCTACTCACCTTCTCCAGCACAGCTGTAAAACCATTAGACTTTATCATTGAAAGTATCCTCATATTTGCACCTCTTGTCAGCAGGATAACCCACTCTGCTAGCTTCCATCTATTCCAACTAAAATGAACCTGCTCTCTAATGATCAGTTGAAGACAGCGGCACCTGCACTTGTCATATCCAGGAATGAAGCATGGAATGCCACCCTGACTGGCTTGCCAGTGAATAACTTGATACACAGTACTCCATTCTCCAGCCCGATTAATCAAAGACAAAAGGAAATTTAACCTCATCGCCCAATTCCTGAGGGATCTTCATTGTCTGTTCCTAGAAGCTCAAGTAATGACCAGAGTGATTTTTTCCCTAACTAGCAGCTAAATGCCAGACAACTCTTCCATTGACCCTGCTTAGGGAATGTTGGACTAAGCACTTCCTGCAGGGTCATCATCAAACTTTTTGCCTTCACCTATCTGTTTTCTGAACCCGTTTTCGTTGGCTTTTGGGACTCTGTGCTCTTTACCAGTGCTAACCAGTGCTAAAGTGCCTGTGATCGCTCTTTAAACATGGCAAAATTAGCATACACCCAATTGGCACATTTAATTTTGTTATAAGTCCCTAGTTAAGTGGCGCACTACATGAACCCTACACTACATGAGCCCTTGCTTGTAAATTCAATGTTACTAGTGGGTTTGCAGCACCTTTTGTGCCACCCACTTAAGTAGTCTTTTTAAACATGTCTCATGTCTGCAATTGCAGCCTGTATGTGCAGTTTTAAACTGCCATTTTGCTCTTGCAAAATAAACCTGTATGCCAAGCCTAAACCTTTCTTTTTAATACATGTAAGTCACCCCTAGAGGGCAGGGTGCAGTGTATTTAAATAGTTGAATATGTACTTGTAAGTTTTACATATCCTGTAGTAAAAACTCTTAAATTCGTTTCTCACTACTGCAAGGCCTATCTCTTCCTTAGGATAACATTGGGTTACCTTATTACATTTAATTAGTGATAACTTTCAATCGGGAGCAGGTTGAGATATTGTCTAAAGAATTGTAATTTAAAACCCTTTTTAATGGTAACGTTGGATTTTAAGTCACAATTTTGAAAATGCCACTCTTAGAAAGCTGGCATTTTCTTGTCCCAACCATTTGGTGGTGCCTGCAGCCTGTATTATGGATCACATGACTAGGTGTAGCGAGCTGGTGTCTTACTACCAGACAGTGAGACAAAGGGGAAATAGGTGTTGGCAGGATAGTTCATCTCTGACTAGAAGGGGGAAGGAGCTGTCACCTGCCACACGTGCACATCACAAAGGCTCTGCCTCATCACATTCAAAAATGGTTTCACGTTAGTCTTTTGTGCCCCTAGACAAGCTGGGACCAGGGCAGGAATGAAGGAAATTCCAAACACCTCTGGGGGTGGAAACCTCCAGAACCTTCTCCTTCTTCAAAGCTGGCACCAAGTATAAATATTGAACCCTGAGGCCCAACTCAGGACTGCTGTGCTGCTCTGCTGCAAGAAAAACTGCTACTCTGATGGCCTGCTACTCTGCTGCCCTGCTGCCTTCTGCCCAGCTTCCTGAGTGAAATGGACTGGACCATCATCTTGATCCAAGGACAACCAGAGTGACTCCAAGAGCTAGTTGGCTGGCCTCATGATCAGAGCCTTTGGGACAGAAAAGGCTGTAACCACCATGAACCCTGCACCTGGACTCTATCTGCTGAGACTGTTGCCCCCCAAGTGGTGCCACCCCGGTCCTGTCCCTTGGAAGTGGGCCTGAAGGGGCTCTACCAGCCCTGCTGTGGTCTTTTGGGCAGAATTGACACAGCACCATGCATTTCCTCATAGCTGCGCATCTGAACTGGCACTTCAAAGCGCATCCTCAGCGCTGGACCTCGTATCACAGCCCACAGCTCCTCAAAACCGCCGCTGCGTGACACATCCCCAACACAGGACTACGTATCACAAGCCCTAGTCGACGACCTCCTCGACGATGACGCAGGTCCTCACATGGTAAGTCTCATTGACAACTTTATCAGAACTGCCACTGTGTGATGCATCCTCAACGCAAGACTTTGCATCGCCGCCACAGCTCATCGGAACTGCCACTACGTGACGCATCTTCAATGAGTGATCTAGCAACACTCTGCAACCAGAATCTAAGAAACTTTGTTCAGCTGGCCTAACTTGGTCCCTGTGTCAGATCCGCCCTCCTTTGCGGTTGACCTGAACTTGTGACTTTATCCAGGTTTGGTGCTCACCATGCCATTCCAGTTTGGACCCAGCCATATGCAAATCAGTCTTGACCCTGCTCCCCATGGGAACAGTCCAGCACGAACTGCCAGGCCAGGTCCTCCTTGGACCGTAACAAGCATCCTGGGACCAGTTTCAGGATATCACCCCTCATCAGCCAGGCTAGCTTGAATCCAAAGGCATAGTAGCATGGGACCCGGGGCTGGGCTCGGGGTCAATAACTTGGTTTAAACACATCAAGATTTGGATGTACAAGTTGGGCCTACATAAAGCCTGGGACATTTTTATTTGGTACTCTGACAGGGAGGTTTTTGATTTTAAGTGTAACCTGGAACTTGAAATTCTTTTTGGAACGAATAGAACCACCTCAAGCTAGATCCATCTTCTTAAAGTTCATATATGGGATCCTGCCTGTGAATAAATACAGAAGCAGGTGGCGAGAGTGCATTGTCTCACCTACCTGTCCGGTATGTAAAGCAAGCCCTGATTCTGAAGAGCATTTTTTGTTTTTCTGTCCCTCCTATCATAAACGGAGGAAGACTTGGATAATTCCTATTTGCTGCATTTTGCTCATATAACACCTCACGGATGCCACTCGCATATTAAGATCACTGAGTGGGTTGTGTTCACTGGGTATAGATATTTACTGTTTGCTTGAAGAGAAAGATGCTAAGTTTTAAAAATTGGATCAGTATTTTCTTTTTAGTATAGAAGATTAAATGAACACATGTATTATTATGATCTTAATGTCATTTAAAAGAAGGAGGAATGATGTATTTTGTTTAATTCTAAATTAGGATGTATGTATTTGTGATTTTATGTGTGTATTTTATGGGGCATTATCCCCGAAATAAATAAATGAAGTTAGTTAAGTAAATGAGAGGCTGTTCTAGTACTCATAGCAATCCCCAGTATGCCCCAAAGTATAGTTACTAAAATTTTCAGCTCTAGCTGCACATGCGTCTCTCATCTGAGGGAACCCCTACCATTAAAATTGTTTAAGAGTGGGTACTAATCCCTTATAGGAGTCCCCTACTACAAGCCCTATGTGTGTGACACACATAGATGTTCACAAGTTTCAGAGTATAGAGTTGCCCATAAGATCAAACGAATTCTTCAGCATACACACTCATAGGGGGTCATTTAATGTTCAATGGTCTCTTCCAATTTCTTTCTCTGGCATCCCAGTATGCATTTCTGTCCTTTTCCACATCCTCCTGAGGCTCACAGAGGAGTATTTCAAATGGTGGCTGGTCTCAATAAGTCACTCTCAGAGGATGCAGGAGGATGCAATTTGCACTCCATTTCAATCCGTGAAGATCTGGTACAACTTAAATATTGCAGAGCATCTCCTTAGGGAAGAGAACTGTGAGGGCACACCTCACATGTGGCATCACAGAAGAGGGGCACTGCAACATACCTGGCTGCATAGGCACCATACAGAGCCAGGCTACCTCAGAAAACAATCTCTCTGTCCAGATACATGGCACCTTAAAAGAAAGATCGATCCACACTTATGGAACCTCATAGGTGGGATACTGATCCCAAGCATATGGCACCTTAGAAATGGCAGTATGCCCAGACACATGACACAGAGAAAGGGGCACTATATCCAAACATGTGACATCTCAAATGGGTACCATAGCCAGACACATGCCAGAAATATAACAGCTCAGCTGGTGACACCATACCCCAATACATGAAACTTCCTGAACGGTCACCATTTTCAGAGACATGGCACCTTGGAAGGTGTACTGTACTCTGACACACAGCACTTTTGAGGAGGGTCAATATCGTTGGATAAATGGCGCCTCCTAAAGTGGTACTTTTCAAACTGCACCTTCACCCATCAGCCTTCATTGCTGCTCACCAACAGAGATGTTCCTGCGATCACTCTGGCCACCATTTGGAGGATGACTGTAAGGGATGAAGTGCACAGTCAGGAAAGACCTGCATGTACTGCTTTTCCGCAGTCTAGATGAGACAGCACTGATGCTTGCTGTGCTGTCCTAATGTCTGTTGCGAGTACGGAGGGTTTCAATTTTTTCAGTAGAGGAAGTTGAAAGTAGGTAGATTTTATCCGTTTGTTGATGTGTTCTATCATATTCAGTTTTTGATCAATTATAAAACCAAGATATTTGGACTAGGGAATTACGAAGGGAGAGATGCCCAGTGGTGACAAGGCTTAAGCCATTCTTTACCTGGGGGAAAGTCAGAGTGAGAGTTCTGTTTTGTGGGGCTCATTCGCAAGAGGAATGGGCTCACCTAACGTGTTAATTTAGCTAGTGGTATTTTCAAATTGACTACGCTGGCCAGAATAGGTACTCTTAGATGTAGTTGTGTATTGCCTGTATGTTGGTATGAGAACACATTTTGCCTAGTAGCACAGACACACAGGGTTCCAAAAGCAAGTTGAAAGATGAGTTGAAAAAAATGAGCTTGTGGTAGTGTGGGAGATTTAACGGAGTTACATTTCACAAGTGGAGATCTTGCAGCTAGAAACGATTGTAATGATTTTAAATCTATAGCATCAATAGCCATTTTGGATGACAGAATGTGTGTGAGTGAATAATGACTGATGCTGTCAAAAGCCATCATAAGATTAACTAGGAGAAGTAGGCAAACATCATGCTGATCCAGAATTCTAAGTGTGGTATCTAGTATTTGCAGGCTCACTACCTTTGTGTTATGTTTGGGACGGAATCTCAACTGAAGTGTGTTTAATTGTCTTTCTTGGAGATGTGGGTCAAAAGTTGTGACGCAACAGCATTCCCAATGATCTCCCCTAGGAATGGTAATTTAAATACCTGTATGAAGTTTGTTAGTTGTTGTGTTCAAGGCTTGGTTTCCTGAGGAGGGGGTTGCTTTGACCTGAATTAAGTGATGAGAAGAATATATCTGGTTGAAGTGAGTAGTTGGTGATTTTGAGAAGTTAAGATGAAATCTCCTCTGCGTATGTTTAATTCAATGTGGCTGGGATCAGGACATAAGATGGAGGGTTTGTGGATGGTATGATATCCATAATTACTTGAAGGTCTAGTAACTATTTCTTCTGTGCACCATAACCTCCACAAGAAGATGGCGTTGGCAAAGGACAGAAGATCCAGTTCAAAGTGAAGGATTCCAAGGTTTGTGAACACGTAACCCCGCTATCGCCCAAACACCTCCAACCTAATATGGAGGTCAGATTTGCTGGCAGAGAAAATGTCAAGCAGACACCAACCTGCAATGGAAAGGGAAAGAAATCTAAGCAAGTAGGAATAGAGCGAGGACTTGAAAATGGGCTCGTAAGAGTCTTAATGCCACCATAATGCAAACAAACGGCCTCTGGATCTTACATTGTGCTTACAATTGTTGTGCTCACAATAACGTCATAAATCCAAACAATGTTGTACATTAATATGATAATATCAGTGAAAACAAAAATTACCCTAAGAATCCCATTAATCACATATGCATTTGCCCATCTTAGAGGTATATAGTGTTATGTACATGTTTTCAGAGTAATGAAGCACATGGGTTGACTCCTATTAAATAGCTATTCATCTCCTTGAAGGGAAGTAAGATTGTAGTTTAAGCCAAGAGTAACAGCATGCATGATGTTAGCACTGAGAAACCTTAAACATGCTGCTGTGGCTTTAGTATACATAAATATGTCGAAGCAACAGGCAAATCACAGCAAATCCAATTTGCACAACATGTATTTTCCATGTGGTTATAACAATCCACAATCTCAAATAAGATGTAAACATGAAGGTTTAAATAAAGTCTCTGTCAAAGGGAGTCTTTCATTTGCAGTCGGCAGAGTCCTCGGCATTTAAAATCGGAATAATTAGCAAGTATGGGGCTCGTATAATTGATTCTTTCAGTGCAACCTTAAAAAGATCCGAAATCGTTGCTGTCTCTTAAGTACATTTCAGGAACAAACATGCTAAATAAATCTACCATACAATTGCCTCTTTCGAATACGAGAAAGTTCTCACTGGTTCAGCACATTCATAAAAGAACAGTCTCTGGAATTAAACGAATATTTGGAATCATTTGAGTCTACAATATGTAAATGCAGACAGAAGCCACAAGAGCATTTCCATATAATAAAGGTTCTGATTGTTTGGCTACGGGTTAAAGGTCACCCTCTATCGCAGATGTTTTTCATACTTCAAATATGTGAACCTGTTGGCCAGCGTCACTGATACAATAAGGAAACAATGGGCTTTTCTGATGCAAAAACAATGCCGTTATTAACCAGAAAAGATAAATAAACTGCTCATGTATGAAGTTATGAAAATAAAATCCAGTACAAATTCCACAGCTGATAGTGTGGGTTTCTATTAATGGCCTTCTTTTCAAAATCAAAACTAATGACACCTATAGAACCCATATATATATTACAGATGTCATTCACGTCTGCAGAGTTAAGGTTTACACAACACGGCATTTAAAAAGACGTTTTAGCATTGTCATGGCTTTGCTGCACGTTATAAACTTGCACCTAACTTTGAAGATTAATAATGCGAAATTCAAGCCTTCATCCTTCCCAATTTGTTGGAGATTGATCAAAGTGAGGAAAAGATTTAAGGAGTTCCAGAAATAAGTGGATTATACATTTAAGATGGAACTTCCAATAAGCAATTTTAGCCGTGCATGGCAAAAAAGACTTTGGCCTGATTACGATGTCGGTCGGAAAGCCTCTGACCGCTGGTCGGAGGCTTTCCGACCAACATGGTAGGTTTAATGTCCGACCAGTGCGACCACCATATTATGAAGACGGCGGTCGCAGTTTAAACTGGCGGGGGAATCCGACACCGTTTCGACGGGCGCAGGAGCCTGTTATGTCGGGACAACCAAGTGACAGCGTCCAGACATACGATTTTGCCGCCCGTACCTGCGGCATGTGTATTCAATGACGCCACGTGGTGTAGGCCCCAAATAACAGACACACACACGTATGCTTGTTATTGTGCGCTCGTCCGGCCGGGAACTAACTTCTGCCTCGCGGCCATGCCTATTTATTAGGCTCTGCCCACCTGGCGTGGGCTCGACCACAGAGCTAACACGTTGTCATGGTGAGCCTCTGTACACCCGCGGCACTGAACAAACAATGCGCCCGACTCCCAACAAATATCGCGATGAGCGATATAACAGAGCCCATCGGCCAGTCGGAAAACGCCCGGAATCCCTTAAGGATGGCATTTCCGCCATCTGGATTATGATGTCGGTTTCCGACAGCCAATCCATGTTGGCCTCTCATACATGGATTAGCTGTCGAAAACTGACTTTGGGGGCCCCTAGTGGGGCCCTCTTCCCCCCTGGCCCTCCGCATTTGGGCCTGGGGGGCACCTATGGTGAGGTGCCTGCCACACAGTGTAGGGATGTTTACAAACTTCCATCTTTCAATGGGAGCTTGTGCTGCAGGCAGTCTCGTCCCACCGCACAAGCTCCCATTGAAAAATGGAAGTTTGCGACCGCACCATGTGTGGTTGCATCCTAATGGGGTTGTCAGAACTGCCGACCTATGGTTAGGCGGTTCCTTCCCCGAAACGGTGTCAGTCGGAGGCAACTCCAACTGACATCGTAATTAGGCCCTAATGCAAGCAGCAAGCACTCAGCAACACAGCATCAGGCAACAGTCTTTATGGGGGTAATTACCCCCGATCTGACCCCAGGGTTTTGTTTTATACAAATATGGGGCGGGGACTGCCCAGAATGGGCATGGCCATACCCTTGCCCCAAGTAACTGGGGCAACAGTCTTTCTGCCACTCTGGGGGGGAGATGGAATAATTGCCTGCGATCTGCCTCTGGGAGGCAGAAAGTCCACTAACACAAGAGAAAGTTAAAAACATATATACATAGGGATGGGGCTGCCCACCATAGACATGGCTATCCCCCCACTCCACCTAAAGGAAGGATAGCCATGTCTATGGTGGGCACGCCATGTTTTACCATGGCGTGGGACGCTGTGATGCTGAGGGCTTGCTGTTTGCACCAGGGACTGCAAAACCCATACCCCACTGGTCCTAGGGGGAGGAACCAGGACTCAGCCGCCTCCTACTGCTGACGCGCTAGCAGGACTCAGCACCTCCTGGTCTACTGTGGCACGAGACGCGCACGTGCCATACCTGGGCAAAGCCCGGACCAATGGCGGGCCCGTCTTGCGCCCATCATCACCAAGAAGAGCCAGGGTGGGGCCATTCCCCTTGGTTTTTGTGAACGTCTGCCCGTACTCTTCCTTATAGATAGCTGTCTCTCTACTGGATTGTGTAGTTTTATTAAGCCCTTGGTCTTGCATTGTAAGGCTTGGAGCATAACGTGTCATAAGCTCTTCAAAACATTATGCCCCCCCCGCATAAAGGTACTGTGCTTTGTCCAGTGTTGGCTGTTACATAAGAGCGGGGGCTCTAGCAGAATCTGGGTAAATGGGAAAGCAGAAAGCTCTGCCGGCGGTCCCTGGAGCTTTGCAAAGTCACACTCAGACTGCCATTGATAGCTTTTTGTTCAGAGCGGTTGATGTGATCTCTAAAGAGATCCAACTGACAGAAAGAAGACTCTCACTTACAGCTGAAGATCGGTTTTCTCCAGCAACGCCATCTTCTCCCCCACCTTCCTCCCCACTGGGCGTTGTAGCGGGTCCTGATAACGCTAGCCATGGGGAAGACTCTTTTGTCCAACCACCTACTCCTTCTGCTGATAATGGGAGCAGGGACACTGGAGTAAGTGGGGAGCAAGTTTAACTCAGCAATAGAGCGGCTACACCTTCTGCCGAACCGGCACCTCGGGTTAAGCGGAGAAAAGGGTTGATTAAGCCAAAGGTGGGCTCTTCTAAACTTGGTGCTGACTGTGCTAACCAGGAGCCCAGGAGCTCTAGCTATGAAAACCTCAACACTTCGATGTGGGTCTGTGTCAGAGGGCCATTAGCTGAGCTACTTGACTCTAAGCTTCGACCATTGCATGACCGACATACCGCCATCAAGGAATCCTTGGGTAAATCTCTGAGAGGTGAGGGTAACCCCTGAGGTGAATGTAAGGGTGAGGAAAGGGGAATTAGAGGTCCAGTAGTTCAAGCTCCCCTAGCCGTAGTGCCAAGTGAGAGTAGCTTTAGTAAGTCCGTGATAGGAAACCAAACAAGCATTGGAAATACAATAGGTCTTGCATTTGCTTGAGTTAGAGCTATTGGCATTGTAAATGATAACGTCTTTTACCCATGTGTTATTTAGTGTATGTATGTGGTGTGTAGTGGATTTATGTGTGTTGTATTGGAATTGTTAGTTGTGGAATTGTGTGGCATGGAATTGTGTGGCGTGGAGTGGATTTATGTAGTAGAATTATGTGGTATGGTGTGCAGCGGAATTATGTGGATAGTGACTATACAAATATGCAAATGGAGCATGAAATAAGTATACTCTGCAGAAATGCCTTCAAGTACAACACAAAGTGGCTGCCTGTGCTGGAAGAAGATGCTTGCATAGAGAGACTTGACCCACGCGCTATCCAGTTCAATCACCTCGCTTCGGTTTCTCGTAAAAAGATACTTTGCATTATCTTCCGATTGATGCTTTCATCTTTAAAATGTGCTTTCATTAAAGGTAGAAACAATTAACAGGTTGGTGTGTCTGTACATATTTCAATCAAAGAATGGCTGAAAATGCATTTTATCCTCGCGATGTGGTTACAGTGATTACTACAATGCAAGTTGTAACAAGCAACACGAGGGAGGAGGGAGGAGGGAGGGATGCTGGTGGTAATTAAAGCTGGACGGGGTGGGGTGGGGTGGCAGGGGATGGGAAATCAAGCAGAAACAGCTGGGAGAAGGCCGAGGGAAACCGACACAAGTGATGGAATAGCAACAGCAGGGGTGAATAAGGGACTGCAGAGACATGCAAAAAGTAAATAAACAACATGAACATACCTCGGGAAAGAAGCATCATTTTAAAAGGCTTGGGCCTCTGCAAAACATGAACCACTGCTGCCGGTATTCACCAAATGTATTACAAAGCCTCGTAAACCATTTCCTATGGGATGTAAATGGTCTTTTAAAGACCTGTGAAATAGTCAGTCGAGGCTGAGATAAGACTCCAGACACTGGCCATGGAGCCCCCAGCAGCTTAAAGACTGTGTGTGTGTGTTTGTGTGTGTGTCCTGGAAACTGCATCAGCCCAGGATGAGACACACGTGGGGCTGCTAAAGCCTGCTCTAGGGACATATCATACTCCTCAAATGGCAGCAAGATGACAGACTGCCAGAGACGGGGCAGAGGGGGTCATGGAGGAGCAGGGGAACTGTTATGGGATGAAAAAACAAACTGCTGGGAGATAAAAAGGGAATGGGGGGAGTAAGGGCAGCGTGGTCTGTACATCGCAGTGCATTAGCCGTGAACATTTGAAATTCCAGCCAATACATTTTGTTAAATTCCCACATGATAACAAAGTATTATATAACTTTGCACATTTTCTGCTATAAATGCACGCCTTGTCCTATTCCGATACCATCTATATCAACAAGCATTTGTGCAGTGCTTCTATCTGGAGGCTACTTTGTACAACGATAGCATAAAACTGCCTTGACAGAGCCGGAGGCATGTGAATCGGCATCAAGGCAACAACTATGGCAAATTAACATAACAGAGTCAATAACATTACACAGTAAATAGGGCTTGGTAATGGTGTGCTTCTAGGGCGGTGCTGCCGGTAATTGTTGCAATGCCGAGCAGGCCATTAAGAAAGGTGTCAGATAGATGCGGTAGTGTACATATTTGTTTAGCTACCCGAGCATTTGTTCTCGGAGAGGGGGGGGAGGGCTTTGCATACGCTCTCTGATGCCACTTTGTAATGTCCACGCTGTAGAAGATTAGAGTCCGCAACCATCAGTACACATCCCACTGGGAGGCCGAGCGCGATGAAAGTGATCTGGGGCTGGGCAGGTGGCCTGGCCTCTTGCTGCCTCACTCGATGTATACTGAAAGGGTGGGGGCAGGGAAACCCTGCGTTTGTGCTCGGAGGGTGGAGGGAGGGCTCCTAACGTGAAGCGGGAGGGGGAAAGCAAAAAATAATAAAAACAAGTGTTGTAGTCGTAAACAATACAAGTACGGCAAATGAAGCGACTGCAAACCTTTCATCAAGCAGGCGCACGAAGTAAACAAAACACAAACACTTCTCACTACAATCCAAAAACCTGAGCCAAGGCAGGCAAACTAAAAAAAGAGTGCTCACAGAATATCATAAATAACAGAAAGAATAAGAGCACATGTAACAGGGGCAGTCCTCATGGGAGGTTACAAAAGTCCAAGAGGAGGGACTACTAAGCATATTCACCAAACAAAAGCCAGCATTTATGAAGGACAATATGAGAAACCAATTAAAGATGGGTGGTGCTCGAAGCCCATATTGTAGATACAGAATGTCTCGAAGAGACAGTGCGCATGCGCTGCCTATGCAAGCACTAAAAATGACACAAGGAATGCATAACCTATTGTTCCCCCACCTGAGATGGAGGGCAATGCTCGCTCTAGCTCAAGGCCCATGAGGAAGGATAATAGGCCCCCTGAGGCACCCTGGAATCACTCAGGGGGAGAAGCTCTCCCTGTGATTAATTTAGATCCTGATTCCTTTCCATACGTGGCCATCTTAATCAATGTTCCTTGTCTGGCCCCTGGTACAATGGAGTCTACCCTCCAATTAAAAAATAAGGTGATACATTGGACTACATCAAAGTGGGTAACGGGCGTTACTTGCATGAGGAAATTATACTGGTCAGGAGAGTGAGATGAATAGGGCCTCTTCCTATCCAACCACAAAGGAATTGCATCATTATAAACTTTTGCAGGCCTGTGGTAGCAGGAGAAGTACTTCAACAGGCAAGTGTAAATTTGGCTCTTCCAGGGACATAACTGCTGTAGTGTTGGGGCACTTTTATAAACATTTAGATCCCATACTTAAAAGACATAATCAAATACAATCACACAGCAGTGGTCAACACAGGGAATAGGTTTCAGGTTTTATCTGGCCTAGATGATAACGATTGACAGAGGGTGAGAAAATCCATCCTGGGTGAAACTCAGCCCAACAGAGACACTGTTCCATCACACACCATTTTCTCTAGTGCTTTTCCCGCTCCAGATCATAAAGTGAGTGTTAGTAACACAGAACTATTACGAGGGTCACACTCATGCTCTGTTTCAGAAGATACTTATCCTAGTTGAGCTCGTGGGAGTATCCATGATTCATCTACCCTCTATCAAAATAGCATGGAAGGTTCACCTGGACTTTTGGGTACTGGTTTTGACCCTCGAAGGCCATGACATACCTGTGACCTTGATGGTCTCTTGAAATGTGGCTGCTCTTAGGGTCAAATTGTTGCAGCCTCATAGGTGTGAGCTTGTGGACAAGTATGACTATCCTTCTTCCGGGAGACTTGGTCCCCTGAACCTTTATACAAAATGGGGTATTTGTCATTTCAAATCCTAGTGACACCGAGTACATCGCATTTGGCGATGCAGCGCGCGCAACGAAATTCGTTTTATTTATTTATATGTTTACTTACCTCTAATCGGCCGTAATCCGTAGTTTACTACCCTGCACCCTGCCCCTCCCCCGCCCCACATCAGCGCCCGGCAGCACTCCCACCACGGGCCGCTACTGCTGACAAGAGTTATGATTATTACTTCAGGAGGGCAGCCACCCACTCCAAATAATAATTCAGTTTGTTTCAAATTAAATATTGCAATACTCCTTTTTCTTTATTCCTCTATTACCTCAAAAAACATTGAAAGGGAATGTCATTGTGCAAACAATCCTCAACATAACAATAACCTTAATCAAAAGGCAAAAAATGTGTTTTATTATATAGGCATAAACTGCCTCTAATTCAGTTTTCTTCTGACGGTAATCTAATATCAGTGAGAAACCATCAATTAATGACGTACACAAGTTCAAAAACTGAGCCAATAATAACTTTTTGGGGGGGAAAATGTAGACATTGTTACTAAATATGTTTTTCCACAGCTTAAAATAAATATCTCTCTTTCCTTAGGAAAAAAATAAACATTTCAGAAGACAAATAAACATTTAGAAATACACATTGATGATTTGATTTTTTTATACATCCTTTTCCTAGATAAGATCATTTGAATTGACAAGTTGCAGATTGTATAGTAAATTAATGTCATATTGTTTTAAACACATTATCAATAACTTTTTCAAATGCTGAACACAGGTTTAAAAATGGACACATGTCTCTGGCCTGTTGTGTTCAATCCAAGAGAGGGAGCACATTTTTAAAATACCCAGGTAATGTTTTTTTTTTATATATCTTTTTATTAAACATATTCATCGACAATTAGCATACAGTACAGAGGAATCAAGACTACATTCAGTGGTCAGATACATTATTAAACAGGATTGTGCAATAGCACACCGTGAGGACATTTTCATGGAGAAGGTGGGTCATCTGTGGTGGCGCTACGAGGTGGATTACAAATGTTCCCTCTGTAGGTGTTCCAGGGGTTCCATATCCGGGACCACTTCTTGGGGCAGCCCCTCGCCACATACCTGTCTTTTCCCTGAACATACACCAGTCTAGGTCTGTTTTCCAGGTCTCTATTTTGGGTGGCTGCGTGGCTCCCCATGCTTGTGCAATATTTTTCTTTGCCAACATTAGTCCCAATGTGACCCATTGTTTGTTGTGGCTAGTCAGGTCTGTTGGTTCCCATATGTTCTAGAGGCACCTCCGTGCTTCTGGGCGGAGGACCACTGCAAGCACCTCGCTGATGATTTCATGCGTTTTGCGCCAATATGATTGTATGTGATCGCATTCCCATATGATGTGCATGAATGTGCCTTCCCAGCCACACTGTCGCCTACAATCTCCACTCTCTGCTCTTCCCAAGCGCACCAAACAGGGCCCTGTAACATACACTCTATGGAGAATTTTAAGTTGAACTAGCCTGAGTCTGGCTGAAATTGCCACCTCCCTCGGGGAGGCGACTGCTTCCTGCCACTCTTCGTCGTCTAGCTCAATGCCATCTCTTTCCCACTTCTCTCTCGTTTGCCGGAGGGGGTCTGCCATGTTGTTAATTAGTTCCTTGTAAGTCAGTGATATTGCTTTCTCTGGCATATGGCCGTCTAGTAGTCTATCCTCTAGTGGTGAGGATTCGGGGGGAGAGGAGCCTTTCGGTAGGTGTGTTTGTAAAGCGTGGCGGACTTGCAGATACCTAAAGTACTCTGAGTTGGCTAGTTCGTGTTTGTGCTGTAGTGTGGCAAATGCTGTTACGTCTCCCTTTATCCATAAGTCACCGATTTTCGAAATCCCAATGAGATCCCATTTATCGAAGCCCTTCGACCTCCACAAGTCACCTAGCCTCTCGGCATCCCATAGGGGCGTTGCCAAGGTCAGCTTGTGCTCCCATCCCAGACTTTTGTTCGCAGCATGCCATACATGGACTGAATGCTTAGTAGGCCCGGTTAGAGGGTATCTCTGTGGTTTCGAGTAGCGTGCCCTGCTGTAGTTCCCTCCCGGTAGAAGCCACCTGTCCATGGCGTATCCCGGGTCGTTCGCACGTCTGTATGTGCCGTGGTTGATAGCTGCGAGGTGGGCAGCCCAGTAGTACTTTTTTATGTCTGGGAGGCTGATCCCTCCGTCATACCAATTTAGCGTGAGTTTCGTCAGAGCTATACGAGGTTTCCCGTCCCACATCAAATCCCTCTGCAGGTCCTCGATTACTTTAAAGTAGGATGCTGGAACTGGGTCCATAGCATTCTGTATCGCATACAGGAAACGGGGCAGTGACATCATTTTAAAGAGAGCCGCTTTGCCCAAAAGCGAAAGCGGTAGTGTTTTCCAGCTCGCTATATCTCTCTTTAACCTTTGCAAAGGCGGGAGTAGGTTGTGCTCAAAACGGAGTGTCTGATCTAGAGTGACAAAGATACCCAGATATTTGAAGCCCACTGTGCTGATTTGGATAGAACAGCCTTGTGGTGGGGTGGGTGGGTCTCCTCTGAGGACGTACAGTAGGGATTTGCTCCAGTTAATGGAGAATCCAGAGTATCTCCCAAATACTACAAAAATATCCAGCACCCGTACGAGTGATGCTTTGGGGGAAGCTAGGAATAGCAGGATGTCGTCTGCATATAAAGAGATGCGGTCTTCCCACTCCGGGGACCAGCGCAGACCTCGTATTACGGGGTCCCTACAGATCCATGCCGCCAGTGGTTCCAGTGCAAGAGCAAACAGGAGAGGGGAGAGGGGACATCCCTGTCGGGTCCCCTGGCTCAATTGGAACGCGTCCAATTTTTTATTGTTGACTCAGGTAATGTTTTTTGTATGGACAGGAACACTGAACCAAGGTCTCACTGGAGGTGTGTGAATTGCGCCTCAACTACATGCAGAGGCACAGTGGTTACTTTTGGAGACTTTGTTGAGAGAACCACAGAACATAACCAATCTGCTTCTGCAGCAGAGTTAGAAGTACAGGATACTATAAACAAATAAGGGGCCTGATTACGAGTTTGGTGGTGCCACAGCGTACAGTGCAATACGCGGTCCGCTGTGGGACCGCCAAACCTGTGGTGCGACCACCTGCCAGATCAGAAGTTTTTTCCTGGTCTGGTGGGCAGTTCTGCGGCGGTGGCTGTCTGTCAGGCTCATAAAAGAGCCTAGGAGGCAGACCGCCGCTCTCAGAGAGCCGACTGCTCCTTCCTGCACTGTGTGGAATGCATGTCACGCCGTGCAGGAACTGGGGGTGCATATTTACAGGGGGCACAACATGTACCCACCTGCATGCACCCCTAGGCCCAGAGGCACAAGGGGGCCCTGTTAGGATCCCCTTTGTTGCCTCACTACCACCCTCTCCACGGCCGTCTCACTGCCATGAAAAGGGTGGCGTTGTGGCAACTTGTTATATGCTCGGTCCAAAAGCCCCTCTCAAAATACTGTGAGGGGCCCGTAGTGTAGCGATGGTCGGACCACCACCACGGTTTCGGCTGTCCTATGGACCGCCAAACTCATAATCAGGCCCTTAATCTTTAGATAGCATCTCCAGTGAGCCCACTAGATCGGTGTTAAAGGTGGTATCAACCAACATTCCTATGCATTTTTCCAGAGACCTACCCACCATCCCATATTTAAAACAAGATTAGCAAAAAAGTCAGGTAAGTAAACACTACCTACTCAGTACAAAACTTTCAGTAACATCCTAATACCACCTAAACTAACTGAAACATTTAAGCATAAACCATTCCTTGTAAATGACATCCATAGTCCTAAAAGATATTAATATTTGCTACTCTCCACCTCGTAACCCTAAAAACTAGTGAAACCAAGAAGATGGGTGGGATGTGTAAAACAATGCCTCATCCATTCACCTAAATTTACACTTTATATGCTAAGATTAACAACAACACCATGTTTTTAATATGCACATTACTGCCAGGCGAAGAATCTTCTACATACAACTAATTTTTATCATTTATCAAACAAAAAACATGAATAAAAGTCCTGTAAAAATATTGACTCACTTCGAAATGACAATAATTTTGAAAATAAACAAACTATACCCTGGAATATAAATTCATGGATGTTTTCCCATTTTTAACAGGCCATATTGCATAAAATCCACGACCAGAGACCTCTGATCTCCACCTCTATAAGATGCCCGCCCCAGCCCAGAAGTGACACATTGGTCACCACTGTGAGATCTGGGTGGGGAAGAGAGAGAGAGGTCTGCCATTGACCCAGTCATGGTCCATGAACCAATACTGCAGGTCTTTTGCACTTCCCTCCAATATCTGGACCAGGTCAGAGAGATTTCCATGATGCCATGCCTTCTGGGTCTTAAAGTCCCACTGTAGAGCATGCATGAGCCAGTGGGCATTGTTTTACCAACAGGATGCAGGAAGGGAAGAGACTCAGCAGCTTCAGAGTCAGTCTATTTATTTATTTTGATTTATTATGAGTTTTATATAGCGCTAACGAGACCCAAAGGTATCGGAGCGCGTTATCAACAAGAATCACTTGTAGGATACATTAAGCAATTTAGTATATAAAAAATGTCACTCGTAAAGTAAGATATCGCAGTAGAATGTACCATATGACAGTTATCGCGGTAGAATGTACAGGGAACATATGACGCCCCGCTGAGGTAGTCGTAGAGAACCCAATGACTCACGGATGGGTTCGACCGGTGAGTGGGGGCGGGAGGTAGTCATGCCGAGAGGGAGGTAGAGGTCATTGAAGACAAAGTGTCTGTGTGCTCCTATGGTTTGTCTTCGGCGACTGGCTTGTAGCTATCCGTTTGGGGGAGATCGATGGAGGAGGAAGCCCTTGAGTTGCCTTTTGAATTTTATGAAGGAGGGGTTAGTCCTGATTTTGACTGGAAGGGAGTTCCATATTTTCGGCGCATTTCCTGCAAAAGATCGAGATGCGGTTTTTTGTCTGCGAGATTTCGGGGGGATAAGGAGTAGAGTGTTTGTGCTCCTCAGGGTTCTTGACTGACCGGCCTTCTGGAGTTTAGCAGCCAGGTAGGCGGGTTTCCCTGTGTGCAACACTTTGTGCGTGAGGCAGGCGGTTCTGAAGCTGACACGCATTTCGACAGGGAGCCATTTTAGCTCTTTGAGTGCAGGCGAGATGTGATCATATTTCTTTACTCCGGTGACCATTCTGGCTACTGCGTTCAGAGTTGATCTGAGTGGAGCTAGATGGGATTTTTCTGCTCCTGTGAGGGTTGCAATTCCGTAGTCCAGTCTGGACAGTACCAGGGATTGTGTAGCTTGTTTGAGGTCACTAAGAGGGATGAAGGATTTTATTTCGTTGAGTAGTTTAAGGTTGAGGAAGGCGCTTTTTGCGGTGTTTTTGATGTGTTTGTTCATGTCTAGTTTGGGGTCCAGAGTGAATCCCAACGATTTTGCGGAATCAGCTAGGGTGAAGTTGTGATTGAGAGCCTCGATGGCTTTTATCCATTCTGTGATTTGGGGGTTCTCCTCTTTGTTCAAGATGAGGAGGATTTCCGTCTTATCCTGATTTAGTTTTAAGGGGTTGCGTGAGAGCCAGTGCTGGACTTCTCGTAGAGTGGCGTTCAGTCTCTGGATGTCTTCGATGGAGGAGGTTTCCAGGTAAATTTGGGTATCGTCTGCATAGAGGTGGAAGGGAATGTTGTTTTTTTTTTAGTATGGAGGTAAGGGGCTCCATATATATGTTGAAAAGTTGTGGGGAGAGTACTGATCCTTGAGGGGCACCCCTACATACAGGGAGTGGGTCAGACGAGAAGTTCTTGATTTTTATACTTTGGGTGCGGTTCTGTAGGAAAGAGGTGAACCACTGTAGGACCACCTCCTCTGCTCCCGCCCTTTCTTGAAGTGCTTTGATGAGTAGTTTGTGGTCAACCGTGTCGAAGGCTGCCGATAGATCCAAAAGTATGAGTAGGCAGCATTGGCCTTTGTCCAGAGATTTGTGCATGTCGTCTATTACATTTAGGATCGCTGACTCTGTACTGTATCCTTTTCTGAACCCCGATTGATGAGGATCAAGAAGGTTGGTGCTGTCTAGGTGTTGAGTGAGTTGGAGGAGAACACATCTTTCCAGAATTTTCGCTAGGAGAGGGAGGTTAGAGACGGGTCTGAAGTTGTTCACATCGTTTGTGTCAGAGCCAGGTTTTTTCAGTAGAGGAGTGACTTGGCTGATTTTGAGACAGTCAGGCATGACTCCAGTGCTCAAGGAGCTGTTTATAATCTTAGTAAAGTGCGGGGCTAGGCATAGTTTGAGCTTTTTGGTCAGTTGGGCAGGTAAGGGATCCATGACGTGTGCTGAGGGTTTGGTGTTAGAGATCATTTTGATGACCTCTGCTTCGGAGATGGGGTTGAAAGAATTCCATAAGTTAGGGGGGTGTTTGGGTGTGAAATCTTCTGACTCAGTGGGCGATTTACTGTCATGGGGGCTTTTCTGTACGACCAAGGAGAGTTCTATCTTGGAGATTTTGTCATTGAAGAAATTGGCAAAGTTGTCACATAGGTCTTTGGAGGCTATAACTTGTGTCATAGGGGGTTTGGAGGTTTGTTGCTTGATGAGGCTGAATAGTTCCTTGGGTCTGTTCTTTGCTTTGTCCAGGGCGTTGCAAAAGAAGGATGTTTTTTCATTTTTTATGTGTTTGTTGTATCTCCCTCTTACTGCTTTGAGTCTAGCTCGTAGGATTGTGGACGGATTGTTTTGCCACAGTCTTTCTGCCGCTCTTAGTTCTCTTCTTTCTGAGTTTAAGTCTGAATTGAACCATGATCTGGAAGGAATGTTCCTGACTCTTTTTAGTTTCAGGGGGGCTATTTGGTCCATAATGGAGGTCATAGTGGAGTTGTACTGAGAAGTGAGTTCTGTTGCTGAGAGTTCATCCGTGTGTAAAGGGAGGAGGGAGCTTACCCTTTCCTCCAGGTCTGCAAGTGGGATTTGGCTTATATTTCTCACCCAGCGCGGTGGGTCCCGAGTGCCGGGTTGGTCTTGGATCCTTTGGTTTAGGTGGAACAAAATGATATGGTGATCCGACCAGTCCACAGGCAAGGTGTGGTCGATGGAGACTGTGACTGCATGAGCGATAATGGCGTCGAGGATAGAGCCTTTGTTGTGGGTTTTCTCGGTGCAGTGTTGGGTGAGATTGAGGTTGCTTAGAAGATCATTGAGGGTTTTGATTAGCGCGATGTTTTCATCTTTCCAGTTTAAGTTGAGGTCGCCTAGAAGTATGTTGTTTGGGCCATGGAGTGAGGAATGAGTTAATAGGTCGGAGAGGTGCTCTCCGAAGGAGGAGGTGTTTCTTGGCGGATGGTAGAGGAGATGACAAAGTAGTGAGTTGTTGTCACTCATCTTAATGGTTGTAGTAAGACATTCGAAAGAGTTATATTTGAGGGCGTCCGTTTCCGTTACGGAGATGCTGTTCTTGTGTATGATTGCAATGCCCCCTCCTCTCTGGTTTTTTCTGTCTTTGTGTATTATAGTGAAGCCCGGGGGCACAAGCATGTCCATAATTGGGGGAGAGAACTCGTTTAGCCAAGTTTCAGTGATGAACGTGATGTCAATGTCATGAGTAAGGATGGTCTCTGCCAATTCGGTTGCATGTTTGGATGCTGACCTGCAGTTAATGAGCATGCAGTTGGTGTTGGATCTCTCGTTATTGGGGTTCTTCAATAAGGGAGCCCTGGGGATGTTAGTGAGGAGGGCTGGTGGTCTTAAGGGTCTGGTGGGGGGCAGTCTCTTCCCATACCAGTGATCACCTGAATCTTGGATCTGGAGGCGACAGTATTGGTTGTGTCAAATGTGGAGGCAAGATCTATCGCTTTAGTGGACAAGGAGGCTCTTGTTCTTTTGGGTCTCTGAGCCTGGTTTGGGAGGGGGGTTGTGTTCCAGCTGAGCTGTTGGGGCTCAAGAGGCCTTGAGTGATTAGTGCTGGCGGAAGGGGGATTCGGAAGTGGATGTTGGGTGGGTTTTCGGAGTGTGGTGAGGTTCCGTACTATTTCGGAGAGGCCCAGAATTTACGTTTCTAGCTGGCTCTCCAGCAGGGCCAGTCGCTGGTTCGTCTTTAAGTAGGGAAGGGAAGAGGCGTCTCGGGCGTATGTTGCGGCTCTTTTGTTTCTGGGTCTCTGACACTGAGTCGAGTTAGGGGTCGTGGATGAGCTAGGCAGTTGGATATTGGGCGGCTTTGCGTGAGTGGTGTCAGTAAATGGGGGTGTCAGGTATGGGTGTGGGCTGGGCTCTCTGCGTTGGCTATTGGTGTTGGAATTGCCCCAATTTTCTCTATGGAAAGTCCTGGATATTGAGGGTGGGCGGTCTCGGCGGGGGTCCCGCTTCCATCTCTTGTGTGGCAGTGGAGGGAGAGAGATAGGCTTCAAGGGTAGCGCCATGAGATCGCAGGTTGTTTGTTGAGAGTGGGTGATTAAGGAAGGCGGGGATGGGTGTTGCTCGGGGGGTTGGAGGGCCTGATCTGTGTCATGGTACCCACTAGGATTGGGGGGAGGGAGAGAGTTGGGCGCTGTCGGGGCAGGGTAAACAGAGTGGAGGATGAAGTTTGGCGGGAGGAGGCAGGCTTGCAAGGCAGAGGTCTTGTGGGGGTGGTGTGTTATGAAAGGGGGAGGTGGGTGTTGGTTGGAATGGGCTTGGGAAGCCTCGTCTGTGTCTGAGCTCTGATTTGATAGGGAGGGTTGGAGAGAGTTGAACCCTCTCTGGGAGGGGTGAACAGAGTGTCAGATGGTGTCTGGAGGGGGGAGGTAGTCTGGCATGGCGGGGGTCTTGTGAATTTCCTGTGCAATCGCATGGAGGGGCGGTCTATTAGGGAATAGGAGGATGGACGGGCAGGAGCTATGAGAAAGTGGAGGGGCGTCGCGGAGCGAGGGGAAGAGGGAGTCGAAGGCTTCTAGGTTGTCGTTGTTGGCTTGGATCAAGACTGTGCCGTTGGTGTATATGGTTACGGAGGTGTTGCCGCTATGTTTGGGGCAATTAGGGAGTGTGATCGTAAGTTTGCAGCTGTGGGTGGTGTTGGTTATTTTAGATATGTGCAGATGTGTCTTGAGGATGTTGTTCCAATTAGCAGGTCTCATGGTGTAGAAAATTAGGTCAATTTTTATCTGGCCTTTGGAAGAGCAATAGTATGTGTCTGTGATTAGAGTTTCTGGGCGTTGTCTAATCAGCCGGTGTTTAAGGTTTCTTTTTGCTTTAGGGGTGAGGTTGGGGGGGAAAATGATGGAGAAGGAGTTTAGGCCGTGTGGTTTTAGTCCTTTGGGTAAGGAGGGGCGGGATGGGGTGGTGGTTGCCATACTGTCTCCAATTAGTTGGCCGGATGGGATGCGCTTGTGAGGGGATAAGGTGGGATTAAGCACAGAAATCTAGGGAGAAATGATCTAACCTACCAAGGCAAATCCCGGGTTAAGTGCCTTGCGGACTGTAAGATGATTTTAGTGAATATTTTGTCTGACCTCAGTGGTTGGCTAGGGTGTTGCTATTAGCCCACATGTAGGAGAGATCGGTGTGGTGAGTAGACCAGGGGCTTTTAAGGAACTGTGGCCAAAGCGTCGCCAGGAATAGACAGGGTCCTTTCCAGTTTGGGGTAGACCCGTGAAGTGACCCTGTTCAAGGAGCACTCCTTACTAGCCCAGATCGATTGATCAGCTGATTGGAAAAAAAAAAGCGTCTTCTCCAACAGCAACCCTGTAGAAAGATGATTACCATGCACTAGCTATCAGCAGGTATTTTCCAAGTTGGTTAGGAAAAATAACCTCTCCTTCACCTTTTCTGCAGGCAGAAAATTAGTAAATAGTGATTGGTCTTACTTCTCTGCTCACAGTGAGATGATCGGCGTGATGGCCGGACCAGGGCGTTCTATGATGAGTTAGTGATTAGGGGCGAATGGCCGCCATCTTGGGGACAGGCCGGTTGTGCTAATGAGGCGGGGTATGCTGCGCCTCCAGTCCCTAATGTCCGTGTAACTGGGCAGCCGATTCATTGACCGGATCAACAGTCCAGAAATATGCGACTAGTGAAGGAGGTTGGGGGAGCTTAGGAGACTTGCACTGTCGGTGGGCGTCTGATTAGCTGTTACAGTGACGCCATTTTAGGGTCAGGCAAGAGGAAGCGAGTCCTCGAGCCTCCCGTTGTTGTGGCCGCGCGGCCAGATGGGGGTTCCTCTTTGCGCCTTACCGGTCCCGACGAGCGGATCCTTCCGCACTCGATTCCTTGTGTTCTCGCCGCAGCCCGGTTCCTCTGGGACTTTTTCGACCCGTCTCGTGGGCATCAGGGAACATCCCATTCTTCCGTTACCAGCTGTAGGCATTCGACCGTCCGGAGTCCTGATTGATTGCCGTCCGGAGTTTGTTGTTTATAATACTGCTGTTACGACTCCCTTCGGGTCCAAGTGTGGCTATTCGGGATCATCTGCTGAGGAGTCCGCCATGGCTGCCCGATCCTCTTCGATGTAGGGGCAGCTTGCTTTCGAGGAGGTCGTAGGCAGGGGGTCGGGCAGCAGGGATTTTCACGTTTTAGTGATCCCTGGATCCCGGAGCACGTTCTCCGACCCCTGCCCCTGCGGCCATCTTGCGTCCCACGGAAATCCAGGAAAGAGGCGGCTGAAATAGCTGTATCATAGCCCAAATATCCTGGACTTACTTTTCCGGAGGATAATCCCAAAATGCACTGTATCCACAACAGCTCAGATTAAAGGAAGCATCTGAGAGGGAGTCAGGTGTGACTTTGGTACATTGATAGTAAACTTCAGTGGGTGCAGGAGGTTTGCCGTAGTCTGTAGGTGCGAGACGACTGCTTGAGGTGAGCCCACCTTCAACAGCCAGTCGTCGACGTAGGGGAAGACTGGAACCCTTGACCTCTGTAAATATGCTGCAGCCACTGCCATCCCCTTGGTGAACACCTGAGGGGCACTGGTAAGTTCAAAGGGGAGCACACTGAACTGATAATGCTCCTGACATCAGTGAGGGCTTCATTGAAGGGTAGTAAGAGTTCTAATGGGGAATACCCTTGGTTTGACTTGAACCATGGGCAGCTGCAGGTCCAGGACCTCAGCCACTCTCCAGAACACTATTGCAAAGGAAGCCCCTTCCTTCATAGCCTCTGCGGGAGGAGAGAGGAGGTCAGTTTCTGGTGAGATGTAGAAGACTACTAGCATCAGCCAAGTCCTCATACCACTTGTCATCAGGCATGGACTCTGCTAGGAGGTCAGTGTAGGTACAGGGATCTTCAGATCCCCTCCATTTGTGTTCTTCAGTAAGCCCTTCAGTGAAATAGGACTCTGTTTCCAATTCAGGCCGTGTGGGCCTGGCCGGCACAGGAACCGACGTTGTGCAACGCCTGCCTGGCTTCATATCAGAGTTGGGAATCACAATAGTTTTGGCATCACCATTGGGCGTTGGTGGCACTGGGAACGACGCCACTGGAACGGTCCCTAGAGGAGGTCGCAAAATCACAGCCAGTGCCGATCCGGATCCACCAATGGATCCTAAGGGGTTGACTGGTGCCAAGGGCGGACCCTGCAATGGAGCTCCAGTAAAAGACCCTCTGGAACTCTTGGGACCTGAAGGTGCTCCAGAGGCATTTGACCACCCAAAAATGAGGCTCATGGTCTCATAAAACTCTCGGAGTTCACCGTGGGTCGCTCTGGCTCCAGGAAATTTGGGGAAGCACGCAGTGGACCCAGTTTCCGATGCCGGCTGCACAGGAACCACCAACGAGCGAGGTCGAGATTTGTGGCATCTTTCCCTCGTGTCGTCTGAAGAATGGAGGGGCGTGGAGAAGTCGAAGAGCTCTTCAACGTCTTGGACTTCTTCTTATGGGACTTAACTGAAGAAGTTCTGAAGTGTGATGAGAACTGATGCAAGTGACTCTGGAAGCGGTCCTAAGACCTCCTACTTGAACGGGACCTAGGGCGGCACAGAGTTACATGGCGAGCGGTGAAAATCTTAATGGCCTGCTCGTGTATGACCTTGGGTTGAATAGTCTTGCACTTCACACACAACGGAGTCATGGTCCCTCTCCAGGCTCCACAGACACACCAAGTGAGGGTCCGTCATTGACATCTGTCAATGACAGGCATCACAAGTTTGAACCCGTTAGATTTCTTCAGGAACATCTCAGAAAAAGATGGAAAAAATGCCAAACTAGACTTCGACAAAATGTCAAAAGAAGTCTGTCAAAATGTGACTGAGGGAAGCTCGATCTGGATCTGCACTGATGTCGCAGAAAAGAAGGAACTGAGGTCATTGTGCTTGGGTGACGCCTATATAGGCACCATACACGTCACTTTCTGGCACAGACACCACCTACTGGTGTGCAAGGGAATTGCTCAAAACATTTCTGGATCCAATCTGACGCCTGGGAAATATTTTAAGGTAAGGAATCTGCAGCTAGAAGTCTCTTTCAGATTTACAACGTTCCTTGTGAACCGAGCTCACATTTATATAATATCGCAACTTTCACATTTACCATGCTTTTCAAAAAGAGGGTGCTGGAAACATATTGCAAAAATCTGCTTCTCCACTTAGGGCCTAATTATGAGTTGGGCGGTCCATAGGATTACCAAACTCGCGGTGGAGGTGCAGTGGAAGTCGTGGACCGCCGCACCAGTGGCCCGACCGCCGTATTACGAGTACGGCGGGTGGACCGCAATAGGACCATCGCAAACGCCAGGAATCTGCGATCCCTGGCAGTGGCGTGGCAGTCAGAGGCTCCAATATGCTTGACGGTGCTGCTGTGGCACCGTCAAGCATATTTGGAGTTTCCTCACTGCCACAGTTTTCATGGCGGTGAGGCCGCCATGAAAACTGTGGTGGTGAGGAAATATTGCCTTAGCGCCTGGGGATGCATGCAGGGGGGCACATGGTGTGCCCCTTTGTTCCAGGACAACATGGACTTTACAGTCAAAGCCATGCTGGAATGCGCTGTGGCGATCACATGGCGCTGCTCTCCTATGAGCCTTTGAAAGGCAGCGCCGTGGGCCAGCTTCTGCAGGAGCGCCCGCCTGTATTACTACTTCTAATCCGGCAGGCAGTCAGCGCTGGAGTTTGGCAGTGTAAAAGCGGGGCAGTGACGTCACGTGCCGCCCCGCTCCCAAACCCCCACACTCATAATCAGACCCTTAGAGTGCGCCCCTTAACTTGATTTTCATCTGGCACCAATGCATATTCAAGGCAGGTTTTGAGAGCGGTATTTGTGTTTGGAATAAGATTGTGCGCTCCAAAGAAAAGAAATAACAGTTGCAGTTTTAAGCGTGCTGCAATTGGATGTACTGCAGATTTCACACAACTCTAATAAAATACCGTCTATTTTGCTACACTTTGAATTCAGCATACTTACATTATCTGTACCAATTAAACAGTCAACACTCTGCAGAGGACAAAAAATATCAAACTGCTTGTAGTACTGGCCATTCATTGGATTCCAAAGAAAGAAATCAAAACGTTCATCTGTCAGCACATATGCCACTGGTCCCTATTAAAAAATATATACGTGATAAATCCATATTACACAAGTTTGGTAACTCAATATTTTATATGTTAACTTTTACATCTGAGTCAGATATATTTGTACAGTATTTTTTCATGATTTTGTTCAGGAAGTAAACTTTTTTTCAAATGGCTTATCATTTATCTTTGCATTTCTTCCACATAGTACAAAAGAGGTTCTATATTTACACATTTTATATATTCCATACTACATGGCTGACTGAATATGAAAATGTTTGGAACAGTACAGTAAACATACATTTTATGTCCAAAAAACGAAATCTCTTTCATCTATCTATGCATTACCAAATCTCATTACAAAAAACTTCTGCAAACAGTTATTTTGAATGTGTGAAGCTACAAGCAAGCGTGTGAGTGAATTATTGAGTACATTTGCTGTGCAGATCTGCAGAACTAATTAACCTTAGGTGTCAACAGTTTTCGTTAACTGATCATCTGCACCAGCTTCTGCTTTTCTGTATAAATTTACGTTGCCAGGGTCACAAAGGGAAGGCAAGAAATGAAGGAAAAGTATTTCACATAAATCCAGCAGCATTTCTAACTTTTTGGAGCTTTTATATAACTCGAAGAATACTCATGGAAAGCTATGACTTTTATACATTTCCAGAAATACTCTCATGCACAAAAGACAGAATTTTCACCAAGCCGAAATGTTGACATATGGAAATTTGATACAATTTTTAGCACTGCAAATGCATTTAATAGTGCATCTAAGTGGAACTTACATGCCCAAACACCTTTGTGAATTAGTCCCCAAGGGACACTTTTCATTGATTCCTCGTTCTACTCATCATACATCATGTGCTTTGACATAGTTCCCACTTAACTCTACATAGAGCCCCTATGATCAAACCCTGTGATATCATATGCAACTGTGAATCCACTGAAGACTATGCATTTTTTTATTAAACGGTGCCAGAAAGCATGCCACCTTCCCAAGCGGCTTACTGCAATGTACTTTACTGAAAACCATGGGCCATATTTATGAGAACTTTGCGTCATGCTTGCACCACACAATGTGATACATGCACGATGCAAACCTCTACAACAGCTTTATGAAGCCATTCAAGGCCACTTTGAGTGGCTCTGAGTGGCTTCATGAATCCGGAGGAAGGCAACGCAGCGCAAATCACTGCATTGCCTTACTCTGTCTTGGTTAGGTGTTTATTGCGGTGGGTGTTCCCACGCAACTCCCATGGATTTTGACGCATTCACAGATTTACAAGGACTTGTAAACCTCGGAATGTGCCAAAGTCTTACGCCTTCCCAGGGGAGGCGTAACGAGGAGAAATCTGTTTATTTCTCCTCGTTCTTTTCTCTTTCTGTGTGTGCTGCATTCTGCAGCGCACATAGAAAGAGGAAAAAGCCTCTCAGGGTTGTTTTTGTGCACCAAGGTGTCCCTTCCTGCACAAAAACAATTCTGCCTACAACACAGGCACTCTTGCACCATGGAACAAGGGTGGTGCTTGCATCGGCGCTAGGTTGCCACTGCGCCAGCGCAAGGGAAGATGATGGGAATGCGCTGTATTGGAAAAATATGGCACATTCCTGCCCTTTCCCTGTTACACAGGGCAGCACAGCTAGGTGACTTGCTGTGCTGCCCTGCGCCATACTTTTCATAAATATGCCCCAAGGTCTATAGTTAAAAAAACAGACAGGATTACATCATCTATTGGCCCCCAACCAACCCAACTTTAGTCATTCAGTAGAATCTTGATTTATTCCAAATAATGGAATCACCATTCTTAATAGGGTTCCTCTTGGATATTTAATTCTATACAAGGAAAGATTACAGGAGAGGTGGAAGGGCATATAAGAATCTTGCTCCCGCGGCTCCCCTAACACCAACTGGTGTGAGTGTCTGCTCATCAATATTGAGGTTATGCCCTTATTCACAAATATTGGCTCCTCTACTCAATAGATTATGGGTAGCAAGAGGCTTAAGTGACACATCTGCACCAGTAAATATAAGTATTCAAATTAACACTCAAGTTTGTACAGCTGATGTGTATTAAGCACAGCAGGAGAGTAGACACCCCAATGGTCTTCAAGGCAGAGCATACAAGCTCAAAAACCTTGTTTCTACTGATGCTCGCACACCAAACTTAAGTAATACAAGATTTCACAGGTAGAGGTCGATTCAAAAGTAAGTTCATATAAAACTTAAGCAAGCCCAAATTCCTTGGTTGAAGTAGCGCCAATGTAGACCTCGCTACTCCACTCACTGAAATATAACCCCCTCAGGAAGAAATCTCGGCAGCTTGCAAAACCTTTTAGCCCTGCTTGGTTACCTGTTAACCAGACACAACTCCCAATTAGAACCAGGGGACTTTTTCCTTTGGTTCGATGATCGCACAGACACCTCTACCTTCTTTTTCTGTGCTCCAATATCTAAAATTGAATTTTCTTCACTGTTGCAGGTTCCCAGGCACATCAAGGGGAATATTACATACTGTTTATAGCAAGAACTCAGACCTAACCACTTGGAGTGTTACTTCCACCATTTGTTCTGAGCTCCTCATAATTGGTTTTCTGCTTTGTCCTCCATCTGTGTCTAATCCTCCAGCTAACTCCAGTCTCCAACATCCTGGCCCTTGTGAATGTGCAATAACAGAGGAGATTGTATGTTTAAAAACAATAATGGGGGGGCATGCCAAGATGGTGGTGGGGCGAGATGGGGTGTTCGCTCCTTCACTGCCCGGACCACCAAGTGCCGTCCATAGCTGAGTCCTGGGGCACATTGCAGCATCTCAAATTGCCCCAGCAACAGTCGAGACCTCCGAGCTTCCCCGGAAGAGGCGCGTTTTGGCTCCCAGAGAACTCTAGCAGCAGCATGCGGCTGACCCCGGACCAGGCAAGATAACAGCTGCCCGCACCTGAATGCCACCGAGCGTGCCACGTTGCTCCTTCTCAGGGCAGTGACTGACCAGCGCTGTGTGGGAGTGACAGATACGCTCAATCCCATATGGGGGGCTCGTGATAACACCCGGAGGATTCTTCCCACTGTTTGGTGGCCTCTATGGCCGACCTGAGGAATGGCAAGATGGCGGCCACCAGAGCCTAAGCCCTGCCAGCCGCACTGCACAACTTCGCATCATAGCGGCTGCCGGCTTACAGTGATGCAGACAGCAGGGCAGCATGGAGGTGATCGGAGGGCCAGAGCAGTTCTGTGACACCTGTGGCGGCTCCAGGAGGACAGAGCCACAGTGGGTTCCCGGACACTTAGCTGCCACCCAGACACTGAAAGGAAGAAGCCTTGCCCACAACAGCATGGGCCAGGGGACCCCCAGGAAGTCCCTTCGAACGGAGTCTGCAGCACCAGGTTCGTAGCGGTGAAAGCGTCCTGGGGTCTGGAGTGGAGACTCCAGATGGGGCCTGATGACCAGGCAGGCCCTTGGCAAGAACGCAGACTGGGACCTGTGCTGTGGTGTGCGCTCCATTCATACGGACAAACCTGACTGCTGACCTGCCAGCGGAGCTCATAGCCCCCTTTGCCGGAGAAGTTACACCAGCGATTAGCTGAGCTGAGCCGGAACCTCTGCTTGGCCCCCCCTTGCTAGACCAGGCTTGGCCCTGGAGGCGCACTGATTATGGGGCTGGGATGGGCAGTGCGATGCTATAGTGGCTATGTTCACTCATAGCAGACCCAGTGGGTTGTTGATGGTGCCCCACAGATCCAGCAGCCCCTTGAGACTTCAATAGCTGTTTGCCCTAACGCCGGCTTGCCTCTTGGAGGCAAAGACAGACCCTCAACGCCTCCTGCCTTCTGCTGTGAATGCTTGCGCATGCTGCGGGGCCTGGTGGGGGACTGCTCATTGGTGCACCACACAGGGACCTGCAGAAGTATGGATATAGACTCGCCGTGTGTATCCCCCTCACCATAGCGGCAGCAAAAGGCAAATAAGAACATTCTATGCATGGCATGCTAACCCGGTCTACCTCAGCTGCCTCTAAAGAACCTGCCCTGGGCTCACAACAGCCTCATCAGACGGACTCAGTGGAGGATCCCGACCAGGATCGGGTACCAGTGACCCGGGCCATTCTGTCCTCCAGGACCTTAAAGAGGGGCCTCTCCTAAGAAATGCGAGATGTGAAGCAGGACCTGAGCTCTGTAAGAGACCAAATATCCTTCCTAGAGGATAATGAAATGGACAGATACGCGGGGATTGAGATGCTGAGGCAGGAGGTTATTGGTCTGCACGATCAACAGGCCGACCTTCAGGCCCATGCGGAGGACATGGAGAACAGATCCCGTCACAACAACGTTCGCCTGCGGGCGGTCCTGGTGAGCGCTGAGGGCTCCGAAATACAAGGCTATGTCCAAACACTATTCTGCTCTGTCCAGGGGTGTGCTGGAGATGCCACTCTGCAACTTGACAGGATGCACTGGGTCGGTCACTCTGGAGGCCCCAACGGCAGGCTCCCAGTCATCCTGGCATGTGTACACAACTTCCAGGCCAAGGAAGACATTATCGAGAAGGCCAGAGACTCGCACACTTTACACTTCCGGGGACATCAAATAGCGCTCTTCCAGGACATCTCCGTACTCGCCCTCCAGCGCCACAGAGACTTTAAATCAATCACTGAATTCTTATGCTCCAAAGAGGTTTCATACAGTTGGGGGTCATCACTTTAGACTGGTTTTTACTGGGAGGGCCAACTGTTTCAGCCCAAGATGCAGGAGGAGGCTCGTCACATCTTGGGCCTGCCTAGGTACTCTCCTGCCTACTCGACACCCAGGTCACCATGGGCCTTCCACACGCAATCTGTGCTCTGGCAAACATAAGAAACACCCCCCGCTCCGAAGGAACGTGCTCAGGAACGTCAAGCTGTACTGGACAGTCTGGCATCTGGTACTGGCAAGAATTCCACATGACCTTTGAAACCTCCTACTCTCGGCGATCTCAGCACATGTATATACCCAGGAACTGCTCTTTGTTGCTTTGGTCTGAGGCAGCGAAGGTGTCGCCCCATACAAGCACATATCTAGACCGCACACTGCCTCTCTGACTGGACCATGCCCAGCTTCCAGTTTCCCACTTCATGGAGTTCTTTACCACTTAGTTTTGTTTCTAATATTGTTGGGGGTTGGTTACTCCTTACTCCTTCACATTACTCAGACTGACCACAGCTCCGCACTCAATCAGGGTGTCAGATGTTCCCACCTGGTTTAGCATTGTCTTCCCAGGGACCTGGGTTTTATGCTGGGGGGTGGTGACATAGCTTATACTCCATTCGGCCACCTGGAGGTTACATTTGCCTGCCTCAATGTTCAGGGCCTCAATAGCCCGACCAAGCGGGCCGCCGTCCTGTCTCTCCTGGATCGGTCCGGCTGTGACGTCTGCTTCCTCCAGGTGACACATCTTCTCCCCATGGATGAACACAGGTTGAAATACTGCTGGTTCCCGCACCAGTTTTGGGCCTCAGAGACTGCAAAAAAAGGTGGGGTTGTGATCTTCTCTCTAGGGCTTTCCGGGGTGAGATCCTGAGTAAAGTAGCTGAGATTTTAGGACGGATGCTTGCCTACCGGATACAAGTGGGTCACCTTCACATCACGCTTGCTTCCCTGTATGCGCCTAATGACCAGCAAGAAAAATTCCTTGCAGTGGCCCTAATGTTGGTTTTGCAATGCCCTGATGCAGCTATCTTAGTGGGGTGCGACCTGAACCTTGTCATGGATTCAGACTTGTACCGATCCGGCCAGAGTTTCAGTTAGTCTGGAGCCTTTTCGTCTCAAGGACTGCAGTGGCTGAGCATCTGTGCCTTAGGGGTTGAGTGGCAACTCTCCTACCCTAATACAAAGGATTACACATACTATTCTGCAGCCCATAAAACATATGCTGTCATTGATTACTATCTAGCCTCCCCCGCCATAAAAGCTCTTGTCCAAGATGTGCATATCGCTCCTATGTCCATATCCGATCATGTCCCCCTCTCGATGGTTATTCAGGTGGACCGGAGCACCATCCGATCTTCTTCATGGATGCTCCGGGATAGCTTTCTCCAGTCCAAGGCCACGGTAACTGCAGTTCAAGAGGTACCTGCCAATTTCCTTCAGCATAACGATACAGGGAGACATCTGTGGCCTCTCTTTGGGAAGCACTAAAGCTAGTAGTCACAGGGAAGTGATAGCTATTTCAGCAGGGGATAACCGCCACCGGGGGGAGAAATGAGTTGGTTTGGAGCAAAAGGTCTTGGCACTGGAAGCCATACACAAATGCACCGGGGCCCCAAGGGTGTGGTGGGAGTTAGAGAAGGCACATCTGCGCCTCAAGCATCTAGACCTCGACAGGGCGGAATGCGAAATGTCACAGCTAAAGCATAAATTTTAACTAGGGAGTAATCGCTGTGGCCAGATGCTGGCCCACTGTCTTCGGGCTAAAACGCACAGGGATGATGTCAAAATGAACCATAATAATAAGGGTATTGAGGTTAGCTGGGTTGCGCAAATTGCAGAAGTCTTACAGAACTTTTACAGAACACTATACAAATCCCCAGACTGTCCTTTGGACGACATTCCTCGATACCGGCCGGGTCCAGTGGCTTAGTGGACTAATGCATCCTCTGTAGAGGCTTGTGTTTGGCCTCATGGTCACAGGTTCAAATCCTGGTGGGTCCACTCAGCCTTTCATCCTTCTGAGTTGGGTAACAATAAACATCTGTTATTCAGCACCAAGATACCCACAAGTGAACGTGTGCTTTACAAATACACAATATGTTATACTTAGAAGCTTCCCCTGTGACCCCCCTCACCTCACTTGAATCCGAAAATCTAGAGAAGCCCATTAGGATTGTGGAGGTGGTCTCGGCTATTGCCTGATTGAAGCCACTAAAGGCCCCTGGCCTCAATGGCTACTCCCCTCAGTTCTATAAAATATCCTGTCACACCCTGGCTGCGTTGCTTACCCGGCTGTTTAATTCCTTTGCTGATACTGGGATCATCACTGACAACTTGCTCGAGGCATCCATCTCCGTCATTCCCAAACGGCTGACGGCTGCAACTGTCATGGCTGCGCAGGACAGCTACCATCAAAATGACGGTCCTCTCACAGATCCAATCCTTTGTCACTTACATCACCAAAGCACATCCATCGGACCCTACAACTGGGGATCAATAAATTTATCTGGGATGGGGAAAAACCTCAGCTCCATAGGAAGTTACTTTATCGCCCGACCTTAGAGGGTGGATTAGCTGTCCCCATGGTAGCTAGATACTTTCAAGCCACTCAGCTTCAATTCCTGGGGGAGTAGAGTCACCTTGCCTCTGAGAAACACAGGTGCTTTATGGACCAGGCTGTGGCAGGATCCCATATCTAGAAAGAACTGTGGCCACCCCGTAGACATAGAGTGTGGGGTCTATTCATCCCCGGTGACTGGTTCCACCTTCAGGGTTTGGAATGCCGTGGCACTCTGGCCCAAGCTGACTTCCTTTCCCTCCCCCTTGACTCCTATACTAGCAAATCCCGACTTTTTACCAGGCATGCAGAAGGAAGGGTTTAGACAATGGCAGGAGGGAGGCTGCAAGTGCGTAGGTTGTATGTTTGACACCCAGGGGATAATCCCATTTAACCGCCTGAAGGAGGATTATGGCTTGGTGGAGGCAGCCCGCATCCAATACTTACAAATCCGGCACTGGGTGATTCACCTGTCCATCAAACCGTATGCGGAGCGCCCCCTTACGCCCTTTGAGAAATGGGTTTTTCTTAAGAGAGACAATAGACGTCTTATCACGGAGATCTATGCACTCCTAGGCCAGACACCAATACCAGACAAAACAGTGGGACAGAGGCTACGGAAGGCAGAATTGGACAGGGCACTAACCACCAAAGAATGGGAGGACGTCTACTACAGGGCCAGACACACAGCACACAACATGACGAGCACAGATATGGCATATAAAATAGCTTCCAGTTGGTACCTTACTCCTACTCGTCTTCAGTCTTGGTGCCCGGGACACACGAAGAAATGCTGGAGAGGCTGCGGGAGATGGGCACCTTAGTGCACGTGCTCTGGCATTGCCCAAAACTGGTCCGCTACTGGGAACGAATCCTGGATGACAACAATCCCGAGGTTCCCAGTATACACTACACTGGGGCTCCCTAAACCCTATGACATACCCTTTACGTCATGAGGGGGAAGCAGATTGCCTTGGCTTTAGGAGCAGCTCATCTGATCATACTCTCTGCCTGGGGCTCTGACAGGATCCCAGACTTCACACCATGGCTACATAATGTATGGTACATTTTAGGGATGGAAAGCTATCCTTAGCAGTGGAATCAAAGCAGTACTCCTACTCTGAATTGTGGGCCCCATTTATCATCATCCTATTGACCGAATTCAATTAACTGACTTGCCCAACTTATTTTAAGCTGTTGCGCTTTCTCCCCTTGGCGCAGGTGCCCATTGTAACAGTCCTGCCCCTGATGGCTGAGTAACCACCCATGCTAACCCAGAATCATAGCACAAGCCCCCATACCGCAGATGTAGGTCACTTGTGCTACCCCTATGGAAGGAGTGGTGGGTGATGGGGGGGACATTATGTGGGATGTTTTACAAGTAATGTTTTCTGACAATGATTTGGTGGCACTGCAGGCCCCAGGATTGTAGGCAGACAGCTGTGTATGTCAACTGATTTGCTTCTACTTTCTACAATAAACAGAATTGATCCATAAAAACAATAATAGGTAACCATAAAGAAGCATTTGACCTCTCTGGAACACCATGAGGAACATTTTGACTTCATACACTACATCTGTGAAATCCTCTCTGACTTGGTCTAAAATTAAAACAATGAAGCAGGCCGACTAGAGGGTTAAGTCTAAATGAAGAAAACAACAGCCACCAGCTAATAGACTGTTCCATACCCAAATACCTTAAGGTTACTATGTAGGAGCCTATTTAAATTAGTAGCTGCCACTACAGGACCCTTCCACCGCTGTTCCAGGATGATTCCCTCAGCTCACCACAGCAATCGGCGGATTTCCTTGTTTGTGAATAGAATTAACAGCACTGTCTACAGGTAAGAGAGGCTGCACCAACAACGGTGAATAGGAAAGATTTTCAACAAGGTGAGTGTTATCATGCACTGCATTTACCACAATGCATTAGGGCGAACTGTGTGTTGGTATACCAAGAAGCGTGCTCCCTACCCCCTTTAGTGATTGGCTCCTTGTTGAGTTGCTGAGCTGAGGGGCCCTGGGAGACACCTGCGCTCTGGGAGTGGTACCTGAACCTGAGAATATTATGAGCAGCATTACCAGCACCCTCAAATTTAAGTTGTTACTCTTTACAGACGGACAGCAATCCTGAAACATGTGTATAGAAATACACAGCACTGACTGCACCAACAATGGTGAAAGCTAAAAACTTTCAATTAAAATGAGTGTTATCATGCACTGCATTTACCACAATGCATCTCGGCAAATTGTGTGCTGGTATGCCAGGCAGCATGTTCCCTACCCCCTTTTGTGATTGGCCTCTTGAAATTGAGCTGATGAGCTCTCGGATGCACCTGCTCTACAGTGGGGTCGCTGACTGCCAACCCCTTCGCCAGGTTCAGGAAGTTCTGCAAACTGCCAGGAAAAGCTACCTTGGGCTTGCCTTGTTGGAAGCAGCAGACTGACTACCAAGGAGGGGTGTTGGAGATAACCTTGCCTGAAGACTGCAAAGAGCGGATGCAGGAGGAGTGGAACGCAGCCAGCTGAAACCTAAAAAAAGATCTGCATTATTTGGCCATGTGGTAATTCCTTGAAACCCTGGACTCCCTACTTTATGCCCAGAAGCACCTGTGACACCCTGGCACTCACAGAAATCACAACCACATCCCACATTTTCCCCATAAAAAGTCGAAGTATCTGTGACTGAGTGGCACCTAAAGAATTCTGATCACACTTCGCCAGTTTCCAAATGAGATCAAAGCACCTCGAGAAGGCTCATGCTACATCAAGATCATATACTACAGCTGGTGGTTATGTCAACCTCCTTTGGATCACCCCTGTGCCCCGGGGAGGGTCTTTCATTTTAGTTGGGTGGTGGGTTTATGTTTGGGCCCCAAGAGAAAACCCAAACAGTGCTGGTGGCATGTGCCTTCTCCACACCAGTATGTGTAATACCCCAATTTCCTAGATGGAGCATGTGCCTTTACACAAGATGTGGGATCAGAGTCAGTAGTACCATCTGCTGGGACTAAGCAGAGTCCCGTGGGAGGCGTAGGCGATGAACACAGACTGAGCCAGAATACCTTATCCAATAATTTTCTGCACACCTCCTACCAGCATCCAGCAAAAGCAGGCCAACCTGCGGTAGTCTAAAAGACAAAGGTACAGTGCTAGGGAGCAGTACTGTGGGAGTACTGTGTCTTTGGGAAATATTATGCACTACCACAAACCTAGCTATATTTTCTGTAGGAGGTGGAGGTGATGAACACAGACTGAGCCAGAATACCTGATCCAATAGTTTTTCTAGGAGGGTAATGGCTATAGATTGCACTATATCGTACAATACCTTAGCACAGTGAACAGCATTCGCTAGTACCAGCTAGTTCCCTAATATAGTGATTGTTAATTTGACTGCTGTGAACCACATTTTTGTCCTCTGACCTTTTATGTACAGTATTGCACTGTGCGTGTGGAAATAAAATATTTTTCTCTTATGTAAAAGCACCAGCTGTTCAATGATTTATTAATCCCTATAAAGGGCCTGGTTACAACTTTGGCGGTACCATGCCGGGTCCTCCCTGCGCCGCACTGCCAAAGCCGTGGTCAGGCCGCCCGCCAGATTAGGAGTTTCCTTCTGCCTGGTGGGCTTTGTTTTTGACATTCCCACGGCGGTGCCCTGAAATTTGCACCGCAATGGGAACGCCAAAAACAGTTCCTGCACTGCATGTACTGTAAAGTCCATGCCGTGCAGGAACGGAACTGGTGTGTATGCACACAGGGGGGCGCATGTTGTGTCCCCCTGTGTACATCCACATGGTGCAGAGGCAGCCTTTGTTTCCTCTTTGCCACGGTTTTCATGGCAGTGGCACCACCATGAAAACCATAGCGGAGAGGAAACTTGTAATATGCTTGGCTGGACCGCGGTGGTCCCGCAAGCATATTACTGCCTTCTGACTGCCACAACACCGCCTGGGAACAGTTGTTCCCTAGCAGCTGCAGCGGGGCAATGGAGGTCCCACAGCCCTTATTGTAATAGGGCGGTTGGAAGACCGCCGTGCCTCCACGAGTTTGGCGGTCCATGGACCGCCATACTCGTAATTAAGCCCAAAGTGTTTTATTGAGTTTTGAGTTTCCACTTTACTCCACTTCCCTTATTAAGCAATGGGCTATTCACATTTGCTATCATGAGGGTCAAGTGCTAAAAGGGTGCTCAGTTTTGAATCCAACAGTAAAGTCCCAGAACATCAGTGGTAAAAAACTTTCATTGTTGTATTCTTAGCCTAGTAATCCATGACTGCCCCAGGACTCCTAGGAAAGTTGCTGCAAGGTTGCATATAGGAAGCACTGCATCAGACTTCAATGGAGTCCAAAATCACCGTATGGAAGAGTCAAAACATTTGCAAACTTTCACTGGGGCAGATGGAATTTTCCTAAGGCAACTAGGTGATTAGTAGTTTCAGAAATAAATCAAAGAGAAGGAGCGAAATCAGGCGTCCCAAGTTCATGAAACACGGGGGCAGATTTACAAGACCCTTGCGCCGCCATTGCGTCACTTTTTTTGACGCAACGGCGGCGCAATTAATGTGGCCAATTTACAATGTGACGCATCTAGGGAGATGCATCACGTTGTAAAGCCCTGCGTCACATTATACCTGCGCCAGGTATAATGTATGCAGGCTAGGCGTTCCCATGCAAAAAGCCATATCGAACTGACGCCGTGAAATTTACAACATTTCACTGCGTCACTCTACGCCTTCAATGCGTCAAAATCCTTACGCCTGCTCAGACCAGGCATAAGGAATGATGCATGGCTTTTTGTATGGGACTCACCTATCTGTTGTGGCACATTGCTGGAGTTGCATCTCTTTCCTGAGCAACTCCAGTGATGCATCACTTTTGTGCCAACAGATGCGTCAGTATTTCTGAAGTATCTGTTAATCCTTGCGCCATGGAGCACTGTATTGTAAATACAGCGCATCCATGGTGGCGCAAGTACATTTGGCACTGGCGCAAGGAAACTGACGCATCTATACAGATGCATCAGTTCCTTGTAAATCTGCCCCTGGGTGTGAAAAGGCATTAAAAGGTATTAATTGACCAAATGGTATACACTTGGTAGAGACTGAAACCTTGCAGAACCATTGTTGATACCACATGTGTCACAGTGAATCAAGACATACTTGCAGTTAGTCTTTTTAACATCAAGGTACACCATGGGCACCTTCAAAAGGCTTTCAATAACCTCAGTTGGAAATGTATATTTGCAATGCTGCGACAATTGGGGTTCAGGCACAATATACACCATTAGATGTGCTTGTTGTACACATACCATTCAGCCCAGATGTGCACGGGCAAATTGATATCAGAGGCATGCCAGATTGGGTGGGGAACAAGACAGGGCTGGCCCCTGCCCCGCTGGTTTTTGCGATAGCTATAGAACCTCTAGCGGCCATTGTGGACAACCATGGGGAACACTACAGCATGTATCTGAATAGGGTGGATCATGCAACTTTCACCATATGTGGAAAACATTTTGATGTTTGTCAATGGCTGATCGAGATCCGGTACCTTCGACACCCTAAACCCCCAGAGGGCTTTTGCACTGTTGCTGCATAAAAGGGGGATGCTGAGTGGACTCTCAAGATTACTGCCAAGTGCAAAACTTGGCTGGGAGAACTAACTCGTCTAAACGGCCCATCAGAAGTCTACTGGGCTTAAAAACTGGAGAGTGGGAGTACACTCAGGATATCTGGACTGCGGCTGAGGAAGATATCTTCAAATCAATCAGGGAATTACTGACAGATATAGCCTTACCTAATGGACAGTTTTTAACCAATGGGAGAATAGTATCGCTGATACAGGAGAACTGAGGTGAAGCAGGTAAAGAATCCTCCCCAAATCAGATGTTTTCAGAATTACTTATTCTGGGAATGGGGAAAAAGTGGTTATATAATTACACAAGCTACTGAATAATGTGAAGCAACCCCTAACTGATGTTAGGGAGAAATGGGTCGAGGGCATAGGCCTGTTAGAATAGAATTGTTCATGTTTGCGCATTGCCCTATGTAAGTTAGCATTTGCGGCACCATTTTCTATTCAGATGGCATTTTGAATCATGATCGAAACTAATCCTTCGCTATTTCTGAGAAAAGGCCTCTGCTAGGTTTCATTTCTCCAAGGTTGGGTTTTGCTTCACTAATGAATAGACTGTTCTTATTAGCGCATACCTTTCTCACTAGATAGAGGCCTTCTCCCACTAGTCTGGTGACGGGCCTGACTGGAGCAACCTTGGACTTTGTAACTTTGTGTGAGATATGAGTACTGAGATTGTTTTTCTCTTGTATTCCATTGCTTAGCAGCACCTGCCTGGAAAATTCCATTATGGGCGTGTTCTAGCCTTATGGGCGTGTTCTAGCCCAGTTACTAAATGTACATAATGTATCTTTATGCTTGTCGATTTCAGTCCCTCTGCTGCACTGCTAGCGACTGGGCAGACTGGGCTCAGCTCCGAGTGTATCTAATAAACAGCTATTGGTTTGTATTCTCTACTGTCTGACCAACTCTTCATTTGGTATGGAAGGCTGAGAGGTGGTCTTAGTGACTAGAGTGACCCGAATCGGGCCACTTCCTTCAGTTGGCGCCCAAACAGGGACTCCTTCGGGTTATTGATCCATCCCCTTCCGCAGAAGGGGGGGGAGGTTGAGGCCATCGTCGGGTCGGACTGACGGTTCAGGGATCCCTGCACGAGGAGTATCTATTGCTCGCAGCTGCCCCTTCCATCCTGCCGGACGGTGCCTCGCCCAGTGGTCATCCCGACTGGAGTCCTGAACGGCAAAACCTTTGGATCTGACCGTTTGGTCTGAAGAGTCGGCAGGGGAGAATTGGTTCGTTTGAGGTGAGTTTGTTTTGGTTCTTTGTGGATATGGTACCAGTGTGGTTTGAGTTTGGTACGGTCTGAGGACCGTTTTTGATCAAAGCACTTGCAATTGCTTTGCCAGGCACAAATAACGAACTTGTTTTCTTTTTGAAAATGCCTGGTCTTAGTAAGTTCTTGTCTTTCTGTTGTCGTTGTTGTTCTGCAGATGCTCGATTGGAAGAAGCTCAGCCGGCGCCTCCAGAAGGCACCCCTAATTGTGATATGTATGTGAAGCATGGTCTTGGCCCAATTATGTTTAGTGCATTATGGCACAAATATACGAGGGACAATGCTGAGTTACAGTGGCCGTTGACGGGCACTTTTGATGAACAAAAGATTGGGTTTCTACAGGAACAGTTATTTAAAAGACGAAGTAAACAGTCTATGTTAGATTCCCTCAGAACATGGCAGAAAGTGGCTAGACAGAGACGATTGAAGATGGAAAAGGATGCAAACACTGACTCAGAAAGGTGTAGCATATGATAGAGAAAAGCAAGAGGCAGGAGTTGAATGTGAAGATAGGAGGTTTCGGCTGCATATTGATAAATCTTATTTGGCCCAAGAGGACACAGATACTTTTGTGGAGGAATTGTTAGACACTCGACCCCCTCCTCCATATGCCCCGAAGAGGATATACCCCGCTGTTCCCTTACAGTCGCAGCAGCCTGTCGTATCTGCTCTAACTGTTCCTGTATCTACAGCTGTTGTTTCAACGGCTTTGGCCACAGCACCCCCTGCTCCTTCTTTGTCTTCTCCATCTTTGGCAACTGTGGCTATTAGCACAACTACTGTCTCGACTCCTGTATCCTCTGTTCTCTCTCCTCCGGTACAAGCACCAGCGACGATTGTACCTGTCACTTCTGTTGCTTCTCCTTCTATGGTTTTTCATCCTCCGACTTCTTTGAGTATTGAGACGCCAGCACGCGGATTTGGGGATAGAGATTGGATGAAATTTATGGAGCGCATGGGCCCTTTAGTGCGGTCTGGGGTGGGGGATGAAGAAAAACAAGTAATAGCTAATCAGGCTGCGCAGTGGGCTCATAATGTAATCTATAGTGTGGAGGATGTCTGGGAAGTTATGCGAGATTTTGAGCCTTTTATACAGAAACATGCCCTTAAGTATATATCCGCTACGTTGATTGGTCTTTGGCAACAACACTTTGGGACAGACGCGCCTCAAATTTTATTTGATGTTAGAGATCGTGTGTATGTTAGTGATTTGGAGCCAGGTCAGGTTTTTGGAAATCTTACGACTTTCATTGCTTATAGGGGAAGGTTGTATGAGAATAGTCCTAAGTTGGTGTCTCAGTTTCCAATGTGGGAGGTTCATCCTTTATATCATCCAGAAATATCAGAGTTAACGGATCAGCGCGGTACTGTCACCAGACCGGGTGTAGCGGCCCGTTTTCAGGAACAATGGGTTTATACACTTAAGACTCATTTGCCTGATCCGAGGAAAAATCCCACTGCCTATTATACAGAGTTGACCGAAGCTGCCTCTTCTACTGTAATGACCCTTGCTGATATTGAAATGTTTTTTGGTCTTCTCGTTCCGGTTAATATTTGGAGAAAGGTTCGTACTCAAGATCATGTTGCGGAGTTGGGTGGCACCTGGGAGCAGATTAAGGGAAGGGATCAGGAAAGGAAGCCAGGTGATAAGCCCCGAACTGAGATACTTGATTTGCCTGGGCGTATTATTACATATATGCATTCTCTTATTCCGCCGAAGAAGGTGAGTTGGGATAAGTTGACGGCTTGTCGACAGAAGAAGGATGAAAGTGTGTCTGATTTCTTCACTCGGTTTGAAGATACATTTCTGGACTATTGTGGGCTAGGGTAAACAGTCAGAATATCGAGTAGGAAATGTCGACTTGCACTAATATTGAGTGTAAAATATCATGATACAGAAATATCGACTGCCAGAATATCGTGGTCAAGAATATCGAGTTTAAGGTAAGAAATATCGTTTTCCAAAATATTGAAGTCATAATTATCGTTTGCAAAAATATAGTTGTTAAAAATATCGTTTTTTTAGTTAGTGATATGTATTTTAGTATGTATTTTAAATGTATGTGCTATATTTTTTTGTGTAAGTATTGCATTTTTTTAAATGTGTGTTAAATTTTCAGAAGTTATTAATTTTATTTTAATAAAATTTTGCATTTCAGTTCCGTAGCAGGTTATGGGTTTATAGGGGAATATGGTGGGAAGTAATTTAATTATAATAAATTGAATATTAATTTTATTTTAATTAAATTTTGCGTTTTAGTTCCGTAGCGGGTTGTGGGTTTATAGGGGAATAGGGTGGGAAGTAATTTAATTATAATAAATTGAATATTCACTTTTATTTATTAGTATTTATTTAATTTTGATTTTATAGTGTTAATTATGGTAATTAATTTATTATTAATTAATTAATAATTGGCTGTTAACTTCTAATGATTAATTAATTGGGAAATATATTAATTGTGTCATTTTTTTAGGAGCGGGTTGTGGGTTTATAGGGGAATAGGGTGGGAAGTAATTTAATTATAATTAAATTATTAATATGTTTTATAATTAATATTTATTTATTTAATACTTATATTATTAATTGTGGGAAATATGTTATTATTAATTATTTATTAATTTGTTATTAATTATTAATTAATTGGTAATTATGTTAATTGTGTGATTTTTTTAGGAGTGGGTTGTGGGTTGATAGGGGAGTAGGGTGGGAAGTAATTTAATTTAAATAAATGTAATAATATTTTTATATAATATTTAATCATTATTATTTTATAGTGTTAATTGTGTGAATTAATTTATTAATAATTATTTATATTTTAATTGTTAATTGTTATTAATTAATGTATTAATTGTTAATTAATTATGTTAATTGTATAATTTTTACGAAATTGTTGGTGGCATTTATAGGGTAATGTGGTAGGAGGTATTTTATTTTTAATTAATTATTTCTTTGTTAATTGATGCTAATTAATTAGCTACATTTTAATTTTGTCATTTGTGTAATAATTTTGATGTGTGAGTTGTGGTGTTTATAGTGGTAAATGGTGGGAAGTAAATTTTTTAAAATTAATTACTTATTTGTTGTTCATTGATATGAATTTATTAATGTAAAATTAGTTATAGAAATTGTGTAAATATTTTTAGGTGGGTGTTATGGTGTTTATTGGGGTAGATGGTGGAAAGCAATTAAGGGGCTCATTATGATGGCGGAAGGACCGCCACCGCCGGGCCGGCAGTGGCGGTCCTTCCGCCATCACTGAGCATTTTACCCACCGCCAAATTAGGATGGCGGTGCGTATCGCGGCGGACGCAAAGTCCGTCTGCCGCTTTTCCGCCGGAGGCAATCGCACCGATTGCCTGGCGGACGGAAAAGGGCCACTAATATGGTGGCGTTGCCTAGCAGGCACCGTCCGCCATATTATGATGTGTCCTGGAATGGGCCTTTCCATGGCGGCGCTGCCGCCATGGAAAGGCTGGCGGGGATTGGGTTTGGGGGCCCGTTGCGGGCCCCCTCTGTGTGGGGGGAGGGTGTAGGTGCACTGGGGGGGTACCCATGGTACCCCCCTGCATTTCCATGCACAAGGTGGCAGGCACCGCGTGGTGCCTGCCACGTTGTGCATGGAAATGCACATCCTGGCCTTTTAACATTGCGAACGGTGCTGCAGCTAGCAGCACCGTCCGCAATGTTAAAAGGCCAGGATGCGCCCGCCAGTATGGTGGACGCATCCTAATTGGACTGGTGGGACCGCCGCACGTCTGGCGGGTGATCCCAGCACCGCTATGATGGCGGGCGGACTCATGTCCGCCCGCCATCATAATGAGCCCCTTAGTTTACATTAATTAATCATTACTTGATCATTAATATTTATTTATTAATTGTTAAATATTTTTGGAAATTTTTTATTATTTTTTTGTTTGGGGATTTATATTGTATAGCTGTAAAGTTTGGTTACTACAATAATTTTTAACTTTTTAAATATGTTTTTTAATTATTAATAATTTTAAATTGATAATTAATTGTGTTAATTATGGAGGTACACTTTTATGCAATTTAGATATGTGTTGTAAATTGTGTGGTGTTATAGGGTAGGAAAAAAATATTACATTTATGTAATAATTATTTTTTAGATTACAATTAATTTCTATTGCAAAATATTTATTTGTTTGATAATTTCTTGTTAAAATTAAAAAATAATTTTTTATGTACCTTTTATATTTTTTCTACATTATTATATGTTTTTATGTTTTGTAAAAATGTGTAACAGATATGTTTTGTTTTTGGGTGTTTTATTATATGTTGTATAGTATTTGATATTTTGTTTGTTTTTAAATTGGAATTTTCTTAAGTGTGAATAGTAATTTTTACCCCTTTGCTATCCAACACTTTCCCTACTGCTGCATTTGCAGGAGTGGGAATAGTAATTTATACCCCTACGCTATCCAACACTTTCCCTACTGTTGCACTCGCTGGAGTGGGAATAGTAATTTTTACCCCTGCGCTATCCAACACTTTCCCTACTGTTGCACTCGCTGGAGTGGGAATAGTAATTTTTACCCCTGCGCTATCCAACACTTTCCCTACTGTTGCACTCGCTGGAGTGGGAATAGTAATTTTTACCCCTACGCTATCCAACACTTTCCCTACTGTTGCACTCGCTGGAGTGGGAATAGTAATTTTTACCCCTACGCTATCCAACACTTTCCCTACTGTTGCACTCGCTGGAGTGGGAATAGTAATTTTTACCCCTACGCTATCCAACACTTTCCCTACTGTTGCACTCGCTGGAGTGGGAATAGTAATTTTTACCCCTACACTATCCACCACTTTCCCTACTGTTGCACTAGCTGGAGTGGGAATAGTAATTTTTACCCCTTCGCTATCCAACATTTTCCCTACTGTTGCACTCGCTGGAGTGGGAATAGTAATTTTTACCCCTACGCTATCCAACACTTTCCCTACTGTTGCACTCTTTGGAGTGGGAATAGTAATTTTATCCCCTCCGCTATCCAACACTTTCCCTACTGTTGCACTCGCTGGAGTGGGAATAGTAATTTTTACCCCTACGCTATCCAACACTTTCCCTACTGTTGCACTCGCTGGAGTGGGAATAGTAATTTTTACCTCTACGCTATCCAACACTTTCCCTACTGTTGCACTCGCTGGAGTGGGAATAGTCATTTTTACCCTACGCTATCCAACATTTTTCCTACTGTTGCACTCGCTGGAATGGGAATAGTAATTTTATCCCCTCCGCTATTCAACACTTTCCCTATTGTTGCACTCATTGGAGTGGGAATAGTAAATTATTCCCCTCCGCTATCCAACACTTTCCCTACTGTTGCACTTGCTGGAGTGGGAATAGTAAATTATTCCCCTCCGCTATCCAACACTTTCCCTACTGTTGCACTCGCTGGAGTGGGAATAGTAATTTTTTCTCTTCCACTATCCAACACTTTCCCTACTGTTGCAGTCAATGTAGTGTGAAGTGTAGGTTTAAAAAATATTACATATTTTAATATTTTAATTTATAATATAATTTTTTATTATTATTTTTATGTTACAGGTTTCTTATATATATATATATATATATTTATAAATTTTAATATATTTCTAACATTTTATAATTAATTAAAATTATTATTTATTTATTATTTTTAAGTAAAAATATATATATTACATTTTAAATATGTATGTTTAATTCATTTTTACATTACATTTATTACTTATAATTGTTAAAATATACAAATATTTTTTTAAGTTAAATGTATTATTTAATTTATTTTACATTATTTTTTATACATATAAAAAATGATATTTTCCACTTCGATATTTTTAACAACGATATTTTTTTCCCGATATTTTTGTACTTACCATTATGAAGATAGGAGGTCAATATTTTTGAAAACGATATTTTTGCCACAATATATCTGTAGGTCGATATTTCTGTTGTCGATATTCTGTCAGTGATCCGTGGGCTAGATATGTCTATTGAGGGAGGAGTCTGGTTGTTTGTTGACAGATTTGTTTCTAATCTGCTGCCCGAAATTGCGACTCGTACTGAGAGTACTTGGTCCACCTCTTCCCCCTCTGTTATTTTGAATATAGCTCAATATTAAGAACACCGTGACCAAGAGGAGAAAGAGAAGACAGATAAAAAGCAAAAGGAGTTGAAGACGAAGGTGCTGTTACAGCAAGCGTTTCAGGGGAATGGTAGATGATGCGGTGGTCCTTCTAGACAGCTTCTGCGCACCAGCAGGCAACCGACCACAACACCTTTGGGGCCGAATCAGTGTGCGTACTGTAAGGAGGAGGGCCATTGGCGTAGCGAGTGTCTTGTGCTTTTGCAGAAGGTTGCGGTCCTCAGAGGGCGATTTTCTTGTGGACGAGGTCGTGGGACCGATAGAGCTCAGAATGCTGTGGTCTCACAGGGTCGTTCTGATAACAATTACTTTGATGTCCCTCGTGATTGACAGTATTATCATGTTGATTACGATACGGATGAGGTGACAGGGATGTCTTACAGCTAGGATAGCCAGGGACAGATTGGGGGACCAGTTCTGATACCTGTAGATCAGCGTGGTCCTTATGTCACAGCAGATTTGCAAGGCTCGACTAAGGAATTTTTGGTGGACACAGGTGCAACGAAGAGTTCTGTTTCTCGACATTTGGTCCACGGGGCGGCTCTGTCTGTCCATAATAATATTTCAGTAGGTTTTTCAGGTGTACCGGTTGTAAGCCCCATTTCTCGACCCCTTGCATTGAATGTTGGTCCTTTTACTGTAGATTCTCCGTTTTTGTTGACCTCAAATTGTGGAGAAAAGTTGATGGGTTTGGATTTGTTGAAGAAATTGCATGCTACTATTTATTGTTCCCCGGCAGGTGTTTATATGACGATGGGCCCTGATGTGGGTGCTAAAAAGTATTTGTCTCAGGATGCACCTCTTCCTTTTGAATTCGCTGATGTACCACCCACACTATGGGCGACAGGTGATACAGATGTAGGACTGTTGCACATACCGCCAGTTTCGATACAGGTCAAAGACAATGCTATTTTGCCTCGCATTCCTCAGTATAAGATACCTCAGGCGGGAGAACAAGCCCTTCTACAGATTATTCAGGATTTGATACAAAAAGGTGTAGTTGAAGAGACTTCTGCCAATATTTGTAATAGTCCTATTCTTCCAATTCTTAAACGGACGCCCTCAGGTTCCCCTGATGATCAGGAGGATGTTTATCATTTTGTGATTGACTTGCGCAAAGTTAACAAAATTGTGGTCCCCCAGTTTCCGGTGGTTCCTGATATTGCCACCCTTTTGACAATGATTCCTTCTACTGCTAAATTTGTTTCTGTTATTGATTTGAAAAATGCATTCTTTAGTATTCCTATTCATCCAGATAGCAGATATCTGTTTGGGTTGACCCTAGCTGGTAGGAGCTTTAGGTTCTGTCGAGCTCCTCAGGGCTATACAGAGAGTCCGAGTATTTATAGTCAAGCTTTAAAGAGTCAGTTGGATTCCCTTTCGCTTCCCTCAGGTAATGTATTGGTGCAGTATGTTGATGACTTGCTCATCGCTTCTGACACAGAACAAGGTTGCAAAGACAGTACAGTTAAACTGTTGTTACATTTAGCCCATCATGGACATAAGGTTTCCCTTTCTAAATTTCAGTATTGTCGACAGGAGGTCACCTATTTAGGTCGCCTACTGTCGAAGGAGGGTAGGAGGTTAACCCCTGAGCGTATCAGTACAATTGTTAAAATGTCCAATCCACAAACTCAAAAAGATATGCGCGCTTTTATATGTATCACTTCCTACTGTCGCCAGTGGATACCCAATTATTCCCTACTAATCAAACCTTTGCTTGCATTAACAACGAAAGAAGTGCATGAGCCTTTGCCCTGGACGCCTGAATGTCAGCAGTCTTTTGAGCAATTGAAAACTGCGCTTTATTCGGCTCCGGTGCTTGGTACACCTAACTATGGCAAGCCGTTTGTGCTTTACGTCCATGAAATGGCTGGTTGCGCTCTTTCTGTTTTAACACAAAAATGTGGGGATAAGCTTGGTACACCTAACTATGGCAAGCCGTTTGTGCTTTACGTCCATGAAATGGCTGGTTGCGCGCTTTCTGTTTTAACCAAAATGTGGGGATAAGCAATGGCTGTGTGCTTATTTCTCTGCTGTGCTTGATCCCATCGCGCGAGCCCTCCCGAGCTGTCTGGGAGCAGTCGCGGCTGTGGCCACTTCAATCAGACAATCGGCTGGACTCGTTCTTGATACTGATCTCACGGTTATGGTACCCCATGCTGTGGGTACACTTTTGAATAAGACAATGACACAGCACCTCACCAGTGCACGTCTTACTGGTTATGAATTGACATTGTTCGCTAAACACATTACAATTAAAAGATGTGCTACTCTGAATCCAGCCACGTTACTACCCCTCCCTTCTGAGAGTGATGAAGTTGATAAACATGACTACATCTTCCGAACAGAAGAAGAGACGAAAGGACAGGTAGACTTGACTGATGTTCCCTTATCTGACCTACAAGGGGAACTATATGTTGATGGCTCTTGTTTTAAGTTACCAGATGGCACTACGACTGCAGCCTACGCTATTACCACGGGAAACAGCCGTTACTCCGCAAGCGTTACAACGCATGCCATTACCCCGCATGCTGTTGCAAAGCGAAAGGTGTGTCGCAGGGGGTAGAAGGTGTTGGATTTAACTCCAACACCTTCCCTATTGTTGCACACACTGGAGTTGGAATAGTAAATTAAACTATTCCAACTTCCAGCGCACCCCCGACAGCAAGTCGGGGTAAAGATTTGCTTTGCAACGGCATGTGGGGTAATGGCATGCGTTGTAACGTCATACAACCTATTACCACACTGCGCACAGTAGTAGAGACATCACGGGTCCCTTATCAGTCGGCTCAAGCTGCTGAGTTAGCTGCCCTTATTCGAGCTTGTAAATTTTTATTTTTTTATTTCCTCATTCGCCTCCAACCCCAGACAACTAGAAGGTTAGGAAGTCACCACTGTTACTCAATTTGAGACGTAGGCTCTCTAGAGGTATACCCGGATCTGTCGCCCGCCTACCAGTAGCTGACAAACTTCCTTCATGTTGCTGACCTCTCATTGTCATAGAGAGGGTGGTCACGCTCTCTTCTGATTGTTCGTAACCGATGACTGTTGCTTAAAGCTCACCCAAAATCGAACCTGGGCACCAAAAGAAATAGGCGAGGCCTAGCACAGTCTGAGAGCTTCCCATGAGGCTTAATCATAGGATCAGAGAGAATTTTTAACTGAGCTTCTTAAAAGAGATGGCTAACTAATGTTTAACCAGGAGACCAATTAATCAAACAATCCCATATAGCTTTCTTTCTACTACATTTCAGTCTAGCCAAGTCTGTCCGGGAGGTTTTATACAAGGTGGACAACCAATCTGAGTATGTAGGGGGTGTAGCCTCAACCCATCTTTTACATATTTCTCGTCTAGCCAACAGCATAGAGTAAAATAAAAAACTCCTGCTCAAGCCTGTAATTTCACTTGATATACCAAAAATGACAAGACTGAGAGAAACGTGTACTGGGAGGCCCAAAATATCTGTTAAAGTGTTTCCTACTCTCTCCCAAAATTCTTGGATGGCTGGACAGTTCCAGAACATATGTATATCAGAGGCGTTCACCATACCGCATTTTTTGCAACTGGCAGGGGGACCGTTAACGATTTTTGAAAGCTTAGCCGGGGAAAAATAAGCCCTGTGTATAGCAAAATAATGGTTTCTCCTGAACCAGGCTGGTTTTACAACTATAAATAAGGTGTTAAAAGAAATTTGCCACAAATCTACCCAATCTATGTCCGGTATAGACGATCCCCACAGTTCTTCAGCTAGCCTAAAATCCCCATCGATAGCCTCCTCAATACACCAGTAGAAGAAAGATACTTCTCTCTTCCCTGCCGGTCTCTGTACCAGTTGCTCTTCTAATGCGTTTCCTATACCTATGGGTTTTTTCAGACTCTGGGACCAACTCTTTAATTGTAAATATTTAAACCTGGACATGCCCTTCTCCAGTTTCTCATTTAGTAGTGCCCAAGGTAAAAGTGAGCCCTCAACCACCAAGTCTCCCCACACCAGGAACCCAGCTGTTTTTAAAGGGGCTGCCAATTTGTCCTTCAGACAGCCCGGGGTTCCCGGAGAATCCTACAGTGGAGCCAGACTTGAAAAGTAACCTAGACTTGGGCATTGTTTGATTCTCGCCCATGTGCGAGCCGTACTCAATAAGACCTTCAGCCTTATCTTCTTAAAAAATTTCTGGTCTCCATATTTAAAAAGAAAGCCCTCTTTTGGTAGCCCCACCTGATCCAACATAGCCAAAAACATTACCCCCCTCTCTGATGAACCTGGAGATTTTAACAGCATTCTTGAATGCGTCAGCTGAAATGCCCAGGCATAGTACTGCAAATCTGGCAATGTCAGGCCCCCCTTTTCCCTTCTGCGCCTTAATTTTTTCCAAGATATCCTCGCAGTTTTATAGACCCACGCAAATGAATTAATAGATTGCTGAAGTTTAGCAATTGCGCATGTCTCAAAGAGTAAAGGAATGGTGTTGAAAAGAAAAGTAATTTTTGGGAGGATTACCATCTTGATTAAATTGACTCTCCCCAAAATAGTCAGAGGAAGATGGGCCCAAGATTTCAAAAGTTTCTGACATTCTCTTGAAACATTCGCCAGATTGGTCTCAGAGATATTATCTATATTTTGGACAATCTTTACTCCCAAATATCTCATCTCGTTCTTGGTTTGATATCGACACCCCGGCAACTTCCAAGCCATTATCTCAGTTTTTCCTGCATTGACCTCGTATCCTGAGACTAGGCCAAAATCCTGTGCTAAGCGAATGACATGGGGGTAAGACACCTCCAAATCTGATGAAAGGATTAAGACATCATCAGCATACAGGGCTACCTTCCTCTCCCATGCTCCGCATCTAAATGGTGTAATATTCGTCTCCTCCCTGAGACGTTGAGCAAAAGGCTCTATGTACATATTAAATAGGAGGGGGGAGAGGGGGCAGCCCTGTCTAGTTCCTCTTTTGATCTTAAAGAGTTTGGTCAGATTTCCGTTGACCAGAAGCCTAGCAGAAGGATCACTATATATAAGATTAATGACTCGACTAAAGTTTGGCTCAAAGTTGAACTTCTCCAGCACCACGGCTAAGTAATTCCAATTAACCCTATCAAATGCCTTGATGGCATCTAGTGTCATTGCTGCCAGAGGAAGAGAAAAGGTAGAGGCGAAATCGATGGCCCCTATGAAATCATGGGTAAGATCATAAAGATTCCTTCCTCTCAAAAAACCCTTTTGATCTACGTGCAGCAAATCGAGCTTGTGAATTAAGTGAGGGGCTGGTTATCAACATCTATACTGACAGCCAGTATGCCTTCGGGGTCGTGCATAATTTTGGGGGACTCTGGGCTGAGAGAGGGTTTCTCACTTTGCATGGCACAAAAATCCATCATGGACACCTCATATTGAGGCTTTTGTCTGCTTTGACGCTCCCCAAGAAATTGGCCATGGTTAAGTGTAGTGCCCACAGGAAGGTCATTGATGATGTAGGTAGGGGAAACACTTTTGCTGATCAGACAGCTAAGAAAACGACCCGGACAAAGATGAAAAGGATGTTTGTAGCAGGTCCAGCTAGGTGGGTTCCTGAGGCTGTCATGTTTGAAGATACCCTTGAAAGTGTAAAGGAGATACAAAGTGAAGCTACGATAGAAGAATTAGCGGTGTGGCAGGAATGTACAGCACAGTTGAACGAGGAGGGATGTTGGATTGATAAATCAGGAAAACAGAGATTGATGTTACCAGATGCATATGTTCTTCCTGTGGTTACTATGGCCCACGGTCCAGCTCATATTAGTGCAAAAGGCATTTGTAAATTGTTAGACCCTGTATGGCAGAATGATAACATCTCCAAGACAGCTGCACACTTAGTAAAGTACTGCATGGTATGCATGATGCATAATCCTGGGAAGGGTACCCTTACACCACCCGGTAACGTTGCACCACCTACTTTCCCTTTTGAAGTCCTTCAAATGGACTACATTGAATTAGAGAGATGCAATAATCTTAAGTATGTATTGGTGGTTGTATGTGCATTCAGTAAATGGGTAGAGGCTTATCCCACTAAAGATAATACAGCCATTACGACTGCAAAGGTACTCCTGAAGGAGTTCTTTCCTCGTTTCGGCTTGCCCCGAGTGATCTGGAGTGACAACGGAAGTCATTTGAATGCAAAAGTGATTCAATTGATTTGTGAGGGTCTTAATGTGAAGCAGAAATTTCATGCTGCCAATCATCCCCAGTCAGCGGGTTTGGTTGAGAAGTACAATGGTACTCTCAAACTGAAATTGGCAAAAATTCAGGAGACGACAGGGTTACAGTGGCCAGATGCTTTACCATTAGCACTTTTGTCAACAAGAACGACAGCTCATTCTAGAACTGGATTGTCACCGTGTGAGGTCGTGTTTGGATGCCCGGCAAATGTCTGGGGCGTCCCATGCCCTCTTTGATTCTCTGATATTGAGTACCCTGTGTTGTTGGATTATCTTGGCCAGAAAGTTTATGTTCTATTCACCAACAGGTGCGGGAGTCCTGCTTTCTACACCAGAGGGACCCGGCCACGATATTCAGCCTGGTTATTTTGTGCTTCTCCGGAACTTTCAGCGAAAGAAAAGTTTGGAGCCACGATGGAAGGGGCCGGAACAGGTCCTGTTAGTGACACGTACTGCTGTGAAGGTTGCTGGCCGTAAGAACTGGGTGCATGCCACCCATTGTCGGATGGTTCCTTTACCTCTACCCTATGATCAGTGGGTCAAGGACGGCATCGGGGACTCCGAGTGTGAGCAGTTGCCTCGGTTTGTCCCATTCAGTGATGCCCAACTAACTTGGACACAGACGGATAAGGAAAATGACGACGTGTTGAATGCGGCTGTCCCTCCAGAAATACGAGCTATTCGAGAGCCGTTGTTCACTGATCCTACAGTGCCTGGGGCTACCAGGTACAATTTGTGCCCTCGGCTGAGGGGAAAGTGCATTCAAGGAGAAAAGAGATTAGGGATGGACTGAGTAAGATAGGCTGTACTGTGTTATAGTACCAACGGAGATATATTAAGCTTGGTGAAGGATTTTTGCTTACTTTAGTTAGTTGTTTGAACGTTAGATAGGGAAGACCAAAGTATACCATGGAGGTATACCATTGTGATCGACGTGGGATACGAGCTTAGGACAGAGCAAGCTCCACTGCCGGTGCTCAAGAGCGCCAACGTATTGATGGACAATAGGAGCCTGTACCAGTGAGGCTCTGACGGACACTGCGAACTTGTATATTTCCTTTGCATTTTGCCCCCATTTCATCATTCGTTATGCATCCCTTTGGTAGGTTGGTTGCTGAGGAAGAGCAGCCAATGATTCTTGTGGCCCAGCATAATATGGTGTGGACCCGCAAGAAGAAAATAACATGTGTTGCTCTTGTGGTATTATTGCTAATAATATTGTGTGGAGTGTCATGGGTTTTGGAAAATGATCAGGATGTGTCTTTGCGTACCAAGGTTAAAATTATTTCCCCACCAAGAAAGAAAAGGACAGCCCCGAGCAATGTGTTTCTAAATACGCACAAGAGATTATTTGGAGAAGGGACCGCTTGTTACCCCACTGAGTCCGTCACTAGTTTATGGACTGCATACCTATTATCTCTTGTGAACTATACATATACTCGCCCACCGCAATTTACAGAAGTGAAGGGAGTTTTTGGTTTTGGTTATCCAGGTCCTTGTTTATCTTATAGAAAGCCACTGGGAATGGGTTATCCAGGGTGTGATAACAATACATTTTGCGATAATTTTTATATGGAAAAACAGAATGTCACACTGGTGGGTTGGCATTATAAGGAATTGATAGTCACCCGGGAGGCTGGTTATTATCCTGCTTGCTGCCCTATCGTGAATAGTACGGACACTTCTTTGTATATCAATTGTTCTGGGATAGTGCTGTACAAAAATACAATGCCCTTGGTGAATGACAAGGATCCAAGTACGTTTGGAATTAACACCAGTTATGCCGCAGTAGATTACGAAGGACCGATTTATGCACACCCAGGGTTTTATTTTTTGTCCAATGGTACTTATTCTAATGTGCATAATGGTACAGACGATGTAGCTCTTGGGATGGTGTTGCCCTTAGGCGTCCCTTGTAAATATGCTAAGCCTAATGTCCGTTGGGTTAAAAGGACCTTGACGAAATAATTTTGTGAGGGAGTGACCGATATAGAGGTCAATAATTATAGTAATGGGATTACTTTTGGATACATCCTTTCATCCATTTTCACTTTGGGTGGTACCTCTATGGCCGGGGTGAGAAAGCCAGAGAATATTTTGGGTGCAAGTTGCAAATATTGTCTAACACTACCGTGGCTGCTTTACGCGACATCACTACCCAGTTGGACAGTATGCGAATATAGTCTGAACAGACTAGATACGCAGTGGATTTTATTCTAGCCAAGAGTGGTGGTGTATGCGCGGTAGTGGGAGACCAGTGTGTAGTCGGGATCAAAAATATGGAAAATAACATTACTAAACACATATTAGACATCCTCAAGAATGTCAAGGGAATGGAAAGTAGAAATTGGAGTTGGTCTCTTTTTGGTGGCTGGGGTTGGATTCTTGAAAAGGTGACATCATTCTTGCTGCATTTGTGCTTCAGAGTCGGGCGCTCCTTTCTTTGAGGGGGTATCCTGCTCTACATCCTTAGCCCTGGTGGGACAGGAGTCCCAGGGCGCGACGGGCTATTCCTCCCTTCGGCGCCATCATCAAAGGGGACTGCAAGTCCCAGAGGCCAGTGCGACACCCGCAGCTGCCGTCAGTGAGGGGGAGGCGTTGCCATCGCGCTTAAAGCGCTGCCTCTCCCCCCGCGGCGCGGGACGCGCGCGGGCCGCGCCCGGGCCAAGGGCGGGCCGCGCCCGGGCCAAGGGCGGGCCCGTCCTCGCTTGTCATTGCCAGGAAGAGGCAGGGCAGGGCCAGACCCCTTTTAATCACATTTCTGGGACATCTTTTTGCATTTTTCGTCTTCTTCTCCACAAAAAAACTTCTTGAAGACATTGTTTAAGGTACTGTGTTGTCTTTTAGGTTGCGTAACCAATTTATTGTGAGTGCTACTTACTTCTCTCTGGGCGTCCTAAAATTAACTATGTTTTAAACCTCCCTGTAATTTCCTTGTCTTCAGTAGTCAGTCTAACGTGTAGTGAAAGCTATCCTTGTTTCCCTCCTTGGTGGCATTAATAATTTATTTGTGAACTTGTTCTTGTCCCAAAGTAACTCCCTTCAAGGTAGGAATGGGCAAAAGAAAAAACATGGAGAGTTCAGGGGGGGCTATCTGCCCTGCCAGCGGGGTGGCCAAGGGGAAAAAGGCTAGGAAAGCAGCAAAGAGTGCAACTGTTACCAACAACTGTGTTATGAATAGAATTGACAGTCTTATTACGGAATGTGAAGGGCTTCTAGGAGTTGAATTGCCAGTCCCTTCTGATCATGTTATTTCCGCACAGGATAAGGATTCTATTCCCCTGCGCTCTACTACTGTTCCCCTGATGTTTCAAAAATCCATTCGTAAGGGTGTGGGGAGCGGTCATGAGACTACAATATCGGGCCCAGAGTCACACTCATTAACCAATACCCCATCCCTATTGCCCTCACTTCCTGCTCATGAAGCTGTGGGCTTTCTTGAGCCCTCAATTATTTGTACGAATCGATATGCAGCACTGGCTGGGGAGCTTGACTCCTGTGAGGAAGTGCAACACTTACAGCCCACTCCCACCAACTAAAAGAGCTCATTTGAGATAGGCCCCACTTGTCCTATTTCAGCACAGTCCCTTATCCACATTGTTATTTCACTTATGGAGGAGGTTGGGTCATTGAAGATGACGATCGAGGAACTCGTGGCCACCGTCAAAAACTTAGCTTATAATAGCACATTGCATACGTCAGCAGCTTCCCTATTATGCAACCCACAACAGGCACCTAAAATAGGAGATTCTATAAATAGAGGCCACTCACATGTTCCTGTTATTCCACCTCGACGAGCCACTATGACTTCGACTCTCAAGCAGACAGGCTCTTTTGATGTTCATCCTCCAAATACCCAGCAAAAGCAACTTTTTTCACAAGTCACGATAAATCATAATAGGTCTACCAATGCCTTAATAGATCCACTCATGGGCATTAATGCCCAAATCCAACAGAATAAACAATCCACCTGCCCTCCTACAAAGGTACAGTCGGTCTTTTTGGTTAATGTCCCTAAAGTTGCCCCTGGCAGTAGAATGGAGAATGTTGAATCTTTGAAAAATAAAGCCATACATTGGTTACGTCACGTCAGGGGTTGCCGCTCGCTGATTAGGGAAGATATAATTAGGGCACGAAGATGCATGTCTAAAAATAATCCTACAGACTGCATCGAACTTACCTTGATCAGTCCTGACCTGGCGGAGAATCTTTTGGCGTTAGAGTATAGGTCTTGCCCCCGGATTCTTCATCCATCCAGATTAGGCGCTTTCCAACAATTACCGCAGCAAGGGCTTATGACAACGTGCTACCATTGCCCACATTCAGAGGGTCCTCACTTGAGGCGGTAGATTGACTATGTTTCGATTTACACTCACGGCAGGAATTAGAATCTGCCCTAACCATTAGCATCCGAAGCCCTCCTAGAACTACCAAATCATGTATTGTCCCTGAACAATCTCAAGCTAGGATAACAGCTAATAGAAACAGTAGTCACCCCGAATGTAGTGCAAGGGATCATGGCGCCGCAGTAATTGGCAATACCTTTGCCATATCTCCTGCTTTACCCCCTTTGGTCGAACCAAACCCTTTGGGCAATGGAATTCCAACTTCCCAGTTAAAGATACTCTCCTGGAATGTAGCAGGGCTCCAAAATAAAATGTCCTTACCTGATTGGAATGATTTGATCGAGGAACATCACATTTGCATATTTCAAGAAACGTGGAGCCTAGTCCCACTATATAAGTCTGGTTATATTTGTTTTTTTACTTCTGCTGTTCACACGGGGAGGGGGCGGCCCTCTGGAGGTCTTATTGTTTGGGCCAAAATTGACATGGGCTGTAAAATCACCGAGCATCAATGTGTGAGCCCGGATATTATGTGGCTCTTGATCAAGGGTAGTAGAGGTGGTGAAACTCTTGAGTTGTTTAATGTTTATATAAGGGGGACTCCTGGGGGCAAAGCATCAAATATTGTTATGTTACTGGAAAAGGAATTATCCAACTGTCCTTCAGATTCATATATTATGATCGCTGGGGATTTTAACTGTACTTTCGAGCCTCTAAGTTCTGAAGATTTGTTGGGGGTAGATGAAGACGACGCCAAGTGGGGTGTCCCATTGTTAAATATACCCCCTATCAAGAAGTGGTCCCAGGTAGCAATTCAGATCAGTGCACTCACTCTCGAAGTTGGATTAAGGGCTGTGAATGGTAGAACCCCCTCTGACGTTGCAGGGGCTAACACATACAACAGAGTGTCTTGCCCCTCTCGCATTGACTATATTTTAGTCGACATCAGACTCTGGAGATCCATAATAGATATGGAAGTGGTTCCTTCTACTGATAGTGACCACAATACGTTAAGCATGATTATGGAATCGACCTGGGCTCCTTCTTTTCCCCTAATTCAGGGCTCAGGATCCCTCATGAGGACAAAAGAATTGGTCCCCTCAAACTGCAGTAGATACCTTAAATGGCCAAGAGTTGTTGCACAAGAATCCCAAATGGCTGAGATCAGGCACACACTCAGTGAAAATATACCTAAACTGCAGGAGACTTTGAGTGAAAAGGATGGTTTGTCTAGGGTCCCAGAATTATATGAAAGTATGACGATTCAGTTGAGGTCCTTTTTTATTATAGTGAACCACGCTGGTAAACCAGCCGCATGTCGTAAAAACTGTCGGACTTGGTTTAATGGGGACTGTAGACAGAAAAAAAAGGCTTTGATTTTAGCAATAAAAAGCAGAAATTGTCCCTTAATTAGGGAAACTAGAAAGGACTACAAAACTGCTATCATCCATGCAAAACTTGAGTGGGATGAGACACATTGGCAAAACCTAAAGGATGCAAGTGTGGCCAGGGATCCCAATCTTTTTGGAATATGGTTAGGCAGTCACGGAATAAAGATTCTGATTTAATTACTAACCATATCGTAAATCAAGATTGGTTTAATCATTTTGGGAAACTTTACTCTGGGCCTAGCCCAACCCTTCAAGTTGGGCTAGTGGACCACCTAAGTAGTTGTCCCATTTTGGATGTCATCGATCTTTTTAAATCAGAAGAAGTAGAGGCGGCCATCAAGAAAATAGTTCCAGCCAAAGCTTCAGGCCCGGATGGTGTTCCGGGAGATCTTTTTCTTGCAGACCCCCCCAATTGGGCAAATTATATCACGCTTTTAATTAATTCCATTGTAAAGGGTAGTGCAGTACCTGACTCATGGAAAGGTGCAGAGGTAGTACCTATTTTTTAAAAAAGGTGCAAGGGACGATCCTGCCAACTACCGTCCAATCAGTTTGATTGATGCCATGCAGAAAGTAGTTGGCAGGGTGTTACTTCAGAGAATTCACCACTGGGTGGATGATAAGGATATCCTCTCCCAGTACCAAGCGGGGTTCAGGGCCTGTATAGGGACAGTGGACCAAGCATTTAGATTGCTTTTAATCTACTGGAAGGTTGTTTTAATTGGCAAGGGCAGTCTTTATTTGGCCTTTATTGACCTGAAGACTGCCTTTGATTTAGTACCCCGTGAGCGGATGTGGCACCTATTAGATGATATGGGGATCCCTCCGATGGTTCTGAATCTGCTGATACGCCTTCACGAGGGCAATTTTGCCCAAGTGAGGTGGGAGTGCTCAAGACCAGAAGACAGATAGGATCCCTGTAAATAGAGGAGTGCGCCAGGGTTGTGTAATGGCGCCCACCCTGTTCTCCCTATATATCAACAAGGTGGTTAGCTTTCTTCAAGAATTTCCATCTGATGCCCCTTCCCTGGCAGGAGACAGGGTTCCTACTCTGCTCTTCGCGGACGACACTCTCCTCATGTCCAAAACCCCGGCTGGGCTTCAAAAGCTCCTAGATAGATTTAATCTTTTCTGTGAGTCTAGGGTGCTGATTGTTAACACCTCCAAAACTAAGCTTATGGTGTTTAACCCCTACAGGCCATATAGAGGTAATTTTACATTAGATGGGACCCGTTTAGAGCGAGTTACAACGTTTGACTATCTGGGTATCCGGCTGGCTGAGAAAATGCACTGGCGGCATCATATCGATAAAATGCTTTTGAGCAACAAACGTGTGGCAGGGACGCTAGCCAGAAAACACCGCTCCTCCCAGAGCAGGCATGTGGCTCCCGCCCTTACGATTTATGCAGCCAAGTCAGTTAGCTCAGCCCTATATGGTGCTGAATTATGGGGTTTCGACAATGTGGACGGAATTAGTAGATCTGAACATAAATTCTTAAGAGATCTAGTGATGCTTCCTAGCAAGGTACCACTTAAACCCCTGTTGAGCGACATGGGTAGGCGCTCTTTTAAAGACATAGCCAGGTTACGGCCCCTGTTATTCTGGGCACGCCTACGCCGGACCCCTGAGCTTGCTAGCTATGCCACTGCGCTTACTGAATTGATGGCCCTAGATGGCAACCAAAGAATTAGTTGGCTCCTCAATCTTAAAAAATCACTTCTTGCGCTTGGTTTTAGGGAGTCGTGGGAAACCCAAATCCCGCCTAGTAAGGCTGAGCTTAAAATACGATATTGGGCATGGGTAGATGCCCAAGAGCTCAGCAATTCGAGCTTAGGAAGGCTCACAGAAGAATTCTATCTCCACAAGCAGCACATATTTCTAGAACCTTACTTAGATTTTATCCGGACGCCATGCGACAGGGCACTTTATATTCAGTTTAGGGTAGGCACACTCCCGGTACGAGAGCTAACCACAAAGTGGAGCGTCCCACATCAGACAACAGCGGACTGCCCCTGCTGTAAGGTACCTTCTGAAAGCTTGGCTCACTTTATGTTTGCCTGCCCTGCCTATAAGAGGGCTAGAACAAGATGGCTAAAACCAATTTGTAGCCTATTGGGCACCTATGAACATAGTGTTGCTCTGCGCATTCTGAAATCGGACGCAAGGACCCTCTTTGCCTGCGGCGTGGCCAAGTATCTTGGTCGTGCTTGGATAGTAAGGTTTAATTCTCTACGTCTGACACTTTAAATGAATTATTATGTTTTTATGTTTTTATTCTGTGGACAATTGGCCTGTTTACTTCTATGCACCGTCACTTTATACATCATTTTGCACATAAGCTAAATCTGAATTAATTTTATCATTGTGTAAAGTTTTTATCTGAAACAATTTGCCCTTATTATCTTCTGGTAATTTGAATGTATTGTTTTTATGGATTGTATATTTTCCCATGATTATGGTTTGTCTGATAACTTATATTTTTATTGATGATTGCATGAATGTCACTGCTTTTAAGATACTTGCTATCGAATAAAGTTATCTTTGACTTGACTTGATTTATTTGATTGTGAAATTGGTGTTTTGTTGTGCCCTTATTCAGTGCCTCCCCTTCTGTTGCTCTTATTGTACCACTCTTCTCACTCCTAAGAGGATAATTTTGATTCATGATACCAATGCTGCAATTATGGTGCAGAAAGAGATAGACGACCAAATGCAGATAGATGAGGGCATTTTTTAGACTTCTTCCCTCCTTACAGTCTCCCTTCCCGATACTGAGAACATGGAATGCTCATAAGGATTTATTGTTATTATTGCTTATGGTTTCCTGTTTTCCTGCTTTTCTGTTTTCCTCGTTGCTGTTAGAAAATGTTTTAGCTCATGCTAAAAGGAGGGTCTGTTAGAATAGAAATGTTCATGTTTGAGCATTGCCCTATGTAAGTTAGCATTCGCGGCACCATTTTCTATTCAGACGCCATTTTGAATCATGATCAAAACAAATCCTTTGCTATTTCTGAGAAAAGGCCTCTGCTAGGTTTCATTTCTCCAAGGTTGGGTTTTACTTCACTAATGAATAGACTGTTCTTATTAGCATACCTTTCTCACTAGATAGAGGCCTTCTCCCACTTGTCTGGTGACGGGCCCGACTGGAGGAACTTTGGACTTTGTAACTTTGTGTGAGATATGAGTACTGAGATTGTTTTTCTCTTGTATTCCATTGCTTTGCAGCACCTGCCTGGAAAATTCCATTATGGGCATGTTCTAGCCCAGTTACGAAATGTACATAATGTATCTTTATGCTTGTCGATTTCAGTCTCTCTGCAGCACTCCTAGGGACTGGGCAGACTGGGCTCCGCTCTGAGTGTATCTAATAAACAGCTATTGGTTTTTATTCTCTACTGTCTGACCGACTCTTCATTTGGTATGGAAGGCTGAGAGGTGGTCATTAGTGACCCGAGTGACCCGAATCGGGCCACTTCCTTCAGGCCCGGAACTCACGGACAAAGAATAGAGTCTAGTGTGGCAGCATGTCCATAAAGTGCCTAGAAATGTATGCACAAAGTTGATACAGTTCATGAAAAGTGGGCAGTAAATTAAACAACCTAATGCTCCTGCTAGCAAAACAGAACATAGCCATAAACTGTAAATGTAATGTAGAGCCGAGTATTGTAAAATGGAGAGAGCAGGTTCTACACTGGGCTGAGAGAGAAAGCGGAAGTGACACAGGCTTGGGAGGAATCAGTACAATAACTTATAAACAACATCAATGATGACTGACTGCCCTGAGCAATCCTACCCCAGAAGATCACATACCACTAAATGAAGTTTAGAACACAATGACAGTATGACCTCCAGAGGCACAGCGACTTGGTGGGACTTTCCAATTAATCTCTGAAAGTGAAGGTTGACGAGGCTTCGTTTGGTAACACTCTAATATATTATACCCTGATAGTCTTGTTCCAATGCTGCACACTCTTTCAACTGAGACACTTCCAGAAACTGAAATCCAGTGGGGCCCATCCCCTCTATCGATTAGCCTGACACCTGAAAAGGAACTACTCTACCTTCCCACTGCACACACTGCCTACCATGTCCACAATTTTGACATACTGCCTGGAGCAGACAGGGGAGATTGAAGCTATTCCCTCTTTTTTTGGTAGGGGTTGTTCTTCCATAATCAATTTTATTATTTTATGTGCCTCCATGACTTTAGCAATTAAATCTCTAAGTGTAACAATTTTTGTCACCATAACCCTTTAACGTTGGACCTAGCCTGGGATCTCCACATGGATGGCAAGGGTAAAAACTTTCCGCCCAATGAGACTCTTGGCACCAAGGACCAAGCTCAGAGGTTGAAGTGGGACAGGGTGATCCCAGGGGCATTTTTAAAAAACATATATAAGGCGAATGCAGGAGATACTGCACTCTGTTCTGAAAGCGGTTTGCAAGATGAGGAGGTTCTTGACGCTTTTGGTAGACTCTGTGAGCAGATCGCCACTAACCTCTTGTCCCATGGTAAAAACAGGTACATAAAAGTAAATACGTGGATGTTAGCTGCTCTAGTGCTCACCGAAATTTAATGACTGCTTTGTAGCAGCAGTCCAGGGATAAAGAAAGGATCAGGGCTTGCAGGAAAGCTTATAAATAGGGCTCCCTGTTTTCCGTTTTTACTGATTTTTACAGATAAATACAGACAGAAACCCATTTATTTTCTTGTCTGTATTTATTTTTAAATGTGGATAAAAATGGAAATTGGGTGCTTTTGAGTGATTCTAAATACACTTTGCCATGACTGGAAGACCAATAACTGTGTGGATTGATAGGTAAGGAGGTTAAAAAGAAAGGAATTTTAGTAAAGATGCTTAAACAGCAGTAGCTATGCAAAAGGCAGATACGGAAATGTGCATATTTTTCTATAAGTGCATTGATTTATCTTCTGCGGGTGTTCATATCACTGAAACCTGGCAGGCACTCAAGCATGACTGCATATTTATTGGTTAAATAAATGGGGAAATATACCAGTTTCAGCTTTACTTTTTCACAAAACCCATAATAAATATGGATAAATACAGATAAAGTTGACAAAAAATAAATATGGATAAATACAGACGGAAATGACAAAAAAATAAATACCATAAAACCGGGAGCCCTACATAAACTAGCAACTTTGCGGGGGGAAAATAAATTAGGGAGCAGGCAAGGGAGGATTTACTACAGACATGTGTGTTAACGAACAACTCCAAATTCTGGGAGATCGTGAACATCCCCTTTTTTGCAGAAACAGAAACTTCCAGGGTGGATTGCACCCTAGCCCCCGATACATGGGTTACCCATTTCAAGGGGATGTATAGTTAGCATAATATGTTCCCCCAGATCTATACAAAGCTGATCCCAAACCTGGGCTAAGGTGCTGACCCGTGTTTTTAAGGCAGCTTTTAAATGATTTTAAAGGATTCCCTCCCACTCGCTCCGTAGCTATTATACGACCTACTTTTACAAAAGGGGCAAGGAACGATCCAAGTTGTTATTGCCCCATTTCTCTTTTAGACTCGGCAGCCAAAATCTTAGGGAAGGTTGTTTTGGGGCGTTTAACATCCTGGCTGGAAAATACCAATTTTATTATCCGAGTTGCAATACGGCTTCAGACAGGTGAGAGGGACGCTGGATCAGTGTGTCAACCTGCAGTTGATTATGGGTAAATATACTGTAGCCAAGGGTGTTGCCTGCAATTGGCCTTAATGGATCTCACGTCTTCTTTCGAACGAGTAAATAGTTCCAAGCTTTGGTCTCTTCTTTTGCACTTGGGTATCGAACCTGAGCTACTGGCCTTTTTACATAGCTTTCACTCCAATTTATCTGCTTCGGTGAGGTATGATGAGAACGGCAGTCTGTCCGCTCCATTGGGGGTACAGATGGGGGTGAGGCAGGGGTGTATTATGGCTCCCCTGTTATACACCCTATACATAAACGATTTGAGGAAGGTTTTGACAGCCGCCTGTAGGGATATTCCTAGAGTGGGCCCCAAATTCATACCTGCCTTATTATACGCAGATGTCGAGGTCCTGATTGCGCGGACCGCTGTGGGCATACAACACCTCTTGAATGCCTTTATAGATTTTAAGGACTCTTTATATCTGTCCACTTATCAATCCCAATCACACACAATGACGATTGACTGTCGGAAGGCTACTAGGACCAAGTTTTTTGGCAAGGATTTAGAGTTCTCTAAAGTTTCGACTTTCTCATATCTCGGAGTACTCTTTGATGACAGAGGTTCCTGGTTAGCACAAAAATCCCTTAAAATGAACATTTTATTGAGAGCTGTACGTGCGACCTCAGACTTCGCCAAGAGGCTTGGGGCCAAACCGGTGCAAGCCATGGTTAAGGTGTATCATGAGAAGTGCCTACCAATGGCAAGTTACAGGTGTGATATCTGGGGGTACAAAGATGTGGGAGAGCTACAAGTGATCGATAATAAATTCCTGCTCAATCTTCTGGCCGTTCCTGCCAATACTCCATTTTTTTCAGTTCCTGAGGAAGTAGGGCTAGGTTACATCACAGACCTCATTGCTTTGGGTCCAATTTTGTGGTGGATTAGAATCTGGTCTAGCCCAGCCCTCAAACTAAACCAGCTTGTGACTGAGGACTGTAGGTCAATTGCCGGCGCTTTGGCATACCATGGCTCAGGTATGTCAAGCTGATGCTGATGAGTGTGGGTTGTTAAGATCTGTTTACCAACCCTAAACAGCTGCGGCCAGGGGAGATACAGGATATAAAAAATGTGTTTCCAACCAGGTGGCAAAGTGAAAGAGAGGGCAGGGAGCTATTTAAACCTACATAGAGACAATATACTCTGTTGAAAACTTTTCCCCGAGGGGTTCCTTATTTGTCATCTGTTACCAATGCACAACACCGTTTTTTATGAACAAGGTTCAGGTTTAACTTAATTCATTGGTCTTTAGCTGTTCCTAAAGGTTTCCATGAGCGGGGAAATTTAAAATTGTGTCCCTGCAATAAGTTCTCGGACCAAGATATCTTACAATTCATTTTTTTGTGACTTCAAACAGGATTTAAGGGCCAGACACATTCTCACGCTGGTAAGAAACAACCATTTTACACAAGTAAGACCAGCACTGATGTACCTACAAATGCCGTCTTCCCCAACAGTCTTTTTTGGGGTTGCAAGTTTCTTTGCAGGAGCTTTCAGACTTAGGAAAAAGCTATTTACTGATTAGTGGCTATTCTTAATTACTATAGATAGCGCAATGTTGGGCCAGTCCAGTGGTTCACCCTGTGTTTGCACTTTATGCATTCGGTCGGTACTGTAAAGACCTACTCGCACTTTTATATGAGTGCCCGGCGTCACCTATGCTAGCCCTATTTAGCCATTTTTATACTGGCTTTTAACAATATGATTAGACTAGTGGTTTTAGGTGCCCCCCATTATTTCCTACTAACATAGAGGCCACTAAAAATAGAGGTTTTTTGTTGTTAGGTTCTACTAGGTTGAGCCCCTATATTGCACAGTTACAACCATTACTCTTTTTATTCTTAGATGCCTTCTATTTTAAGCTGTGTCATTGCCCATATCACTACGGAATGTTGTGTATATTAGTAATGAATTTGTAATTGTTTTATTCTGTGTCATGACATTGTTTTACATATTCGTTGTATATTAAGTCAAGTTACGCCTATGTATAGATGTGATAGGGCCTGTTTTGTGGGTGTTTTATGTGTTTTTACTATATTTGCCGAATAAAGTGTTATTGACTGACTGACTGACTGACATAAGAGTTAAAAACTATCACTAAAACACACAAAGGCCCACTTATAATGACATGCAACATGGTTACCTCTATGATGGAATACCTAACAACTGAAGATGCACACTACCCTCTGATTTTGATTGTTATGTTATTAGGGTTAGTGTTAATTGAGATGATGCACTATATTGCTGCAGGTGTGCACAACAGCACATGCTTGGCCTGGTTACTTACTAGTAATCTTCATTCAACCGAATCCAGGTGTTCCTCGTCTCAGTACTTACTCCATCAATTGTTTTCCCTTTCCACAGATATTGATTGCCTTCCCTTGCCTAGCCCAACACCTTCAACATGGTGCTGTAATTCCAAGAAGACATCAAAAGAGGAACCTGTCATAGACACTTCCTGTATACATCGAACCTAGGAATAACAATAAAAAACTAAATCAATAGGAAGAACAGGGAGCCAGGGAGAGGAGGGGATTCAGGAATGTGACGAGGAAGACTTGTACTCGGAGTAATGAAAATGACCAGTAAGTAACTGAGCCATTACCTCCTCGTCCGTCTTCCTCGTACAGTCCTTACTACATGAGTCAATACCCAAGCAGAAGAACCATTGCTTTTTATTCTAAAAAAGAAAAAGAACACTGTTTATATGATGCTACACCCATAATTTATTAAGCAGGAAATAGCATTTAAACATCATGCTCAGAGGACAAAAAGTGGGAACCAAAGTCCGGGGAAAAACTACCACCTAATTGTAGACGATAGTGGAGCACAAAAGAGTGTGGTGTAGACGATGTCAATGCACAGCAGATATCATTTAGAGTAGCCTTTTTAAATGTTGCTCATGAAGTAGAAATTCCACCTGTAGATCTTCCTGAACTGCTTTAAAAAAATATGCCCTGCTAATATATAAGATTTAGATATTGCTAACTTGACCCACCCATAGAGGATAGAAGAGGAAGGACAAAGACCTCTTACCGAAAAGCCGAAGGTGAGAAAAAGGAAGTTGATCTACCAAACAAGAGGAGGTCCTATTCAAGTAGATCGATAGGGCTCTGTGAACATCCAGGGTATGTAGTATAGATTGGTTGTCAGTTTCAGGATTTGGGGAAAAAACAGAAAGATAAATATCCTCCCAGCAATGGAAAAAAGTTGGAACCTTAAGGAGGAAGGATGGGCTTGGCCTAAGGACATCTTTAGCTGAAAGAGTCTGAGAAATGAAGAACATGAAAGCAAGATACCCAAGTCTCCCATTCTCCTACCAGTTCAAATGGGCATGTTGCAGAAGGAAATTGAAGATCTGAAGAAATTAGAGTCTTAAAGGGAGGTTCCTGGAGTCCTCAAAGAACCAGCTGGAGAGTCCAAGAGGGAACCGGAGAGTGAACCACTGGATCGAAGAGGAAAAACATTCTCAGGAGATGAGAAGCAAAATAAGCTATAGACAATGTGTCAGGGCCACATAAGACTTAGATCGCAGCCCATCATCTCCAAATCGTTAAGATTGAAAGCCTCAAAAGAACGCAATCTCTCATAAAATCCAGAATCCTGTTGGATCCCAAGAGTAAGGGAGAGACATTTGAAGGAATACCAAGATTTAAAGCTGTTCCAATTTCTACTGCATGATTTTAAAGTTGAGGTTCTTCTTAATTGTGGAATACTTTCAGTAACTTAATTAGAACAGCTTTTACCAATCAGGTTCAGCCTCTCAAATGCCAAATTCCCAGACATAGGAGTCTCAGTGACTATGGAGACAGGAGGAGCAACCTCAATGGGGATGGATGAATGTGAAACTGCCTGGAGGGGGCTATCCACAGTTCCATGGTCTACTGGAACATCCGGGAATCTCCGAAAGAATCGCTTTAAGTCCAGCAACGGGAAGAAATCTCCTGAACATTTCTGGACAGGGAAGAGGGTCTAGGAATATCCCTCAAATCTCTCCCCCAGAGTTATTGCAGTCTTTTGCAGTAAAAGTGGAATACACTGCAGTAGGGCCTGACGACATATGGTACATCAAGAAGAGGTGTTTGATGAAAGTGCGTAAGAGGTTGACTGAGGGAATACACATGATAAGCTCGTAAATCGATTTCCAATGCCCAGGCATCTGTTATTGAGGCCTGCCACATCTCTTTGAGTAGTAACAGTCTTCCCCTAACTGGGGCCATTGAGACAGTCGTGTTTTTGGAGGGAGAGTGGGGGGTTGCAGAAGTGGAGGGAGACTGGAACCGGGATTTGTCATCAAGAGGGGCCCCGGCCATGGCCCCTGCCTTGAAAAAGCTGACTACCCTCTCTGGATGTTCCTGGGCCAAATTCCCTTTTATATCCAAAACCACAACGCCTCGCGAAAGACTTCCCTGATTTCATTGCAAGATCTTCCAGCTGCTGGCTGAACACCTTTGCACTGCTGAAAGTAAGCTTCATTAAAACAGCTTTTTGTGATGCATCGGTCTTCCAGGACTACATTCATATGTGTTTGTGGGCTGCAATGGATGCCCCTGATGCTGCAACTGAGACACATAAGTTATCAAATGATAAATATCTGACAAGAAGTGAACATGTTGTTCCATTAATGATAGAATTGTGGAGCAATGCCCTCCTTCTTGCACCTGATTTGCAAGCAACTGGAAATCCTTAAGAAGAGACTGCACTGAATAGTCATTATAGATGTTAGCACGGATTGCAATGTTTGATACTTTAAAAGCTCTTTTGACCATATTCTCCATAATCTTGTCCACTGGAACTGCAGGTAGTGCATCCTTAGATATGACTGTTCCTTGGGTAGATAAACTGGCCAATAAATTATTCACCTTCACTGTGTCCAGGAATTCCTCTGTATAATTCTTGACAGGATAGCGCTTCAAAAGAAACCTAGGAAATGGCTGCTTCTCCATATCCTTCCATTTGTGCGACAAAACATAGCAAACAACACTATGGGGAGGAAGGGACTCCAGCTCAAAGCACTGACATTGGGAAAAAAGCCCTCTCCACTTGAGGTGGGCAAAGAGGGAGGAGGAAAACCCAAATTGCTTCTGAGGTGTTGCATAATTTCTGCCAAATCAGTGCCCTGAACTAAGTAGCTCTTTACATTTTCTTCACCTGGGTCAGCAGTCACATTGTCCACCTGTATTTTATGGAATTTACCAAGGATAAGTGAGTTCCTGGCTTCTAAGTCTTTCTCAATCAGGGGAACATCCGGAACAACGAGGCAAGAGCCACGAGTTCCGGAAGCCCGCAAGCCTAACAACGACTTGCCTGAACAACGACTTTGCCTTAACGACGCATGTGCGTGGTTAAGGCAAAATCGGTCTCGTGTTCAGGATGGGAGTGAAAAAGAAAAGAAAGAGAAGAGGACAGGTAAGAGGGGTTCGGTGTAGTTTTTAAGGGGTGGGGGACCAGGGTAGTCTTTAGGGGGTGGGGGGATTAGGGGTCGTTTTTAAGGGGTGGGGGGATTGGGGTAGTTTTTAGGGGGTGGATGGGGTTTGGGGTAGTTTTTACGGGGTGGAGGGGTTTAGGGTAGTTTTTAGGGGGTGGGGGAATTTGGGGTAGTTTTTAGGGGGTGGGAGGGGGGGTTTGGGGTAGTTTTTGGGGGGTGGAGGGATTCAGGGTAGTTTTTAGGGGTGGGGGGATTCAGGGTAGTTTTTAGGGGGTGGGAGGGGGTTCTGGGTAGTTTTTAGGGGTGGGAAGGGTTCAGATTCGTTTTTAGGGGGTGGGGGTTCGGGGTAGTTTTTAGGGGGTGGAGTGATTCGGGGTAGTTTTTAGGGGTGGGGGATTTGGGGTAGTTTTATAGGGGTGGGAGGGGGTTCAGGGTAGTTTTTAGGGGTGGGAGGGGTTCAGATTAGTTTTTAGGGGTGGGGGGTTTGGGGTAGTTTTTAGGGGTGGGGAGTTTAGGGTAGTATTTAGGGGTGGGGGGTTCGGGGTAGTTTAAAGGAGGTTGGGGGTTCAGGGGAGAGGGAGGTGGTGGTAAACTTAGCCACGGATAGCTGTTTACCATGCATGCCTTTACCACGAAAATTTGTGGTAAAGCAATTCGTGGGTAAGACGCAGTCATAGTAGAGACCGCGTTGTTAAGGTAGGCGTTGTAAAGGAACTCGTTGTTCCGACATACAACCGCGTCAATCATCTTTTGAAAAGCCTCCATAAAAGGCACAAATGCTGAGAACCCTGCAACCCCCCTGAGGCAGAGTGTCCTCCGTAGAGCCTGCTCCCTCCATTGCTTTACTGGTGTGAGAGGCTGGCCTGGTATATGATGTCCACTAATGTAAGTGGGCACCCTGCACCAGTCCAGACAACCCTTTTGGTGATTTAAGAGGTCTTAGACAACCTTAGAAAGCTCTCTAAGTGGTAGCTGTGGAGAGCAGCCTTCAGGCTTAGTCCAGAAGGAGTGTAAAGCAGCTTGTTTTACCAGAATGCAATCTTATATGTATAGAATAAATGAAAAAGAACCACACAAGGTATTTATAAAAATATGTATTTATTATATAATGCTCTCTTACACGTTTAGATAGCTCCTACCTGGAGATAAACACAATGCACACAATACTTTGCATAGAAATTAAGTAAATAGCAAAGAATACACAGTGGACCCCAGGGGGGAACCAAACCATATACTAAGAAAGTGGTATAAGAACCACGACTCATGTCAAGACAATGTCCAGAGAACGTAGAAGTGCTGGGGACCCAAGGAACCACCCAAGGTGAGAGACTAGAAGCCCCACGGGGATCGTGTGCCGTGTGGGAACATAACTGCATTCTGCGTACAAATCAACGTGTAAGTCATGGTTGCAATTGTAAAGATTAAGGACCCTTCCCAGTGGACCCTGAAGAAACCCCGGGGAAGACAGAAGGTTGGAGAGCCACCCCACTCGTGGATACCCTAGTACCCACATTAACTACACCAGGGAAGCCAGGTGCATAGGTGTGAAGTGGTGTCAGATAACGCCGTCGAACCCAATGGAGGACTTCAGGAAAGTGCCACTGCTGGAGAAGGAGAAAGTGGAATCCGAAGGTGGATTCAGGATGAGAAGTACCTGCAAGCAGAGGGGACAGAGTCTATGTCACTCAGGAGTGACCCGGAGACCTGGAAGACAAATGCCCACCGATGTCGGGAGTTGCAGGAGAGTTGACAGTGACCTTGACTCTGCAGCTGTGAGGACCAGGCGATGCTGAGGAAGACCAGGAGCTGTGCATGAGCTGTCCCACGTTGAATGTCGAGTGCTGAGCAGTCGGTGTCCGTCGGAAGCACTAACAAGCCTTGGCAACTGCAAACCACGTGGAAGTTGAAGAAGGTGCAATGTCGGGACCAGCAAGGTCCAGGGGACTCACGACAAGCAGGGGAGTTAGGGCAGGCCCCAAGAAATCAGAGGAGCCCAAAAGAAACAAAGGTGACCCTCAATAGGACCCTCAGGCCAGAGGCACTGGTATCGCAAGAGGACCTCAAGTAGCTCACCCAAAGATGCAGACCATGGGGCAAGCAATGTGGTGTGGATGAAGATTCTAGTCACTGGAGATGCTTGAGGTTGGGGCTACTTGGAGCCCGAAGATCTTGGTGGAAGGAAGCCAACAAGCCTTTGCAACAGCAAGTCAATGTAGTGCACAGGGGTTCAGTTCCTGCAGCTCCCACAAGGGATACTGGCCTCAAACTTGGTGAGAGGACAGGGCAGGCTTCAAGAGCTGTGGAGAACCATCACCTGTGTTGTTGAACCTTTCGGAGTCCGTAGGAGCTGAGGAGCAGCAGACCAGTCAGCTTGGTTGCGGTGCCTGCAGATGCAGGGAAGTGACTCCTTCACTTCAAGGGAGATTCCTTCAAGTGTCTTGGATGCCCACAGGCCTTGGAAGGTTCCTGTATGGTGCACAGGCACAGACGATGCAGAAGACTGAAAGGGGGACAAAGTTGAGCCCAAACTAAGTCCAGAGTGCCCAGATGGTAGAAGTTGAAGTGGTGTATGAATTCAATCGTGTCCCACGATGAATCTCGGGACCCACCCACAGGTAAGCCCTTAAGTACCCTAAGGAAAGGGTTGCGATGATTCTGGGGACCTTCCCAGGGAGGATGTGGACAGTGGGGAAGATACTCCCATGTCCTTTGTCCACTTGCACGCCAGAGCTGGAGCAAATGGCTCCCAGAGCTGTTTTGAACTGGACTATGCAAGGAGGCAACAGATGTGCCCCTCATGCAGACGGAGTGGCGCTGGCAAGCGCACCCACCCGGGCCCAATACACTAAATCCTGTCTGGGAGGTGGTCACACCTCCCTGTGACAGGATACCTTTTGTTCTGCCTTCCCCTGCTCGAGCGTGGCTCAGCAGCAGGAGGGCAGAATCATGTCTCTGGTCTGCAGGAGCCATGTTGTGCTGTCTGGGTCTAAAAGACTGGTACAGGGAGCACTAAGAGCTTAACGGAGGGCTCTTCCAGTGCTTGGAATCATACCTCGCACACTGTTAAGGTGTGGGGGTATGATTCCAACATGTTTGATACCAAACATGATAGGATTCGTTGCAGATGATTTCGAGATGGTCATCGCGTAATTACGTGGTGCCCCTCTATATGGTATAGGGCTGCTTTATTTACAATCTGGGAGAATGGACTCCGTAGGCTGTAGGGGTTTCCTGCTCATGCACCCAGTTAAAAAAATCTGACAAACCAAATCCTCCATTACACTTTGCCATTTGTAGTTTTTTATAACCTGTACGGGGTGATTTATTATTCCAATAAAAAATTAGAAAAATGCTGATCAACAGTTTTATAAAACTTCATAGGAAATTGACTAGAAATCATAGCTAGAGAATAAAAAAATGTAGGAGCTATTATCAATTTTATTGAGTCTATTTTCCCCCACCATGAAAGGTGTAGTGTAGACCATTTGGATAATTTATCTTTAATGTAGTTTATAATAGACTAACAATTCAATGTAATTGTTTTTTTATAGAAGTAGAAAACAAAATGCCAAGGTATTTGATTTTATCTCTTTGCCAAATTATTTCTTGTATGGGTACCATATCAGGTGTACAATGAAGATTTAAAGGAAAAGAATCAGTTTTATTGGTATTTAACTTATAGCCTGAAATCTGAGAGTATAATGAGATAATATCTAATAAAGGAGGGAGTGAGGATTCAGGAGTATTAATAAACAATAGTACATCATCTGCATATGCTAATGTTTTAATGGTAACCTCTGTGATATTAATACCAGTGATATAAGTACATTTTCTAATGGAAGTAAGTAAGGGTTCGATAACAAGAAGAAATAACAACGGGACAATGGACAACCTTGTCTGGTACCTCTAAAAAAAAAAAAATGATTTGAAATTTGACCATTAATTAATAGGCGAGCGGAAGGACTAGAATAGAGAGCAGATATCATGTGAATAAACAAATCACCAAAATTAAATGCTGCTAAAGTATGAAATAGAAATTGACAATGAACTTTGTCAAAAGCTTTTTCAGCATCCAATGCGAGTACTCCAGACGGTAAGGATAAAGCAGACCCCTGTTCAATAGCATGTAACAAAACTCTTGTATTGTTGACGGAATATCTATTTTTCATGAAACCAGATTGGTCAAGATGGATATGGAAATCCAATACAGAGCTCAATCTGCTTGCAAGAATTTTAGCATAGAGTTTACAATCTTGATTTGTTAAGGAAATAGGGCGATAATTCGATACAATTATTGGGGTTTTGGTATAACTATAATCAAAGCTTCTGTAAAAGAACCAGAAGTTGAGCCTGAAGCACTAAAAAAGGTAAAAAGTTTAAACAAATGAGAAATGAGTTGCGAGTCAAATTCTTTATAAAATTCTGCTGGAATTCCATCAGGACCTTGAGATTTACTTTGCTTAAGGGATTTAATAGCCAATTGAATTTCTTCCTCAGTAATTGGCAAATCTAATTTATCTTTGGTTAACTGTGAAACTTTAGGTAATCTACATTTATATAAAAAATGATCAATCAGGGAAGGGTCATCCAAATGAGGTTTATTATATAGGGTTGAGTAATCATTTAGAAATTCATTAACAATATAATTTTGTGATAATGCAATCTTTCCTTTGGGACCATGAATTGAATTTATTTGTGTTTTATCTTATTTAATACGTAAATAGTTAGCCAAAAGCCTACCAGATCTATTAGCATTAAAACAAAATTTGGCTATAGAATTAGAAAGTTGTATACCAGCTCTTCTACTTAAAATTGAGTTAAACTCGTAACGCAGCTTTTGCAATTTTATTTTAAATTGGGGATCATTAGATGTTATGAAAAGTATCTTGAATTTTGCAATTTGTTTGTCCAATCCTTTAATTTTAGAATTGAAGGTTTTATTTTCATGCGCCATAGGAGAAATGGAAGTCTTTCTAATATAGGCTTTGAAGGCATCTCATCGAGTCACCATAGACGTAGAGCCTTCTGGGTTAAGCAGACAGTAATCTTGAAGTGCTGCTAAAATTTTTGGTTTATTATTTTCGATAAGAACAATGCTAGTATTCATACGCCATCTGGACTGAGCTTGAAAATTTGAACTAAGTTGTAGAACCATAGAAATCAGAGCTTGGTCAGAAATACCAATATTATAGATATTTGGTGTAACAACTGAATGAATTAATTGGTGAGAAACTAATAAATAATCTAATCTTGAATAAAAGCTATGAGGATTGGAAAAAAAAGTTAAATGTTTCTCAGTAGGATAATGTAACTGCCAAATTTAACTTACTTGTTTTAAAAAATGACTTTAGAGTAAAAAAAGCTTTAGGTGGTCGATAGTTAGTGTGAGATGATCTATCTAATAAAGGGTCACATATAAGGTTGAAATCTCCTCCAACTATAAGTGGGACATTGCCTAACTTGAAAACTTCTGTAGTTAAAAGAGACCAAAAATTGGGGTCATCAGTTGTTGGCCCATATTCATTAATTAAAAACATAACTGTCTTGAATTTTAACTTTCACTATAATATATCTACCTTCTGCATCCTAAGATTTACTTAACATTTGACATAGTAGTCTTTTTGCAAGAAGGATAGCAACACCATTTTTTTCTACTTACAGCAGGAGAAGACATAACAGTATCAATCCATTTTTTCTTCATAAAAGCCAAGACCTTATCATCAATATGTGTCTCTTGTATAAAGCAAATATCCGCTTTATAACTTCCTAAATAATCTAACATTTTAGTACGCTTCACAGGATGTCTTAAACCTTTAACATTTAATGATACAATTGTAATATTATTAAAACTAGCCATAATGAGGTATGGAATATACAGAGAAAAAAAAGAGATGAAGTTTAAAGCATAAAAGGAAAAAAAGCAGCTCTAGAAATGAACAATAGAGAAAAAAGGAGAATAAAGACACATACAAACATAGAAAAAGACAACATTTAAACAATAATAACAATCTTGAAACGCACACACGCTTTGTAAGCATGACCGAACCACTGAAGCCCTGTAAGGAATTGAACAATTAAGTTAGCCAGAAAAAATAATGAAATTAATATTCAAGTAGCAATCTCATGCGTATCCATGGGGAGCTGTGAATGTTGATCCAAAAATAGCCGAAGGTCTTCAGGGTGCTGAAAGGATTTTGAAAAACGATCTTTCCAGATTCGCATCGAAGGATCAAAAAGACCATATTTAAAACCAAGACTTCGCAACCGTGGTCGAAGATCAGTGAATTCTCTGCGAGTCTTAACAGTTTCTTTAGCAAAGTCTTGGTGAATAAAAATTTTATTACCATTAAGGAAGGAATTTCTCGTGCCGCTTTTCGTATCAACACTAAATGATGATGACGTAGAACTTTAAAGATCATTTGTCTAGGTTTATTTTGGTGTGGATTACGATGAGAAGGAATCCTGTGAGCCTTATCAATTTCAAACTTCTCAAGACATTTTATACGTAAAAGACCAGGCAATAAATTCTCCAAGTATAACCTACAATCATTACCTTCTACGTCTTCTGGTAAGTTAAAAATACGTAATTTATATTGCCTATCACGATTTTCCAAATCAAGAAGAAGGTTAGACATAGGAGATAGCTTTGCTACAAGCGGTGAGAAAGTATCAATTTTGACTTTATTGTCTTGAATTTTAATTGCATTGTCAGATATTTTCATTGACATACTAGCCTTGTCCTTTCGTAAGTTTTTAATCTCTGACGCAATAGTATCTGTGCTAGAACGAATTGCTTGAATCTCGTCAAGTAATAAAGCCAAAGAAGGTTCGTTAGATTCCACCACTTTTGATTTAATAGGAGAAATATTTTGTTTCCTTTTATTATGCTGAACCTGCGCATTTTTGCTCTCCATATTTCTTAAATTGGACTTCAGCAGCAAAATATAATAAAATTTGCAGGAGAGAATTAATAATAAAGAAGATCTTCCAATATAAGGAGGTGCAGCAGCTAAATCTGACTGTGGGAGTGACTAGGCCGCAGCCTCGCCCTTTCCAAAGTATTACTCCACCCACCTGACTGGAATACTCGGCTGTACCTGTGTGAGAAGACCGAGAAAGAACCAGAAAGGGAAAAAGACAGCTTCCATCGCTCTGCAGAACTGGAAAAGCACCCAGCCGGTGAGTAAATGCCTCAAAACGCTGCTGCTAATATATTCAGATACAAATTCTGGCCTTTTGAAGCCAAAAATCGTCGATGAAGAGCTGACGCGGTGAGGAGCTCACCAGGGGGCGGCCATCTTAACTCGCGCGAATCCATTGTCTGTTAGTATTGACCATAAATAAAATACAAAGTTAGAGGTGTGTGATCTTAGTACACAATCAATGGATGTTTCAATTTATGGTGACCAGAAATAAATCATTAAGGCATAAGATCTATAGGACGACAAGTACTAAGGGTCTGTATCTCAAAGAGTAAGCTAAATCGGTGTCAGACAGTAATCCTCAGGATTTGTCCATCTGAGTATTTTCTGTTATGAGAGCTCTGTCTATTTGAGGGTAGATAACGGCTTAAAGAATTCACAAAAAATATCAGATTTAGTAATTTATAACTTGATACTGTTCCAAATTATAGGATCATCAATGGGGGATTGTAGAATGAGAAAATATATGTCTGAATAGCTGGACACAACGGTTACTCGCAACCCTGATTCCATTAGATATGAGGTATGGGCAATCTCTTTTACTGACCACGGTACCAGCCAGTGAGTTAGTAAATGCAAAGGCGGGAATGGTCTCAAAGAAGGGATCACATATGGAGGAGGAAAAGCCCAAAGACATATAAAACCTCCTCAGATAGAACAGCAATTAGTAGGTAGTAGGAGAAGTCACAGCAGAAAGACCTTTTACATAGAAAATAATTTCTAGAACAAGAAAAATGCCTAACATTAACACAAATCAAAGCGGTCTAACGCTAATGTCACCAAGCAAAAGGAAAACATCACACAGACAAAAAAATACACGCAAGAGAGTAACAAACATGCTGCCAAAAATCAACTGGAAGTGCTGCAATACACTATAAGGGTGATCACAGCGCTTTAAATACCAGAAAACTAGACCATCTACAAGGGAATTCCAAGTTTTCTGCAAACTCCGAAAAGTAACAGAATGGCCACAGGCTGCACTGTCCTTCACAGCAGGATTTATTTGTGGTTGATTCTAAAGTGGCAATCAGCCAACTACAAATTATCTCTTTATGACTATGGGCCTAGGTATTTGGAAAGTGGATTTTCTAACCACAACAGTGGTAAGTTTACCTCTCCCTCTAAGGCAAAGGAGTTAAATGTTCCATATTTAAAGTTACCAACCTTGGGTAGTGGAGGTGTTTCCACCAAAGTGCTCAATTGCACATCTGAAGAGTCCTGTGGAGTAGAAATATTCTAGCAGAAAAAAACGTCACTGCTTGTCTCTTCTGGCAAAATTTCCAACAGCAAATGTTGTCACTGTGAAAGTACCCCAAAAGTCGGTGCACATTATTAGTGGCCACAGATTGATTCTCCCTAATATGCTGAGAGCCTTTCTCAGAACACTGGCAACGCTCTGCTTACCTTTCCTTTGAAGTATTCAACCCTTTCCAGGGTGGTCATTCAAAGCCATAGCTCCAGTAGATATCGTTGTTTGTCAGCCACTTTACATCAAGTTATATCTGCTATCATTACATTACCTCAACACATTTGAAGAGTAGATGCAGAGCTACAGAAGTATCCACAAGCAAAATATCTGCGTATTTCCAAATAAGGAGGATATGACGTTGCAAGTGTGAATGGTATATATTCTGGCTTTACAACAGATTATTTGTTACCTCTCACCTCTAAATTTGAATCTGTGTATGATGTGTAAAGCATAGGGAAAATTGAGTGTTGCTATATACATACCACATTTGTAATACATGTTCACTAAATAGATTAGGATTTGTAGGAAGCCTTAGAAGAATTATTTTACTGATCAAAAAACGCACAACATGGATTAACACTGATGACAATTACTTCACGGTACATATAGGGGATGTATCAAACGCTGAAGGTTGCTACGTTAAGAAGGATTTGGAGATGGCTTTCACTTAAATAAAAGCATTTGCTTGCTCCCTTCAAATTGCAACTATCCAGTAAGATAATACTTTAATGAATACAATGTCTTATAAACATATTTTCACTTACTTCTAACATAGATGTCCCCAAAAGCACATAGGCTTTCTTTTTAAGAAACAAAAAGTAGTTGCACAAAAGTACTGCATGCTCTTCTTTGTTGCCCACAGCCCAACAGATGCTTTGCTGCAAAAAAGAAAACACTGAGACGTTAGTGTGTCCAAACACCTTTATCTTACCTTGCACTGTCACTACTCTAAGGTATGGCTAGTTTGGATTTACTCCTTATATCAAGCGGCTCGACGGTAAAATATTATGAAGAGCTCTTCAAATCTGCTCTTTTGTCAACAAACAAATCTATCATCACTTCTTTTCAGTACTGACACTTGAGCGCATAGAACATTCTTAATGCTGATACTAACTTCTGGTCAACAGATGGTTAGAGTTAATAATCCCAGTAATTGTCACAATGTTTAAGTTAGCTGAGGTAAATCCACTTACCAAGAAATGAAATCTTTACAACCTTAGCTTTTTTTTACTTTGTCCCCTTCACTTAGGATTGATCGTTAGAAGTGGCCTTCACCAGAGACTCTACTACAATGGATTCTAAAGCTCACAACTGAAGCTGAGGAAAGTAGTTAATGAGTACAGGACTGAGGAAGGGAGAATCACAATGTTGGAATTATAGGCAAATAATCAGAGAACTATGCTCTCATTCTTTCTCCCCCTGTTGTTACACCGCCTGAGAATAGAAATAAATTAAACACATTGGCTTTCGCCAACCCGAAATCACAAACTACATCTTCGAGAGCAATATGCCTATGAATTTTAACAACAAACTGTAATTCATGCTTGCGACTTAGAATCTATAAGCCTAACAATACCAAAGTTACCTATCTCCACCCCCCACTCCCAACCTATAATAAGAGATAAAATTAGAAGAGGGTGCTCATGTTGCTATTCTGCAAATATATGAAAAGGATACATCTGAGCCTTTGTCTAGGCAATGGACATGCTTCTGGTAGAGCACCCCTAAATGACACAGGGCAAGTCATTATGATACATCTAGTCACCTATACCGCTCAATGACCTGATTCATAGACTCACTTTCAATGTGGAAGGAAGGCTTGAGATCTCTGTGGTAGACTCAAGGTAAAGAAAGACATGTTCCATCTTGTGTGCAAGTTAATATTTTCAACTAAGCCCAACTGCCTTACATAAGTCCATTGTATCAAGAGGCACCTGCACTGGAGATACTGTCGCCTCCAGATAAAATTACAGCAGTAATATGGAACTTGGATAACACATTTAGGACGAACTCTTGCACATGCTGAAGAATTAGACTGTCTGAAAATTCTGAGATAATGGGACCCCTGCAGAGGTGATAGCAACAAGACAAAATGTATTTTAAGGACCATTTGTCCACAGATTTGAAAGAAGGGTCCCTTATTGCCACCAACAACGAAGGCAGGTCATCACCGTAGGATGTTCTCACACAAAACCTCCAAGCAATACGGGAATGAATGAATGGCTATACTAATACAAGTCTGTCCAAAGATTCCGCAAATGCGTTAATGGTTCACTGCTCATTTTCAATATGGGAGAGGTCAAACTCAAATATTTCCTGTTGCAGGAACAGAAGGACTAACATGCCATCAGAGTCTCAGGGACAAACAATTAAGAACCAGCATGGCCTCAGTTAATGTCATTTGGATGTTATACATTATGTAAAAAAACCAAAGGGGATGATGGACGGAGTGTTGAACATTGCAAGCACTCACCCCCAGTCAACTGATCTGGGTTTAATCCATCATCATTCTTTAGCTCACTACGCCACCCCAGTTCAGACATGGCCATTTGCAAATCAGTCTGACCCTGTGCCTCATGAGAACAGTCCAGCCCGAACTGCCAAGCCATGTCTTCCCTGGACCGGAAACAAGCATCCTGGGACCGGTTTCGGGTTCATAACCCTCATCAGCCAGGCTATCTTGAATCCAGTGGCATATAGCTATGTCTGAACTGGGGTGGCGAAGTGAGCTAAAGAACGATGATGGATTCAACCCAGATCTGTGACTGGGGGTGAGTGTCTGAAAAGTTTCAGCGCTCCGTCCATCATCTCCTTGTGTATACATTATTTAAAGCCACCAGGTAGCATCATGTATACTTTCTAGAAGATGCAAAACTATCTTCTTGGTTTGAACTTTTTTTATAACATCTAAAATTGATATTTTAGCTGCTATCATGTTCAGGCATCGAATATGTTGCTAATATGCTCTCATGTTTGTGCTGGATATCGGTGTGCCTGAGCTACATATGCATCACTGGATTCTTCCAGTGTTCAAGGCATCCTTCATTTTGTTTATTAATCTAGTAGATATTCAGCAGGACACATGTGCTGTACAGGTTAGATACCATCAATTTTCATTTTAACCGATGCAACCTATGGACAACACCAGCTGCCAGCACTTAGAGGCCAAGAGAAGAAGAGCATCCTGGTAAGATCCATTCTTTAGTGAACCGTAAAGGGACCAAGAAGAAAGAACCATGACTCTTTCCAATAATTCACTGTTATGAGTGCCCTTCCTCCTTATTTAAGACAACTGGTAGAGAATGGGAGGAAGGAACAAAGGTGAAGGGCGGAGCACATCATCCTTTCCACAATTCTCCACAGACAGGAACATTAAACAAACCCCAGAGGTGACACACTATCATCCGATGCAAAAGGGTATAGGAAAATTGACCTGACACTATGGTCTGGCATGCAAATGTCTTCTCTGACAAACAAAACTCATATAATGACAATCAAACACCATTCAGCACATTCACCTCAGTTATGTCCAACACTGCATATATATATCGACCTCAGAGATATAAGATGTTCCTTTTGTCCAGAGATGCGTCTAGAAATCCACTTCCACCAAGACTTTGGCATGGATCTTCACCCCCCCAACCATTAATGTAGATACATTATCGCCATGATATTGGCCATTCTAACTTTAACTGAATGATCCCATACCTGAGAAGCAAATGATGCACATTAACAGGAATGTAAATTGCTGCTTTTGGTTTTAAGAGTTTATTCTCTCACTGTCTGTTGATAATGCATGGATTGACAGCTCCCCAGGGTCGCCCCATAACCACAGCCAAAAGCTTACATTAGGAGTACAACCAGTGTTAGGGATATACAGGGAATCCAGAGGTCAGGTGGGCAGGAAGCAGCCATTACTTTATCACCTCATTGACATCATATGACACCAAGATTCACCGGTTGTGTAGTTGGCAGCAGTGAGTCCACCTATGAAGAACACATCACACAGGCCACGGAGAAGGACTGCTGCTCATCAACTTACGCGATAAACAAGGCTTGTCATGGCAACAAACCAGGATATCTGCAGTAACTACCACCTTAATGCAAGCTAAACTGGACCTTGCACCCCACAGCCTCACACATTATCACCTAAAGAGTCTTCAAATAGATAGAAATTGTCAGTAGGAATCTAGGAATTTATGGTCCTGAGTGATTGAATGCCCCAGATCTGAGGGCAGAACCAAACCACATGTATTCAGAAAAAGTAAGAAAAGGTATGGATTGTAGCTGATCTCCTCCTCTCAAGGGATATGATCTAAGACTATCAGTCTAGGACCTTCTATTTACCAACTGGACTCCAACCTTCCCCTTTTTTCCTCCCATTGCACGTGTTTACTCAACCACTGTGTTGTGAGCTGACTGAAAGGTAAAATGCAGCACTCTCTACAACTACCTAAGATGTACGTAAACTCACATTAGTGTTAGCCACGCCAGACAATCTCCTGCCTTTCTTGAGAGAATTGTCTTATTACTGCTGGGCTGTAGCTTACTATGCCTCCAAGAATCTGAAACCAGGCCTTGGCTGAAGCTGTGGGTATACTGTAAGGGATGACACTCTGCCTCCTGAAACCACTGGCAAAGACAACATCTCCAGAATGGTCTTTACCAGGCCCAATAAATTGGTTACAAGGTCACTTCTGGTGTTTTAATATGCTGTGGTTTGATGCATCACACACGCGCCTCCCTCTGCCTTGTCCTCAGATACTGTATGGACCAAATAGTCAATTGTCATGAAGATGACCCACTACAGGACATTTGACAGTATTCTGGTTGTAAATTTCAGGCCAAGCATTAGGACTTCAGACTGAATATGATAAGGAAAAATGACATTACATAGCTGCTTGGAGAATCAGAGTGTCCCATCTCATCAGAGATGGACCCAAAATGAGGGGAGGAGAGGTCATCAGAGGGGCCAAATCAGTGGCTACTGCCAGGCTCAGGGACAGAGAGACCAGATACACTTGCACATCAAACAGTGACCTGATTCCTGCATTCTTAGCAAATTGTAGCTTAATAAAACAAATTGTCCATAGGAGCACTGGAGCAACCCATAGTGCAACAGGAGAACCACCTAACAGGACGCAGGTATAAATGGGGTATAATCAAAAAACATTTTTAACAATCCTTTGCATGTTTAAATTAGGAAAATTTGTTTTTCACTCACACAAGTTAATTGTAGATCATTTATATGGATTTCACAAAATTACTGTGTGTTATGTGCAAATGCTTTACACATTGATCCTCTAAGATAAGCCTGACTGCTCGTGACAAGCTACCAAGGGGTTGAGCAGGGGTTATTTTAGAAATGTATCCCCCTTCCCCTGACTAATTGGTCAAGGAGTATACCTCTGCCAACTAGAGTCCCCCATTTCTAACACAAGATGATTCCGGGTAAGGCCTCATTTTGTGAGAGCTCCACGATGGATGAGATAAGTTAGAAAGAAAATAAAAATGAAGTTGGATCTAAGGGTGAATGTCATAGAAGGTAGTCCTGCATCACACAGTAAAAGGACTGGAATGAAGAACGGCGATACCTTTGCTTCCAAGTCTGCAAAGAGAACCATCACTGAGCGCAATTCTTCTAAATAAATTTTAAGTAAATGTTCGAAAAGTGAATTAACGACATGCCACATACCTTACTATAAAGGTTACTGAGGGTGGATGTTATGGTGGTTGCAACGGCGAGGAACAAGTATGAGCAAAGAAAGGTGCAGGGTGGGTACATGCTGGGAGCAGTTCCAGCAAGGAGCAGTACAGGCAATAAGAGATACAGAGAGGGAGGCATTTAGACAGGAAGGAAGAGATAGCAGCAAGCAGACGAGTAGAGAGGAAGTGGTATGAGCAAGGAGAGGCAAAAGCAGGGAAAAGTGAATTTAAGAGAGGTACTCTGGGAGTGATATGGGCAGGAAAAGATGCAGGATGGGAAGGGTGCAAGCAGGCACATGCGCTGGCACGGAGAGATGCAGCTGGAAAAAGTACAGGCTGAGATAATGACAGGCTGGGTTTTGGCAGCAATAGGCACAGGCATGGAGAGATAAAAGAGTTACATACAGTGAGAAGTACGGACAGGAAGGTGAATAGGCTGGAAAATGAGTGGGCATAGAGAGGTGTGAACAGCTCTTGATCTCTTTCTCCTCGTCTATTTACAATATCTCTTTATGCCTTTCAGCTGTCAATTCATTAATTACTTCTCATGCACTTGACCTAAATCAATCAAACACATCAAATCCTCTTCTTCCCCATTACTTCCCTTCATTCATCCTTGCCATCTTCAGCTATCTTTTTCCACCTGTAACCGGTCTCTGTTACCTTTAACCCGTTATCTTGACATTATTTTTATTCCAGTCTCTCATTGTCTTTGTAAATCTTAGCTACTTCATGGTTTTGACATTACCAGCTCTACAACTTTCACAAAATCTCCTTCTTTCTGACATTTAGACCTCCCAAGTTCTCCTTTTTTCCCGCTTTGTTCACTGTTCTCCTTCACTGCACTTACTGTCTATCTTTCCTCTCTGGTCCAGCTTTACGATCCCTCCTGTACCTTGAGCTCTGCCTCGCAATTCACAGTGACTCCCCCGTGTCACTCTAGATTCAAATCGGTTTCGCTTCTTGCTTCAGGCTCTGGAATTAACGTCCTCTGGCTTTAGATTCTTCTGTTTCTTTAAACTCCTTTTAAACTCCTTTCCTGCTTCTCTTAAACCACATCTGCTCTACGAGGCATTTCATGGCAGTTTCTAGATCTGCTCAGGCAATGCTGAATTATTTTCAGTGTTCCTTTGTAATTTACACTACTTTTGTATGTACTTCTATTTGGTACATTTTTCGATTTGTACAGAACTTAGGTGAAACCACTCTATCAATACTATAAACTGAAAATGAGATTAAATGACGTGAGGGTTTGGAGAGGTGCAGGCCGGGAGCTGTATGTGCAGGGAAACTGCAAGCTAAGGGTGGCGCAGGGAGAGTTACGTCGTGGAGAGGTTAAGTGAGGGAGAGATACAGTTTGGGAGAGGTGAGGGTGCAGGCTGGGAGAGATGTAGGCACGGTAGCGTCCCAGCCAGGAGAGGTCAGAGCAGGGGGTGGTACGGGCAGGGAGATGTAGGGCTCATGACCTTGACAGACAACCCATCCAAGCAATGGCAAAGCATGAAAACACATGCAAGCCAATGGGTGAGACATGCAAGCCAGTGGGTTAGGGGGGCTGACCCGAAGCCCATTCGCTCTCTATACCGCATCTTATTGTACTTTTTAGGTCTCACGCCTAGCGTTGCAGTGCGCAACCCTGCTCGCGCAGCGCGAGACCTCTTGAATGGGCTTCAGAAAGCTAGCCACACGCTCGTGTGTGTGGTTTTGCTTTGTGAAGCCCACATTGCCTGTAGCATGTTTTTTTTTTAAATACCGGCACGCAATTGGGCGAAGGCGGGCGCATGTCCCGCCTTCGCTCTGCCCATTCCCGTCCGTGTTTAGGACGCGCAACAGCGCGCGGCACGGACGGCAGGCTTCCTCGCCCCCCCCGCTCCTCTGTGGTGCGCGCTGGTTCGACATGATTTCTACCCGACGACGGACGCGCCCTTTTTGAGTGGCGCTTCCTGTTGCCGTAAGAAGTTTCACTTTCTCTTTCCAAACAATCACGAGAGCGACGCGGAAGGACTGGACCGAGTGCTCGCAGCAGGAGCGGGTCCGTGTGCTGGAAGAATGGACTACTTCTATGAGAAAATTGGGAGTTTATGGAGGAGGTTGCAATGGCAAAACGGACCGGGGAGTGGTGCGCCCAGAAATGTGGGTTCCCCAGCAAGACGTGGCTCCGCAGGGCAGGTGGAGGTGGGCGGGAGCGGGGGCTGGCACTTATGTCCTGGATGCTACAGGTCCTGCAACGTGGCGATCACTCACCCCCTCTGCGGCGATTATTCACCCCCACTGTGACGATCACTCACCCCCACTGTGACGATCACTCACCCCCCTCTGCCACACTTCTGTGTTGTCGGATTCTAGTGCTGGTTTGAAATGTAGATAAAACCTCTTGAGGAAAAAATGCAGGTAATATGGTGGTTAAAAGTGCCTTGCTGTTGCCTGGCAACTAGTTCCACCCACTAATCACGGGCCTCCGCAGTGCTCAGTCAGGTGTGGTGCTGGATTTGCACTGGCGGGTCAAACCTCCAGTAGTGAGGCCCGAAATAAGACTGCGCAGTCTGTACAGCTTGCATTGGGAGCCATGGGAGTTATTTGTGGGGAGACTCGCAATAGACCACATACCTCGTTTATATATGTAATGTGACTCTGGTGCATTCCTGATTTGATCTGTGTCCAGCCATCCCTTGCCACTATCTGGAGCAAGCTTCCTGTGCCTTTAGCAGGCTTCCTGCCCCTCGCCGAGAGCTGACCTTCCTTCCGGTCTGAGAGAAAGCTCCCCTATAGGAGACACCAACCACTGTGCTCAAGCTGAACACATTGCACTAGGGGCTGCAGCATACCTGTAACAGTGGTCCCGTGAAGAGCGGAACGAACTACAGGCACTGTTGCCATCCTAACGTTTCACCATTTATACGGAGTAAGCCACTTAAGTAGTACTTGTGCAGATCACTCCACTATGATGCAGCGCAGCAGCAGTTTCAGTGCTACTGAGAAACCTAATCCATCCACCCTCTCTCCATTCCTCAGCATACCCCTACACCCCCCCCCACCCTATGGGGCTGCCAGCACTTTAATACCAATACTCAGTGGCGGTGTGCATAGCACTGTTGTTTGTCCTGCAGTGCCGCAAGTCAGCTATACTCAGAGACACTGGAATAGTGTTTGTGCTGTCGCAGTGTTTTTCGCATAATTAGAAATTTGCGGTATTTGCCACATAATCTATCATCTACTGTATAATCTGTAGATTTTAACAGAAAAAAGTTTCTATCTTAGCGGTCCAAAAGTTACTAAAACGCAGTCACATATATTGCTGCACAGTGGAAGGCCCGTTGAATAGGCACACTGGTAACCTTTCTGTTGCTTATTACTATATTTGAGAGATATTTGAGAGATAAACCAACACTGTTAACAAGTGTAAAAATGTGAAAATAATAAATACTATCACAGAATGTACTACATGCTGCATAATTTGCCTTATCTTGCCGCTTAATTTAGTCAACCCTACCGCATAAATTGTCCCTCTGCTGCCGCATAATTCCAGTGACTCTGGCTATACTTCACTTAGCCCCCGTCCGTGGTTCACAATTATTACATACTGGCAATGAACTACTTTAAGCAGAATTATACCAATATATAGCCAAAATACACAACTTGTATGTTTTGACACATAATAATTTAACTCTTTTGCAGTTTCCCACAAGAATGGTATTGTATTTCTCTACAAAGTATTAATATTGCTGATTGAAGAGCAACTTAATCAATATTAAATAGTGCTTTATAGTGTGGTACCTACAGTAGCTTGTCCTTAACTTTACATATGTCTTTATTTTAAATTGTGTGACACCACATGCTTGCAGTGATAAACAAGCATTTGCAATGCAATAGGTCTTGCATTACTGAAAGTTTGACCTATTGGGGTTGCAAATAATAATGCAACTCCAATAGCTCAAACTTTCAGTAATGCGAGACCTATTGCATTGCAAATGCTTGTTTTTAAAGAATTGATGGCATCTGGTCGTCCAAACAGAGAAAACGGTTCCTAACCAGACCTAAAAAAAGAGCTATGATTGCTAGTTAAGCAGAATCTGAAGCATGTTGCATATATCCGTGCTCTCACGTGCAATGCTTTTATGATACACTAATGTCTATCTTGACATCAATCTACTTTTTAATAGGCCTACAAACAGCATTTTCTCCTCCTAAAATATGTGTAGACTTCATTTATGAAGACATGGCCTTAATGGCCGTATTCGTGCTTCAAGAGCTGTACCATGAAAGAGTGCAGGCCTATCAGGGCCAGGGAGCAGGCGCAGAGCAGAGTTGCAAGCCTGCTCAACAGCAAAATTGCGCCTTCGGCAGAGCATACACACAATCACAAACTCAGAGAGGGAGCTCATGTGCTGTTGACAGTGCAGTATCCGCAGCTGTGTGTTTTGGTACTGGGGCTCCCCACCCTGCACTCCTATCCTTGGGGGACCAAGCTGTGGGGCACAGGCATGCAGCCCATAGCTGCATGCTGAATGTCATTTGCAGTGTCTCCACTCATGCTACAGAAGAGCCTGGATGATTGCCCATCCATGTTCTGGAACACTCTAAGAAATAGGCAGGTGACATGGGGAGGTCTTTTGCGCCCAGTGCCTCAGGAATTGAGCAATTGTCTAGGAGCGGGCAGCTCTCTGGGGATCTGTGATAGCTCAGAAATGCACCTTAAAAATAAAAGTACAGAATAGCATTAATATGCTTCATATAGCTACCTCACATGTCATCCAGCAGGGGAAGTATTCAAAGGCTTCGCTAATTTCCATAATGTCAGCAAGACAAGGAATTAAAGACACAAATCGGGCTGTGAGTTCCTGTAAATATAATTAAAAATAAGATCATAAGTCATTAATCTCATATTTTCAAAGACGGGCACAATTAAATGCTAAACAATGTAATTTCAAGGGCTAAAGATGCTAAGCATTACCACCATTAAACCAGGAGTAGGAAGTCAGACGGGGGTATCACCATGCTATGGGTTTCTACAATATGCCAAGCATTTGCCACATTTGGCAAGGCCCAGCACTGTGCTACAGTGGTTGTATGTCAGAAAACATTAGCTAATATATTGTCTGACAGAAATATAATGTCTTATGTGTGTTTGTATGATTTTATTTTTCTAAAGTGCGAGCTTAGCAGGCTAGCAATGGAGGGCCAGATGTACGACGGAAAATTGAATGCGCAAATGCAGTGGCGTAGCTAGGCACTCTGCCGCCCGTGGCGGTCCCTGCCGTCCTGCCTTTTGCCGCCGCGCTGAGGAGGGGGGTGCTGGTGATGATTTTTGCGGCCCCTTTGCAAATGCAGGGGGAAATATTTTTTAGGGGCAGGCAGTTTTCCCAGGGACCACTACCTGCCCTTAAAAAATTAAACGAAAACGTTTCATTTTTTTTTTTTAAATGCATCCCGTTTTCCTTTAAGGAAAACGGGCTGCATTTAAAAAAAAAACTGTTTTATTGAAAAGCAGTCCCAGACATGGAGGTCTGCTGAGCCCAGCAGGCCACCATTCCTGGGAGGGCCAGCCATTCCCAATGGGGTCGCAAATTGCGAGTGCCTCATTAATATTCATGAGGCTCGCATTTTGCGACCACATTGGGAATTGCAATCAGTGTCTCTGACACTGTTGTACATTGTAAATTGCGACTTGCAATTTGCGACTCGCAATCGAGCGCAAATTGCGAGTCGCACTTTACACTGGTCGTACATCTGGCCCGGAGTGCTGTACAGGGGTTAACCCCAGTGGGAATACACAGGGGGTAGGGGCCCTGAATATTGTTTACAAAACATTGTCCCATTGGCTGTAGACTTTATGTTATTTACTCTAATGGGACAATAGTTTTGTATATGGGACACAATATTGTCGTCAGATGGCATTTTGATTATGATACTCTGGTGCCATACAACTAGACGTGGGCAGTATCGTACTGTAGATGCACACATTATGCTAGGAATAATCACCACTATGCCAAGGATTATCATCATAGTGCCTGGGCCAGAATTATGGCACAAATAAGTACCACCATGCCATTAGTGTCCACCATCATCATGCCAGTCCCAACAATGTTGAAAATTCAGCATAATGCCAGAGGAGTGTCCCAACACATCAGAGATGGACCCAAAGTGGGGGAGGAGAAGTCATCAGAGGGGTCAAATTAGTGGCTACTTCCAGGCTCAGGGACAGAGGGACTAGATACACTTGCACATCAAACAGTGACCTGATTCATGCATACTTAGTAAATTGTAGTTTAATAAAAGAAATTGTCCATAGGAGCTCTGGAGCAACCCATAGTGCAACGGGAGAACCACCTAACAGGGCGCAGGTATAAATGGGGTATAATCAAAAAACATTTTTAGCAATCCTCTGCATGTTTAAATTAGGAAAATATGTTTTTCACTCACACAAGTTAATTGTAGATCATTTTTATGGATGGCTAGATTTTCTGGTGGGTTCATCGCCTTAATATATTTTGTTACAAGCATACTTTGTCCTTCAGTGCTAAAAACTGTGGTTATGATCCTTCTTTGCGGGAACAACTCCTTACAACATCTTCGAAAACTGTATGCAATTTGCAGAAGTTTGTCATCTTCATGATCTGTAGACTACAAGCATGGGATAAATCAATGTAAAGTATTTTCATATCCTATAGAAGTGTTAGTTTCATATAGCACAGAATACTCACTGTCCAAAACAAATCGTCTTCACTGTCCTGAAACAAAGACAAATCTGAAATTAATCACACGTCTTTCTGATTAGACATATATGTAAAATCTACACATAATTTCTTTGTATATAATGACATTTTATGATTCTGGATTAGGGAGAGCAGATGAAGATTTACATGATGAGAGGGTAGTGCTTAGATGTAGTGGAAGGATCCACCCCCTTGTAGGGCACCACTTCCACCTAGGCGTAAGGAATCTGGTCCACACAAGCATAATCTTGCTTCTGAGTGTGACATCGTAGAACAGGAAATAATATGGTGTGTGGTCACTACCATATTTAACAAAAACTTGGACTTCTCGCTACACTTCTCTCTTTTTGAACCCAATAGGAAGTGGACCTCAGCACTCACTTATCTGGTTTGGGATTAATAGTTTTAAATCAACTTGTATTCCCAAACCGTGGTTTGGCCTCATTTTGCGATTACATCGGCCTGGAGGTGTACACTCAAAAACCCACCCTCATGCACTATCCACTGGGGAGGAGACAGTTCAGTGGCCTCTAACGTGATCAAAAGTTCGAGAATGTATAATCACCAACACAAAATTGAAATCTTATTGGTCTGAGCTGGCTGTTTCTTTTAGGGTCGGGGAAGGGAGGTGGAGGGCGGCAGCTCAGAATCTCCCTGACTAGTGCCTAATTATTCCAGCTTTAAGGATATGGCAAAGGTCCCTGAAAGCTTGTTTCCAATCGTTTCTGTTTCATAAATGGCTCCAAATTGGCATAGATTCGCATGCCTCCTATGAGTAAAAATTGATTTATTTAAGCTTGGACTTTGGCAAAGTTGGCAGGCTAGAAATACCTAATTATCACATTAGTGGCCAGTCAGAGATCAGGATGGAAAGGTCATTCAGAAGGAGCGTCATTTTAGTGATAATTATAGATTACCCCAGTGTCACTCCAGTCCTCGTCCCATTCATTACTAATAGAGATAACCATCTCCACAACAGAAAAAAAGAACAGAGGAATGCACCAAAAAATACACACCAAGGACGACACCACAACCACAAACCCAGGGGCAGCGCAAACAGCGATCAACCCCCCGGACCCCAGAAACAACAGGCGGGACAAGGACAGCGGGACACGGAGGCACCGAGGAAAAGTGGGAGGGAGGATACCCCCTACCAAACAACCAGCCAACCAACCGGTCCGGAGGTGAAAGGACAACACCAAGGAACCACCCCAAGCGAGTCCCAACCCCAGCCGCAGAAGAGCCAAGACAAAAGCCCACAACAGCCCCAGAACAACAGGAGAGGCAGACAGCCACCGGCTCAGAGCCCCAGGTCAAAAAGGGCAGGAAAACAAGCACCATGCCAGGATCACAAGAACAGGAGAGAAAAACAGGGCGGCCCACAGCCCAACCCGGCCGACGTCCCCAAAGGTACCCGAGAAGCCAGCTGAGAGAACCACAGACCCACCAGCAGAAACAAGAGGCCCCCAAAACGGCGCCCCAACAGTCCCAAAAGAGAGGCACCGGGCCCATGAGCATCAACCAGAGCCACAATCAGGCCAAAGAGGCAACCAAAAGCGCAGAGAAGCCAGGGCAGAAGCCAAGCAGCCGGCACTGGCATGCCAAAACCACAGCCCAGCCTGCAACCGGAGACAGCAGGTGCAGAGCAGAGACCAAAGGAAAGGGCAAGGAGGCCGGCACGGTCCCCAGACACGCCAGGCACAGAACCGCCGGACCATCAAGGGGCCCAGAAGACCCCCCCACCCAAGCATGGCGCCAAAAAGAGAAAGGGAAGCCTGAAAGGCCCACAGGCAGAGACCTAAAAGGCAACCTCCAAGGCACCAAGGCCCCAACGGCCCGGAGACAAGCCCCCCAGAACCAGGAAGCCCCGAAACCAGAAGATATAGGCAGAGAATGCACCACCAACCCAACCGGCACAGGACAACGAGGGTCCAAAAAGCAACAGCGAGGCCACAAAAAACAAAGGCAGCAACTCAATCCCCACGAACACACCGGGAGAGCCGTGGCGACAGCCACAACTCAAGGAAGAACGAGCCTGGAGGACACACAGCCGTACAGCCCACCAAGGGAGCAGAGGCCGGAAGGGGCACAGGCCAGAAACCGCAACAGCAGGGCAACCAAAAAGCCCAGGAAGAGTAGGGGCGAGAGACACCAGAGGAAAAAAACCCTTCCCACAAGCCACAGCGCCCATTGTGGGGAAAACCTGCAGGAAAGAGGGCAGCAACCCCAACTGACCAAGCAAAAATGGCAAGACCAGGCCCCAGGAGGAAAAGCGACACAACCCAGCCACCACCACAGGGACCTCATCCCGGCCACAGAGGCACCAGTGACACAGCAGGCCGAGACCACGCAACTGAAAACAGAGGCCCGAGCAACGGAAGCCAAGGACACCATGACACACCATACACCAAAATCTGCATACTGTTGTAGGGATTCTGCACATACACAGAGCTATGCACAGGATAATAGGACCTCGGAATGTAGTGGTGAGCCAACCATAAACCTTAGCACCTAAAACCCTAACCCGACTAGCTGTAGCGTCTTATTAGCAGCAAAGCTACCAATGATTAGACAACCCAGAACACGGTATCTCTCTCTCTCAGGACTCGCAGTAGCAAGAACACCCTTTCATAACTCACTCATACCTGTCCACAACGCGCGAAAGAAGAGACACTGTATAGTTTAAAATGTTTATTTCAACTAACGTGCTCTAAGATACAGTACACGTGCCAGTACTATCAGCATAATGCATAATGATAAAATAAGCAGCATAGTTACAACTCCATAGAATACAAACGGGGAAAGCATTTCATAAAGCAGTGGATATAAGGCTAAATGACCTCACCACCCTCCCCGTGCTAATAGCTAGTTTATTATAAAAATAGAAGACCTCTGGGCTTTGACTAGCAAACCCCCATACCTCAATATCCAGATGCAAAGTTTACATCATCAGATACAAACAGCTCTTCTCTCTGGAAAGGTTGTTCTCCAATTGTGTCTTACAGTGAAAAAACACCATATTAAAAAGCACACAAATTTCTCCAAGGCAGCTGTAAATAGAGTGTTATGTCTAAGTGTGAGGGACTGGCCAAATCAGCAGGAACAAGGGACGTTGTTTATCGACCTTGTACATGGTGTGCAGACAGTAGCCCAAAAGGGAACAGGAGACAAGGTGAAAGATAGAAATGCAGACAGTGCAAAGATAGCCGGGCAGAAGCAGAGGCTCGAAAAACAACGGCACAAAGGAACGTGTGCAAAAAGGCCTCATGGCAGCCAAGCCCAAGTCAACGCAGCAAGGCAGACCAGGAGGCCACAAACCACACGACACCCTCCCCTGGTCAGTCCATCGTCCAAGAAGAGGACAGAGTCCAAATTAACTGAGCAGAACAGAACGCATGTGAGGAAGCGAATCCCAGGAAGGACAACGAAAGGGAGATGTGAATAAAAAAAATTAAAAAGAAAAAGAAGATATATATATATATATATTTCAGCGAGGCAGGTCACAGAAAGTCAAAGCCCTCTTAATCCAATAGAGTGTAAGTGCAGAAAAACGCTACACCTTCCAAGAGGACATCATTGGAATCGTCCGAAAAAAGCGACGCCATCCAGTCAAGTAAATCAAAGCTGCAGTCATGTTCCTCGCAAGAGGGGGCAGCGAACAGCATTGCAGGACAACTTGCGTGATACTCAATATAACTTCGTTGTAGGAGATTCCGAGCAGCCGCCCAGATATCCCATTGTGCCAAAATCCCCAGTGCAGCCGCACGCGCCATGTAGCCTGCAGCGGAACAGTCCCGTTCATGGGCCTCTAGGGGACCCACCAACTGAACAAAATCCGGAACAGACAAAGACGTATTGGAGAGGCAATAATCCATGGCCCACGAGAATGGACATCTGATGCAAGACATCACAGGTTGCACGCAAGTGAAATAAGCAAAGCGAAAAGAAAGTGTATAGGACACACTCATTGTCGCCAACGGCAGGACGCCGAAGCTAGCGAGGATGCGTTCATGGAGCATCTGGAGCCGACCTGGCTCGAGTAGGGCCCATGGAGGTGCAGCCATTGCGTAGTAAACAGACCAACAGCAGGACACCAGCCGCCAAGGCGAGGATCAGTGGAAAGCCACCAAAGACGCTGGAAAAGATGGAATAAATAAAAGCCGGTATTACACCAAAAATAGTTTGAAAAGAGGTCACAAGGCCAGAGCCGACAACTTTAAAAAAGTGCACCAGACCTTCAGTGCGGGACGCATTAAAAACACGGTGAATCAGTTCACCGAAATGTTATGGGAGTTTAGTGTTCAAAAGGGCCTGTATTTCACTGTGGGTACTTGCCACCTGGAGAATGAACGTCTCCCGGGCAGATGTGAGCATAACTTCCTGGTTCAATAATAGCGCCTTTATTCTGCTCAATTTATTGAAATCCGTCTTCAGAGTAGGAATGGAAGGCCACACAGAACTATCTATGATGTCTTGCGGGGGAGGAAAAAGCACATTTTTGCAGCAGACAACCCTGTGGGAAACAGTAACAATATATGGTAAGCCGGCCAGCAGGCCACAGCAGTCTTGGTTATTCAAAAGCAAATAGCTACCATTAGCAAGCACAGTGAAAGTAGGAGAAATAGCAGGAGCCGGAATACCCTTTAACACACAAGCAAGATTCGGAGCCGAAACGTTACAAGCTCCGTGCAACTTAATGTGTTTGCATATAAGGGAATGACCCACAGTTGAATCGCATGACTCCCCCGTGAGAAAAACCTCCCTCCCGCATCTAAGGCATTTAAACATGAAAGGCAGGGACCAAAGCTCATGCAGGAAGGCACTGCCCAAAGGCTGGAAACGGCCAACAGGATAATGCTTCATGCACGAACTAAATTCAAACAATGAAAAAGGCAAAGCGATTACCCCGTGTAATAGCCACACAGCAGAATCCAATTCAGCAATAGAGAATGGTAAGGGCTCTATCTTTTCAATATGTAACAGAGTGTATGCTGCATCTTTCATGGACATGAACCGCTGTTTCTCAGTCAAATTAAAAGGTGAAAATAAGGCAGTGGTGTTCAAAAATTGCCAAGGAACTTTCCCCATTTTAAGTGTTTGCAAAGTCCATGCAAACTGCATTACTGAACGTAATTGATTTTGACCATGATACAACACAGAAACATCATCTTGTACAATATCAACAACAGAGGAAATAATATTCTCTAATGTGTAAATGCGGGAAGACAGGGTATTAATACTATTGTCAACAACAGCAAGCACCTTTTCCAAATTTGCTTGATCGATTTCCCGCAGACGGGAAGCAGCTTCAATTTGCGAAAGCTTCCAGAGTTCATTATAAGTTTCATAAATGAATCTCTTAGGTCGAGGACCACGAGGCCCCAGAACAAAATCGGACAGATCAATGTTGCCTGATAGGAGCGATAAATGTTGTTTAACAGAATCTAGGGAAGAGTGCTGCAACCACTGTTTACATAATTTACCAACAGAATATGTCGTCACAGTACGAGAGTCAGAAAACCGTGGATCAGGCCTATCCTGTTTGTAAACAGGAACTGAGTCATGAAAACGCAATTGGCAGGCATTAGATGCAATGGGCCAAGCCAACCAGGGTGACTGAACCAATGTAGAGACATTAAACGAATTGTTCAGAAACAAAACCTGCAATTCGGTAAGGGACATATTAAAGTATAAGCTTTTGTTGGGAGTGGAGGACAAGACAGGAAAGGATGGGGCATTCAATTGTTTGGACGTAGCTAAGCCCCAACATGTCGTTTGATAGACGGTCTGATTTAAAAATAGAATTTGGGCTGGGATGAGGCAAGCACGGTGCAAGGCTTCTGTGCCCTGCACCTGCCATGCTTTTGTGCCCCAAATAGATTTTAAATCTATGGTGTCACGCCAGTGTTCATACCCACCGACAGCCAAGGCGCTTAAAAAGGAGCCTGAATATAGCAATTTTGTATGGGTCAACATTATTTTCTGTGTAGAGGAAGTGTTTAATTTAAAGAAATAGGACCCAGGGTTCGATCTGTTAAAATCTGTAAAATAAGTAAACTTATTTCTAAGAGTTTGGGAGCTACCTGGCGAAGGGGTCGGACAATGTTCCCACTGGGTGTAATTAAAAAGACCCTGAAGGGTACTGGGTTTATGGAGAAAATGGTTGCCCCAATGCTGGTAACAATACAAATCAGCATAATTAGCAGAATTCATGTACAGATCTCAGCATGAAAAGCAGCATAATATTTCAAATCAGTAAATAATGCTTCAACTGCATGTTCATCCCAATCATCAGAATGAATATTACTTTTTACGACATCACCCATTGAAACACGAAGGACATTTGGTACATTAATAATTTCGGTCGGACCATGAATTTGGAAATTTACTGCATCCCAAACGATGCCATCAGCAACTGGAAAAGCTGAAATGTTCACAAATGTGTGGTCTCGCTTCATGATGTGAGATGAAGAATGTGGAGCCAAAGTTCCAGCGACAGAGTTCACCGCAGAGCGTTCTGGCAAATAGTGTCCATTGATGAGCAGAAAAAACACGGTGACAAAGCCAATAGACATGAACAAAAAAATTAGGAAAAGTACCAACCAAATGTATGTCCATGGGGGGATCAAAAAATTGTCTCTGAACCAGGATACAAAAATACTGAATTTGGATGGGACAAGTGATGAAGTGGAATCCTAGTCAAAGGAATAACGTGTTGGGCTCAGTGGCGTTGTTGGTAGATGAGCCATGGACTCGGTTGTGGGGTAGGTATACTCGGGCTCCTCGTTGCAGGGGGAATCCGGGTAGTCGTGCAGATTATCAGGCAAATCTACCATCTCGATAGCAACATCAGTGACCGTTCGTGCAGGAGGGCCACGAACATTCGTCCGGTAAATGACAGGACAAGAGACCGCTGGTGTAACACTATTCAGGATCGGCCAGATGTTGTAGCTTGACATTTTCCACCGAGATGTATCTGTTCTCTTTGCGACCAGGGAGCGGTGGTAAGATGACTGTACGAGTTCCCTTCAAGCCAAGGACTGGAACCGGTGCACGATAAGAGGGGCCAAATTCTTTTTTGTTCTCCACCTTCTCTTCGGACCAGATCTCCAATCTTCGGAAGCCAGCCGGCAGCCGGAATCTGCAGTGCAGCGTCTGTGGCTGAAGGTAAATGTGCAATTTCAAGTTTGTCTCGGGCTTCTTGTAAGTCCTGTAACATAGTAGAATGGTTATCTACATCAAAGATGGCGGATTGCGCCGCCATGTCTAGACCATCAAGGTCAGGCACAGACATTCTTATGCCAAAGAGCATTTCGTATGGGGTCCGCCCACCCAGAGGTCTTCTCGGGAGATTATTAAGTGCACGTTGTACGGTATACAAGTGGGCCAGCCAGTTCCTGCCAGTACCTAAGACTCTAGCTGTCAAGGATTGCTTTAAGTCACGGTTCATTCGTTCAACAATCGAATTGCCCTCAGGCCGATACGGTGACAAAAATTTCACCCGCACCCCCAGTGAACCCATTGCGTCCTTGTAAGCCTTAGAGGCAAACGCTGGACCTTGGTCAGAATGGAAGGTGCCACAGGCGAAAATTCCCACATAGACACGCAAATCCCTTATGACATTTCGAGCGTCAGCACTCCGTTGTGGCCAGACCCAGATGAAACGTGTGCACGAATCCACTGCAACTAAGATATATTTAAATGCAGTGTCTGAAGAGAATGGACCGCAGTGATCCAGGTAAACAAACCCAAAAGGTCTGTTTGAAATGCAGAGCGGGGTCTGTGGTGGCCGTGTAACCGCGGAAGGCTTAATCTGCTGACAAACATCACAAGAAAGCACATAAGTACGGGTTTGTTTGTATAAACCACGCCACCAGTAACGCTGCTGCAAGATGGAAACTGTCGCAGACACCCAAGCATGAGCCGAAGCCATGCCTTCGTGTGCTGCAGTAATCAAGGAAAGTCTGCGGTCCGCGTTGGGAATCAGTCGATCACCAACGTCTGGAATTCTTACATAAGGAGCCTGTTCGGGACCTAATTGATAACAGTATTTGGAAGGGAATCCCCGTGGGTAATTAGCACCTTCCTTTGTTGCAGCAATAGCTGCTAGAATATCGGAATCGATTTTAGACATGGATCTGGTAACTGCTGCGACTGAGCACGTGGCTACTGCTGACTTGGCAGCTTCATCTGCCAAGCCGTTACTGACAGCGTGTGCGCCCACACGCTGGTGGCCAAGAGTGTGTACCACCTGTGTGAGAGGCAGACGTTGTTGTAAATCTGCCACTCGAACCCAAAGCATTTTATGCTTGATTGTGCTGCCTTTTGCGTCTCTATAGTCATTTTGTGACCAAAAGAAGAGATTGTCATTGTAAGACTGAACACAGTAATAGGAATTGCATACAATAAGAGTGGTCACATCCGGATTAGCGAACTCAAGTGCTAGCACCAATGCGCGCAGTTCGGCCAATTGTGCAGTACTGTCTCCTAGTGCCTGTGTATGCACTACAGTTGATTTGAACTTTCCGTTCACAAAGGTACCTGCAACAATAGCACATGCAGCTGAATAAGCATGGTTGGAACCCGTGGCCGGTTGCGCCGAACCATCGGTATAGATAATACATTCGTATTCCTCAAGCGGTAGCAAAGACAGAGGAGGAGGATGAACAAATTCATACTGTAAAAACTCCTGAGTCTGAAGAGAAGAATCAAAGATAAAAGTGACATCCGGAGACGTCAAAGATGTTGCCCATTGTATCCAACGGGGGTGCAAAGCTTTAGAGTTCGGAACACTTGCTTTCGTCACTGCCTCTAGGGCAGGATAGGGTGTTACCAACAAAATGCGCCTTCCCTGTGCCAGTGCTCGTTCCTTTAGAATCGCCATTTGCACTGCAGTTAAAACTTTCTCCACAGATGAAAAACGCATTTCTGCGGAAGTGTATAGATGTGACTTGTATGCGATGGGTACTGTGTCACCTTCGTTAAAGGTTAAATACGTGAAACCCACTGCCCCTGGAATTATTCTATTCACCAGGTTGGTGTGGTTATCACGAGTCAACAAGTATTTAGACTCAAGTAAGTCTGTCTGCAAAGACTGCAGAATGGAGGAATGCTCCGGAAGCCAGCATGACTTCGAAAAGTTAGGTTGTATCAAGGCATAAAGTGGCTTGATATGCTGGGCATATTCGGGAATGTAAGTACGCCCGAAGTTTAGAAAACCCAGTAAAGACTGAAGTTTCTTCAGAGTGGTTGGAGGGCACAAAAGTGCACATTTCTCCAGAAAATGGGGGGCTAAGCCCTTACCTTCATTGTTGAGCTCATAACCCAAAAACAAAACGGTAAATTCAGCAATGTGAGATTTGGCAAAATTAAATTTGTAACCTAGAACCGCAAATTCTAGAATAATGCGGTCCACTCGGGAAAGATGCGGGAATAATTCGTCGTCTGTCAGATAGATATCATCGACGTACGAACATGCATCTGGGTCTATGCCATCTAACAAAGAGACAACACGAGCAGCGAATACGCCCGGACTGTTCTTGTAGCCCATAGGTAAACGCCGGAATTTGAATAATTTACCACCGGAGGTAAAAACGCTCCATTGGCTACTCTCCGGGGCTAAGTTGTGCGTGTAGAATCCATTGGATAGGTCAAGTGTAGTTTTATATTTTTTACGAACAAGACTGTCTACTAGCGCAGAACTATGTGTGTTTTGCACCGCAAAGGTCCGACAATGAGAGTTCAAATGCCGGTAATCCAAAACTAAGCGGTACGATCCATCGGGTTTAGAAACCGCGAAAAGGGGATTATTCATCGGTGACTCGCTTGTTTCAATCACTCCCTGATAGTCCAACTGAGTCAGAATTTCGGAAACGGGACCTTTAGCTTCCCGTTTGATGGGATATTGGGGTTGTGGCTGTGGTAGGCACCGCAGAGGTATTTCATGGGGTGGTGATTCTTCATCCCAGCCCACATGGTTGCGGTATAACGCTGGAGCCAGGGACACAGCCCATTCAGCTGCAAGAGCCTCTGCTTTGTCTTTTGGGACGTGTCGAGAAAAGCTCGGAAGGATTACCTCCTCCCCTTTACGCGCAGCAAGTACGAATGGGGGCGGCCAATCCGCCTCTGCTAACAAAATGTCATACGAAGAGGTCAGATTTTCCCCAAAAATCCCTTTTATAACACGCTGTATATCACCTTCGATTTGAATTACAATATTATATAGTCTGTCAGGGGAGCCACTCTGGTGTCAGCTGTCTCGACAGTAATGAATGTTTCAGTTGCTGTCGCCTCCACATGAGGACATAGCGCCTCCCGCACCATGGTAACTTCCGCGGCGCAGTCTAGGAGGGTCACTGCCCACGTCCAATCCAGGAGTCTCGTTCTCACCGTCTGGGGCATATCTCGCTGTTACAGCGGCAACTTTTTTCTTCTGAAATTGTGGGCGAGAACGTTGAAAATCGTCTGGTTTCCCTTCTGACTTGTTGTCGAGGTTGGTCTCATCCCTGTGGATCCTCTCGACCCCTTCCTCTATCCTGGCCATCTCCTCCACCAGCCTGCGAAGATGTTGGTGCCTGTGAAGAACGAGGAGAACGCGAATCAGGGACTTGAAATCTCTCTGGAGATTCTCGCCCTATCACGCAAATCATAAGTGCGTTCAGAAGAGACGGAAACCGGGGATGCACCTCGCGACCCCAGCTTCTTCTGTTGCTTACCCTGTTTTTTCAACCTCCAGCTCTTTTTTAGTAAAAACTGGTTTCTCATCCTTCTCAGACTGAGTTTTTGGTTGTTGTTGCGATTGTGTTTGCCTTTTAGCAAAAGGCTTAACTCCCAGGCTATTGTGACCAATGGTTTTGTAAGCCTGAGCAATAATTTTCGGTAATTCGCGAGGCTTGTCCAATTCTGGGACCAAAGCCAAAGCATTAGCTACTTGAAAGTTCACTGCATCACCCTTGACATTCGCAAGGATCAACTCAGCTACTACGTCGAACACTCCCACCAGTCTCATCCCTAATTCCACAGCCGCTTCAGGGCCATGTTCATCCTGTACTCGTTTAATCACAGAGGGGAGAACTGTCATGGAAGGAGTGCCGAAACACTTCGCATATACTGCTGCGAATACCCTACCCCAGTTGTTGCATTCTGCCAACTCGGGTACTAAGTCTTTTGGCAAACTAATCGTCAAAATCCTATGTTTTTCCACGGGAGATGTATTTGGAAAAACTGCTTCCAGCTGGTCAAATTTTTCTGCAAGCCAATAAGGAAAATCATCCTTATTTTGTGGGCGCTTGCCCATCACCGAATTCACCATGACAGGACTTATGGTTACACCGCCTGCACCAGCTGGATGGGCCGCAACTCCAGGCGGGGCTCCCTGGATGTTGCCTGTAACATATTGTACTAAAGCTCTATGTACTCGTATCAAAGACGAATGCATATGAACCAGTTCAGCGACTGTCACCGTCATATAACGCGGATGTGGTGTATACCCGGCCAAGACTGGCCAAGTGGCCCCATCAATTGATAATGGTCCTGTAGCGCGGTGGAGAAGGAGACAGGGAGGCCGAGGGTAAGCGATTCAACAGTAGGTTTATTGCCAGGGGTCTTTTACATGAAATGAACAATAAGGTTGCACTGTCCGGCGTATAGTTCTTCAGCCTCTTACATCAGAGGGCAGGGAATAACGAACGGAGTGTCCGGTCTTCGGATTACAGCTGATAGCTCCCTCCGCTCTGTCTCACATTCAGGAAAAAGAAAACAAAGAAAGGCCTGGTAAGGGGGGGGGACGTTTCTATGGTGGTTTTCACACAAGGAAAAGGGAGTGAAGGACTGAACACCCGACCGTCACCGTGAGACGCGCGGCTTCCTCCCAGGAGTATGTTACGCTCTGCTCTGTTTTACTCGCAGTTGCGGACCCCCGTCAGTAGGACTAGTCAGACTGCCCGCCCTTCTCTCCTGCCTTCCCCTTGTCCCACACAGCCCCCAGGTGGCCCCGTACCTTTTGGAGCCACGATCCTCCTGGACCGTGGCTGGCTTTCGCGTGTTGCCAGAAAGGGTCCGGCTCCCCCTTTTCCTCGATCCTGGATGGCACCTCTTCGGTCAGCTGGGCTTCCGGCTCGGTCCCGATGGTGGATCCCGGTTCTCCCAGTCCTGGTGAAATGAAGAAGGTCCTGGCTTCTCGTGGTGAGTCCCACGACGTCGATCCTCCAAGCATTCGATTCCGTGGCGAGAGCGTTAGTCCTTCCGCCTCTTCCCCTTTGAAGGAGAGAGGATCACCTGACCAAGGCACGTGATCGGAACCAGAAGCCGAAAATAGTGGAGCCTTAAAGGGCCAGTGCATCTGGGTCGAAGGCTGGAAATAGAGGAGGGGACAAGGTGACAGGTGAGGGGGCATACTGTCAGACAACGGACTGGAGGAGGGATCCGCAAGCAGCTCCTCGCCACAGGTCCTAAACGAACCGCGGTAACCGGTTGGGGGAGGGCGCCATCAAACCAAACACGGTGTTGCCAAGCCGTGAGCGGTACTTCAAGATTCATATACGGTCTATAGTGATTAGGAACAACGGTGGCTTCATATTCATGGAACAAATTATCAGTCCCATCCACCGCTGGAAAGGTGACACAAGAGTAAAACACCTCAAAGTGGTAAGCCGGATCTGCTTGTACCACAAAGATCAAGTCGACACCCGCGTCAGGCACTCCATACACTGTTAAGTGAGCCCGGAGCGCTGCGCGGCTATGTGCCGCAATTTGCGAAGCCATTTCAGGCTAAAAGTTCTGGACAACCTAATGTGTGGCAGCACAATAGAGGGTAGTGTTTAAGAAACCTTTTAACAACTTCAAGCTTGAAAGAACCTATAAAAACGTCAATATAGGAGGTATCACCGACACACACGCTTCCGGAAGCGCCTGTGAAGGGAGTTGTGGACAAGCAGATATATTACTCAAGCGTCTCGCAGATAAGCGGCCCCACTCGTTGGTTGCGCCATGTTGTAGGGATTCTGCACATACACAGAGCTATGCACAGGATAATAGGAACTCGGAATGTAGTGGTGAGCCAACCATAAACCTTAGCACCTAAAACCCTAACCCGACTAGCTGTAGCGTCTCATTAGCAACAAAGCTACCAATGATTAGACAACCCAGAACACGGTATCTCTCTCTCTCAGGACTCGCAGTAGCAAGAACACCCTTTCATAACTCACTCATACCTGTCCACAACGCGCGTAAGAAGAGACACTGTATAGTTTAAAATGTTTATTTCAACTAACGTGCTCTAAGATACAGTACACGTGCCAGTACTATCAGCATAATGCCTAATGATAAAATAAGCAGCATAGTTACAACTCCATAGAATACAAACGGGGAAAGCATTTCATAAAGCAGTGGATATAAGGCTAAATGACCTCACCACCCTCCCCGTGCTAATAGCTAGTTTATTATAAAAATAGAAGCCCTCTGGGCTTTGACTAGCAAACCCCCATACCTCAATATCTAGATTCAAAGTTTACATCATCAGATACAAACAGCTCTTCTCTCTGGAAAGGTTGTTCTCCAAGTGTGTCTTACAGTGAAAAAACACCATATTAAAAAGCACACAAATTTCTCCAAGGCAGCTGTAAATAGAGTGTTATGTCTAAGTGTGAGGGACTGGCCAAATCAGCAGGAACAAGGGACGTTGTTTATCGACCTTGTACATGGTGTGCAGACAGTAGCCCAAAAGGGAACAGGAGGCAAGGTGAAAGATAGAAATGCAGACAGTGCAAAGATAGCCGGGCAGAAGCAGAGGCTCGAAAAACAACGGCACAAAGGAACGTGCGCAAAAAGGCCTCATGGCAGCCAAGCCCAAGTCAACGCAGCAAGGCAGACCAGGAGGCCACAAACCACACGACAATACTACAGAAAAGAAGGTGAAGAAAAAAACGCTTCGCGGCACACACCCCAGGACCAGCAGGCCCCCGCCAGCAGCACCTGCCACAAATCGGCATGACCAGCCAGCCCAGGAGCACCCCAAGCCAGAGGGCCAGGGCAAAATCCAAAACCAGCCCAACGGCAAAGAGGCACACCAGTGGCACCCCCAGCACAGTCCCTCAGTCACCCAAGGACAGCTGCCACAAGAGGCCAAAATGTGGAAAATTGCCATGCGGCACCCATCCCCTGGACCGGCAGACACCAGACCACACCGCCTGCCACCCCAATGCCCCCACCAGCCATCCCAGGCGCACACCACTAGCCACGGCACCCAGGCAGCAGGCAACAACACACTGGCCGCCAGGCACCCCAGGAGCACCCAGTCAGGGCAGCCGTCATGGAAGACAAAGCATGGGAAAGGGAAAATAGATGGAAGACAGGGCAACATCCCCGGCCCGCTGGAATGCCGACCAGGGCAGGAAAGGACATCTACTCCACTGCACAAGAAGGCAAAGCAGAGTCCGAGACATGGGAATAACAGCTCGAAGGGAGCCCACTCGGAGAAATGAACACCTGACCATCAGACCAGGACCCGAAGCCCAGCCAACAGCAGCAAGAAGGCAGCACAAACGCCCACAAAGCAATACAGCAGGAAAACAGAGAGCACAAGTGCTATGTGGTACTTACCCTCGGGGCCAGCCCGACTGCCAAAACAACACCCCGAAGGTCAGCCCAGACACGCACCACATGCCAGCATGCCCGAAACCCAACCGCCGTCCGCACCGCCAGCCAGGCATCCAAAAAGCACAAAGTACTCTGCCGTAGGGATGGATCCTAAATACCGGCCCGGGGCGCACACAGCCAGAGAGGACATCAAACTGCAGAAAGTGCACCGCAACACAACCAAAGCCCCTTCCTTGGATAAAAGAGGCCAACACATGCCTCAGCAGCGATTCTTCCAACTGGCCCAGCCATCAGGAAGACTCGGGCCTGTTCCATGGATACGGCGTACCAGCCTTGTCCTGATCTGTCGGCAGACAGAAAAAAGAACAGGCGGACTGCTGGGTAAGTACTGGAAAAGTACTTCCAATGGGAGAGGGTAGGGTTAGGGGTCCCAGCATTCCTCTGTTCTTTTTTTCTGTCATGGAGATGGTTATCTCCATTATTAATGAATGGGACGAGGACAACGGGACCAGGAGTGATGAAGATTACCGGTAAGTAATAGGGCATGCTTTCTGACTGTGATCACAATACAAAGCGTAGTCTTCTTTTCTTATATAGAAGTAAAAGTGGTAGCAAAAGATAAAAACGACACAGAAACCTTTTCCAAATCTTGTCCTGTGGGTGCAATGTTGGGATCAATCGTAGCAAATATGGTTATAATGCTCAGTTCCATTAAATCTTGTCCAATAATATCTTCGTTAGGAAACACATAGGTGCTGCTCCAGGTATAGCCAAGTAAAACTGGAGGCATGTTTACTTGAAATGTCCCACTGATCTGCCAATAAACATTAAAAATGTTACACCAGTGACACAAATATAGCAATACACAATCCAATACAATCTAAAGTACGGCACTACATACCTCATTATATCATAAGCAAAGTATATGTACGGATACAGTTCCATCCAGTAGTTTCGTAAAAGCCCAACCTTTTAATCTTGCAGAACATATAAAAGTAAAAAAAATAAGGTTAGAAAATAAGAGAATAGGGATGTTACCTTTGACTGATGCAGAAGTGACGTGAAAGGAAAAGTAACACAGCCAAGCCAGTTCTTTTTCATATATGAATGGGTGATGCAGCCCCTTTGGCAATCGTCCTGTTGAGAACATATGTCCCTTAAAACGTCTCTCTTTGATACATGAGTAGTAAGAAATTATTTCGGCGTTAAGTACGGTAAAACCCTACTCATTTATTGCAGTTATTATGATGCTTTTAAAAGACACGGGAATCCCCGAATCTCCAATCCACTCTATAAGTTCACAATTAAATAAAACACTTAAACTAAAACTAAAGTAAAATAACTATAAATCATTTACCTTTTAGGAAAGAGTAAATCCAATGAGATCATGAGTCTATACAACGGATCTTTTATACATTTAAACGCAGAGTTTGCAAATAAAAAACTGGTATGCCAATATGATTAGCCATAAATGAATTTACATTGCCAAAATGACTCAGCAAAAGAGTAAGTTGAAAGTTTACCGGCTGAGAAACCTATTATCTTAGCAGTTACTGGTGGAAACATAACACTTTTTTGTCTAAGTCCTCTCCACAGTCCTATAAGAAGTGAGGGTGAACCAACCACTGAAGGAAAACGCCTCCTTTATCACAACTCCTTACGTTGAAATATTTAACTCCTCCTAATAAAGACAGTATAGGTATAATGCCACCCCTCTATAACGCTCTCCATCCAGATGCAGAGTGTGAAACCCTGGTGTGTTGCCATGGACTTGACGGTGAGTCTTTCAGGCCCTCTTCAGCAACAGACTCCTCATCCCCAGGGGTACTGGACTACTAGCAGATTGGGGTAGGTCCAGCAATTTTTCTATGTTTTGGCAGGGTTTCATTTAGGCTGCTGAGTTGTGGATGTGGTGCATATAAGCTAAAGTCCAGAGCTTCTTCAGCTCGCAATCTCCTTAATTCCTTGCCAACAGAAAAAGAAAGACAACAGTTTCATCAAATTCCCTTTTTGGGGCTCAGACCCTGGAGATTTTGCCCAGGTCCTGGTGCTCAACAGCATGGACATATTAATGAGGACACTCATGTTCAAGACAAGGGCTATTTAATATTTCATGGTGCTGCTATCCCCAGTAGAGTGTGTATCTTTAATAAACTTCTCTCATGAAGACTTTTACATTAAAATTCTTCTAGAGTTTGAAAAATGTCTATAGCTGTAGTGAAGGTTTGCTGCTGTCAATTCAAAATTCTGCAGTTCATGTTGAGATCAGATTTTGATTTTACACAAAAATTGAGAGTCAACACATGGCACCCCATCCCATAATGGGTGTGTTTATTCATCCTTTATTTGAAGATTGGCTCACAGAACAAACCATAAGCAATTGAAAAAGACAGGAACACTTGCAGAAGTAATCCAAAAGTATACCTTTGTATAGTTTCAAAGAAAGGGAAAGTGTTCAGTGCTCAGGTGATCACACAGTGAGTGATCGAAGAACATTGAAATAGTGTGTGTAATATAATAGGCAACAGAACAATGAAAAGTTCAGGAAATTTCGGTCCAAATGTGTCCTTATGACTCAGGAACACAAACAGTTCATCAACATATTTAGTTTCCATTGCCCTTGTTGTTGACTGCTTTTCAACCTATTGTGATTAAAGGGTCATAATCAGGACATAAATAATACATATGGTGCAAGAGGAAATGAAAGAAGGCGCAGAAGTCAAAATTACAGCCCGGTGTGGGCACAAAAGAACTTTTCTGGCAGGGGCAACCAATTCCACAAAGTCAAAGTAGTCAAAAGAGATATTTGGCGGAAACATCTGCATCAATACAGGGGGTTTAAGTGCGCCAGTTATGCACAATGGGTTCCGATGGTTAGTCTGGAATGCTTTCAGTCCAAGTCATTTCATGGGTTATGGACATCAGCCAACTTTAGGCAGCCATCTAATTGGAAGGAGCTCTAGGCTAGTTTCTATTTAGTCAAGATATTTGCTCCAATCCTGAGAGGCTAGGAAACACAGATTGATAAGACAATTTGTAGCAATAAGTTTCTAACATGAGAAAAGGAGGGGATGGCACTGATGAAGGCACACACCATCCATATTGGCCAATATTGTTGAGAAGCAGAGAGTGTTAATAGGATGATTTACATCATATCTTTATCTATGGTGAGCTTGGATTGTCGGCTATTTAAGTTGCATGCAGTGTTGTGTTCATGCGATAATTGTTCTCAATAGACTCCTTGACAACAGAAAGTGATGACTCAATATCATATGCCACTAAGCAAATTACCTAAACCTGTGAAGTAATGAAAATGAGAGCCCATTAAGTCCCATATAAAGACCGGTATGTCAGCTAAAGCTGTCTATTTGAAAACATTTATGTTATATGTTGTATGTCATAGGGCCTGATTTAGAGTTTGGTGGACGGGTTACTCCCTCACAAACGTGACAGATATCCTGTCTGCCATATTACAAATGCCATAGGATATAATAGACTGGTAATACTGCAGACGGTATATCCGTCACATTTCTGATGGAGTAACTCAAACTCTAAATCAGGCCCCCTGTTTGTCTTAATTCATTGGACCCAAATTATTGGCTTTACAAATCAGATGAGGGTCAGATAAGGTAGCACTTATGGACCCAACAATAGATGCAAAAAATGATCATAAGTGATTGAGTAAGATATTAAGATACCAACAACGGTCACTAGTCCCTGAGTAACAGATGAAGACCGAGTCTAAGGAACATACAAGCAATCATCAGTAATCTGATAGTAGAGGTAGACAGAGAGTGCAAATGCTAGAGTGAACTGGTGTCTCAAACAAAGGAGAATGTCATCATAAGTTTTTATTCACATTGATGACTTTTAAGAGTTTGACTACAAGGAAGTGCCCGTTCCCTCACAGCTGATGAGATTCAACACAAACCCATATAGCGCGAGTTAAAAAATATCCTGAGTCACATCTTTGTGCCCTGTATAATACTGTTGGCTTCCTCATATATATGAGCAGAGTGCTATGCCGAGTTTGAGGTGTGCAGTCTACACATACTTGTGGCTGGGATTACACTCATAGTGATTGAGTGTAAGAAATTGAGTCATTAGTTGTGCAGGATGTGAGGCCTGCACAAATAATAGGTCCACAATTTCCCCTTACTGGTAAACAAGCACCACATTGTAGTGCTTGACTCTCTCAGGGTACTGAAGCAGTGCAGTCCAAGGCCTACTCAGGGGAGGTGGTGTGGGCTAGTAATCATCATTCGCTGGCACATGATAATAATACTCAATAAATGTATTGTCCAGTCTGTGCTTTTCTTTAGATTAGGAAAAGTACATTTATTACCCACACACTACTAAATACTACACATTTATTTACAAATATATACATCAGGCAGATTAAAAATACCTTAAATAACATCCACTTGACCCCTACTGGGTCATGACCTTCCAATTTACAGCCTCCCACTTCTACCACATAGATATCACAATATAGGGGGTGTCACTTTAAATAAAACAAGCCTATCGGCTTTGTCAAAGGTGCACCATTTAAAAGACAAATAATCCACATATTATAAACCCCCATCATTTCACTGTAATCAATATTAACCATGTGTAAATGCAATACTTATTGTCAATAAAGCATTTCAAAATTGTTCAACAATCCATGCCAACTTAAAAAGTTAATAGAGCATTGGAAATAAACATAACATGTGTTTGTGTCTTATAATACACCTTCAGGCCACATACAATGCAGCTATAAAACCCCCCCAGCAGGTGCTGCACTTCCAGTCATAAAGCAAAAGCTCCAAATAATGATAAAAATGCAAGAAGGTCATAGTCTCTTTGTCGTAGAAAACCTACGGTCATATGGTAAAATGCCTTGGGTGGGTGCTGCTACACTCCTACAGCCCCCCCACATTTTCTTTGAGTCGTTGGTGGTGCCCCTGTTGTCCTGGGGCCACCACATGCTGGGAACCCTTGGGCAATACAAAGCCCCACAGGACATTATGGGACAATCCCCCCCATGAATTTTAATTAGGCGGCTCTGGCCACATCCCTGTGCTGCCACGTGGCCTCATGCTGCACGGCTTCTTTTAATTTTCTTCTTTCTTTTTTTTAGTTGGGGGTGCCTGGTCAAGAATCTTTCAATGAGCATAACCCGAGCAAATGTGGGCTGATTTGGTTAATCCAGGGCTCATTGAACTCCTGGTGGTGAACTCTAGCCACCAGGTGCAGTTTCAGCAGACCTCCTCACCTCCAATGGGATGCATTCTGCGAGGAGATGGTTTTCCTGGCTTCCTACACCAGCTTTCCTCCTTTCCTTGGCTCTGGTGCACAGAAGTCCAGATTTTCCCCCAACTGGACCTTAGGGGGTGAAAGAGGGCCAGCCTCTCTGGCCCTAGGGAAGCCCCAACTAGGGGCAGAGTCCTTAGTCCTTTAGGGCATCAGGGGGCTTGTCCTTCCAGTTGTCCATAACTGCTGCCATCACAGTACCAGTGTTCAGAATCCAACTGCAAAAATGGCTCTTTCTCCCTTGTGCAAGAGATTTTAAAGGGGGTGGAAGGTTCTAGAAGCCATGCACCTCTGGCCAATCCTAGGGTGCCACATCACCTCTCTACACCTGTCCCAATCCTCCTGCACATGCTGGGACAGTTCAGGGTGGTGCCATCCAGAAGTCACTGGTTACATCTCCTCTAGAGGCTTGAGCTCTGTCCCTCACTGACATCACTGCCAGAGCCTTTCCCACCAAAAATTCAAATAGGAACCCCTCCTTTATTGGCTCCAGTCGTCTGGGCTTCCTCCTTTGTTCAGTGGGCCTGGGCTGTCCCCAGCTAATTAACAGATGCAGATTTTCTTCCCCATGCCTTTATCCTCAGCAGCTGAGGGAAGCACTGTTAATTATTCGTTTTGTGTGGGGGTCCTTTGTTCACTCTGCTGGGGAGCAGAGTAATTAAAGTGGCCCAGCAGGTGGACAAAAGGCTTCAACTCTAATCCTGAACTGAGCCAGAGAAATATGAAAATTCTGGATAACCTATAAGATGTACATATATCTGCTTCAAACTTGAATAGTCAATCTTGGCACACGTTTCACCCCATTTGTACGGCAAAGGTGAGCGAAACTGCTCTCTAAGGCAGATTTCCCCATTGTTTTTAAGAAAGTGTCACTGCAGACAAAACAGTAAGTCACACTGACTTCACCTATGAGTGCCCCCTTCTATTATAAGAGAAAGCAAACGACACACAATTGATGGACGGAATGCAGAACAAATCAAAACATTCACCCCCAGTCAAAAGATCTGGGTTAAATCCATCATTCTTTTGCTCACCATGCCACCCCAGTTTAGACCTGGCCATATGCAAATCAGTCTTGACCCTGTGCCTCATGGGAACAGTCCAGCCCGAACTGCCAAGCCAGGTCCTCCCTGGACCGGAAACAAGCATCCTAGGACCGGTTTCGGGGTTTCACCCCTCTTCAGCCAGGATAGCTTGATTCCAGTGGCAAAGTGAGCAAGGGACCCACGTCTGGGCATACCCTGCCAACTTAAGCGAGGCTCACCCACAGTAAAAATTCTAAACCCAGGGGATCCAAAAAGTGAAAAATCCCGGCTAAAAATCCTGGCGTAGAACCCATTTTGCAACATTGAGATTGTGTTGTTTTGTAGTTATCTCTGTTAAAGGTACAGTGTATTGCCCATGACTGTGTCTCATGTTTTTACTCTGTTGAAACATGATCAATTTTAATTTTACATTTGTTTTTTAACCAACAGATTTTGCTAGCACTTAAAGCCAGGTAGGCGAGCCTTCTTTTGAGCACACTCTTTTCACATTTAGAGAGGGGTAAGGTTGGAGAATAGAAGCCCTGATGAAAGTCAAGTAACCTGTTTAGGCAAAAAAGTTTTGTTCGGCTGAAACATGTTGGCAATAAAGGATGTTGAAACCATTGTGCTTTAATTTAACTTCTGGTCTTTGTTTTTAGGTCTCGCCTACCATTGCAGCGCATGCGCTGCTCGCTTTGCGAGGCATATTGTATTAGGGTATGTTTCAGAAGTGGAGTGGAAGCCCCGCCCATCTTTTTCATTGGCTGGCGTCATCGTTCATGGTAAACGCTGGCTTCCGATTGATAAGGAGGCTTCTTAGTCCCTCCTTGTTACCACCCTGTCTCCTTTTGTGCCCGCCCATCAGGACTGGATCTTTTACCTGCGGCGTTACACGGGCTCCTTCATTTAGTCTGTAAGCACTTTTTTTCCATTCGCGCAATGGCGACAGCTTGTTTGGGAGATTAAGTGATTTGCCCAGAATCACAGGATGTTCAGCGTCATTGCCGAGACTCGAACCCAGTTCCCCAGATTCGAGGTCGACCGCCCTGGCCGTTCTTATAAATGTACTGCTTCTGCGTGCAGGTACACCCCACGCACTGATTAACATCCCTAATAGTACGACACACTTAGGGGGATATTCTCAAGAACGTGTGTTAACTATCGCCAAATTCGCTTAACGCAACTTCTCACATCGCAGTCTATTGTGGGAAAACAACACCGTGTTAACGCAGTATTCTCAACCCGGCGGCACCATGCGATAGTCTCACGATAAAGCTACAAATGCCCGCGTTAAAATTAACGTGACGCCGAAAAAATGCAAAACACGAACGCGAAAAAAGTGGCGATGTCCCCAATAGCGATACAAAAATCAGCGATAACCAGCGACAAGCCTGCGATTCCCACGCGTCATGCGTGAGAATGCACTATAAAAGCAGAGAAAAAAAAAGACAAAAAAATGTAACTGCGTAGCACCATGGACGCACCCGGACCGAGTGCAGAGGACAACGCGAACCCCACAAGCCCCACAGACGACCAGCCAGGAACCCTGGGGCCGGGGAAGGGCAAGGAGAAGAGGAAGACGGGGTTCAGTCCGCAGGAAAACCGGATCATCGTCACGGAGGTGACAGAACACTACCAACAACTGTTCGTCACCTCCACTGTGTCATCGGCAACACAAACAGAAATATGGCAGTCGATCGTGAACAACGTGAATGCAGTCGGAGTGTTGAGGAGGTCAATGGAGGAGGTCAAGAGGCGCTGGCATGATGTGAAAAGCCAAACCAAGCAGAAACTCGCTGCCAACCGGAAGGCAGCAACGGCGACTGGAGGTGGGAGTCCTGCGCCACAGGAGGAGCTGGATGAGCTGGAGGAAATGGTGGCCACAGTCATCAGTGCGGAGACGGTGCAAGGAGTTGGGGGTCTGGACACTGCTCGATATGACCTGACCCAACAGCAACAGGGTGAGTAACGACCAGGGACTGGGGGGACAGGGGGAGACGGGCACAATGGCACACATGCACAGTTATGTGTAGCACACTGCACACCCACAATGACTGTGGAACATGTCCCTGATGGCCTTGGCACACTGCAGCACACATAGAAACACCAAGTAGGCCCCCGTCCACCATGTGCACAAATGCCCCCCCATCACCAATCTCACAACCTACCCATGCACATGTGCTGAACCCGGCAAAGCAGCGGCTCTGTGAGCCACACTGACAATGCAAGTGACACTGCATGACCAATAGCATGGCTGCAGTCAAAATACATGACATGGTGCACGACACGACACTGAGGTGGCCCAGTGTGGATAACATCCTCAAAGGAGCAGGTCACACCCTGACACATCCACGTGCACATACAACCCCTGACGTCAACAACACATCTGCAGACAAACAATGCACAAGAGTCCAAAATCCGTCCAAGAGCACAAATGACCCAAGTCGCCAACATCTCAGCACCGTAAAAGCACACAAGTCAAAGGCACACCGCCTCAAAGGGATAAGGGGCCGCTAAATCAGAGCTGCAGGGGCGACTCTCCCACAATGCAGCACACACACATAGCAATCACAGCACATCAACATTGACGACAATGTGGTACAAAGTGCCACACTTACACCAAAGAACAGAGGACACAACTGGTGCCGCATGTGCGTAGAAACTGGCCAACCACATCAGGCATAGCAGGAAACTGTCAGATGATAATGTACGAGTACAACCTCACATCCGTCATGTAGTCGAAATGTCCACTGTCTCCCATCAAATACCCAGCTCCTCCAAAACAGTCACAATGTACATTGTCATGCAGTCTGTATGTAAACATGTACAATGCGTGCACATACATGGAACACACTGTTAACCTGCATCTCCCCTTCACATTGCAGAGGGACAATCAACACCTCCTGCAGAGCAGACCAGACATCTCTTCAGTGATGACGAGGCCCCCCTGGCCATCTGCTCCGACACCCTCCAACGGCTCGTGGACAGCCTCCGCACCCCACCTCCAGGAGCAGGGCAGCCCAGCTGCATCGAGGTGATCCCACCCCCTGCACAGACCACACAGCAGGAAGCACCCACCACCACGGCTGGCTCCCAGCACCTCACCGAAGAACACATGGCATTCCAACGCCGTGTGTCTGACTGCCAGAGGGGCTGGCTGAACAGGTGCGGGTGGGTTTCGACCTCATGGCAGCCAAACTAGATGCCATACGTGGGTGTCTTAGTCCCATCAGGGACCACTTACAGTCCCTAACGGACACCCACAGTCCGCTCCATGCCCTACAACAATCCTTGGCTGACCTCGCTGGAGCCATTACTCGGATACAAGAACTGTCTAGTCAGAGAGGCTCCAGCGACTACAGCACAGAGTTGGCACAGATGCAGAGGACAATGGAGTACATGGAGCGGATGCAGGCAGGAAGGATGGCTGCCACGGCTGAACACCAGTGAGATGTAGCTGGGATCTTCCATGCCCTGCAGATCCCCATCTTGCCATTGCTGCCACAGAGCCTGTCCCAGATGACTGCTGCAGGAACTTCGACACACACATCTCCGCCCCCTGATGTGTCAGTGGCACACAGTGATGCAGCCATACCACCTCCGCCCCCTGATGTGTCAGTGGCACACAGTGATGCAGCCATAACACCACCACACACACCTGGCACACCTGACACAGAAGACATATCAGAGGACGAAGATGGGGATGGTAATGACTCTGTGTCAAAAAGAAGGTTGTAGCATTCATCCCCCGCCATAAGGCCTGTTTCTGCTTGGTACAGCCCTCTGCATCATGCCCTGGTACAACACCTTCCACTGTCCCCCGAAACACTCTGTGACATTCACCTGGACCCCGACATGGACTGCCATATCTGCTCTGGTTACCAATGACACAGCAAACAGGCTGCAGACTCATCCCTTCCTCTACCGATTAACTTGTCATTCCCTAAAGGACTCTGTTTGGCCCTCCACTGGGCAACAATGTAATGTGGGGTGTGCATGGCCATGTACTGCTCCAGCTCCGACACTCCACAGGATGTGAATAAAACATTCCTAATCACACAGATGTGTCATGTCTATGTTCAATCAAGTATAACAGTATGGATGACTGTAGGGACATTGATTGCACAAAAAGGTACACCCTGGGAAATGACATCAATGCGCATGTTTGACCATGACACACATGGCCAATTAGATGACTGTGAAGGTGTGAACTAGCTGTGGCCTCATTGATCATGAACAACAATCTCGCAACCCCCCAACGTAGCCCCACGTCCATGTATTAAATAGGGCTGTGTGTAAAAATGTCAAAGTCGGTAGGAGGCCTAAAGTAGTGTCCCACATCACATGTGACAACAGAACATCTCTTCGCATACCTACACACACTCAACTGTGTGGACACAGCCTGGTTTGATGGAACACATTGATCCACATGGCAAGAAGTTGGACACCATACTCACATTGCTGAAGACACGTAAGCACACAGGTCTACCAGCAACTCTCCCAACCACAATGTCCGGCTCACAGAGGTGGAGCTTGCAATAGGGACTCACCCCTAAGTGAAATGCGTCAGTCAGTCCCTCCCTGTGTACGGACAATGCTCATTGAGGCACACGATTTGGCATGCTAATCAACACTCATCACAGTTGAGCACTAGTGAAGTTGCATACACTTTATTAGCATGTGTGTGTCAGTTCGGGCAAGACAAGGGCCACAACATGCAGACCAATGCATCATACACTAACAGGCAGCAAAGGAACATGTAGAGGTGCAAGACATGGGGAGGCACAAATGAACACCAATCATTACGGATGCCAACAGTCTCAGCCCACCTTGCCTTGCTGGACGACTCATCTGGTGTTTGGCGAATGCTCATTGCACCGTGTCAGGGGACACCACTCACAGCCCATGGGATCTGCATAGTCCTGTACCACCGGACTGCGCTGACTGTCTGCTCTGCTGACAGTGAGCAGGTGAAGGAGTCCAACAAGGTCACATGTAGTACTACATTGCCATGTGTGTACTCTCCCTCCAGCGGTGTGTCAGGTTGAGGAACGTTGCCAGGTGCCGCTGTCCACTCACCTTGCACAGGTGTGTGTCAACCCGCAGTCTTGCACGCACATGCATTCTGAGTCCAGGCAAATGCAGCCATGTCCACTGTTATGGTGGGATATGTGTCCATTTCTCCAAGATGCAAAAGGGTGTTGGGACCTGTGCTATGGGTTACAATCTTTTGTGGCTGCAGGAACGTAGTTACTCGTCCATGAAAGCGAGCGCAGCTTCATGGGCAATCAGTTCCAAGAGTACGTCGTTGTCGACTTCAACGAACACGGGGGCGAGCCAATCCATTAGCTGGTCCGGACAGATGTGCTCCGTCCACGCCGTTTCACCAATCCGCAACACAGCCCAATAGGGGAGCGCTTCGATGTGGTCACTGCACACGAGGAATTGTGCAATCTCACATGCTCAACTGCCAGCACATACGCCGAATACCAAGGCATCCCATGAAAGGGTATCACGGTTACACTCCTGGTCGTGGTCCAACAGGGGGCGCACACACATGTCATAATCCAGTTCAGCTACCGTTGTGTTGGATAGGCAGACATCCATGGGCCACTCGAATATGCATGATCGACAGTGGAACCAGGGCTGGACGCAGGTGACGTACGCAAGACGGAAGCTCAGACGGTAACTGATGCGCAACACCGCCAGTGGCAGTGCCCCCAACAAATGCAGAATTCGGTCACGGTACAGTTCCACGTGGCAGGGGTTGTGCATGTGCCCGGGATTGGTTCTGACATTGCGTTGTTCGCTTTCGTAGAACCGGCACTCTTCTGACCTGCAGCTGTTATGTGGATGATATGCCACAACTCGGAGCAATGAGTCGTATGAGTGTGCAAAGTTTGGACGTATGGGTTGTCCTGTACGTAAGTGTCAAGGCCATTCCATGCAGGAGTACCTCGAGCAAGGACTTCTGTGTGTGGGGTGTGGATACGTTGATCTTTCATTAGCGCTGTGTGTAGTGTGGGAGTCGTCATCATCTGCCATGGTGTCTCTCTCAGGAGGTGCCTGCAGCATGCAATTCCAAGGTCGGAGGTGCAGATGTCCTTCCGCCTTCTGTATTGAGACAAAAGGGCTTTCATCCCTAATGTTAGTCAGACTACTGCTTGTATCCTGGGAATGTGATGTGGCTTTCGCGCTGCAATTGAGGCTAGGCCTTGGGCTTATGGTGCACCAAAAGCGATGAACACACACAACAGTTGCCATGTATGAGCCAAGACCCCGAGCGGCCTTGCGCTCCTTGTACAATCCCTTCATGCGCGGACGCCCTCCGGCTGCATGCAACATTGCAACATTGTCGATTGCGGGCCGTGTGGTGCAGGCACAGCAACAGAGACACACACATCAGTTGGTTTCCTGTGCAGCCCAGATACGAACCACGGCCAGAGGTCAGGGATAATTGTTCACACCCCTACGCTGGCCTGGCGTACGCCAAGCCAGCCCACTCGGCTTACGTATAAAGGGGGGGACGACGACGCTACGTGTCCCAGTTCTTCCCCAATACCTGAGATGACATGGCTGCGTCCGCCTGGCATATGACGAGACTCAATCATATAGGGTCCATGACTTGCGTTGCACGGAGTCGGTGGCACCGGTTACACTGCGGCTGGCACGGGCCTACCGCCACAGGGCGGTGACTTTCAGTGCACTGAGGTAGGGGCACCTAAAGTGCTGAGCGGGTGTGCAGCCTGCGATGATGCCGTGTGCACTGATATGGTCTCTGCCATTGCAATATCAAGACCGAGAATCAAGTGTGCGACCTGGTGGACCGCAGTGTAGGCCTGAGCCAGCGGGCAGCGCGGGCCTACCGCCACGTGGCGTTGCCTTGCGGTTCACAGAGTTAGTGGCACCTATAGAGCTGAGCGGGTGTGCAGCCTGCGAGGATGCCGTGTGCACTGATATGATCTCTGCCATTGCAAAATCAAGACCCAGAATCAAGTGTGCGACCTGGTGGACCGCGGTGCGGGGCTGCATGATGTGGAGGCTGCCAAGGTCGCGGGCCCCGGGCTTGGAGCTAGCACCGGCACGTGGTGGGCCCTCTTGGAGACACGCCGGTGGTGGAAGGTGAGCAGTGAGGCCTGGGTCAGCAGGGGCGGGCAATCCCCGCTGGGCGGCGGGAGGGGCTGGGGTGCAGCAGCCTGTGTGCGCAGGGGCCGGCAAGCAATTTTGCCGTGTGCAATGAATTGTACTCTGCCATCATTAGCTGTGGACTCTGTTTCAGATGAGGGACCGGGTGGACTGCAGTGTATACCGGCACGTGGTTGGAGACACACCGGTGGCAGCAGGTGAGCTGTGAGGCCTGGGTGCGCAGTGTCGGCACTGTCTCTCCCTGTCCCTCTCTTCCTTTCACTGTCTCTCCCTCTCTTTCTCTATCTTTCTCTCTCTTTCTCTCTCTCACTCTCCCTCTCTTTCTTTCACTGTCTCTCTCTCTCCCTCTCTTTCTCTATCTTTCTCTCTCTCTCTCTCACTCTCCCTCTCTTTCTTTCACTGTCTCTCTCTCTCCCTCTCTTTCTCTATCAATCTCTCTCTTTCTCTCTCTCTCTCACTCTCCCTCTCTTTCTTTCACTGTCTCTCTCTCGCTCTCTTTCTCTAACTTTCTCTCTCTTTCTCTCTCTTTCTCTCTCTCCCTCTCCCTCTCTTTCTTTCACTGTCTCTCTCTCTCCCTCTCTTTCTCTATCTTTCTCTCTCTTTCTCTCTCTCACTCTCCCTCTATTTCTTTCACTGTCTCTCTCTCTCCCTCTCTTTCTCTCTCTTTCTCTCTCTCACTCTCACTCTCTTTCTTTCACTGTCTCTCTCTCCCTCTGTTGCTCTCTCTCCTTCTCCCTCTCTCCCCCTTTCTCTCTCTTTCTCTCTCTCCCTCTCTTTCACTCTCTCTCTCTCTCCATTTCTTTCTCTCTCTCTTTCTCTCTCTCTCTGTCCTTTGCTGAGCGCATGACACACCTTCTTATCTTCAATTTTGTCTTGCAGGCTGTGACTTACAGATTGTCCAGAGAAGACCCACCATGACTCTTCCAATTATTAGTGTTGAGTTAAATTTGAATAAATTAATTATTTTTGAAGTTCTGTGGTGTATGAATGTTTTCCTTTTTCTAACCACACATGAATGTTAATTGTTGTACTTGTGCGACATCAGGCAAATTGTTGTGTTCATGAATTTGTAAGGTAGATGTGAAATATCTTTGTCCGAGGGGGTGGTGCCCGGGGTAGGGCCCCGGAGGGGGGGGTTCCTGGAGGGGTGGGGGGCCTGGGTGTGGTGGCGGTGGGTGTTGTGGCCCTCTTGGGGCTCCGAGCTGCATGAACAGTAGCTCAATGGCATCTGTTGTTCTTCAGGTTTGGCTCTGGGCTGGGCTCACTTTCATGGTGCATGTTGTCGTCCGACTTAACACCAGGTAGGAGCTGGTGTTAAATCCCTGCTGCTAACGCGCCTTATCGCATGTTTTTGATTCTTATCGCCGATCTGGCTGGTCGTTGAGAATGTTGCGAAGTGGTGTTTCCGCGGCTTTTTGCACGGGAACGCCTACTCTGCATATCATTAGCGTTAGTTGCTGGTGTCATCTGTGGCAATGTTTTTTGCGGCTGCTATCGCAGGAAAACTTTTGATATTGGCTGTTAGCACCTGCTTGTGAATAGTGCGATGAACTTATCGTCACTTTGGCTGCGATAAAGTGCAGCTAACTCGGCGATAGGTCCTTGGGAATATGCCCCTTAATGTAGTTTATTACAGTCCCCTTACACTCCTGACACTCACTCATACACTGCCGTGGTATTAACAAACACCCATTACTGTGCAGTTTCCTACACTCTGAGATCGCGTGCAGTTTTCCTGCACACACACTACCCCGCACATTCCATGGCACACTGACTGGGGTGCACTTCCTCGCACGCGGACTCCCGCCGCCAGGTCCTTTTACATTGCATATGTCGCGGAATCTCCGAGGATTCTAGGCGCAGAAGCACTCACCTGCCTGCGCCCCAAAGTCCCTCCTCTCGGCTGCGGGGCGCATCGGGGCGCTCAGGAGGAGGCAGAGCAGCAGGGCTGGGATAGCACCCATGGGTGCCCAGGGCTGGAGGGCTCCCCTGAGACATGCACGCGCGCCTCCTTCGCAGGAGCCTCTGTGCAGTGCGTGGCTCGCTGGCTGCAGCTGCCAGGGAGCAGCCCCCATTAGCATAGATGCCGACAGAGAGCAGACACCGCGCAGCCTGAGTGTGAGAACACGTGTCTGTAGCGCCGACTGTGAGCGTGTGTGTGAACAGAAGTGTGACAGGCAGCAGATGCCTGTTCGCGCCAGGGCGTGTCTGTCAATGTGTGTTTCTGTGTAACCTCTGAGCACTGTGTGGTGTGTCAGTGCGTGGAGTTGTGCGAGTGTCTGTGTCCAAACAGATGTGTGCGTGTCTGTGTCCAGATGAGTGTGTGTGTTTTTCAGACACTGTGAATCTCAGTGACTGTGCACACGTGTTTTTGTCTAGGTATCATCGTCAAGGAGTGCTTTGTTTCTACGTGTGTTTTTCGGTGCATGTCTGTCAGATTGTAGGTGTCTAGATATGATTGTCCGTGGATGCTGGTTTGGAAGTGGTGCAGATGTGCTTAAATGTCAGAGTGAACGTGTTGATGTACGCATGTGTGCGTGTCTGTCAATCCGTGTGAGCGTGTCTGTGTCCGTATACAGATGTGTGTGTGTGCGTGTGTATGGATACAGATGTGTTTGTGTGCGTGTGTCTGTGTTCGTATACAGATGTGTTTGTGTGCGTATGTCACTGTCAGTATGCAGGCTGGTTGTGTGTCAGTGCCCGCGGGCAGTAGTCTGTTTCAGACAGTAGGTGTATGTGTTTGCTCTTGCATTAAGCCAGTGAGACTGGGTAAACACCCATTACAACGAATCTTTTACCACGACTACCATCACCCCGCATACCATCACAACGCAACTACCATTACTCCGCAATGCCATTACAACGCATGGCATTACATTTTATATACTTTTACCACACATGCTTTTACAACGAAATTCGTTGTAAATGCATGAATGGTAAAAGCATATGTTTTTTATATGTAAGTATAAGGTAAGTATAGGGTTTTGGTTTTTGGGTGTAGCGGTATATGTTTTGGTGTTCAGGGGTAATTTTAGGGTTAAGGGTATGTTTGGGTTTTGGGGTGTTGGGGTATTTTTAGGGTTCAGGGTGGGTTTGGGTTTTGGGGTAAACAGGGTATTTTTAGGGTTCAGGGTGGGTTAGGGTTTTGGGGTGCACAGGGTAATTTGAGGGTTCAGGGTGGGTTTAGGTTTTGGGGTGCTGGGGTATTTTTAGGGTTCAGGGTGGCTTTAGGTTTTGGGGTGCTGGGGTATTTTTAGGGGTCAGGGTGGGTTAGGGTTTTGGGGTGCAGGGGGTATTTTTAGGGTTCAGGGTGGGTTTGGGTTTTGGGGTGCACAGGGTAATTTTAGGGTATAGGGTGGGTTTAGGTTTTGGGGTACTAGGGTATTTTTAGGGTTTAGGGTGGGATTGGGTTTTGGGGTGCTGGGGTATTTTTAAGGGTTAGGGTGGGTTAGGGTTTTGGGGTGCAGGGGGTATTTTGAGGGTTCAGGGTGGGTTTAGGTTTTGGGGTGCTGGGGTATTTAGGTTTTTGGGTACTGGGGCATTAGGGTTTAGGGTGGGTTTGGGGGTGCAGGGGGTATTTTTTGGGTTCAGGGTGGGTTTAGTTTTTGGGGTGCTGGGGTATTTTTAGGGTTCAGGGTGGGTTTAGGTTTTGGGGTGCTGGGGTATTTTTAGGGGTCAGGGTGGGGTATATGTTTTGGGGTTCAGGGGTAATTTTAGGGTTAAGGGTATGTTTGGGTTTTGGGGTGTTGGGGTATTTTTAGGGTTCAGGGTGGGGATTGGGTTTTGGGGTAAACGGTATTTTTAGGGTTCAGGGTGGGTTAGGGTTTTGGGGTGCACAGGGTAATTTGAGGGTTCAGGGTGGGTTTAGGTTTTGGGGTGCTGGGGTATTTTTAGGGTTCAGGGTGGCTTTTTGTTTTGGGGTGCTGGGGTATTTTTAGGGGTCAGGGTGGGTTAGGGTTTTGGGGTGCAGGGGGGAATTTTAGGGTTCAGGGTGGGTTTGGGTTTTGGAGTGCACCGGGTAATTTTAGGGTACAGGGTGGGTTTAGGTTTTGGGGTGCAGGGGTATTTTTAGGGTTCAGGGTTTGTTTGGGTTTTGGGATGCAGGGTTATTTTTAGGGGTTAGGGTGGGTTAGGGTTTTGGGGTGCAGGGGTAATTTTAGGGTATAGGGTGGGTTTAGGTTTTGGGGTACTAGGGTATTTTTAGGGTTTAGGGTGGGATTGGGTTTTGGGGTGCTGGGGTATTTTTAAGGGTTAGGGTGGGTTAGGGTTTTGGGGTGCAGGGGGTATTTTGAGGGTTCAGGGTGGGTTTAGATTTTGGGGTGCTGGGGTATTTAGGTTTTTGGGTACTGGGGCATTAGGGTTTAGGGTGGGTTTGGGTTTTGGGGTGCAGGGGGTATTTTTTGGGTTCCAGGGTGGGTTTAGGTTTTGGGGTGCTGGGGTATTTTTCGGGGTCTGGGTGGGGTATATGTTTTGGGGTTCAGGGGTCATTTTAGGGTTTGCTTAAAATTATGTGCGGGAGGGCACTCGGCCCTCCCGCAGCCCCGGGGACCGCCACCCCCCGGGGCTTGCTTAAAATTATGTGCGGGAGGGCACTCGGCCCTCCCGCAGCCCCGGGGACCGCCACCCCCCGGGGCTTTGTTTTTAATGTGTGGGGGGCCTCCAAGGCCCCCCCAAGCCCCGGGGACCGCCACCCCCCGGGGCTTTTAAAAAAAACCTGTGTGGGGGGGGCTCAAGCCCCCCCACACGCCCCGAGGACCACCACCTCCCCGGGGCACTAAAATGCAAAAGTGGGGGTCCGTTACGGACCCCTTAGCCCCGGGCACCACCACCTCCCCGGGGCTTCAATCACATTGGGAGGGGGCCGCGCGGCCCCCCTCCTGGAGCCCTTGATGGCCCTGGGGACTGCCACCCCCCAGGGCCAGCTCCTGCAGTGTCCCGGGGTGCCCACCCCCGGGACACTGCTGTTTGCTATGGCAGGGTGGGAGCCGTGCAGCTCCCGCCCTGTCATAGCAAACTTGCTTTGGATTTTGGAAGCGAGAGCAGGGAAACCTGCTCTTGCTTCCAAAATCCAAAGCTGATTGCTTTTCCACACGGGGAGCTGCATGTCAGCAGCTCCCCATGTGGAAAAGCAATGCCGGCTCCTACAGGACGCGGGGAGCTGGCGGGACCGTGGGGGCATTGGGGCTCCCCCCACAGTCCCCAATGGATAGGGCCTGCCCCGGGGATGGGGTCCCCGGGGCTAGAAGTGGCCCGGGAGGGGGGCCACGCGGCCCCCCTCCCCCCCCAAAATATATATATATATATAAATAAAGGCCGGCCCCGGGGGATGGGGCCCATAGAGGCCTCAGGAGGGGGGCCACGCAGCCCCCCTCCTTTAAAAAAAAAAATATATGTGGCAATGCCCCGGGGGATGGGGTCCCCGGGGCCGGAATTGGCCATGGGAGGGGGGCCCACGCGGCCCTCTTCCCGTTCAGATTTTTTTTTTATTTTTTTTTAAAGGGGTCAGGCCCTGGGGGATGGGGTCCCCAGAGCCCAAAAAAAGGAAAGAGAAGGGGGGACACACAGCCCCCCTTCTAAAAAAAATTTTTTTAAAAAAGACCGGCATCGTGCCGGAGGCCCCGCCCCCCCCAGCAACACTTTGCAAACGCGCCCTGTGGCGCGTTTTAAGTTGGGGAATTAATTCCCCTTCACTACTGGGGGTCCCTGGGGGCCAACAAGCCCACCAGGTACCTCCAGTATGTGCCACAGGGCTGCCTTGCAGAGAGGTGGTCCGAGGCAACGCCCCTTTGAACACCTCTCTGCAGCGCAGCTCTGTGGCGGTTACTGGAGGTGCCTGGTGGGCTAGTTGGACCCCAGGGACCCTCAGGATTCAAGGGGACTTAATCCCCCAATTTAAAACGCACCACGGGGCGCGTTTGCACAGTGGTGAAGGGAGGGGTGGGGCCTGATATGGCAAGTGTGCAAGGGGCCCCTGGCGCGTTGTAACTTGGGGATTAAGTCCCCTTGAATCCTGAGGGTCCCTGGGGGCCAACTAGCCCACCAGGTACCTTCAGTTTGCGCCACAGAGCTGCGTTGCAGAGAGGTGTAAAAAGGGGCGTGGCCTCAGACCACTTCTCTGCAACGCAGCTCAGTGGCGCAAATTGAAGGTACATGGTGGGCTAGTTGGCCCCCAGGGACCCTCAGGATTGAAGGGGAATAAATTCCCCAACTTACAACGCGCCAGGGGGCGCGTTTGCACAGTGGTGCAGGGAGGGGGCGGGGCCTGATATGGCAAGTGTGCAAATGATCCCCCTGGTGCGTAGTAACTTGGGGATTAAGTCCCCTTCAATCCTGAGGGTCCCTGGGGCCAACTAGCCCACCAGGTACCTTCAGTTTGCGCCACAGAGCTGCGTTGCAGAGAGGTGTAAAAGGGGCGTGGCCTCAGACCACCTCTCTGCAACGCAGCTCTGTGGCGCAAATTGAAGGTACATGGTGGGCTAGTTGGCCCTCAGGGACCCTCAGGATTGGAGGGGACTTAATCCCCCAACGTAGAACGCACCAGCGGGCGCGTTTGCAGAGTGCTGCAGGGAGGGGTTGGGGCCTGATATAACAACTTAGCAATTCTGCTGTGTGGGATTTACTGGAGGTAATAAAAGGGGTAGTTGGCCACCAAGGTTGACGTTGGGGGGCTAACTATCCCTCCTGTTACGTCCGCTAAATCCCACACAGTGGGATTGCTAAAAGGTGTTTGAAGGCCACGCTCACCTTTCTCCACCACTCTGCAAACGCGACTGCTATGTTATAGATAGAAATTAGCATTTAAAAAACCTTTGAAATTCACTGAAAAAACCATAGGTTTCAGGCACGTTATAGTTAGAAACTAGCATTTAAAAACCTTAGAAATTCACTGAAAAAACCATAGGTTTCAGGGACGTTATAGTTAGTTGGACATTTCACTAGTACAAAACCATAGAAATTCCCCCGTTATAGTTAGTTCAGCTAAGTATAACTCGTGCCCCCGCAATGCACTGCTGATGACGTCACATATTACATCATTCATGACATGGTCAGTGACATCACTGATGACATCACTGATGACATCTAAAATGACATCACTGATGACATCACTGATTACATCATCCAGTGACTGTGTGTTTCTGTAAAGTTTAAATATGTTTTATATATATGCCAAGGTGTATTGAAGAATGAGTGGGTGTATAAGTGTCTGGATGAAGGATTTAGTAGGTGTGTGACTGACTGTATAAGTGAGTGATTAAATGTGTCTTACTGAATACATGCGTTAGTGACTAAACTGTCTGAATGTGTGCATCAGTATGTCTGTTGTTGTGTAAGCTGCTGCATGTGTTGGTCAGTAGCTACATGAGTGTCTATATGGGTTATTGATTGGTAGCCTGAGTATTTGTATGGGAGACTGAGTGTGTGTGTGGGTGGGTGGGAGGTGTGTGACTCTGTGCATAGATGTGTGAGTGGTTGATTCACTGGATGTATGGGTTCAAGATTGCCTGTGGAAACAGCTGTATGGGTGGGTGAGTGTGTGTATGGGTGTGTTGCTGAGAGATTGGATGTCTCAGTGGTACATGTCCAAGTAACTACATATGTAAAAGGCAGTGTATGTGAGAGTTGGAGTATATAAATGACTATATGTGAGAGTCAGTGATTGTGAGAGTGGCTGTATGGATGAGTGTGTACTTGTCTCAGTGATTGTATAAGAGAGTAAGTATGTGTTAGTATATGTTTGAATAAGTGAGGTGGTATGTGTATAACTGTATAGCTGAGGAAATGGGAGTATGATTGATTCTTTGCATGACTGACTAGGTGTGTGAGTAACTCCATGGGTGAGTGGCGGTGTGTGAGTGTCTGTATAGGTGTATGAGTACATATGATAGTGATGTAATGATGAGTGACTGTATGTATGAGTGATTGTATGGGTAAATGAGTGGATGTGTGTGTAGACCTAGGAATCAGTGAGTGCGTATGTAGTAACTGGTATTGGTGTGTCGATGGTTTCGAAAATGGTAGTCTGTATTTTACAGTGGGTGTATCAAAGGTTATATTAGAGTGTGAGGAGGTGCATCAGATTTTCACGTGGATGATGTCATCAGTGATGTCATCAGTGATGTCATTTGAGATGTCATCAGTGATGTCATCAGTGATGTCACTGACCATGTCATAAATGATGTAATATGTGACGTCATCAGCAGTGCATTGCGGGGGCGCGAGTTATACTTAGCTGAACTAACTATAGGGGGAATTTCTATGGTTTTGTACGAGTGAAATGTCCAACTAACTATAACGTCCCTGAAACCTATGGTTTTTTCAGTGAATTTCTAAGGTTTTTCAAATGCTAATTTCTAACTACACCGTGCCTGAAACCTATGGTTTTTTCAGTGAATTTCAAAGGTTTTTTAAATGCTAATTTCTAACTATAACGTCCCTGAAACCTATGGTTTTTTCAGTGAATTTCAAAGGTTTTTTAAATGCTAATTTCTAACTAAAACGTCCCTAAAACCTATGGTTTTTTCAGTGAATTTCTAAGGTTTTTTTAAATGCTAATTTCTAACTATAACGTCCCTATTAAGTCCCCTTGAATCCTGAGAGTCCCTGGGGGCCAACTAGCCCACCAGGTACCTCCAGTAAGCTCCACAGAGCTGCGTTGCAGAGAGGTGTTCCGAGGCCACGCCCCTTTTTACACCACGCTGCAAACACGGCTTCTGGCGCACTGCTCCTCGGAGGATGAAGTCCACTTGTGTCCTGAGGTCCTCAGGACACAAGAGGACCTCATCGCCCCACCAGCAGTGCACCAGAAGCCGCGTTTGCAGAGTGGTGTAAAAAGGGGCGTGGCCTCGGACCACCACTCTGCAACGCAGCTCTGTGGCACTTACTGGAGGTACCTGGTGGGCTAGTTGGCCCCCAGGGACCCTCAGGATTGAAAGGGACTAAATGCCCCAATTTGCAACGCGCCAGGGGGCGCGTTTGCCCACTTGTTGTTTCAGGCCCCGCCCCCTCGCTGCACCACTGTGCAAACACGCCCCCTGGCATGTTGTAAGTTGGGGGATTAAGTCCCCTTCAATCCTGAGGGTCCCTGGGGGCCAACTAGCCCGCCAGGTACCTCCAGTAACCGCCACAGAGCTGTGTTGCAGAGAGGTGTAAAAAGGTGTGTGGTCTCGGACCACCACTCTGCAATGCAGCTCTGTGGCGCTTACTGGAGGTACCTGGTGGGCTAGTTGGCCCCCAGGGACCCTCAGGATTGAAGGGGACTTAATCCCCCAATTTACAACGCGCCAGGGGGCGCGTTTGCACACTTGTTGTTTCAGGCCCCGCCCCCTCGCTGCACCACTGTGCAAACACACCCCCTGGCACGTTGTAAGTTGGAGGATTAAGTCCCCTTCAATCCTGAGGGTCCCTAGGGGCCAACTAGCCCACCAGGTACCTCCAGTAACCGCCACAGAGCTGCGTTGCAGAGTGGTGTAAAAAGGGGCGTGGCCTCAGACCACCTCTCTGCAACGCAGCTCTGTGGCGCAAACTGGAGGTACCTGGTGGGCTAGTTGGCCCCGAGGGACCCTCAGTATTCAAGGGGAATTAATTCCCCAACTAACAACGCGCCAGGGGGCACGTTTGCAGTGTGGTGGAGAAAGGGGGCGTGGCCTCCGGCTAGATGCCGGCTTTTTAAAAAAAAAAATTTTTTACAAGGGGGGCTGTGTGGCCCCCCTTCTTTTACATTTTTTGGGGCCCTGTGGACCCCATCCCCCAGGGCCTGACCCCTTTTTATTCATTAAAAAAAAAAATTGGGGAAGGGGGCCGCGTTGCGCCCCTCCCGAGGCCAATTTCGCCCCGGGGACCCCATCCCCCAGGGCATAGCCAGTTGTTTTTTTAAAAAAAATTAATTTGTTTTTTTAATTCTTTGGAGGGGGCCGCGTGACCCCCCTCCTCAGGCCAATTATAGCCCCAGGGACTCCATCCCCCGGGGCCGGCCTTTCCTTTTTTTTTTTCTATTTTCACAGGGGAGGGGGCCGCGTGGCCCCCCTCCTGGGCCACTTCTGGCCTGGGGACCCCATCCCCCGGGGCCTGGCCACTCCGTTGGGGACCGTGGGGGGAGCCCCAATGCCCCCACGGTCCCGCCAGCTCCCCGCCTCCTGCGGGAGCCAGCATTGCTTTTCCACAAGGGGAGCTGCTGACATGCAGCTCCCCTTGTGGAAAAGCAATCCTGCTTTGCTTCATTGAAGCGAGAGCAGGTTTCCCTGCTCTCGCTTCAATGAAGCAAAGCAGTTTGCTATGACAGGGCGGGAGCCATGCTCCCGCCCTGCCATAGCAAATGCCAATGTCCCGGGGGTGGGCACCCTGGGACATTGCAGGAGCCGGCCCTGGGCCACCACCCCCCAGGGCCATAAAGGGCTCCTGGAGGGGGGCTGCGTGGCCCCCCTCCCATCATATGCACAGCCCGGGGAGGTGGTGGTCCCCGGGGCTTGGGGGGGCCCGCGGGGCCCCCGCAAATAATTCAAGAAAGCCCCGGGGAGGTGGCGGTCCCCGGGGCTTGGGGGGGTCCGTGAGGCCCCCCACACTATTTTTTTTTTTAGGTACAAGCCCCGGGGAGGTGGCGGTCCCCAGGGCAGCAGGCGGGCCGTGTACCCCCGCGCATATTTAAGAAAAGCCCCGGGGGTGGCAGTCCCCGGGGCTTGGGGGGGCCTGGGTGGCCCCCCACAGATTAAAAAACAAGCCCCGGGGAGGTGGCGGTCCCCGGGGCAGTGGGGGGGCCGTGTGCCCCGTGCATATTTAAGAAAAGCCCCAGGGGTGGCGGTCCCCGGGGCTTGGGGGGGCCTGGGTGGCCCCCCACAGATTAAAAAACAAGCCCCGGGGAGGTAGCGGTCCCCGGGGCTGCGGGAGGGCCGCGTGCCCTCCCACATATAATATACATAGCCCCGGGGAGGTGGCGGTCCCCGGGGCTGCGGGGGCCCCGCTATTTTTTTGTGGCATTGCCCCCGGGACCTGGCCCACCCGGGGGACCTCATTAAAATGAAGCGCGGGAGCCCGCGCTTCATTTTTTAAAAATTTTCGGCGGGATTCGGGACCCCAACGCGAATTCTGCCATTTTTAAATAAAAAACAATGCTTTTTTGGGCCCTGGGGGTCCTTGTGGGCCCCCCTGAGCAGGCCTAGGGGGTCAGGGTGTTTCTACCCTGCCCCCTTTTCTTGTTTTTCAACCTTTTTTCCCCTTTTTCTTGTGAGTCGGTTACCGAGTCACAAGATGGCTGCCAACACTTCCTGGTTTGGAGTGTTGGCAGCCAATCAAAATTGAGCTCGTGCTCTGGAGGGTTCGCGAACCCTCCTCGGTGCTCAGATATCGATACTTTTTCTTTTTTAAATTTCTCAGGAACTACTGAACGGATTTACACCATTTAACAAAAAGGGCTCTTTCTGAACCAAGACCTACCTTTTTGCCAAATTTGGTGTAATTCCGTTCAGCAGTTCGGGCTGTAGCTTTGTCTAAAGTTTCCTATGGAAAATTACATGGGGAAAATGCGTTTTGGGACCCCCCTTTTTTCTCAGCCCCCGCTTGACGAATCACCCCGAAACTTTCAAGACAGGAGCTGACCGGAGCGCCCCACTAGTTCTGAAAATTTTGCGAAGATTCGTCAAACGACGCCAAAGTTATTGGGAAAACAATAAACGCTTTTTGAATAGAAACGAGGTCCTAACTATAACTACCTACTGGCGACCGCCAGTAGGTAATATATATATACATATATATATATGAAGACCATTCCTGAATGGCACCACTCCTCCACGGCACACAGGCAGGTACGGACCACTCAAAGGACGAGAGTAGGTGGATAAAGTGCTTTATTCAATCCTCATAACTCCAGCAACCAGTCAGTCCTGGCCAGTGCCTCAGCATGACGCGTTTCGACAGAGAAACCTCCGTCTTGTTCACATAACGCGCTACAGCCTAGTGAGTCAATAAATAGTGATAGTGATCAAAAAAATGCTAAACAAACACCTTGCACCTGGGTAAAATTTTTGAAACCTAGTCACATGGCATATAAACATAGAAAACATACTGCACTAAGAGTACAATTGCTGAAAAAAATGTCATAATCAATGTGTTATTAAGAATAAAAACCATTAAATTGAAAAGGTAATTATTACATATTAAAACAATAAATATCCAATATCACATTGTAAAATCAGGAAAATGAAACATTTAAATAGATGCATATAATACATAATAACCAGTATTAATACCAACTAAAATTTGCATACTATAAAAACTCCTGTTGACAAATTGTGCAAAAATGCTTATTGTAAACTTGACTCATGTGCAAAATATGCAATAGCTCATATGAACAATATCAAGGCCATAAGTTCCAAATTTGATTATAATGACAGCCTCATAACGCCTAAGTGCAAACATATGTAAAGTGCAAATGTGCTTGTGTTTAAAAACTCTAAATTACTAAAATTGATTGTAGCGGAACATTAACCCCGGAGCCCCGGGGAGCCCTGAGATGTTAAAATCAAACATAGAAATCAGATATGATGGGCCAGTGCCCTATAACAATCCCAGGCTATGATTTCAAAGTCAAAATAATATCCTCTGTGTAAGGAAATAGTCAATAAAGATAAAAAACCAAAAAAGATTGTCAAAATCTATATATTTAGCTTAACCACTTTTACAGAGTTTATGCCTTCACCACGCATGCCTTTGCGTTGTAATGGCATGTGTGGTAAAGGCATATGCGGAGTGAAAGTTTGCGGGGTGATTGTATCGCGTTGTAACATCACTTGCATTGTAAAAAATGCGGGGTGATGGTATGCGGGGTGATGACTTGCGGGAAAATGGCATATATTCGGAGACTGTGCATTGACCCTTATGAAAGTGTGAGAGCCCCTGTGTCATGCTGTTTTAGGGCCCACGGAGGGTTAGGAGTGTTTGAAGCATCAATGCGTCTTGTACAATCCATTTGCAGCCGCTTCTCGTCGCTCTCACAGACACATGATAACTGTTGCCTGAAATGGCTAGCCAAAGCTTTCGTGGCTACCTTCATTTAAACCACCACTTGCTGTCGTCACACTACGTTGACCGTCACTTCGACCACGAAGGGAATGCCACACATACACCGGTAAGTGATGGACTGGAGTTGAGCGAGGAGACAGGGGCTGGGTCTTTTCTATCCTGTTGTTGAGGGTAGTGGTGATTGGCAGAAGGACCAATGACCCTGCTATTTGAAGTGCACACCCCCAGTGGGATGACAGCTCCTTATATAGTGAAGATTGTAGAGGCGAGTCGGCAGGCTGAAGGGTAAAGGTCCAAGTAGCTCTACCTACTCCTTCGTTCTGCCTTTGAGACCCACACTGTCCTCAAATTCTTGATATCACAGTGAGAAACCCGATGCAACTGGCACTGATAAACCTCTAGTGCTGCGCCTTCCAGGCCGTACTATCATAGTGTGGAAGGACGGGTGAGGCAATGAATAAAATATCATAAAATAAAATACCATAATATTCCATCTCTTGTAGCCTATATTGCCCTTCTGGCATTGGGGAAATACCGAGAATTAGTGTAAAATGCTTCTTGGATACTCGTTGATAATCTGTTCGCCTTTGTAGATGGTGCGTTTTACAGCTTTGAGTTGTCGTTGTCTACAGACTTGCAAATTATTTGTTTGCTACTGACATTTTGTTTGGTCGAGACACACAGACAAATACGGAAACCAGTAGGGTTAAGAAGAGCACTGCCCTGCTCTGTTAGGTTGGTAATTCATTATGTTTAGTGCAGGCATGTACAAACTTCCCCATTTGAAAGAGACCTGTAAATATACATCTGCCCGTCTCCCCTTTAGTCCATCCTTCTTGGTGTGTGGGTCTAACCTCCCTAACTCCAGGGCACAATTCCAGGGGAAAAAGTGGCTAAGAGTCAAGGCTCCTCCTGTTCGCCACGAGTTGACTGTTGACATCTTTTCACGTTTGACCCGCTATTAAGTGCAAATAAGATATACTTGTAGACGTTACATCTAGGATCAAAGTCTTCAAATCGACACTAGCGTTTATTGATATGCATCCTTTCTTGTTTTTAGTTATGACAAGTGTTATTCGTTCACTTCAGTTCAAGATGTAAAGCACATATAATATCCACCACTCAAATTACTTTCATATTTCACCATACTAATTCACCACTAATCCTTTATGGGTTTCCGGAGTAGCGTGTTACTCGCCAAAAAAATGCGCTTCAACACCCCATCAGGGGTAACAAGCGCTATATAAATACAAACCTTTTTTCCTCTTCTACCCTCCTGCTATCCTTCCGAATCCAAATAACTGACTAACCTATCCACCAATTAAAATTACTTTCATATTTCACTATACTAATTCAACACTAATCCTCTATGGGTCCTGGAGTAGCGTGCTACTCGCCGAAAAAGCACTTCAACGCCTCGTCAGGGGTAGTAAGCGCTATATAAATGCAATTACAATACAATACAATACCTTGGCTCTCCTTCGGCAACTGTGGGTGAGCAGAGAAGGCTCACTCACAGGAGGTGGGTTAGGGACTAGGGGCCAGATGTACGACCTTTTTTTGCTGTCGCAAACGGGAAATCGGCCCATTTGCGACCGCAAAATAGGTCTGCCCCATGTACAAACCCTATTTTGAGAGTCGGTAACCTATCACCGACTCGCAAAATAAGGTTTGCGACTCGCTATTAGGAAGGGGCGTGCCAAGGGGCCTCCCTTCCTAATAGCGACTTGCACTTCAATGTAAGATTGTTTTGCGGCCGCAATTGCGGCCACAAAACACTTGCAGTTTACCACCTACTTGAAGTAGGTGGTAAGCCACTGACAAATGGGAAGGGGTCCCCAGAGGGCCCCTTTCCCTTTGTGAATGTATGCGAAAATATTTTTTAAGAGCAGGCAGTGGTCACACGGACCACTGCCTACTCTTAAACAAGCATTTGCAATGCAATAGGTCTCGCATTTACGCACTTGTAAGCTATTGGCATTGTAAATGACAATGCATTTTATTTATGTTTTAAAAATGAAAACAAAAATAAAAGGCATTGTTATTTGCAATGTCAATAGCTCAAACTCGCGTAAATGCGAGACCTATTGCATTGCAAATGCTTGTTTAACTATGATATGGGTACTCACTAAATAAAAGGAAATATCCAGTATATAACCATAGTCATTTGTACTCTTACAGGATCCCTGCATTTGTCCAGAACAAATTCTTATACGACTTCCGCTTTTTGGTTGAGCCCATTCGGGTGGTAATCACCTACCTGAATGAGGGGAGACACCAATGATGCAGCATGCCACCATTTGGTGGGTGAGGTGTCTCCTCTTATTATCTAAATAATCCTGTAGGTGATTTTGGTAGAAGGGTAGGTAGGAGCTTGTAGTGTATGATGAGTTATTGATGGGTGGATGCGCAGAGGTTATAGGGAAAATGTCTCCCTCGCTCTTATTGTGTGATATAGCCCATTATTCCCACACCTAGGAAAACCAGGTGTGGGAACACTGGGCCTGTTGTGATCCGGCAGAATGGTATCCCACTTGGGGATACCTCTCTGTCAAAGACCAGGTGACAACAGCCTCTGATAGACCATGTTTTGCTGCTTGTCCCTTTCTTTATTATTTCCAATCCACATGCTGCAATCCAGAATGGAATCACTTAGCCCAAATAATACTTGGCTGCACATAGACAGCATTATGTCATACAAGATTAAATCTTCCCCACTTTTAAAAGATAAGAAAATGTAATACATTGAATGAATAAACAATATAGAAAGACATATCAAATTATTAAGTTGGTATTCATCACATTTCTTCAATTAGACATTGCGGTAAACACGCACTCCTGACTGGATGTTGTTTTCCTTTATCCTCTTCCACTTTGCTTTATTATGGACATCATCATTTTAATGCCCTCCTGCTAGGAGCACCAGAAGTCTTGTTAAACAGACTACACAGAGTCCAAGTCTCTGCTGCCAAACTGGCATTGATATACCCAGGAGATCGGCAGCTACTAATCCACTATAGGATCTTCATTGGTTACCGTTGAGACAGAGAACAGTTTTTAAATCACTAGATATAGGGGCATATTCTCAAAGAGCTATCGCCGAGTTAACGGCACTTTATCGCAGCCAAATCCGCGATAAATTTATCACCCCATTCCCAAGCTGGTGCTAACAGCCCATAACACCAGTTTACCTGCGATAGCAGTCGCAAAAGACATTGCCACATAGGAGCCCGGCAACTAACGCTAATGATATGCAGAGTAGGCGTTCCCGTCCTAAAAGCCGCAACAACACCACTCCACAACATTCTCAACGACCAGCCAGATCTGTGATAAGATCACAAAACATGCGCTAAGGCGCGTTAGCAGCAGAAAACTAACACCTGCTCCTACCTGGTGTAAAGTCGGACGACAATCGGCACCAGACAAGGGAGCACAGCCCATAGCCACACATGAAGAACAACAGACGCCCTGGAGCAACCCATCATGCAGGCCTGAGCCCCAATAGGTCAACAACACCCACTGCCACCACCCCCAGGACCCCAAATCCCCCCCTCCCCGGGGCCCTACCCCGGGCACCCCCCACATCCCCCCCCATGGACAAAGACATTGCACATCAACACCACGAAATCATGAACCAAACAAATCGCCTGAAGTCGCACAATCACAACACCCAACATACATGTGTGGCCAGAAAAAGGGAAATCATACACCCATATCAAAGTATCCAAACAATACGTTTATTACAGAACAAACCAAAAAAAACAATTCTGAAGAGGCATGGCGGATCGTCTCAGGACATTCTGTAAGTCACAGCCTGCAAAACAGAAATATGGATCAGAAGGTGTGCCATGCCATGCGCCCATCAAAGTACAGAGAGAGAGAGCGAAAGAGAGGAAGAGAGCGGGAGAGAGAAAGAGAGAGGGAGAGAAGGAGAGAGGGAGAGAGAAAGAGAGAGGGAGAGAGAGAGAAAGAGAGAGGGAGAGAGGGAGAGAGTGCCGACACTGCGGACCTAGGCCTCACTGCTCACCTGCTGCCACCAGTGTGTCTCCAACCACGTGCCGGTATTCACAGCAGTCCCCCAGGTCCGTCATCTGAAACAGTTTCCAGAGACATGAATGGCAGAGTCCATACAGTTGCACACGCCATCATCGTTTGCCCGCCCCTGCGCAACCAGGCCTCACTGCTCACCATCCGCCACCGGCGTGTCCCCAAGAGGGCCCACCACGTTCCGGAGGGATCTCCAAGCCCGGTGCCCGCGACCATGGCACCCTCCACATTCATGCAGCCCCGCACCGCGGGCCACCAGGTCACACACCTGACTCAGGGTCTTGATTTCGCAATGGCAGAGACCACATCAGTGCACACGGCATCATCACAGGCTGCACACCCGCTCAGCGCTTGAGGTGCCACTAACTCTGTGAAGCGCGACGCAACGCCACGTGGCGGGAGGGCCGCACTGCCCGCTGGCCCAGGCCTACACTGCGGTCCAGCAGGGCTCACACTAATCCTTGCCAGTCCGGACCGCCAGGACGGCGCATCATCGCAGGCTGTACACCCGCTCAGCACTTTAGGTGCCCCTATCTCACTGCGCCGCAAGACACCGTCCCGTGACGGGGTGCCTGTGCCTGCCGCAGTTTATCCGGTACCACCAAGTCTGTGCAGCGCTAGCCATGGACCCTTAATGATTGAGTCCCGTTGTGCGGACGCCATCATGTCACCCCCGGCACTGGGCAATGTGAGGTGGCAGGGACCTAGGCCCTCATGCACACATGCGAACTACACAGAGCCACCCAGTCAGAGAGAGTGGAAATGGCGTCCAGCACGAGCGCCAGGCCCTTTTTATTGCCAGGGTCACATGTCCTGTGACGCCAGTGCTGGATGGGTGTGGTGTGGGTGTACACCAGCCATGAGGGAGTGGCTGTGGCATGCTGACAACTAGACCTGTGAGCTGCAGATCCCCACAGTGAAGACCTGGGACATGTAGCGTTGTCCCCCCCCCCTGTGTGCGTAATCGGAGTGGGCTGTCCTGGCGTATGCCAGTCCAGCGTAAGGGTGTGAACAATGACCCCGGGGCTCTGGACGTGGTACCGTCCTGGGCTGGACAAGGAAGTGACCAATGGATGTGTCTCCGTTGTAGTGTCTGCGCCACACGGACCGGAATCGGCAATCTGTCACCCTGTGACAATAGTCCCACAACATGGGCAACATGGACATAAGGGGGAATCACTGACCCTACATTCATCCATACTTCCACACTTGAAAGATCATAGACATGACACATCTGTGTAGATATGAATGTTTATTACACATTCAAGGGAGTGTTGCAGCTGGAGCAGTACAGGGCCATGCCAACCTCACTTCACATTGTCAGCCCGTGGAGGGCCAGCCAGAGTCCTACAGGGAATGACAGGTACATCAGGAGAGGAGGAGTTCAGTCCGCAGTCTGATAGCTATGTCATTGGTGACCAAACAGAATATGGCAGTCCATGTCGAGGTCCAAGGTGAGTGTCGCAGAGTGCATCGGGGGACAGTGGAAGGTGATGATGCAGAGGGCAGAACCAAGCAGAAACAGGCCACATGGCGGAGATGAATGCTACTGCGTCCTCCTGACCACGAGGGCTGATTCATCCGCATCTTCGTCCTCTGCTGTTGCATGTGCCTCACATGTGGGTGGTGGTGTACTGTCTCCAGCACTGTGTGGCACAGACACATCAGGGGCCGGAGATGTGGATGGGGTGGTAGCAGCAGCAAGCATCAACGCCAGGCCTTGTGGCAGCAATACCTTGAGGAGGGTCTTTAGGGCATTGAGGGACCCAGCTACCTCTCGCTGGTGTGCAGCCGTTGCAGCCGCTCTTTCCGCCTGCGTCCGCTCCATGTTCTCCATGATCCTCCGCATGTGTCCCAACTCCCGGGTGAGATCGCTGGAGGCACTCTGGCTAGACAGTCGTTCTTGTCGCAGAGTCAGGACTCTGGCGATGTCAGCCATGGTCCGTTGGAGAGTATGGAGCGGACTGTGGGTGTCCGTTAGGGACTGTGAGTGGTCCCTGATGGGACTTAGACACCCACGTATGGCGTCTAGTTTGGCTGCCATGCGGTCGAACCCCACCTGCACCTGTTCAGCCAGCTTCTCCTGGCACCCCAACACACGGCGTTGGAAGGCCATGTGTTCGTCGTGGGGGTCCTGGGAGGCAGCCGTGGTGGTGGGTGCTGCCTGCTGTGTGTACTGTGCAGGGGGGGGGCTCCTCGTGGCAGCTGGGCTGCCCTGATCCTGGAAGTGGGCTGCGGAGGCTCTCCACGAGCTGTTCGAGGGCGTCTGAGTCGAAGGTGTGGTGGTCCTCTTCCTCATCAGAGAAGAGAGGTTCTGACTGCTCTGCAGGAGGCGTTGGATTCCCCCCTGCAATGTGAAGGGGAGATGCAGTTTAACATCGTGTACACATGTATGTTGACGCATTGTACATGTCTGAATTCAGACTGCATGACAGTGTACATTGTGACTGTTTGGGGGGAGCTGCCTATTTGATGTGGGACAGTGGACATTCCGACTACATCACGGATGTGAGTTTGTACTTGTACATTGTCAACTCACATTTCCCTGCAGTGCCATATGTGATTGGGCAGTTACTACGCACATGCGGCACCTGTTGTGTCCTCTGTTCTGTTGTGGACGTGTTGCGGTTTGTACCACCTTGTTGTCAATGTTGATGTGCTCTGCATGTTATGTGTGTGTGCCGCATTTTGGAGGAGTCGCCCCTGCAGCTCTGATTTAGCTGCCCTTCTCCCTTCCATGCGGTGTGCCTCTGGGTTCTGTGCTTATGCAGTGCTGAGATGTTGCATGCCTTTGTGCATTGGTCTCTTGGTGGGAGTTGTGGGTCTGGGGCATGTTTTGTCTGCAGATGTGCTATGCTTAATTGTGCATGTGTGCCATTGTGCCCATCTCCTCCCGTCCCCCCAGTTCCTGGTGGTTACTCACCCTGTTGCTGTTGTGTCCGGTCATGTTTGGCAGTGTCCGGTCCCCCGACTCCTGCCACCGTCTCCCCACTGATGACTGTGGAGACCATTTCCTCCATCTCGTCCAGCTCCTCCTGTGGCTCTGGACTCCCACCTCCAGTCTGCATTGCTGCCTTCCGGTTGTTTGCGAGTTTCAGCTTGGATTTGCGCTTCACATCATTCCAGCGCCTCTTGACCTCGTCCATTGTCCTCTTCAGCACTCCGACTGCATTCACCTTGTCCACGATGGTCTGCCATATTCCATTTTTAGTAGCCAGTGACACAGTGGAGGTGACGAACAGTGATTGATGGTGTTCTATCAGCTCCGTTATCAGGATCCTGTTTTCCTGCGGACTAAACTTCGTCTTCCTCTTTTTCTTGTCCTTGCCCTTCCCTGACCCCGAGGTCCCAGGCTGGTCCTCCGTGGGGCTTGTGGGGTTCTGGTTGTCCTCTGTACTCGCTCCGGCTGCCTCCATTGTGCTTCGCTGTTGTTTGGCTTTTGATTGTATGTTTTTTTCTACTTTTATGGTGCATTTTCCCGCATGACGCGTGGGACTTGCAGGCCTGTGGCTGGTTTTCGTAGATTTTTGTATCGCGATTGGGGTCATCACTACTATTTTCGCGTTGGGGTTTCACGTTTTTGCGGCGTTGCGTTGTTTTTATCGCGTTCATTTGATGCGTTGTCCTGTGACTATCGCATGGTACCGCCGTGTTGTGAATACCACGTTGACACAGAGTTGTTTTCCCGCGATGGACTGCGATGTGTGGGGTTGCGTTAAGCTACACTTGCGGTAGTTATCACACGTTCTTGAGAATATGCCCCATAGTTTTTAAAGCACTTCAGGGTCATGACCCAGTGCCCTTGCAAAACAGAATAAAAAGATACTTCCCAGGGAGTTGCCTCCACTCCACAAAAGCTTATTTTGTCTGTATTGCTACATTCAGGAAGACAAGACAAGTTGGGTGAGCTTTTATGGTCAGAGCAGCTCAGCTTTGGAATCAGCTACCTGACTTCTTGAGATCCCTGTCTGATATATTGCACTTCAGAAAAGCCCTGAAAACTTGGCTCTTCCCTATATAACCCTTCTTCATATTTTAGAACTTTTTTTGCTGCAGCAGTCTTCTTTCTTAGTCCCGGTAGAGGTTTTAGCGCACGGATACCAGTATGGTAACAGAGCGCTCTATAAATGTTTTAAACAACTAAATAAATATATTAAATTGTGCAGTTAGCATTACATACTTTGTGTGTCCTAAAGATATTAATGTAAGGTGTTACACTTAAATTCAGTACTGAAGTGCATTCACTGTAGAACTAGAGATTCATATACACTGTGTGCCTTAACCTTATTAAAATGAAATGTAGTCTTTAGAGACTGGATAAAGCTATCCTAACTGTTAGAAATGGGGGTCTCTAGTTGGCAGAGGTAGGTACCTTTGACCAAGTAGGGGCCCTTGCTTCTAGTCAGGGTAAGGTGGCTACACTCCTAACATAACCCCTGCTCACCCCCTTGGTAGCTTGGCACGAGCAGGCAGGCTTATCTCAGAGGCAGTGTGTAAAGCATTTGTGAACACATACAGTAATACAGTGAAAACACTACAAATGGACACCACACCAGTTTAGAAAACTAAGTAATCTTTATCTAGACTTAACACAAGACCAAACGACAAAAATCCACAATACAGTAATAAAAATATGACTTTCAGATGGTAGAAATAGCTTAGTTCAATGTAGATGGTAAATGCAACACTTTACTCTCAAAGTACCTTGGATGCGTTACGCAAAACAAACAAAAGGGTCGCAGGGAAGGTGATGCGTCGGTTCCTTGCTTCGGGGGAGGTGATGCGTCGGTTCCTTACTGCAGCGCAGGGGAGGTGATGCGTCGGTTCCTTACCGGAGAGGAGGTGATGCGTCGGTTTCTTACTGCGTTCCGGTACAATGCGACGAGATGGCACCTCGATGCGATGATCCGGTGCGATGCGACAAAATGGTGTCTTTGATGCGATGCGACAACGTGGATGCAATGCGTGCACGCCCGACGGCCGTGTGGCGAAATCGATGAACTTTGGAGCCGCGACAGGCCCTGCGACACGCTTCTCCGGTGATGCGACGGCAACCTCTGCGGCGGCGGCACGCTTCTCCGGTGATGCGACCCGCTTCCTCAGCGATGCAACGGCGAACAGCTGCGGCGGCAACACGCTTCTTCGGCGATGCGACAGCAACTGCTGCGGCGGCGACACGCTTCTTCCTCGTTGCGTCGCGCTTCCAGCTCCCAGCGACACGCAGTCTCCAGAGGGCCCAAAACAACAGCAGGCACCTCTCTGCAGGTAGAATTCCCAGCAAGGAAATTCAGGGGGAGCTGGTGGTGAAGTCTTTGGGTCCCTGAGACTTCAGAACAGGAGGCAAGCTCAACTTCAAGCCCTTGGAGATCTTCCTCAAGATAGTAAAAGTACACACAAAGTTCCTTTTCTCCTTTCCTTGGCAATGACTAACCACTGCAGGCCAACCCCAATCAGCAAACAGCACAGGGGCAGTCTCTTCCTTCAGCTTCCTTAGTTTCTCTCCTTGGCAAAGGGTTCGTCTTGATGCCCAGAAGTGATCTAAAGTTCTGGGGTCTGGGCCCCAATATTTATACTGCAAAATCCTTTGTTCTCTGAAGGCAGAGAGTGTCTGTGCCCAGCCAAAACCAGTTCTGTCCTCCCTGGTGCAGCTTCCTGGCAGGAGGTGGAGACAGCATTGTTGAAAGCAGACCAGGCCCAGGTAGCTGAAAGGAAATCTCCTCCGCCTACTCTCTATTCTATGAAGGCTCAGGCAAGTGAAAGGAAATCTCCTCCCCCTACTCTCTATTCTATGAAGGTCCTATTCAGCCCAGCCCTGACCCATCAGACTGCTGGAGCCAAAGCCCTCTCCAGCCCCCTGTCACTCACAAACCAGACATGGAATACACAAACCTAGCAGAGGCATACTGGATGGTTAGGCAAGAAAATACCTACTTTCTAAAAGTGGTATTTTCAAACACAGAATGTAAAAATCACCCACACTAAAAGATGTATTTTAACATTCTGAGTTCAGGCATACTAAACTTTATTTTCCTATCTTGTTCCTAGGGTCAGTTAGGATTATAAGATGTTATAATCAAACTGCCCATTCTGGCCTATGGGAACAGATAGCCTTGCAATAGTGAAAAACGAAATTGGCTGTAATTCACTATCAGGACATGCCACCCACATCAGGGCATGTCCTACCTTTCACATACAATGCACCCTGCCCTTGGGCCTACCTTAGGGGTGAATAATATGTAGAAAAGGGAAGATTTAGGGACTGGCAAGGGGGTGCACTTACCAAGTCGACATGGCAGTCCCAGACTGCACACAGGCTCTGCAATGGCAGGCCTGAGCCACATCTTACAAGCTGCTTCTCTGGGTGGCACAACCAGTGCTGCAAGCCCACCAGCAGCATTTGATTTACAGGCCCTGGGCACACATGGTGCACTGTACTAGGGACTGACAAGTAAATCAAATAAGCCAATCATGGAGTCACTAATCCATTACAATAATTTACAATAGGGAGCACTTGCACTTTGGCACTGAATAGCAGTGGCAAAGTGCCCAAAGCATCCAGACCAGCAAAAACATAGCAAAAATACAGGAGGCAACAGCAAAAAATGGAAGGGAGACCCACGCCAATGGTGCCAGGTCTAACACGTGTCCCCTCCAGCTGAAATGTGGGGAGAACTACCCACCCTCTTGGGAGTTCTCTTCACTAAGGCGGAAAAATCTGGACAGACCACCAGCATTGGCGTGTTCTGTACCAGGGCGGTGTTCCACCGTGAAGTCCATCCCCTGTAGGGAAATGGACCACCTCAACAGCTTTGGATTCTCACCCCTCATCTGCATCAACCATCTGAGGGGCCTGTGGTCTGTCTGAACCCGGAAGTGAGTCCCAAACAAGTATGGTCTCAACTTCTTCAGTGCCCAGACCACAGCAAATGCCTCACGCTCAATTGCACGCCACCTCTGTTCCCGTGGAAGTAACCTCCTACTGATGAAGGCTACAGGTTGGTCTAGGCCCTCCTCATTTATCTGTGAAAGTACAGCCCCTACACCATGCTCTGAAGCGTCTATCTGCACAATGAATTCTTTTGAGAAGTTGGGCGCCTGAAGCACGGGCGCCATGCACATGGCAGTCTTCAAGGCTTCAAAAGCTTTCTGACAGGTGTCAGTCCAGTTCACTTTCTTGGGCTGCTTCCTGTAAGTCAGCTCGGTCAAGGGTGCAACAATGCTGCCATACCCCTTGACAAACCTCCTGTAGTACCCTGTGAGTCCTAAAAAGGCTCTCACCTCTGTCTGGGTCTTGGGGGGTTCCCAAGCCAGGATGGTATCAATCTTGGGCTGTAGGGACGCCACCTGGCCGCTCCCAACCTGGTGTCCCAAGTACACCACGGAACCCTGCCCGATCTGGCACTTACTCGCATTGATCATGAGGCCTGCCCTCCGCAGCGCCATCAACACTTCCCAGAGGTGGTGCAGATGTTCTTCCCAACTGGCGCTGAACATTGCAATGTCATCCAGGTAGGCGGCACTGAAATCTTCCAGCCCAGCCAACACCTGGTTGACCAACCTCTGAAAGGTGGCAGGGGCATTCTTCATCCCAAAGGGCATAACCCAGAATTGGTAGTGCCCATCTGGTGTGGAGAATGCTGACCTCTCTTTTGCCCCATCAGTTAAGGCGATCTGCCAGTACCCAGACATCAAGTCAAACGTACTGAGGTACCGGGCAGCCCCTAACCGATCAATGAGCTCATCAGCTCTGGGGATGGGGTGCGAGTCAGTCCTGGTGACTGAATTGAGTCCTCAGTAGTCCACACAGAACCAGAGTTCGGGTGTGGCACCAGGCGCGGCAGCCTTTGGGACCAAGACCACTGGGCTGGCCAAAGGGCTGTTAGAGGACTCAATCACCCCTAATGCAAACATCTTGGAGGCCTCCTCCTTGATGGAAGCTCTCAGCCTGTCAGTCACTCTGTAAGTTTTGTGCTTTACAGGAGGACTGTCCCCAGTGTCCACATCATGGACGCACCAATCAGTGACACTGGGAGTCAGGGAGAACAGATCAGGAAATTGTCCCAACAGTTGGCGACAGTCATCTTGCTGCTCAGGGGTCAGGGTGGAAGAGAGGTTTACACCATCCACTGACCCATCTTGCTCTTTTGCAGACAGGAGGTCAGGAAGAGGCTCAGTCTCCTCCTCCATTCCATCATCTGTCGCTAGGAGCATGCCCACTTCGGACCTCTCCGTGGGGCTTCATGCGGTTTACATGCAGGACCCGCAAAGGGTTCCTAGGAGACCGCAAGTCCACCAAGTAGGTGACATCACTCTTGCGCTCCACCACCTCAAATGGTCCGGTCCACTTATCCTGGAGCGCACAAAGCTCCACGGGGGCCATGACCCACACTTTCTGACCAGGCTGAAACTCGATCAGAGTGGCATTCTGATCATACCACCGTTTCATCTCCTCCTGGCTGGCTTCTAGATTCGCCTGAGCGAGTTGTCTGAAACGCCTAGTTTGGTTTCTGAAGGCCAGCATGTAGCTATATACATCCTGGGGAGGTTTACTGGGAGCTTTCTCCCAGCCTTCTTTACCAAACTCAGAGGTCCTCGTACAGGGTGACCATACAGCAGTTCAAAGGGGCTGAACCCTAAGGACTTCTGTGGCACCTCTCTGTAAGCAAACAGAAGGCATGGCAAGAGGACGTCCCACTTATGCCTCATAGGTTCCTCAAGACCCATAATCATGCATTTTAGGGTCCGGTTGAATCTCTCAACCAGCCCATTACCTTGGGGGTGGTAAGGAGTGGTGAACTTGTAGGTTACACCACACTCCTGCCACAGGGACTTCATATACTTGGATATGAAGTTGGTACCACGGTCTGACACCAGCTCTCTGGGGAACCCCACATGGGAGAAAATCCCCATCAACGCACGACCCACCACGGGGCCGTCACCGACCGGAGAGGGATGGCTTCCGGGTACCGGGTGGCATGGTCCACCAAGACCAGGATGAACCTGTTGCCCATGGCTCTCTTGGGATCCAGAGGCCCCACAATGTCAATGCCCACCCTTTCAAAGGGGGTGCTGACCACAGGGAACGGTTGGAGAGGAGCCTTTTGCTTCCTCCCACTCTTACCACTTGCCTGGCAAGTCTGACAGGTCCTGCAATGAGTATCTGAACTCTTGCGCATTTGGGGCCAATAAAAGTGGGTGACAAGCCTTTCAAAGGTCTTGTCTTGCCCCAAGTGACCTGCTAACGGGACATCATGAGTCAGACCCAGTAGGAAGGCTCTGAAGTGCTGGGGTACCACCAGCACATGGGCTGACCCAGGCTCAGCTACCTTAGGCTCGCTATACAGGAGACCGTTCTCCCAGTAGATCCAGACTGATCACCTGCTGCCTGGTTTGTGGCCTGTTGCTGCAAACCCACAAGAGAAGGGCACTTCTTCTGCTCCTCGCAGAACTCTTCCCTGGAGGGTCCTCCTTCCTGCTGCCAATGGGTCAGCTCAGGCAGGTCCCCCATTTCAGCTACTTGCTCCCCTGTAGGTTCAGGGTATCCCCCTCAAGGTCTGCCTCCTCCTGGACCGTGGGAACTTTGGGGGCCGGTTTCCCGCACCCCCTGCCTCTTCTCTTTAAGGCAGGTACCTGGGCCACTCTTTCGGGCTCCAGGTCCTCTTGAATACCCTTACTGCCTGCCATGGACCGAGTGGTCACACACGCCCACTCAGGCAGACCCAACATCTCCAAATGAGCTCTTTGCTCCACCTTAGCCCAAGGGGAGCTTTCCAAATCATTGCCTAGCAGACAGTCAACAGGCATGGCTGGCCTCACAGCTAATTGAAAGGTACCTGAGACCCCCCCCCCACTCAAAGGGAACCTGGGCCACCTTGCAGTGGCTCTCTGAGTTGTCAGCGGCAACTACAGGGTAAAATGCATGGGGGATCACCTGCTCTTCAGACACCAGCCGACAACTGACAGCTGTCACACTGGCTCCGGTGTCTCTCAGAGCCTCCACCCTTTGGCCATTGATGGTCACCCACTGCCTGTATTTCTTAGTGTTATCAGGCAGCTGGGTCCTGGGGACCATCTCACTGTCTCCTAAAGAGACTAGGGACATCTATGCGGGACCCCACCCACCTTGGGCACCCATCTCCTCTCCCAGGGCTACACTAGCCATCTGCCGGGGCAGTGCACCAGTGGGTGCTGTTGCACCTTTGTTGGGGCACTGAGGCTCCCAGAAGAAGTGGCCCACTTGACCACAACTAAAACATCTTTTGGGACCACTCTGAACAGGCTTATCTGTCGGGGCCCCTGACTTCTTCTCAGGGGGAGGCTGGGAACCCTTCCCTTGGTTCCCTTGGGGATTACTTTGGGGCCCTTTCTGGAACTCCCTCTGTTTACCCTTGTCCCCCCACTCTTCTGCTGGGGCCCCTGCCCACCTTTGGCAAAGTCTCCCACATGACCCTTGTGGACCCGGGTACTAACCCAGCGGTTCGCCTCCTCAGCAAGCTTCCTAGGGTTAGTCAACTTACTATCAATCAGGTGCTGGCGTCGCTCTGGAAAACAATTACTAGACAAGTGCTCCCATGCAATCAAATCATAGAGCGCCTCAAAATCATTCACTTTGCTACCCTTCACCCAACCATCCAATGCTCTGCAAAAAAAAGACACATATTCCACCCAAGTACTTGACTCCAGTTTCTTACAATTTCTAAACCTTTGTCTATAAAGCTCTGGGGTCAACCCATACCTGGTCATTAACGCTTCCTTCATGTGGACATAGGAATTCTGGTCCTCAGAGGGCAAGTCTAACAAGGTGTCCCGCCCATCACTGAGAAACCGCCCCCACAACCCCGCTCCCCAATCCTTCTCAGGGACCCGGTGGGAGGTCATAGCTACTTCATAGGCCTTAAACCATTGCCCAATATCTTCATGGTTGTGGAACTCCTTAATTACATCTTTGGGGATGAATACTCTTGTTTCTACAGGCACAAATAGTGTGCTGCCACTAGAGGGAGTAATTTCTAAACTCTTGGCTTTCAACTCCAACTCCCTCAACATCCTCTCATGCTCCAAATGCATTCTCTTTTCTTCCAAGGCTAACTTCTTGCTTTCTAATTCCATCTGACCACCCAGTTTGAGCTTGGCTAGCTCCATCCTAGGCATTCTATCCTTCTCCCTGTCCTCCAGCTCTTCTGGGGACAGGCCCTTTGAAGAAACACTGCTGCCTGCCCTGGAAGGTACTTTCTCCCCGGTCAGGCCCAATGGGCCATCCAGCTGCCCATCTGTATTCTCTGCCTCATCCCTAGGCTCTTCAGAATGCTCAGGAGCATTTCTAGATTCCAACCAGGCCCTCAGCGCCTTTTGGAACTCTACCTTCTTGGTGATGCCTTTCACAGGGATTTTAAATCTTTTACAGAATGTTTTAAGCTGTGGCACAGTGTAGGTATCAACCCTATCTTCTTCAAATTGTAGATCCATAGATGCGTTGGATGCTGCTTTGCTCATGGTAACAAGGATTGGCAGTTTTTAGCAAAAATAGAAGTCCCAAGGAAAACAAATTCTACCAAAATGTATGTGGTCGCGTTATGGTCTGCACTCACTAGTAGTGTACACCAATCACTGTATATGAGTCACAAATGCAAGTCCAAATCCTCACCGCTGACCACCAATGTTAGAAATGGGGGTCTCTAGTTGGCAGAGGTAGGTACCTTTGACCAAGTAGGGGCCCTTGCTTCTAGTCAGGGTAAGGGGCTACACTCCTAACATACCCCTGCTCACCCCCTTGGTAGTTCGGCACGAGCAGGCAGGCTTATCTCAGAGGCAGTGTGTAAAGCATATGTGAACACATACAGTAATACAGTGAAAACACTACAAATGGACACCACACCAGTTTAGAAAACTAAGTAATCTTTATCTAGACTTAACACAAGACCAAACGACAAAAATCCACAATACAGTAATAAAAATATGACTTTCAGATGGTAGAAATAGCTTAGTTCAATGTAGATGGTAAATGCAACACTTTACTCTCAAAGTACCTTGGATGCGTAACGCAAAACAAACAAAAGGGTCGCAGGGAAGGTGATGCGTCGGTTCCTTGCTTCGGGGGAGGTGATGCGTCGGTTCCTTAATGAGGCGCAGGGGAGGTGATGCGTTGGTTCCTTACTGGAGAGGAGGTGATGCGTCGGTTTCTTACTGCGTTCCGGTTACGATGCGACAAGATGGCGCCTCGATGCGATGTGACGATCCAGTGCGATGCAACAAAATGGCGTCTTTGATGCGATGCGACAACGTGGATGCGATGCGTGCACGCCCGACGGCCGTGCGGCGAAATCGATGAACTTTGGAGCCGCGACAGGCCCTGCGACACGCTTCTCCGGTGATGCGACGGCAACCTCTGCGGCGACGGCACGCTTCTCCGGTGATGCGACACGCTTCCTCGGCGATGCGTCGGCGAACAGCTGCGGTGGCGACACGCTTCTTCGGCGATGCGACAGCAACTGCTGCGGCGGCGCCACGCTTCTTCCTCGTTGCGTCGCGCTTCCAGCTCCCAGCGACACGCAATCTCCAGAGGGCCCAAAACAACAGCAGGCACCTCTCTGCAGGTAGAATTCCCAGCAAGGAAATTCAGGGGGAGCTGGTGGTGAAGTCTTTGGGTCCCTGAGACTTCAGAACAGGAGGCAAGCTCAACTTCACACCCTTGGGGATCTTCCTCAAGATAGTAAAAGTACACACAAAGTTCCTTTTCTCCTTTCCTTGGCAATGAGTAACCACAGCAGGCCAACCGCAATCAGCAAACAGCACAGGGGCAGTCTCCTCCTTCTTGATTCCCAGAAGTGATCTAAAGTTCTGGGGTCTGGGCCCCAATATTTATACTGCAAAATCCTTTGTTCTCTGAAGGCAGAGAGTGTCTGTGCCCAGCCAAAACCAGTTCTGTCCTCCATGGTGCAGCTTCCTGGCAAGAGGTGGAGACAGCATTGTTGAAAGCAGACCTGGCCCAGGTAGCTGAAAGGAAATCTCCTCCCCTACTCTCTATTCTATGAAGGCTCAGGCAAGTGAAAGGAAATCTCCTCCCCTACTCTCTATTCTATGAAGGTCCTATTCAGCCTAGCCCTGACCCATCAGACTGCTGGAGCCAAAGCCCTCTCCAGCCCCCTGTCACTCACAAACCAGACATGGAATACACAAACCTAGCAGAGGCATACTGGATGGTTAGGCAAGAAAATACCAACTTTCTAAAAGTGGTATTTTCAAACACAGAATATAAAAATCACCCACACTAAAAGATGTATTTTAACATTCTGAGTTCAGGCATACTAAACTTTATTTTCCTATCTTGTTCCTAGGGTCAGTTAGGATTATAATATGTTATAATCAAACTGCCCATTCTGGCCTATGGGAACAGATAGCCTTGCAATAGTGAAAAACTAAATTGGCTGTAATTCACTATCAGGACATGCCACCCACACCAGGGCATGTCCTACCTTTCACATACAATGCACCCTGCCCTTGGGCCTACCTTAGGGGTGACTAATATGTAGAAAAGGGAAGGTTCAGGGACTGGCAAGGGGGTGCACTTACCAAGTCGACATGGCAGTCCCAGACTGCACACAGGCTCTGCAATGGCAGGCCTGAGCCACATCTTACAAGCTGCTTCTGTGGGTGGCACAACCAGTGCTGCAAGCCCACCAGCAGCATTTGATTTACAGGCCCTGGGCACACATGGTGCACTGTACTAGGGACTGACAAGTAAATCAAATAAGCCAATCATGGAGTCACTAATCCATTACAATAATTTACAATAGGGAGCACTTGCACTTTGGCACTGAACAGCAGTGGCAAAGTGCCCAAAGCATATAGACCAGCAAAAACATAGCAAAAATACAGGAGGCAACAGCAAAAAATGGAAGGGAGACCCACACCAATGGTGCCAGGTCTAACACTAACACTATTGAAATGTATTTACTTCAGAAATGAGAAAGATTTATGTAAACGTGTGCACTAATGTTTTCAAATTCGAATTTATAATGTAGTTCTCAGTCACATTTATGTTAATTTATTCAAAGTTACATTACATTTACCTAAACTGCAACATGAATCTAATTTGAATTTATGTACTGACATTTTCATTTATTTGTAGTTATATGTGCACAAATTACACCCATTAAATGTGCACCATTGAATTATACGTTTAAGCTTGACATAAGTAGGCCTGCATTTCTTTGGGATAAAATACTGCTTTTCCATTTCTGCTGGCATGTCATTTCCTTGCAGGTACGTTCACATGGGTTGTTAGTTTCAGAATAGATATAACACTGTACTAGTGATAGTGAGACTGATAAGAGGACCTTGACAAAAACAATGAAGGGCCAGAGCGTTAACTGACAGTCCCTATTCAGTAATGTATCGAGGAGTTGCAGCTACCCAAGGTCGATCACGTTCATAGGACTGGTCTGGGAGAATCACCAAATGTTGCAGTTCATAACGTGAGAATGAAAAGGACAATGGAGCCCCTAATGACGTGAACAAGGGGAGTTGCTCAGAAGATTTGTGTGGTATCACAGGTTGAATGTGCCACTATTCCTTTGGACCTTGAGAGGTACAGACCTCTATGCTTTCCCCTTTGACTCTTTTGCTGAATGTGGCTTAGGCTAACACTTATTTCCCTATACCTAGAACACTCTTGACTGAGCTTCTGCAATGCTGACACCTTCCCGAATTTCTCTCTTTTCTGCATGTTCCTAACTTTGTGAAACCTTTTTAGACTTCTCTTCTCTGAGCATCAAATCCTATTGTTAGTTTCCTGTATACCTGTGACTGAACTTCTTGTTTACCTCATGCTGATGCACCTGAACTTCGTTAGGAGGTTTGGCTATCCTGTTGTTATTTTGTATCTTTACAGCATGGTATTGAGATTCATTTACATTAACTTGACTGTTACCTTGTAATAAAGCTTCTTAACTTGATTTCCTGTTTTCTAGTCCTTATTGTTTAACCTAATGGGTTACACTGTTAATTAGATTTCTTTGACTAACTCCCTTCCACTTCTCAGTCAACAAAGAAAAGACCCATCGGATAATCAATGGTAAGAGGTTGGCCCAGCACTGGATCAACAGTAAAGTCAGATTTATAAGTCACAGTTTTGAAAATGCCACTTTTAGATAGTTGGCATTTTCCTGACCTAGCTATTTCATGTTCCTCAGTCATATGATTGGGTGTAGTTGGCAGTTGGGCTTTGTTTATACCTCCTAGACAGCCACACAATAGAGGGGTTAGGTGTGCCTCAATAGGCCATCACTGGCAAAATGCAGGACGGAGCTGGGCACAGCCCCACTTGAAAATCAATAGGCTGTGCCCTGCCTTCACACAAAGGACTTCACAATACCTCATCATGTAGTCAGGCTGGAGCCAGGGGAGGCAGGACTTCAATGGGAAAACTCAAGCAACTTCTCCTAATTCAAAGAAGGCACCAGGTATAAAAATAGGACGCTCAGACCCACTCTTCAGTTCACTTTCTGGACCACCCGAAGAACTCTCATAGGACTGCCTGCTGCTGTGGCAGCGTACTTCAGAAAAGTGCACCGCTGCACCTGGAAGGACTGATCTTCTGCCTGAAGCCTATCTTGAACCCTTAAAGGCCTGCCTTGCTGCTTGAGCCCTGTTACACTTCTTAAACCCAGGACTACCAGAGTGACTCCAAGGGCTATAAAAGGCTCCAACCATCTTGAACCTTCACCTGGACTCAGCCTAAGCGTATCCTGACCCTCCTGGCGGTGTCTCTCCAGTACTAGACCCTTCGAAGTGGTGATAAAGGTGCCCAGATAGTGAAAATCCCAAACTTGGGATTTAGAAAATGTATGGCTAAAAGTGCTCTGAGAACCGAGAGGAGACTGGGACCTACCTGTTCGTCTAGCCACCCGAGGTGCATCGCTGGTTGGCCTGACTTCTCAGCAGCTCCTGCTACATTCTTCTCCGCAACAGGAGCAAATCCCGGTCAGCGGTCCTTCGCAGAAGGGGTATCCAGTCTTGTTTAGCCCTTGTCAGCTACAACTTGTAGCTTCATCCCACTGAAAATGTTAGACTTGCAAAAAACAGACTCGGTCCAAACGTAGAAATTTTCACAGCAAATTCGTCCAGTGGATTCCTGATGATGATGCCTCCTTCTCGGACACTGCCTGCAGCCTTGCCCCATTGAACTTTACCTTCTCAGACATTTTTCCACAAAATCTCTTCTAAGTCCAAAGGTAAGGGCGACCGGGCACAATCCACTTCTTGTATCTGACCTGCGCTCTATTGCTGTTGGCCATATGTTGTTACTTTGACCCGGTCTTGCACGGTTGGCGCTTTGATCTTTATGGCGCTAGTTTTTACCTTAAACTTTAAATTCATAACTCTGGGTCATTCTGACTGGACTCTTGTCTTTTTGGTGTCAAATAATGTGTTACAATTTACTGTGTTTCTTAATTGGTGTAGAATTTCTCTTGTGTTGTGTTTTCACTTTATTACTGTTTGTGTGCTGCATAAATACTTTGCACATTGCCTCTGAGTTAAGCTTGACTACTTTTGTGGCAAGCTATCAGATGGTTAAACACAGGTTAATTTTGTGACTTTTAGGGTTCACCCTAACAGAGATTTTGGCTGTTGCTTGAGTAGGGTTAACACCCCAGTCAACCAACAACCCATATTTACTGAGATATGGCTCTCTCCTCCCCTCTCCCTAGCACGGCACAGAAATTTGCTGCAGAGCACCACGCACACACCTTTGTGCCATAGTGCAAGGGTGTCTGTGAGAGTCTAGCATAGGTTTTGTACTGGACGGATGTCCTTCCAGTACAAAATACAATGCTTAGACTAACTTTAAAACTTTTCCCATCTTGTATGTGTGTTGTACAGTGCAGCACACATGCAAAATCGGAAAAGAAAGGAGAAATAAAAGCATTTCTCCTTGACAGCGCCTATTTGAAATGGGCGTTATTTTTTTATGCAAAACCATGTTTCCTTTTTTTAGTAAATAGGGTTTTGCATCAAAAACCAAGGGTGGTTGCATGGAAATGCCCATGCGCCACCCATGGAACTCCCCCTTGGTGCTAAGTAATGCAAAGCAGCTCATAGCATAGTGAATTTCCAGCACAAAATAAGTTTTGTGCTGAAAAGTAATTAGGAAAAAACGATTTTGCATTGATTTGCTTCACTTTTCGGATGAAAACACGGTGCAAAATCTTAGTACATGTACCCCCACATGTCTCAAAGAATGTTATCCTGGTTTGTGTTGTGCTAAAATGGCACCCCACCCAACTGGGCTCGCATCTGCAATTAATTCAGTGCCTGCATTTGAAATGTGCCCTCTTTTCCACTGATATCACTTTTTCTTTCTTTTTCTTCACACTCTTGAGTTTAGTTAAAAATGTGTCCTTTATTTGTTAGTTCCCTTATGGGTGCACTGATTTTTGCAAACTTAGGTATATATTGCGAACAGTAACTCGCCAGACCTAAAAAGGGCCTTACTTCAGAAACATGAGTTGGGACAGGAGTATTAAATATGGAATCTATTTTTGATTGATCAGGATGCATTCCTTGCTTTGAGAAAAATGTGACTAAAAAAATTCAATTTAGTTTTGTCAAACTCATATTTGTCCCTATTTAAAGTTAGGCCTGCTTCAATTAATCAGTTGCATACTTCTTGAAGTGCAAGATCATTTTTTGGGGGGTTTTGCTATACGCAAGAATGCCATCACACTAATTATAGCAGTTCTTTACAGGTCCAATTATTTTTCTTACAATTTCTTGAAACGTTTCTGCAGCTGAAGATGTTACGAAATATTCCAAAATGTAGTCTTTTGTATTGAAATAATCCTACATGAGATGAGAAAGTAGTAATGTAGCGTAATTGTTGACCTAATTCCAACTGATAATAACCCTTACATAGGTCTAGTTTAGAGAATATTGATGCTCCATTCAAACAAATGGTCAAGTCTCCTAAAATCAGATCTGGGTGTCATTCTACTTCAATCGCTAGATTGGACTTGACGCTTATCTACACAGATACAAATTTGTTTATTCCTTTTTTTGGGACGACCACAAAAGGAGAAACCAAAGGAGTCGGTCAGGCAACTGATAGTATGATCGTTTGCTGTATGAAATTGTGAATGTCCTCCTTTATTTGAGCTTGTAAATGTATTGGTATTCTGCAATGATTTTGAGCTACTTGACAGATTCATTTGGATTGTACGGATTCACAGATTGCATGGACTAATTTATGTGTATAACGATTGGAGTATCACATAACTTGCCATGACCTTCAAACAATTTTGGAAATTTCTTATATATTGGGTGATCAGTTGTTATATTATATGTCATGGCTAAAAGCCCCATTATTTGTGTGGTCATGTTGCTTAACAAACATGGTGCAGGAACGTCTCCTCTTAAAAAATGTTTTTCTTCTTTGAAGTTGTTCCATATGTGATGGTAATTTCACATTTTCATAAATTTTCTAGAGGATTTCATGCTCTTCATAGGAAACCATTCACAACTGATGGTGAGAATGCTGGCTTGTTCACCATTATGATGATTCAGATACGCATAGTATGTTACATGTTCCTCCACTAGTTCATACTAATGTAGCAGCATGCTGACTCACTTTCAGTTCCACTGAAGCTGTTTTGTTAATCCGTTTTCTACCTAAGAGATTTACTTGTTCATGGCAATTTTAATTTCTCTCAGATTCTTCTTTGTGTTCTATTAAATATAGTCTATCTTGCATATTTCTGATAGGAGAAATATCAATTCATCATTTTTATTTCAGCTTTCCATTTTTCACACATGCTGAGTTGTTCTTTTCACTTGCCTCTCTTGTTTCATGAAGTGCTCTGCTTCAGATATCTGGTTATTTGCTTTACCTACACTTGCAAAGTGATTGTTTTTTGCACACTTCCGACACTTTCTTCCAATGACTGTGAAAATGCCATTTTACATCTGTAACACAAATTCAATTATTCATTTATTTTTAAATTTGTATTCTGCGACCTTCCTTTCATGTGTCTGATATAATCCATCATTTTAGCTTGCCTAATCTCCAAATTGCTTGCATGAGATTCTGCTCTTGCTTCGGAGCGGGCCATTTGTCATATCTTTGCTAGGGCTGGGCGGTAAACTCCTCTCCGCCAACGGAGTTAGTAGCATTTTGCGACTCCCTCCGCTTGGGGTGCGGAGTTCGGCAAAAACTCCGCCAGCCGTCGGAAGAGCGGAGTTTACCGGATCATCACCACTCTCCCCCTAATCTTTCGCAGATCAGATGATTCTTTTTATAATTTCATTCTGAATGCAACACAATGACTACCTCCTATTACTCACAAGGGTATTGCTTCTTCCTTATTTAATATATAAATATATGTATGAATCAAAATGTGTTACTAATTGTCTTAATCGCGGCACAAATTCATGCAAAGTTTTGTCAGATTCTTGACAAGTTATATGGAAAGTGTATTGTTAAAGATCAATATTTCTTTGAGGGTCAAAGCGTTCATTTAAAGATTTCTTTATTACTACATATGTTTCGATTTGTTATGGTGGGTAAGTTGTTAGCAATTCTTCCAAATCATCCTCTATTAAGTTAATTATAGGTTTCTTGCTTGTTCATCGGTGTGTTTTTACATGTCGCTTTTAAGTAATGTTCAAATTATCTGTGCCATTTCTCCTATAGTGATCCTATGTATCTGTGAGTCTGACATATGAAAATGTTGTGGCCGTCTAATTATTATTCTAGTACGTGAAATGGTGTTTTCTGTGATGTCATCTGACACAATTTGACTAGAGAGCGATATTGTCATTCGTTGTGCTTGTTGACGTGATTTTGTATTATTAATGTATATAGTATGCAAACATATATGAATTTATATAAATCCATTTTACTATATTGCACTGCCTGATGAGAATAATAAAGATAATGACGCCAATCTGTAATAATTCAAAGTTGATGTTTTGTTTCTATGTGGAAATGATATATGATGATTGCATTAGATTGATTTTCTCTGTTTTCTTTCTTTTCACTAGATGGCAGTATATGCAAGGTTTTCACTAAATGAACAATTGCAGTCCACTTTCTGTGCTATAATATAAGGCACGGATGTAAATTGCCTGGGGGTCAGCAAAGTAAAACAGGGAGTAATGCCACAGCTAATTTATTGTAAAGAATGTCACTTCTTAGACTATTATGTAGCTCAATGTGCGCTCCATGCATACATAACTGGTTCTGAGCAGCGTGAGGCACGCTGACTCACGTTGCGTATTGGAGTATACGTGCTGAGAGTTTAGTTATCATTCAAAGTTTAGCACGTGTTGAGCTAGCGCTTGACAAAAGGGTGCAGTAACGTACACGCACTCTCCCTTCTAACGAGCGAGCACCCTTTGACTGTGAGCCAGTGATATATATTACTTTATTAAAAATTTCACTTGCCAGACCCTTTGCTTCGGCATGGCTTTCTTAATTGCTGTGCTTGGCTTTTCTCTGTTGGAGTGTTCTGTGAGGAACGACCCTTTTATATTGCCATCTCCATCCAGGAGCCATTTCACTCCTTTATTGTCAGTGAGAGTCAATGTGGAAGTTGAAACTTTTTATGGAAATTTACCTCATAACGATGTAGAAATGTGCCTTAATATTTATGAAGAAAATGCGTGTCAATATAGAGGTTAGAGAAAATTTGCTTTTATTAAACGTGCAAAAAGAAAATGCTGTCTAAATCTTCAGAAAGCTCCCATTTCTGTTGTTCTTTCACTGCTATTGAGATATTTTTCTGTATTCTTTCCTTTCCCTTTAATAAAATTAAATACCTTTTTGTAAATGCTGATTCCATGTTATTGAACTGCAGAACTTAGCATCTTCGTAAATTGTGTTGTTTGCTGCTAAATATATTTCCTTCTTTCCTCACACCAAATGACTTCATCGTATTTTAGATAATTTTCATTGCCAACTTGCTTATAATAAACAGGTAAATTGATGAAAGAAAATGCTTGCTATTAGACTTGAATTTCATGATCTAACCAGGCAGGCAATGCTAGATATTAATGTTTCATTTCAAGGAGCAGTCCATTGTTACACGGTGGGATACTGAACAGCTAACAGAGTAGGTTTGCAAAGGTTCTCATGAGAACCTTCCTAGATGTATCTTTTTTGTAATACTCTTTAGCCACATTCAAATAACAACATGTCGACATGGATGTTTACCCCGGAAATCGAGAGAGAAGACGACAGATCATCGGAAGATCCTTCTTCATTGGCTCGAAATGACTTAAGGACTTGTTTTTGCAACATATGTTTTGTGCTATCTATATAGTATGTGTTCCTTGTTAGAGAGTTGCGGCATTCTATGTGTATCTTCCCCTGCCATTTCCTCTAGCACTTGATTGTTCTACTCTTGCCTGAAATTGCTGTGAGCTACTGCTAAAGGTGATTTTCTGTTATTCTGATGCCTTTTTGGAGACATTGTCCATGCTGATCATAGCTACTGCTGTGATTATTTCCTTCTACCTGTTTTAAAGGTTGCTACTGCAGCTGTCAGGGAACTTGGCTGAGTTTCCAGAAATACTCTTTATGGGGAGTTCGACCTTTTATGGCTATTAGCCTGATGTTCCAAATTTTCACTTGCTCTTTTCCAGAGGAACTCTTTCTGGGTTCTGGCTAGAATAGGTTAGGTCGTTTAGATTAAGGTGGAGACTAATTCCGTTATGGAACACGTTGTTATTTTTTACACTGTCTCTAACCACATTTTTCTCGATATTTGTGAAAACCGATTTATTTGACTGACTTGAATAAAAGACAAAAATACAGACTAATCTCTTAATGAGAAAAGAGAACTTTTAAAACTTCACCCAACCTCTCATCATTGACTGAACATTACATTTTATAAGTTGATGATTTATTTAGAAATGTATTTGGGTAGTACTCCATTCTAACACTGTGGCAAAGATTCATTGGCCTGAAGATGCGCGGATATTGGAGATTCTCTTAGTAAGTTTCAAGGTGGAGCTGTTTCCAAACTTTTTATGAGATTTCCGCGCTCGGACCACAATTGCTCCTGCTTGTCACAGACTCTTTCTCAATGGTTTCAATGGTTTCAATGGTTTCCACTTGTCGCCAATGTCAAAGACTAGATGACAACAGCTTCTGATTAATAATTACTTTATTGCCACCAGACCATGTCCTGCTGCTTGCCCTTTCCTCTGTTATCTCCAATCTGCCTGCCACATTCCAGAATGCAATCCCTTACCTGAAATAATGCTTGGCTGCTTGCAGGCAGTTTTCTTTCATATGACATTGCACCCTCCGCCTGACTAGTGGTCAGGGCCATAGTGTGAGGTGTTGTGACTGCCTCCCAAAGGGCGAATAGGGCTCCTAGAGACACCTCCACAGCACGGCCAATGTCAAGAGATTCACCATTGCCCCTGCATTTGTCACTTATATATGATATGAAGATAGGATGATGATGCTATCTTACTTTCCATTGACCAGTCTGACTGACTGTCATCCTGGTTCACTGTTATACTGACGCTTTGCCATGTCATAGAGGAGTATGCTTATATACCCACTCCTTATGGTGGTTCCATTACTACTGGGGAGGTTGATATTTTTGTTCCTTTTTATGGCCATCTTTATTGTTATTTCATTGTCATAATTGTATTAGCATAATATGTTACTACACTACTACTGTACTAGGAAAGATGTGTTCACCAGTTTATTTGCCAATGTATATGCTTCTAACTCCTGTTAGCTGTTAACAAAAGAAATTGATATATTCATGACTGTTGGACGTGGCCCTCTCTGCAGGATCACCCCCAATCCTTTTGACTTTGTCCCTCCACTTTTTGCTGAATCGTTTTTATTGGCCTTAGGACTCTGTGGACTTTACCACTGCTGACCAGTGCTAAAGTGCTTGTGCTTCCTCTCCTAAAACATAATTAAATTGGCTGATACCCAGTTGGCATATTTAATTTATTTGTAAGTCCATTGTAGAGTGGTATAACATTTACCCAGGGCCTGTTAATTAAATGCAACTAGTGGGCCTGCAGCCCTTATTGTGCCACCCACTTAAGTACCACCTTAAAACATGTCCCAGATCTGCCACTGCAGCCTGCATGCAGTTTTAAATAGCCATATCTACTTGGCATTAAAACCCGCTGGTTAAGCCTTAAACTCCCCTTTTATTAAATATAAGTCACCCCCAAGGTAGGCCCTAGGTAGCCCGTAGGACAGGGTGCTATATATTTAAAAGGTTGGACATGTACTTTTAAGGTCTACATGTCCTGGTAGTGAACATTCTTAAATTCGTTTTTCATTACTGTGAGGCCTACCCCTCCCACAGGATAACATTGGGGATTCCTAATTACATTTAATAAGCTATCATTTCCAAATGGGAGTGGTAGCTAAGTCATGTTTGGTGTCTATGAAATTGTAATGAAAACCTCTATATAATGGTAAAGTCAGGTTTTTAATCACAATTTAAAAATGCCACTTTTAGAAAGTTTATATTTTGCTGCCCTTAGTCCTTTTGTGCCTGTAGCCTGCCTTTGGTTCAACTGACTGGGTTATAACTGACAGATTTCGTGAATTCCTCCCAGACAGTCACAAAATAGAGCTATTAGGTGTGCCTGAATGAGCCATCTGCTGGCAAGATGGAGGGGGGGGCGGAGCTGAGCACAGCCCCACTTGCAGCTGAATAGCCTTTGCTCTGCCTTCACACAAAAGACCTAACGACCTCACATTGTCACTGCAGCCAACTTGCTGCATAAAAACGCTACACATTGCCTCTAAGTTAAGCCTGACTGCTTTTTGTGCCAAGCTACCCAGGGTTAAGCACAGATTAATTTAGTGACTTTTTGTAGTTCCCCCTGCAAGGGATTGTGGCTGTTGCTTGACCAGGGTTCTACCCCCGGTCAATCAACAACCCAATTCCTAACATTTGGTGTTCAGCGGTGGGATCAGGACTTGTGTTTGTGCAGTGCCATAAAGTGATTTATATTATACGAAAATCCCAGTTAGATAATTTGACACAAGAGTTGACTTTTTTCAAATTGTCCTTGATTGGCCATATTTTTTTCCTTTTTCCAAATTTGATTCCTGCCTCACATTGTTTGTGGCTGTGACTCTTGCCTGCCAAGATGGAGTTGGGTATCAGTGCCATAGAGAGCTACAGCATGGCTGAGCTGAGGAAGTTGTGCAGGGTGAGGGGACTGAAACTCCCTAAGGATTATCCAAAGTTTCATTATCACATAGCCCTTAGAGCCTTGGAGGAGGTCCGCAGAATGCAAGTTGTAGCAGCAGAGGATGAGAAGGAGGAGGATGCGCTGCATGAGGAGTAGAAGGAAACAGAGGCTGAGGAGGACTGTTTTGCAACTACTCTAGGGCTGGAGAGAGAGGTGCTTATTTTTCCCTTGGCCCCAGAACCAGAGGATAGTGGGAGACTCACAGGAGTGAGATCCCCTACTGGGCCCAGCACGGGAAGCAGTGTGTTTTTCCCAGCCCTGCCCCCTAAGGACCTGGGGAACAGGAGAGCTGAGGGGGAGTGCCAGATGGATATTGTTAGAAATGGGATTTCGGGTTGGCTAAGGCTTGCGCCACAGCCAGGCCGAAACCACCACTCTAGTCAGGGCAAGGGAGTTACACGCTGAAGATAACCCCTGCTCACCCCCTTGGTAGCTTGGCACGAGCAGTCAGGCTTATCCCAGAGGCAATGTGTAAAGCGTTTGCGCAACACACACACACAGCAGCCACAAACTAGGCACACTACATAAGGAACTCCACACAAGGTTATGTCAAAAATAGCCTTTGTATTATCATAAACACATTAGAAACGTAATCACACATTTACACTGTGCCAACTGGCACCAGTCAATATTCACAGGGGATTATATACACATGACAGGGCCAATTGGGCCACTGTCCGAACCATCACAATCACAAATAATAAATGTAGAACACGACCAGTAACTACTGGCCAAACACTGTACCCAGCATCATATCCTGCAACATAAATCCTATTCTGCAATCAGCATCACATTAGGCGTGAAACACATTCTGCGCTAACCTCATAAGTCCAAACGCATTAGACAATAACCTCACATAAGTCACATTATGCAGGAACACATAAATCACATTATGCAGAAACACATAAACCACATTATGCAGAAACACATAAATCACATTATGCAGAAACACATAAATCACATTATGCAGAAACACATAAATCACAGGAGGGCCTGGCGCCCTACCGACCTCACACTGTCCCCCTGGCCAACCGGCCTTCTCAGAGGGCTCAAATGCCCTATGTCCCAAATGTCAGGGTGGGCTGCCAAAGCAGCAGAATCACAAGCGCGCAATTGCACTGGCACCACTGTGCCTCCTAGGTCCCCACTGGGACTCTTTGCACTGGACTGGCCTAAACGTTGCAGCTGCCGCTAATTGCGGTGCAGCTGCGTAGATACTGTGGCTACTGGCACTCACTGTGCCCTCTGCAGTCCCCACTGGGACTTTGCAACATAAATGGGTCCAAATGAACACCGACCATGTGCCCCGATCGGCACCCCGTGCCCTTGGACTGCCGGCGCACCGCAATGCCCCCAAAAGGAATTAGCACGGGCACTCACCGTGCCCTCTGGAGTCCAACTCGGACTAACTAAAACAAAGGTGCCCCCACGTTGCAGTTGCCCGCTATGGTGGCGCAACTGTGACAATGGCCTGAGTCCCCCTCTGGGACTCTTCAACAAGAATGCGGCCAATGTTGCAGCGGCCCGCGCTGGTGCGGTGCCGCTGTATGTGAAATAACGAGGCACGGGCACCGCTGTGCCCTCTGGACCCCCTCTGGGGGCCTAAGATCAAGGTGCCTCACTTTGGAGCGGCCCGCTCTCCTGCGGGTCCGCTCAGGACAGCAGGCACTGGAAACGTGCCTCAAGAGGGCCCTTCACACCCAACATAGAGCCCCCACTCACCGGGGCTCTGCAGGCTCTTCTCCGCTGGGTGCCGTGACGGGGAGTGTGACTTCCCAGGTCCCGCCCACACTCACCGGGCTGCTCTGGGACTCCACTGACGTCCGGGGACTCCGGAAGTCTCCTCGCCTCTCTTCGCCCGGTCCCCCTCTGGGACAGGGACTTCTCCAGTTTTAGGCTGGGTGCGGGGGCAACTCGGCGGCGGCTCGCAGAGGCGGGGTGGGCTCCCGTCCTCTTTCCGGCACCACTCCTCTGGCCCTCTATTCTCCGGGGGCAGAAGGCAGACGCAGAGCCCGCGAGGCTCCTCTCCTCGTCAGCAGGCCCCGCCCCCGTCCGGCGGACGCGCCGGGCTTCCGCTTTGTGGGATTGGGCCGCGGCGGTGACGTCCTCTGCAGCGCTATCAGGCGGGGTGGGCACCCGCCTTACGATAATCCCATAAGCGGAGTGGGCACCCGCCAACACAGCACCGAAGCGGGGTGGGCACCCGCGAGCCAACATCCAACGCGGGGTAGGCACCCGCTCGATCGGCCCAACGCGGGGTGGTCACCTGCTGCTCAACTAAGCACACAAAGTGCAGGGTGGGCTCCCGCTCCCCACGCTGGGTAGGGGAATCTCCAGGTTGCAGCCCAGTGCTACAAAGCCCACAAAAGCGCTCCACGAGGCGCTAGGTCCAAGACACAGTCCAGGGGGCACAAGGCTGGGCCCAGGCAGGCCAGCACACAGGGCCCTCCAGCAGGGAGGCAGTCCCTCGTGGCGGTTCCTCCTGGAGCCCAGCAGCAGCAGCCCCCAGCACCAGGACACGCACAGGAACAACAACCCTCCCTTGGGTCACAGCCCCAGTACTTATACTCCCCAGTCCTTTGATCTCCGAGGCAGAGAGGGTCTGCTCCCAGCCAGAACCAGTTCTGCCTTCTCTAGTGTGACCTCCTGGCAGGAGGTGGAGAGGGCAGGGTCAGAGGCAGAGCGGGCCCTTTGAGGTGCAAGGAGATCTCCTCCCCCTTCCCTGATTGCAGCCCGGGCCCATTCAGACCTTTCCTGACCCCCCAGACTATCTGGAGCCACTCCGGCCCCCCAGCCTTCTGTCATCCAAAACCCAGACAGGCAATCCACATTCCAGCAGAGACACACGGGATGACTGAGCAAGAAAATACCTACTTTCTAAAAGTGGTATTTTCAAACACAGAATGTAAAAACCACCTTCACGAAAAGATGCATCTTTAGATTCTGAGTTCAGGCATACTAAACCTTACCACGCTGCTCCTCTTATATCAGGGATTACCACTGAAACATCTATCAGGGAATCCCCAATGCATCCCTATGAGAGGGCAGCCTCCCAGTAGTGAGAAACCAAAATGGCTGTGTGTCACTACCAGGACATGTCACACACTTAAGGGAAATGTCCTATCTTTTACCTACAATGCACCCTGCCCATAGGGCTAGCTAGGGCCTACCTTAGGGGTGACTGATATGCAGGAAAAAGGGGGGTCACAGACATGGCACACACTTTAGGTGCTATGTCACAGCGGCAGTAACACTGCGCGCACAGGCCCTGCAGATAGGCTTGCAAGGCTACTTTGGTGGGTGGCGCAATCAGCGCTGCAAGCCCACCAGTAGCATTTAATTTACCAGCCCTGGGTATATGAGATACCACTTTACAAGGGACTGACAGGTAAATTAAATATGCCAAACAGGGGTAGACCAATCTTACCAAATGTAACACAGAGAGCACATGCACTTTACACTGGACAGCAGTGCTAAAGTGCCCAGAGGCCTAAAACCACCAACACCATGTCAGAGAAAAGGCTAGGAACAAGGCAAAAAGTTTAGGGATGACCCGGCAAAAAGGGCCAAGTCCAACAGATATCAACTCAAATTACATTCTCACAAAGCAATAAGCTCTTTAATTAACCACAAAGGAAGTGAGGTGTTTCTACACCTCTTGCGCCTGCACCAGTCATAACACTAAACTGCTGTGCCTCTGTCAACATTGCTAATTACTCCACTTTGTGAGATGGCAGATGTCTTTCAATCCATATGTTGTGATTTAGGTCTATCAGGCCTAATACTCTTACCTCTCGTCTTAGGTGCTAAATGCACTGGTGCTAGCCATTCAGAGGCTTCTGTTTCCTAAATGACCCCTTTTGCTTCAACCTGTGTAACTTCTCTTTCAAGGGCTGCTACATCAAATCTGAGACTCCCTCTATGGACTTTTTTAGCACAATTAAGTTCAAGATTGCTCAGTAATCCTAATCTTACTTCAAACGCCTTGAAGTATTTCTTCACCATGTCATTATCCTCCCACAATGTTACGTTATGTTATGCAGATGGCAGAGCGCACTATCACCCGGGAAGATATCCAGGCCCTGAGCAGGTATGAGCCTAGCCAAACTTAGGACCTAGGGGGACTACTCGAAAAGCCAGGTCTTCAGCTTCTTGAGGAATTCAAGAAGTAAGGAGTAGGCTCTTATGTTTAGTGGCAGGTTGTTCCATGCTTTAGGAGTGATGTAGGAGAAGGCTCTACCACTATCGGGTTTTCCATATGTGTGTATATTGGAGTCCAGTTGAGCGGAGGTGTCTGAAAGATTTGTGAAACCAGATGCGATTGTTAAGGTGTGCTGGGCCAGTATTATGTAGTGCATTGAAAGTGTGGGTGAGTGTGAGAAATTGGATTGTTGGTTGACTGGGGTATGAGCCCTGGTCAAACAGCAACCACACTCCTTGTCAGGGTAAGGCACAAGCAAACTCCAAATTAACCTGTGCTCAACACCCTGGCAGTTTGGCACAGAGCAGTGAGACTTAATTAGAGGTAAGGTGTAAAGTATTGCAATTACAGTGCAATTACATTTATATAGCGCTTACTACCCCTGACGAGTATTTGTGCAACACTTCAAACACTAGTAAAGTGAAAACATCACACAAAAAGGACCCCACACCAAGTTAGAAAAATAGAACTTTAATAAATAAAACAAGACCAAAACAACAAAAATCCAATTGTTAGAACCGGCGATATGCAATTTTGAAGATTTTAGTGAAAATAGTGCCAAAAATCACCCAGCGGCAACTGTGGATCTCTGGTCGCACCAGACCAGGGCAAAGTCACACGCTCAGGCAAACTGCGATGGAGCGCGGTCCAGCTACAGGGACCCAGTTAGGTTTGTAGAGAGGTGTGAGGATCCGCGTTGAAATTGCGCTTCACAGCCAAAGTGATGCATCAGTTCTGAGATGCAGTGGGGCTGTGCTGCAAGGGCCTGCGTCATCGTTGAGGATCCCTCGATGGGGTCTGCGATGCAAAGTCGTGCATTGAGGATGCGGCACGCAGTCGGAGCGATGCGTCAGTTACGAGCAGCTGAGAGGCCATTATGCTGAGTTCAGCATCATTGTCAAGGCTGGCGTCGATGAGAGATGTGAGGGCCTTCGCCGAGGATGCGTTGCACAGTGGCGCTTATGAAGGCCATGAGAGCTATGGCGGTGATGCGGGTCTTTGCGACGGGTCCAATCCATGCATCAGCGGATATGTGTTGGTTCTGCTCGGGGTTGCGCTGCACAGCGGCCAAGATGCATTGGTTCCACTGGATCTACAGAGGCTGGCAGAGCACCCCAAACCCACTTCCAAGGATCCGGGACCGGGGTGGGACCACTTAGCAGGGTACACTCACAGATGGCAGAGTCTAGGTCCAGGAGCAAGGTTGTTGTGTCCCTGAGGCTTAAGATCAAGAGGCCAGCCAACTAGTCGTTGGAGTCCCTCTGGGTTCTGGGTTCAAGAGATGCAAGTCCAGTCCTTCTCACCCAGGCAAGAAGGCAGCAGACAGCAGGTCATCACAGCAGGGTAGCAGTTCCTTCGGAGCAGCAGTTCGGCAGAGTAGCAGTTCTTTCAGCAGCACAGCAGTCCTTTTTCCTGGCAGAGCATCCACAGGTCCAGAATTGTACTGAAGTGGTGGTGTCTGATGTCCTGTATTTATACCCAGTTGTGCTCTCAAAGTGAGGAGAAGCTTCCAGAGGCATGCCTTTGAAGGGCACAGGTGCCCTGCCTTCCTGTCATGGCTCTAGAATAACTACAGGGGGTATGCAGCTCTTTGTGTGGAGACAGGACACAGCCTACTCAAGTGAAAGTGGGGCTGGACCCAGCTCCTCCCTCCCATCCTGCCAGTGATGGCCCATCCAGTCACACCTAAGATCCCCATTGTGTGTGGCTGTCTAGGAGGAATACACAAAGCCCAACTATCTCCCACACTCAGTCATGTGACCCAGAGACCGGCTGCAGGCACCAAATGGCTAAGGGAAGAAAATGCCAACTTTCTTAAAGTTAGTACAGGAAAAGGTGGGAAACCCAATACACCCTTGGAGGCTTGGGTAATCAAAATATTAACAGGTAAGTATGCCTACAAGGGATTTTCTGACTTATACACAATTTGGCATTCAATATGCAGACAATTATGGCAAGCTCTATCTAGTAGCTTACATTCAATTATTTAGAAATTCAATTAACTCATTTCAATTAGAGTAAATCTGCTACAAATAGTCTTACACTGGTGTACATGTTTCAAAAAAGTGAGTTTATAGTGAAAAGATTTTTCAAAGGGTACAAAAAACTAGTACAAAAATCTGTATAAAACAGCACATAGCAACTGAGGATTTCCAAATGATTTGATGTTACAGACACCTCATTGTTACTACTGTGAACACCTCTTTCAAACAAGAACAGGAAAATGTGACTGGTCAAACAGAAAACATATCCTTATGATAAATGGTTCAGAAGGAAAGTAGGCATGGTTGTCGACGTTTCGGTCTATATGGTGTAGACATCAGCTAGACCATCTTCAGGACATTAGAATCAAGTGTTGAATGACCCCAATACAAAATGGAATAATCCATAAGTTACAACATGATCAAAAATAGATCATAGAAAGAAGGAAGAAAGATAAACCTGTGTGAAAAAGGAATAAGCAAAAGTGACTTATCCAATTTAAGATTTATCAAAGTGAGTGATGGGACAAGAAAGTATCCCCTCTTAAGGGAGTTGTTTAACCATAAAGGCTGAGATAAACTCAAAGAGAATGTTAGAAAAAGAGAAAAGAGAGAAGTGCCAGTGTCTAAAACTTACTTAGGAAATTACACAAACAGTTTCACTTTGTAGTTGTATCCTTTAAAATCTGTCTATTTGAATTCGGGGAAAGGGCTGCTCATTGGCAACCAGTACTCCACAGCAATTCATGCTGAAATGAAAAACGGAAGGGGTGATTGCATTGTAACTGTCAATGTAGTATAAAGTAATCAAGATGTGGCTTTGGAGTACAAAACCTGAAGAAATAATTCTTGTGAATATACGAATATTTGGAATATTCTTATAGCTACTGAGAAAATAATGGACACAATCCTGCATAAAATGATTATGTGGCCTTAGCTATGTTTGAGCTTTGAGGCCAAGGGACGAGCCCTTATGTGCGCAATAATGGTAACAACCATTTGCGCGAACTATTCCATGCTTAAAGTCTCCTGCATATTTGGATTTAGCCTAACCGCTGCTCTAAGAACTGTAGAAGCATGCCTGCACAGCAAGATTACTGCGTCTTCGAAAGATCTATATTTTACCATCAAGGGATAAGTGCATTTAACATGCAAAAACAGTGTGATGTGTTTTTTAGAATGTTTATTGGTATTAACCCTATTCATACAAACTGTAGACGCATTCCTGCACAAAAAGATTACTGCGTCTTCAATAGATCTGTATTTTATGTTCAAGGGATGAGTACATTTACATGCAAAAAAGTGCGATGTACTTTATAAGATATTAACGATATTAACCGCATTCATTAAAATAAGGTTTCATTTATCTATTTGCACGCGCTAGTCACGATGAGTATTATGCATGCGTTAATGTACGTAGGCACATCGTTCACTCGTTGAATCAAACAACGTGGAGAATAACTGAACTACTTGACAATGTGACTATATGTAAACCCAATGTAACACATTTGGTAAAAGACATAAACAGTTGCGAAGGACCATGGATATAATTTAAAATGTAAACTAGCACACCAACCCAATAGCATGGTGCGATTAGCGTTACACACTCAAACTGCTTACCAGGTTGATTCAGTAATTTATAAACCTCCCGGTGTCATCCTGGCGCACCACTGTGTCAGAATCTAGCATGAGTCTGTGAGAGAAACAGTAAGATTAAAATCTTGAAATTCCACATCGGGAAACCACTGAGAGGAGGCGCACCGGTTAGTCCTACAGGTTGCGCTTACCTCGATACTGTCTGGGCCCAGCTTCAACGACATGCCGCTGTCTCTGCAGTCGGCGTCTGCGAAGCGTATTGACTGCCTGCACTACTCTTATAGTACTTCCGGGTATAGTTATTGGTAAACATAAGCGACCAACTGTCTTGTTGTCGTTCCATTGCAATTTTAAATTCACGGCCATCTTAAGAGGCGAAATAAGTGTGAGTTTGTTAAGACATCGCCTTGTTTGTAGGTCAGATTAACACAATTATGTTATTTCTCTTAGACAGAACCCTCTGGAATAGGTGAATAGTCACAATACGTGATGAAGAGTAATTTGCGGCAGCCATATTTAGAGAGGAGCAGGGAATGTTTCTCTGCTCAGAAGGACTGCTCGCAGAATTAATCGTTGTACACCAAACATATTAGAGAGGAGCAAAGTATGCTTCTCTTCTTGAAAAGACTTCTAAGTCTCATAAATAGTTAAAAGGTCACGATGAACAATGAAAAATAGAATGTTTAGCGGCGGTCAGATTGAAGAGGGGCAGTTAGGCATGTCCGCGGCCACTTCAAAAAGTTATTACACCACAAGGTTTGTAAGGAATTAATGCAAGCACTACTACCTAAAGGCATTTAACAAAAGCATTAAGACTGTGTTTAAATGCTAGTAAAGGAAGGGAGAATCTTCCTTAATAAGTGAGAAAAAAGGAAGAGTTGTGATTCCCCAGCAAATTCAGAATAAGAGAGATAGCATCAACAGTGGGAGATACATCATGTAATTGCGAATGTACATTGTCAATTATTAATATGCACATGCTGGAAGGCTTTTAACAGTCTCAGTTGATTCATAATATCTTTATATTCTGGATGTGATAAAACATACTACAGATGGTCTATGCTAGAACCAATATAACATTTGATTTAAGCATGTCACCATATATTCCATAACTAACTGGTGTAAACACTTGCATCAGATGGATGCATCTATAAAGTCTATATCTCAAATGAAATTCATCATGACTAGAAATTGAGATACATAGTGCTCGATACACAATTCTTCTTTAGTCTTTACAACTGGTTAAATAAAGATCTAGATATGAAGAAACGTGCAGCAATCAGTCCATGTTAGAATATAAAAACATGGATTAAAGCATGTCACCACATATTACATAGCTGGCTGGTACACATACTTGTGCCAAATGGATGCGACAATACAGTCTGTATCTCGACTAGAGTTTGTTATAGCAAGAGGTTGACATATATAATGCCCAATATAAATCATTATTAGATGAAACATGCAGAAACACAACCAAAAATGTGGTTACAGATATAACAATTAAAGAACATGTTACAAGATACAAGTCAGAGTGTGCCATTCTGTTGCTGAATTTAAACCTTTAGCTATGTTATCTGTACGGCAAATCCACCGATTTTCTTTCAAAGTAAGCACATGATCAACATTAGATTGTCTTTTTGATGGTTTCACCACTTTAATTACCCACCAAGATGTCTTTTTCTGAGTGTTTCAATTTCGTATAGTGTTCCACTAGAGGGGCATTTTCTACCCTGCAGCGGATACGTGATTGGTGTTGTAGAATCTGTTTCTTAACAATTTGCGTTGTCTTACCTATATAATGTAGGCCGCAAGGGCTATTAATGCAATAAACTACATTGTTTGTATTACAGTTTTAGAATTGCTTGAGTAAGACCTTAAGTCCGTTAATCTCAAATGCCTTAGTAGTTTGAGTAGTGCCACAAGCTGTGCACATGTTACATTTATAGTGTCCCACTAGTGGTACCAGTTGTTTCATATTGTCCACAGTGTTGGTGTTACTAGTTTCATACGCATGCACTAGACGGTCTTTTAGATTAGATCCCCTCTTGAAGGAGAACATAGGTTTATTTTTCAGCTCTGGTAAACCTTTAAATGATGACCAATGCTTGTTTATTATTTTCTTGATGCTGTTTGAATGGGAAGCAAATGTAGATACACAAACCAACTGCGGTAGATTGGACCATTCTTTGACTTCCAATAGTGCCTCCCGGTTGTTATACCAGGCACGTTTAAGTGATCTTTTAAGCAGTTTGGCTGGGTAACCACGTGCTTTCCGTTTTTCCTTTAGTTTTTTCGCTTCAAGAAAATAATCCTCTTTGCGGGTGCAGTTTCTGCGGGGACGCAGAAACTGCCCGAACGGCAGTCCGTCTTTCAAAGCTTGCGGGTGATGACTATTATGCTGAAGCAGTGTATTTCTTGCTGTGGGCTTAGTGTAGAGTGTAGTGTATAGAAGGTTATTAGTATCTACTTTGATGGTAATATCAAGAAAGTTCATACTGTTTGAATCAGATTCAATCGTAAATATCAAGTGGGGATTCCTGGAGTTGAGCCATTCATGAAAGATGGCAAGCTGATCCCTGCTACCTCTCCAGATGAGAAACACGTCATCTATGTATCTCAACCACCGAATGATGTTAGATGAAAAAGGATTGGCTACATCATTAATTAATTGGTTTTCGAAGGTTGAGACATAGATGTTTGCTATATCCAGGGCATAGACTGCACCCATGACCACACCTTTCTGTTGTTGATAGAATGTTTTCTCAAAAATAATTTTTTTCACACAATGAGATTCTAATGCATTCAATGATAAAAGATGTGGGGACATTGTATGGCCTAGGTCTTCCCTCTAGTAATCCATCTAGAATCGTCAAAATGTCATTTTGTGGGATGTTGGTGTATAAACTTTCTATGTCCATGGAGACCAGTAACTCATGGACAGGATCTAATGGATGGTTCTCAACAATATTAATCATTGCCGTCGTGTCCCTGATGTAAGAGGGTTGTTCCGTAGCAAAAGGACGAATAAAAAAATCTGCATATTGTGCCAAAGGCTTCAATATTGAATTGCAACCGGTAACGATAGGTCGTCCGGGAGGTGTTGTTATATCTTTATGTACCTTTGGCAAAATATAAATTGCCGGTACCGTAGGTGTTTTATTTAGGAGAAAGGAAGCCTCCTTTTCACTCAGCCACCCACCGTCAAAACCTTCACGGCTTAAGTTGAAAATGATATTCGCCAATCTATTTGTGGGATTGCTTGCCAGTTTTTTGTAACGTTCCTGTACTGAAAGTTGTTTCAATAATTCAGATCTGTATGCATCTTTGTCCCATAGGACTATACCACCGCCCTTGTCTGAGGTTTTATGACAGTTTCAGGAAGGGTCTGTAGGTGTTGTAACGCTTTTTGTTCATTTCTAGAGAGATTAAATTGGACATGTGTTGTTTCCTTGAATAAATTGTCCACTTCTGTCAGGATCGCATTTTCAAATGTGACAATCTCTTTCACAACCATCGTGTTTGCTGGAAAAAAAGTGGATGGATTGCGTAAACCTGTGATGTCATTTGAGGGTATAGACACGTTGGTCGCAAAGAAGTTTTTAAGTCTAATTGAGCGGAAAAATCGGTACAGTTCTAATTTTTTTTTTTAATAAATCATTTCTACAAGTTGGAACAAAAGAAAGACCAGCTGACAGGACAGAGATTTCTGATTCTGATAGTGTATGTTTCGACAGATTAAAGATGGGGATGGTTTGGTGAGGGACTACCACTCGTAGTACTGGTTCCTCCTCTGTCTGAACCCTGGTGTGTATTGGTTGCAATACCATCCTCGTTTCGCTGCTCATTGTCTCCTGGGGGGGCCCTACCTCCTCCGATCCTGTCCTAAAAAAGCCTGACGGGATGTGATGGGGTGTTGTTCGTATTGCTGGCGATATGAGTTGTCAGAGGTCTGGTCACTGCCTGTGTCTGAGTTGGTGTCTGAAAATGTTGTACTTTTACGAAATGATTGATTGGGGCCCTGAGGAAGATAAAAATCTTTATTGAGATATGGATAAGTTCTTTCCTTACTGGACCTTTTAATAGCTTTTTGTAATGTGTCAGTTTTTTTATGTGCATTAAATTCTTCAACTTCCTTTATTGTTAGTGAAATTTTATCAAGGAGGAACTTGCTATTTGTAATACTTGAGTCTAGGTTAACTTTTTTTCTCCAAGTTCTGTATTTCTTTCGTAAGTAGTTTGATATGTTTCAATGCTGTTTCAATGCTTAACACCATCCAAGTGCGTGAGCACTTGTTGGCAGAATAGCTAAATCCAATTTTAAAGTCCTCGTCTTCAGTAAAAATTATTGGTATATTCCTGATTTGTAACCCTGTGGGGATTATATAGGCATTGAGACAGTCAGTTAAAAATTTGCATGCATGTTACCATTATTACGCACATAAGGGCTCGTCCCTTGGCCTCAAAGCTCAAACATAGCTAAGGCCACATAATGGTTTTATGCAGGATTGTGTCCATTATTTTATCAGTAGGGATAAGAATATTCCAAATATTCGTATATTGGCGATAATTATTTCTTCAGGTTTTGTACTCTATAGCCACATCTTGATTACTTTATACTACATTGACAGTTACAATGTAATCACACCTTCCGTTTTTCATTTCAGCATGAATTGCTGTGGAGTACTGGTTGCCAATGAGCAGCCCTTTCCCCGAATTCAAATAGACAGATTTTAAAGGACACAACTACAAAGTGAAACTGTTTGTGTAATTTCCAAAGTAAGTTTTAGACACTGGCACTTCTCTCTTTTTTCTCTTTTTCTAACATTCTCTTTGAGTTTATCTCAGGCTTTATGGTTAAACAACTCCCTTAAGAGGGGATACTTTCTTGTCACTTCACTCACTTTGATAAATCTTAAGTTGGATAAGTCACTTTTGCTTATTCCTTTTTTCACCCGGGTGCATCTTTCTTCCTTCTTTCTATGAACTATTTTTGATCATGTTGTAACTTATGGATTGTTCCATTTTGTATAGGGGTCATTCAACACTTGATTCTAACGTCCTGAAGATGGTCTAGCTGATGTCTACACCATATGGACCGAAACGTCGACAACCACACATACTTTCGTTCTGAACCATTTTTCTTAAGGATATGTTTTCTGTTTGACCAGTCACATTTTCCTTTTATTGTTTGAAAGAGGTGTTCACAGTAGTAACAATGAGGTGTCTGTAACATCAAATCATTTGGAAATCCTCAGTTGCTATGTGCTGTTTTATACCGATTTTTGTACTAGTTTTTTGTACCCTTTGAAAAATCTTTTCACTATAAATTCACTTTTTTGAAACATGTACACCCGTGTAAGACTATTTGTAGCAGATTTACTCTAATTGAAATGAGTTAATTGAATTTCTAAATTATTGAACGTAAGCTACTAGATAGAGCTTTCCTAAATTGTCTCCATATTGAATGCCAAATTGTGTATGTCAGAAAATCCCTTGTAGGCATACTTACCTGTTAAAACTTTTCCCATTTGGAAATTACACATATAAAATGTAATAAGGTAACTCCAATGTTATCCTATAGGAGAACTCGGCCTTGCTGTAGTGAGAAAAAGAATGTAAGAGTTTTTCACTAATAGGACATGTAAAGCTAAAAGTACACTTGGGGTTGTCCAGGGCCTGCCTTAGTGGTGACATATGTATTAAAAAGGAAGGTTTAGGCCTTGCAAAAGGTTTATTATGCCAGGTCAAAATGGCAATTTAAACCTACACACACAGGTTGCAATGACAGGCCTGAGACATGTTGAAAGGGCTACTTAGGTGGGTGGCGCAATCAGTGCTGCAGGCCCACTAGTTGCATTTAATTTACAGGCACTGGGCACAGGTAGTGTCACTTTACTAGGGACTTACAAGTTAAATATGCCAATTGGTATAAGCCAATCTAATGTGTCTTTTTTTTTGTTCATCTGTTTATTGATTTTCAAATTAAGGAATCCATTGTCTACAGACAAAGCATCTCCAACATTAAAAGAGTCATTACAGTGTGCTATGGATAAAGTGTGAGGGATTACAGAAAAATGGATGTGACAACAAGTACATTCCGTAGCAGAATTTTTAACACAGTGACACAGGTGGTTTCCAGGATAAGGGTAAACTCAGTGAAGATAAAGTACAATACATGCCTGGTAGGATATTGAGAGAATCAATAGGAGTCGTTATGAACAGAAGCAAACAGTTTCAATGTGGTAATAAACCAACAGTTAAGTAAGGTAAAGAACAACAAAAAACCCTCCTGAGCCCGTCCCTTTCTCCTGCACAGCAATCGGAACCAATTTTAGATAGGAGACCATGAAAGTGAGTAGGATATGACAATAAATCTTAAAGCAGGAATAACGTGCATAGCGGAAGGTCACACATTTTTTAAAGAGTGTATGGTTAAATGAATCCTTGAATGTCATCTGCTTGCTTCCTTTCCGCTATCGAAAGCCTCTATAATCTATTCTTTCTGTAGCAACCATTTTAAGAATTCTGCTTCAGTGAAGAAAAATGTTAGATAAGAATGTTAGGATAAAGGTTGCTAACAGAAGAAAGCGGAATTGATATTCAAAATGAAGAAAGACAATGGCCAATGGGTCTGACTTTAATGTACCAACAAATGTAAACACACATATACACAAATACGGTTTGCATGCTGTTAGAAATGGGGGTCTCTAGTTGTCAGAGGTAGTTACCTTTGTACAAATAGGGAACCTTGCTTCTAGTCAGGGTAAGGGGGATACACACTCTAGATAACCCCTGCTCACCCCCTTGTTAGCTTGGCACGAGCAGACAGGCTTATCCCAAAGGCAATGTGTAAAGTATTTGTACCAACACTCACAGTAACACAGTGATAACACCACAAATGGACACCACACCGGTTTAGAAAAAAAATAAAGTATCTTTATCTAAACTTAACGAGACCAAAACGACAAAAATCCAACATACAAGTATTAAGAAAACTGACTTTCAAAAGGTTTTAGCAACTGAGTCCATAGAAAACTATGGATGCGTGATTTCTTGCAAATTTCACCAAGCCAAACAGCCGCAGCGATGAGAATCTCCAAAAAACAAAGAAATGCGTCGTTCCTGAGACCTTCGTGGATGCGATACACACACGCTGTACACAGGGGAGCGATGCGTCAGGTCTGTATGGGAACACGAGGCGTCGATTCTGAGACAACTCCGATCCGCGGGTGATGCTTCGGGGAAAACTTGCAGCACAGGGACAATGCGTGGAAATCCGGGATGCGTCGGCAAACGATGCGGCGGCGGCGAGGGGTTCTGCGTTGATTTCCTCAGCCGTGATTCCTCGATGCGTCGGTTCTTTCAGCGGCGAGAGGCGCTGCGTCGGTTTCAGCAGTGGCGGTGCGGGGAGATTCTTCTTGCACCACAGCGTTGCGTCGGAAAAACTGTTGCAAGATGAGCGATGCATCGATTTTCTTGTCGGTGCGTTGCTTTCCAGCTCCCAGTAGCAGAAACAACCTCCAGAGGCCCCACACAGTCACAGGCACTCCTGGCAGGTCAGAACTCCCAGCAAGGAAGTTCAGGGGAGCTGGGGGTGAAATCTTTGTGTTCCTGAGACTTCAAAACAGGAGGCAAGCTCTACTCAAGCCCTTGGAGACTTTCCTCAAGCAGTGGACACAGCACACAGCAAAGTCCTTCTCCTTTCCTTGGCAGAAACAGCAACTGCAGGCCAACCCCAGACACACAGCAAGTGAAGTACTTCTCCTCAGTTTCTCCAGCTCTTCTCCTTGGCAAAGGTTCCTCTTGATTCCAGAAGTAGTCTAAAGTTCAGGGGTTTTAGGTCTAATACTTATACCCCAAAATGTCTTTGTTCTCTTTGTGCAAGGGTCTCTGAGCCCAGTCCAAACCAGTTCTGTCCTCTCTTGTGCAGTTGCCCGGCATGAGGTGAAGACAGCATTGTGTAAGGCAGACAGGTCCTATTCAGGTGCAAGGGAAATTTCCTCCCACCACTCTAAATGCAGAGCGGGCCTATTCAGGTGCTAGTGAGAACTCCTCCTCCTACTCTGAATGCCGCCCAGGTCTATTCAACCCAGCCCTGACTCATTCAGGAAAGGCAGGACACACATCAACCCCCCCGGTGGCTGTCTGAGAGAATGCACCTCCCCAGCCCCTGTCACTCCAAAACCAGACAGTCAATACACAAACAGGCAGAGGCACACAGAATGGTTAAACAAGAAAATGCCTACTTTCTAAAAGTGTTACAGCAAGTGGCGTTTTCAAACACACAATTTAAAAATCATCTTTAGTAAAAGATGTGTTATTAAATTCTGAGTTCAGAGAGTCTAAGCTTTATTTTTCCATCTTATCCCTATGGGAAGATATGCTTGTAAAATGGTACAAAGCATTCCCCATTCTGTCCTATTGTGCAAGCTAGCCTTTCAATAGTGAAAAAACGAAATTGGCAGTATTTCACTATCAGGACATGCCACACACACTAGGGCATGTCCTACCTTTCACATGGCAGTTTGTTAACTGCCATGTCCACTTGGCACTTGCCAAGTGGACATGGCAGTTAACAAACTGCGCACTAGGCACTGCAGTGGCAGGCCTGAGACATCTTTTCAGGGCTACTCATGTGGGTGGCACAATCAGTGCTGCAGGCCCACTAGTAGTATTTGGTTTACCAGCCCCGGCACACCCAGTGCACTTTACTAGGGACTGATCAGTAAATAAAAATAAGCCAATCATGGATAACTAATCATGTTCACAATTTACACAGAGAGAATATGCACTTTTGCACTGATAGCAGTGGTAAAGTGCCAGAGTCCTAAAACCACCAACAACAGGTCAGGAAAAAATAGGAGGAAGAAGCAAAAAGTTTGGGGATAACCCTGCAAAAAGGGCCAAGTCCAACACAGGCAATGTAAACATACATTTGTTTACCACATTAAACCTTGTCCTATTGGCTTTTTTTAGTGCTGGGAAAAATTATCAACAAGTATTTCTTTATGTGTAGAATGCATATAGTAGAAAAAGAACTGACTGTGACAAACAGCATAGTTGAGTTGAATTTTCAGATTTAGAATAATCCCTCATGCATTCTAATGGAAGCACTTCCTAGAAGGTGAAATGATGCACTGCCAGCTAATAGTATGGAGTGAGAGAGTAAAACTCCTCTGGGTGGAGCCAAGCTGAAGCCCACTCTGTGCATATTTGCTAAAATAGAATTGCTAAAACTATGTCCACCAGACAACTGGTCTGTCAAGCCACACTTAAAAGGGAAGTTTACCTTACCTAGGTAGACTATTATTATGGAAAATGTGAATAGCCAATATTATGTAAAATGTACAATAGTCGTACACTAATATTTGGTGTATTTTTACAAATACTTTGATCATATTCAGACACATACTGATCGGTGATCTCCAGCCTTTCCTCCCTCATCGATCCTCTGGCTGCCTCCCTCTTCCAGTCCTGTTCCGCGGAGTCGGCGTCTTTGTGGCTTTTTTGATTGAATTCTTTGTTTTATCTTCAAGCCCGCCATCTTGTGATGAACTGACCGGTGTCCCTATCCTGGGCCCTCCATCTTGGCGGCTTCGACGATCTTCGGTCTGGAGCATGCCGTTGGTTTTTCTCCATGTGTGGCCTGACGGACCTTTGCCTTCATGTCGACCCCTCCCTGACTCGCCTACACCCCTCTCATCGTGTTTAGTCTCCGTGAGGCTCTCTTTTACACCCACCCTCGGACTCGCTCCATTTCCTATGCAATCCGACGTATTGAGGGAGCCTGGCTCTGGATGTTTGTGTTTTTGGACCCCAAACCGGTTTGTTGACTCTTCATCTCTGTTCTTTTTTTCTTTCCGTGTTTCCCCTGAATTTCTATCTTCCATTGCCGGTCTATCTGACCTGATCATTTTTCCAGCCCCTTGATTCTCCCCCACTTCCTTCTATTCTCCACGGACTTGTTCTATGTGTTTTTGCTATGCTCTAATTTATTGATGTAACTTTTTTAACTATATTTTTTTGTTCCTCATGTAAAGCGCTCTGATACCTCCGTGTCTAGCCAGCGCTATATAAAACTCTTCAAATAAATAAATAAAACATACTACTTTGCTGTGAAAAAATCTGGTTAAATATTTGGAAAGTGTTTTCAGTGCTTTTAACACTATTTTTGCATTAAGGAAAAAGTAAAAAAACATAATGTGCCTCTTAGTTGCAGAGCACAAGCAAAAAGCTAGTAGTAATTTTACACCAATATTTGTGAAAAAAAGAGACCAAAACTGTGCTTGCACATTTATAGTGGCGACTGGTGCCATTTGAAAGTGGTGAGACTTAAAAGTTGAGGATGTGTTGAATGTAGTGAGTGAGACCAACCGTCAAAAGTGTTATGTTCTTATTTTATGTCATGTAGATTTGTATAGCGCACTAATCACTGGAGGGGGTAGCCAGGCAGTGGGTTCAGTGGTGTTCTCAGGACACTATTTGCACATATTTCCCCCTTTGCTCTTGACTCTAGGAAAAGCTGAGGATATTTGGATCAGCGTAATCAAGGAGCAAAAGACCTGCACGACTTCTAGATCAACTTCGCTGGGGAACAAATGGAGCTGCTCCACTTCCAAAGGGGTGCAGGACCTATAGCCACAGCCTGAAGTGTCACAGTGGAGGAGGTCAGGCCCCACTTTCTTTCATGACTCCCCCTAACTATCCGCCAGCCCCCACAAACACATAACAACAGCTTGGCTCTAGCCACTTTAAAATAGTCCTCTTCTCTAAACTGAGATATCTTTTGTTTCACACAGAATCGTACCTGACAGATTCTCAGAATGACAAGACACTTACATGTCTAACTGACACTGTTTAATCATGCCATACCTCTGAAAAGTTGCTTTCCTCAACTCGTTTTTCTGATATCTGACTCACGAATTCTGGTATTACACAAGTTGGCGCAAAATAATAGCATGTAAAGACCGACCAGATCACATAAATTAGACTTGGGTCTGAACATTTTGCAGTGACCTGTTGTACTTACAAACAGTAAAAAACAGGTTGTTTACACCGGCTGACCAATGCACACAGAACATTTTGCACCAGTCATTCTTTATAAATGCTGACTCAAGACTGGCGCAAAATTGCCTCGAATCGGTGCAAAATTGCCCAGCGCCAGTGCAAATTACATGATCTAGCCGAGTGTGTTTTTTCTACTAGTGCCCTTAAGTACAGTTTCCTTTTGAACATTTTAGTGCAGCAGGATAAAAAGAATAAAACTCATTAAAAAAAAAAATGGGCTCGCATATTTTAGGTTATGCGTGGATTCGGTATCTGATTAAATAGATACTTCAAATAATTATTTTTACTTTACAGACATAAACAAAATCTGCTATCAGCTCACCGAAAGTTCCATCAAGAATACAGCCTAAATAATGGGCACTCAATAAACAAACGTAAAGTTTTCTTTAGATTAACGCCTACTAACGAGACACATGATGATAATCTTATGTCAATAAAGGAGTCTGCCTGCAACTAAAATACTTAAATACAACCAAATCAGAATGATCCTTTTCCAGTGGCGGCTGGTGACATTTGAAAGTGGTGAGCGTAAAATTAATGGTGGAGCACACTGTGGCGAGCGTAGCGAGTGAGGCCGAACAACCTAAGGAGGGTTCGGGGGGATCATCCCCCCGAGAAAATTTTGAAAAATGAGTGGGCAAATGGTGCATCTTCAAGCCAGTGCCTACGTGAGATAAAGTGGCATTCAAGATAGCCCAACAGAGTCAAATGCCTACTTCAGGGGGGTTGACTTGTGGAGTTATTAATAATATTTATTTTTAAAGAGTATTGTTACACACCCACTTTTACAGGAAGAGGAACTATGGCTAAAACAAACAAAAAGTTGAGAATAATGCTGATAGTGGTGAACCAAGAATAGTGCAAGAGCTTGAGGAACGGACAAAAGCACTGGTCACACTACAATGGATGAAACAATTTTTTGAATGAAAAAAGTAAATAGGCACAGTATGTTTGAGAGGACTAAATCAATGCCTTCACGGAGGCGGTGGAAGAGGAGTTCTTGCAAAAGACTCTAGTTCTCGACACAAGTTCTTTGCTGACATAGTTTTGGGAACTAATAGCTCATACTTGGCTAATTGAAGGCAGACTTTCTATCTCTTGAACAGAGTTCCGTAATCAGTATTTAAAATATAGAGGACCCCAATATCGGCTGTGGAATCTGGGTTAATAAGCGGCTATAGCATCAACAGAAGATGTGCACCATATGTAAAGATTCTCCATAATCAGGGTTATGGTAAACTATTGGTTTTATCATTATGGTTCCCCACCAGCATATGCAGAAAACAGGGTCTAGAACTTCAATATTTAGGACAGGTAGACAGTCAAAGAGTCAAGCAGATATGAGAAACATCCTCCACACACCGCCTCTGTGCACCCATGTACAACTACCCTGCACATGCACACACAATTCTGAAATAGTCATGTACGCCACAAGGATGCCCATTTATATGAATCCTTCTGGAGATCACAGAGAAACCAAATTGAATGTACTATACTCTCAGCTCACATGCACAAACCTGCAGTCACCAAGAATCCATGTAGTAGTGCTTATCAAGACAAAAGCCTTTTCAAAAACATGGGTCCCCCTTGCATGCACCTTAGAAATGCTGTACAAACCCCATCTTTACCGAGCACTGTACACTAACACTAATAATGTGCACAGCCCCTGGGCAAGGTTTTGCACCAGGGTCCCATATGGCTCCACCAAATCTGTCAAACTGCGGAAAACCTCTGATCTGAGGCACATACCACCAGGTTAAAAGCAAACATACTCAGCAGAGATCTTGCCTATCACCTTGTCCTTCCTGTGCCTATTGCTGCTGCTCAATCGAAAAGGGTGGGAAAGAGTTTGTTTTGTCAAGGAATCTTTGTTTGACATTCTGACGTTAGGTCACAAGATGATAAATCCTTTGCCAGATAAAGAACAGATACTTTCGCCTCACACACTCCGCCTGCACCTCAGAAAGCTGTGCCACTGTCATTTCATACACAAGGTCCAAACTAGCTTCCCAAATGCATGGATGAAACACAGGAAAATCAGAACAATGCTGCTTTTTTTGTAACACGTTTGATTAGGTTTTCTTTCTGTGACTCATGCAAGGTGACATTCATTCATTATTTCTCTGTTAATTATGTCACGTTTTCATTTAGAATTAACACAACTGCAACCCAAACAAACAACAATTGTTGGGCCTAAAAGACATAACCGATGCATCATTAACATATAATGTCATTTACGTTTCACTGTGCATATTAACAATTATTTATCACACTATGTAATATGTGTGAAGTCACCATATCCTCACATGTATTTACATGTATTTTAACACTAAACCCTGCTTGTAAGATGCATTCACAGAGATGTGGTAAAAGTAAACTGCACCAGAGCATGCAAAGCATCCCGTATCACTAAGAACAAAACTATTTTAAAAAAAGCATCCCGTATCAGCACTTGCAAATGCAAACACTAAGAACCAACATTTCTGTTTTGCGGGATAAAATGAAAAATCAGAGGCATCAGAAGAAATGAGCAATATGGCATCACAACCTGCAGCTGCTTTTTCAACATAGTGAAGCTCCGTCCAGAAGGTGGAAAGCTCTGGGTACTTCTCCTTCAATCATTAAAGACCTCGGGTCCAAAAACTTACCCACCGAAGCTAAGCACTGCAGTCAATATTGTACGTGCCTGGCAAGACTCAAGTCTGCTTCCCCACCGCAGCTCTACCGTTCTAGCCCAGGCATAATAACTTTAAAAAATGCCTGCGGCCTGGGCCTTACCTCCTGGGCTGCTGGTTAACTGCTGTGCCTACGGTGCCCACTCCTCAGTTCAGTCGAGTCAGTGCTGCTGCTGTCTGTGTCCGTGACGCAGTGGCTAAGGCTTCCTCGTCCTCCAACCTCCTTCCAGAAAGTTCCACCAAGTGCAGACACGCGCGGGAAGCAGTCTGAGGTTGAGTCTGCGCAGACTCGAATCCTCAGCTTCCCCCCTGCCACACCCCTTTCCCAACTCGTCACAGGGTGGGTCCCACCACGCCCTGTAATGAGCTGGGAAAGGGCTCCACTCTCTGATTGACGTGGAGGGTTAGCGATACCGGGCTTGGACATAAAACGCCCGGGGCTAACTTTGCCTCCACGCCATCAGGGGGTGGAGACTGGGCCCTGAAGCTAGGTCTTTGCCGAGCTGATGACATCACAGCCTCCAGGGCTGTGAGGTTGTCAGCCGGAAAACACTTAGGCTTCTTTGGGCCTGCAAGGGGAGAGTCACGTGACATGCCTCCAGCGGCCACAACGAACGGCCACTGTCACGGTGGCAATATGTAGACTATCACTATTTAAAAGATAAGACATTAAAAAAAGTAAAAACAAAACTGATTATTTTTTGTTAAATAAAAAATATGATTAGCTTTGAGCACGCCACTTTGGTAACGGGGGTAGAGCCCCGACGCCCTCGGGGAGAAACCGCCACTGTCCTTTTCGCTTATTCAGTTACATTAATTCACTCATTAACTGTGATGTAAAATTGACCCGTTCGTATACAGATTGTCACAGTCGCAAAAGTGAACACATGGGGCCACAGGTACGACCGCTGCGTTTTGCGAGTTCCCAATTGCAACTTTTTGCGACTCGCAATTAGGGAGTCACAAAATGAGATGTACTAATGTGTCTCAGACACATTTAGCGATTCCTAATAGGGTCGCAATTGACCTACCTCATCAATATTCATGAGGCAGGTCGCAATTTGCGACCTATTGTGAATCACTAAAAATAGGGGATGGTGCCTACTGAGGACAGCAGACCACCATGTTTATGTTTGCTTTAAAATAAAGCAACGTTTTGTTTTTAAATGCAGCCCATTTTCCTTTAAGGAAAATGGGATGTGTTTCACAAAGAAAAATGAAACGTTTCTGTTTCATTTTTTAAGAGTAAGCAGTAGTCCGTTCACAAAGGGGAAGGGGTCCCTAGGGGACCCTTCTCATTTGCAACTGGCTTACCACCTATTTGAAGTAGGCAGTAAACTGTGAATGTTATTTGACCACATTCCGGTCTCAAAACATTTATACATCCCCCTGCAAATTGCTATTAGGAAGGGACGCCCTTGACACGCCCCTTCCTAATATCGACTCGCAAACCCTACTTTGCGAGTCGGTAATAGATTACCGACTCGCAAAATAGGGTTAGTACATGTCAAAAGGCTATTTAGCGGTCGCAAATGGCGAGACCTCTGTTTGCAACCACTAAAACCTTTAGTACTTGTGTTCCATGAAGCCTTTGAACAGATCTCCTGAACCTCTAGCAACATACCGCCTACAATGTATTATCTCTGTATACGTCTCTAAAGTTAACTTACTGGTATTGCTCTGCTATTTGAAGCTATCCGCGTGGTAAGGTCTGTGCTATACACATGAAGGAAATGAGAAACAAATCCCAGGAACATGCGAGAATCATGCATGAACACTAATAGGCATATTATTTTAATGGCAGGATCTGCTTTGAACTCACTTGTTTTGTTTCCACAGCAAAATCCAATCAAAACATGATCCGTCCAGGAAACACACCTCATAGCACAAACACCAGGCAAAGGGGGGCACAAACCTTCCAGAGCCAGGCGGAGTGGCAGGAGCAAGACAAACAGCTGCTGAAAGTGCTCCATCCCTCAATCGTGGCAAAAATCATGCCTGCTGGAGGACTCGTGACAAAATGCGTTTGCTATTGGCGGAGTGCAATATTGCCTACACCTTTACATGTCATAAATACATAACATGAACATGCACTTAGCACGTTTCTTGTGTTGTCTAACAACATTAAAATAAGTATTGCGCTTGATATTATTATTGAAGTCCATTCACTGTAGGATTAGTGAATTTACACATACTGTGTGCATTTAACTGTATTAAATAAGATATTAATAAACCATCCTTACTAAGTAGACATGTACTCACTATTATACAAAATTGCCTTAATACATGAATTGAAATTTACTGTTTAGACATTTGAATAAAAACCATCTTCACATTATGAAATTTCATTAATATTAGAAACAAATTATATTTATGTAATGTGTGCATTAATGTTTCATATATTGCATTTAAATGTAGTTCTTAAACATACTTAAAGGTTCAAATTTAAGATTTTACTGCATGCAACATATAATATGAATCTAATGTACTGACAATTTATATTCATTTGTGTTTAGATGTGCAAATGCATATTAAATGTGCCCCATCCAATTAATACTTTAAGTTGTCTTTAGTAGGCCTATATTTCCCAATGCTGCATAAAATACTGTTTTCCCTTTTCTGCTAACATGACATTTCTTGCAGGTATTCACACGCATTGTTAGTTTGAGAATAGATACATAAAAGTACTAGTGATAGAAGGAGAGAGCCTGAGAACAAGACGTTGACGAAAGAACAAGGAGAGCCAGAGCGTTAACTGAAAGGTCATTCAGTAATGTTACCATCTAACCTGAGAGTGAGAATAAAATGTAATTCCCATGTCTAATGTGGGATACTTTCCAAATATTGCAGTCAACAATGTGAAAACTAAGAAGGACAATGGTACCCCTGATTATGCGTACCATGTGTTATAACCTAGTGTTCACACTGACTGCCATCAGAAATTTCTTTCACAATGATGCCAGAACGCTTTCAAAACATTTCAGACCCTTACCACACTTTCCTTTTGACTTTGAAAGGTTTAGATCTTCCCTTGACTCTTTCCTAAGTGTGGCTTAGGCTAACACTTATTTCCCTGACCCGAGAAGACTCATGACTGAGCTTCTGCAATGCTGACACCTTCCTACTTAACTTTCTTGCCTTGTTCTATTTTTTCCTTATGGAATTTCCCTGATTTTTGAGATTCTTTAGGTTCCAAAACAATCCTCTTAACTTGGACTCTAATACAGGAAATTTTGATTTACCCATGTATAGACGAGAAGATCTGAGACTCTTCTCTGAGCATCCAATACTTTTGTTGATCTTTTGTATTGCTGTGACTAAATTGCTTGTTTGCCTAATACTAGTCTGCCTCAATTTCTTCCGGAGGCTGGGCTTCCCTGTTGTTATTCTGTACCTTTATAGCATGTACCTTAACTTGATTGCTAACTTTTAATAAATCCTCTTAACTACAGTTACCGATTCCTGGTCCTTATTGGGTAGTCAAATGGGTTACACTGTTTAATTGATATTGATTGATGAAATGTTAACTCTCCTCACTTCTCAGTCAGATAAGAAAGGTCCATCGGAGGACAAATAGTAAGAGGGTAGGCCCAAAATGCTGCATCCCTAGCATCCACTCCCCTTATGCATAATGTCATTACTGGCGCTGTGCATGAAGGGAAAGCATTGCGTCACCTTTACAGAAACATAACCAATCACTGTGTGGCTTCATAATAAAGCCACAAAGTGATTGGGTATGTTGTTTAATCCAAGCGCAGGTCCACAGGGACAGGCCACCTGACCACAACCAATCCAGTCTTTGCTCTCATGCTTGTTCTACTTGAAGCTGCATGAGAGCAATGTCAGCACTGGTGTAAGAAGGGGCGCCCTGTGCTCCAAGGGAGACCAGGAGGCCTGTGCTGTGTTTCCCTGACTCCCTAACAGAACGTTGTTTTGAGAGGTCCAAAGTGCACAAAAGTGCACATGTCGAGTTGGACACAGTCAGAAACCTGTCCAACCTGACATGCGCACTAGACGTCACTTGGATGCCATGCCAATCAGCAGGATTGGCCATGCCCTGCCCAATCCCTGATTAACAAACAAATCAGCCAGGCTGAGCATAGTCCCTTTAAAGAGTTGAGACTTGGGGAATTTTAAAATTATATGATCGTAGCTGCACTCAGTAGGGGGGCAACACCCTTACACTCAAGAGGAGCCACCCCTACCCATTATCTCTACATTTGCACTAATGTCATGATAGCTGGTTGTGGTAACAGTATTGCAAATTGTCATACGACACAACAAAATATCTGACATTCTGTAAGTTACTCCATTAGTGGGGCAGTGCTCATTTCTCAGCAATGGCAATGCAGCACTGCTACACGATACATAAACAGCAGAATGTAGTCTTGAAAGTGCTTCCACTGATGCCCTAAAAAGCGTTCTTCTAACTCTTTAAAGAGGTAGGGCCCGATTCACAGAACTAACTTACGACAAAATCCTAAACTTACTACCATTTTGGTATTCACAGAATGAACTTACTCATTTTGGTATTCACAGAATAAACTTACTCATTTTGGTATTCACAGAAGACACTTACACATTTTGTGTAACTTACACATTTTGTGTAACTTACTCATTTTGTGTAACTTACACATTTTGTGTAACTTACACATTTTAGTATTCACAGAAGGCACTTACTCATTGATGAGTAAGTGCCTTCTGTGAATACCAAAATGAGTAAGTTAATTCTGTGAATACCAAAATTGTTGTAAGTTCATTCTGTGAATACCCAAATGTGTAAGTTCATTCTGTGAATACCAAAATTGTTGTAAGTTCATTCTGTGAATACCCAAATGTGTAAGTTCATTCTGTGAATACCAAAATTATTGTAAGTTCATTCTGTGAATACCCAAATGTGTAAGTTCATTCTGTGAATACCCAAATGTGTAAGTTCATTCTGTGAATACCCAAATGTGTAAGTTCATTCTGTGAATACCAAAATTGTTGTAAGTTTAGGATTTTGACGTAAGTTAGTTCTGTGAATCAGGCCCGCAAGCTTTTCCATGTTGCTTGACACCACTGTGGGCCTTACAAGCATATCCCTGATATCACTCGGTAACTCCTCCTCAGAGTTCCCAATACCGCTGGTATTAATAACTGTGGGGAAGGACATGGTGATAGCCCCCGAATTGGTGTTAAGGGGTAGTAAATGTATGTAGGGTTCAGAACAGGGTAGCATTAAGGTGTAGTAGGGGGCTTTTAGCATTCAGGAAAGGGTGGCATTAAGGGGTAGCAAGGAGTTTTTAGGGTGCAGAAAATGTTAGCCCTAAAGGGTAGTAAGAGCTTTTTAGGATTCATTGAAAGGTAACGTTAATCAATCAATCAATCAAGGACTTATAAAGCACGACTATCACCCATGAGGGTCTCAAGGCACTGGATGGGGAGGCTGGGTCTGCGGTTCAGTCGAAGAGCCAGGTCTTGAGGTCCTTCCTGAATTGCGGCAGGGATGGTGATTGCTTGCGGGGCAAAGGCAGGGAGTTCCAGGTCTTCCCAGCGAGATAGGAGAAGAATCTTCCTCCAGCTGTGGTCTTGCGGATCCGTGGGACTGTGGCCAGGGTCAGTTGGGTGAAGCAGAGATGTCTGGTGGGGGTGTAGAAGGAGAGGTGGTGGTTGAGATATGCAGGTCCATCATTGTGGAGGGCTTTGTAGGCATGCGTGAGAAGTTTGAAGGTGATTCTCTTTTTGAGAGGTAGCCAGTGAAGGTCTCTCAGGTGGCCGGTGATGTGGTTGCGGTATGGGATGTTCAGAATGATTCTGGCGGAGGCGTTATGGATGGTCGGCAGTTTCTTTTGGACTTTCTGGGTGGTGCCGGCGTAGAGTGCATTGCCGTAGTCGAGTCTGCTGCTGACGAGCAAGGGATAGTAAGGGTTTTAAGGTTCAGAGATGGGTACCATTAAGGAGTAGTAATGGGTGTGTAGGGTTGGTTCAAGCCAGGGTACCATTAAGGGATAGTTACAGCTCTTAGGGTTCAGTGATAGGTAGCATCAAGTGTTGGTAAGGGTTCTTTTGGGTCAGGGAAGAGTAGCATTTAGGGGTGGTAAGGGTTTTAGGCAATGGTAGCACTAAGGGGTAGTCAGGGTTTTATAGGGTTCAGGGATGGGTAGTGCTAAGGGGTAATGAAGTTCTTTGTGGTTCTGGAATTAAGAAGTAGTATGGGATTGTAGGGTTCAGGTAAGGTTAGCGTTAAGGGGTAGTAAGGGATTTTTTAGTAAAGTGCTGCATAGTGTTAAAGAGTAGTAAGGGGGTTTTAGGGTTCAGAGATGGGTAGCATTAACGGGTAATTCGTTTTTCCAGTTCATGAAAGGGTACCTTTAAGGATTAATATGGGGTTTTCAGGGTTTAGGGGTGGGTAGCTGTAAGAGACAGTAAGGGTTTTAAAGGTTTAGGGCTGCTAAGCCAGACCAAAAAAGGTTTATAAAATGATGTCTCAAAAGAACAATTTGAAGAGGAGATAAATAACTTGGCAATCTTGGAGCATTCTGCCGGCAACCATGATGAGCGTGCATTGTGAAGTATTGTCAGAAATAGTGACAATCCTTGTAGACAATTCCAAAGCTCAACACATCCTGAGTTTGTTGGGATCTTCCTTACTGTGGCTTATATGATAAGGTTTCGTCTCAATTTGACAAGAATTGTACATGTATTTCCAATGTTGTGTGTACAAAAGATGTTGGATGTTTTAGTCCCCCAATGACTTTGGATTAACTACTCGCAGTAATTAGATCACAAAAGCTGCAAATTATCCTGGTATTAATCAAGAACACATAGACTTCAACAAATGTACTATTAAAATCTGTAATTCTTACATTTGAAGGCTTGTGGACTCTGTAGCATCAACTGCTGTTGATCCCTGAATATGAAATGGTGCGAAAACTGTTTCAATCTATTAAAAGGGGCATGCATTATCGCACAATTAGCCCGATTGAATCTCGACAGAACTTGTAGGGTTCATTCGAAAATTGAATGTGCACCAACAAGATCATATTACCATTCAAAGAGGGCTTTCTGGCCGCCAAAACCAGCATAGTACCTCAGATGTTTCGACTGAGGCTATTAATCTCTGAATATGTGATGCTCAGAAAAACACTTTTATGTTTAATTTGTGGTCTTGGAATGCGCCTCTGACCATGTCCCTAGAATCAAACTACGGATAAAAAGGAATGGAAGTTCCATCCAGCTTACTGGAAGCAGTAACAATGCTTTATGCGAACAAATTTGCCACGGTAAGATGTGGCCAATGAACCAATCACACAGGATTTCCCTGTTTATAGCGAAGTTAGGTAAGCCGTGTCCATGTGATGGCCTTTTTCTGCATCTACATAAATTACTTGTCCTATATTGTCACCTTCGATTTGACTGGCGCTCCATCTATCTGTGCAGAGAAATTAATGGCCTTCTTGGTTGCCAACAATTTCAAAGACCCAATTGGACTCTTTGATCTTAATGAGTTCTCGGACTTCTACTCTGACAGTGTAGTGCTCATCAACAGCACTGAAATAAGATGCATGGACCTGAAATCCCCACAAAACTTTCAGACAGAATATGTCCGGTTTATTTCACCCATAAAAATGGGTCTCAGAATTTGATGCCAAATTATTTAGCTGAGTGGCAGAGTTCAGCCATAGTTTATCACAGAGGCAGTGCTTTAAAAAGATTTTCTGCATGCTTCGGTGGAATAGTGAGAGGGTTCGAGCACATTATGCTAAATCCATTTCTGCCACAGTGTACACAGCTAATCTTACAACATGAATGAAGTTGCTTTTCAGAGGTGGCTCTTTAAGTTAGATTACCCTTAGCCATTCTTTATGTGGGCCTTGGCCGCAGTTCAGTCTTGTTCAAAATCAGCAGTGGCAGCTGGCATGTAAGGAGGGTGGTGGGGGGACAAAAATAAAAGTAGAAAAATAAGTAAATAAAAAATAATTCCACTTACCTTCCTGGCGCAACATCCGCCTCGCTCGGGTCTTCTCCAGGCAGGCAGGCTCCAACGCGGGACCCAAAAAACAGCAGTTACCAATCCTGGTGTTGCTCTCATGCAGCATGAAAGAAGCACCAGGTTTGGAGGGAGCAGCCTTCTGCGGTGCTCCAGAGGACACTGGAGCCCTATGCTGTCTCGTTAAAGAGGTTTAAAATGTGCATGTCTGGCTGGCCGTCGGAAGACGGCCGGTCAAAATGACATGCGCACTTTAAACTTAAAGTGTCCTGCTCATCACTGCTTTCTGCTGCTACCTGGCAGCAGCAGAAATCATGAAAACATTTCCCCCTACCCGTCCTGACGCTCTGGTCGGGACAGGGTTTTGAAAAATAAAATGGTAAAAAATTAACTTTCTTTATCACCATTTTAGTTTTCTATCTCTGGGGCAATTTTTTATTGGGGCAACGCTCCTCCGCCTTAACGGAGGAGCCACCCATAACAATCAGCCATATGCTACTATTCAGTTGACTTAGAGTCTGAAGCTCATCTCCCGCTGAACCTTACAGAGATGCTCTTTGTGACTTTTTAGAAGACCCAGTACTATTTGTTTACCAAGGTTTCCTTTTGAAAAATACAAGCTGTCTAGTAGGGCTGCTTGGATCTCTTGGTCGACCGCTCTCTGCTGACAGGAAACATGATTCCACTTAAAAAGACCAATATCGTTGGTTTATCAGTTAAAATTTATTAAACCAATACCTGCTCTTAAAAATTATTTGGGCCATTGAAACTTTTATTAACCTTTTATGAACTGGGTACGATATGAAGACAGCACACATTGATCTCTTTTTGTGAAATTCTGCCTTGTAATTCTACCTGTAGGTTGGTCAACCAAAGAATGGGGTGGAGGAAATTTACCATCTAATTTGTGTCACGTTTGCCATGAGGAGTGGAGACAATTTGCATTCTTTTGTTTTGTTTTTTGTTTTTGCTTTCCTCGGCCCACTCTGACTTCTGAAGGAAATAGCTAGTAGCAGGGCCGCACTGGGGAACCAAAAGCAGCGCTGGTAAAAATGCTCAAAGCAGCTCCACTCCATTCCTCTCCTCACACTATCTTCATCTTTCCATACATCTGTCTTTCTTTCCCTCCTTCTCTCTTCTCTCTCTCTGATCGCTTTCTCTCTAGCTCCCCCCTCTCGCTCTCTCTATCTTGAAGCCTACTCCACCTGTGCCTGCAGCAATTAATCTAAGGGAACTGGGGAAAGTAACAGGAGCACCAGCAGGGGCTTTCAATAATGCCTCCAGCCCACTGGGGAAAAGCACAGTGGAATAAAAGGCCTGTCTGGCCCTGGCTGATACTGAGTCAGGACAAAAGAGGGCCCCTGAAATAGGTATGAGGAGAAGCAAACCAGGGTAATTAACATTCACAGAAACACATAACAATAGCTTTTCCTAAACATTAGAGAAGCAAAACAATCTTAAATATATAGAGTCATAAGTCAGATCAATTCTGTTTATATTTTATTATCAAAATATATCTTACATTGGGACTTTACATTGATCAGGATTCACAGAAAGAAATGCGTTACTTACCTGTAACTGCAGTTATCCAGTATTGGTATCTTTCATAGATTCACATGCCTGAATCATTCCCCGTCGCCGAGATGGGAGTCCCCGGTACATAATTATAGCAATGTCCCATTGGACATATAGAGTAATAGGCTAAGAGCCTTACATTAGTAACATATCCATGTCCTTTTGTAAAAAGGACCGAACTCTAGAAGAGAACCAATCAGCTATCGCCACCCTGTGGAACCTTCCTGGAAGGAGCTCTAGTCCCTCAGATTTTCGTAAGCACAGTGCTAAGTAGGTGTATTACTGAGAGAACAAGGTGAGCCCTTCCAGGGGAGGTGGGTGGGTTGCATGTGAATCTATGAAAGATACCAATACTGGATAACTGCAGTTACAGGTAAGTAACGCATTTCTTATCCAGTATTAGGGTATCTTTCATAGATTCACATGCCTGAATCAGAATAGCAAGCAATGATAAGCACATTTCGGATGGTACATTACAGATGAAGTCACCAGATAATAACATATCAATGTGAAATATATATATATATATATATATCGTACCAAACTGTAATCAAAGAAGACCATGAAAGAACACAATAAAGAAATGTGCGTATAAAAAAACAAGGATGGTGGGATGAAAAGAAGGCTCACCTCTATTGGAATAGATGGCGTAACACTGCTTGCCCCACTGCAGCATCCTTCATGAGTTCTGTATCCAAGCAGTAGTGCTTGGTAAATGTATGCGGCGTCTTCCATGTCGCCGCTCTGCAAATGTCTGTGATAGGCACACCTGCAAAGAGTGCCATAGAGGTAGAAACTGCTCTCGTGGAATGAGCTCGAACCTTGGACCGCAAGGGTTGACCCGCTTGCTGGTGACAGAAAGTAATGGCTCCAGAGATCCATCGAGAGATACTTTGTTTAGTTAGCGGAAGACCTTTCCTAGGTCGACTGTAAGCCACAAAGAGTTGGTTAGATTTGCGGAACGATTTCGTCCTGTCAAGGTAGAATTTAAGGCAGCGCTTAAGGTCTAGCGAGTGTAGAGCTTTTTCTGCCGGCGTTTGAGGATTGGGAAAAAAGGAACGTAAGATTATGGGTTCATTGAGATGAAAGTCCGAGGGGACTTTGGGCACAAATTTAGGATTAGTTCGTAATATAACCCTGTCGTGTTTGAATTGCAGGAAAGGGTCTTGAATTGAAAAAGCCTGAAGCTCACTTACTCGCCTTGTTGAGGTAAGGGCTAGGAGGAGTGCCGTCTTCCAAGAAAGGTATTTAAGATCAGTTCTGTGTATTGGCTCGAAGGGGTGTTTCATGATCTGAGCAAGAACAGTGTTGAGATGCCAAGTGGGAGGCAGAGGTTTTACGGGAGGAAAAGTCCTGAATAGGCCTTTGAGAAATTGCTTAATCAGTCTATCAGACCAGAGAGAAGGACCTGTTGAAGATCTCCTGAAACGGGATATTGCTGCGAGGTGCACTTTAATGGAGGCATGAACAAGACCTGAATTTGCCAGATGGAGAAGGTAAGGCAGTATGTGTTGTGGAGAAGACGAAAAAGGGTGTATGTTTGCCGACTTACACCAAATACAGAATCTCTTCCATTTTAGGGAATATGTTTTGTTAGTACTTTCGGCTCGAGCCCGAGCTAGAACTGCCCTGCAGTCCGGAGGAATGTCTAGGTGATGGAACTCTCTGAACTCAGGAGCCAAGCCGATAACCTGAGAGATGCTGGATCCGGATGTTGGACTTGTTCCCTGTTCATTGTTAGGAGAGAGGGAAATGGTTTCAAAGGGATTGGCGGCTCCAGAGAGAGAAGGTGGAGCTCCGTGAACCAATGCTGGCGTGGCCACGCAGGAGCTATCAGAATGAGCGTGCAGGGTTCTGCTTTCAACTTCCTGAGGACCCTGGAAATTAAGGGAATCGGTGGAAAAGCGTACGCAAAGACGTTGAACCATGCGATCGAAAATGCATTCCCTAGAGATCCTTGTTGGAGATGCCAACTTGCGAAGCTTTGGCATTTGGCGTTCTGCTTGGTAGCAAAGAGGTCCAAGGAAGGAGTGCCCCATTGGGAGAATATGCGGTTGAGAGTCCGTTGATTCAGCTCCCATTCATGACATGTTGTATGTTGCCTGCTTAGAGAATCGGCCAGTATGTTGTCTGAACCTGGAACATACTCCGCCCGAAGGGAGATGTTGTGGAGAAGTAGCCAGTTCCAAATTTTTTGAGATTCGTGAGAGAGTGCCAATGAACGAGTACCTCCCTGTTTGTTCAGGTAGTGCATTGTGGTGGTATTGTCCGTTCGGACAAGCACTAGCGAACCTTTGATCCTGGGAAGGAATGCCAGGAGAGCCAGATACACAGCTCGCAGCTCGAGGAGGTTTATGTGAAGTTTCCGTTCGGAAGGAGACCACTTTCCGTTGATGCGGAGTTCCTGGAGGAAAGCTCCCCAACCTTCCAGGGACGCATCTGTTGTGATGATTTGTGGAGAAGCTTGAAGCAAGAAGGGCAGGCCTTGAGAGAGATTGCGAGGACTGGTCCACCACTGCAGCGCAGTGACTATCTGAGGGGTCACGTGAATGACGTCGTCGAAGGATCCCTGGGATTGAATCCATTGAGCTGACAGCGCTTCTTGGAGAGGGCGCATGTGGAGGCGACAGTAAGGAAGGAGAAGAATGCAGGACGACATCATGCCTAGAAGAGATTTGAAAAGGCGCACTGAGATGGACTTCTTGGCTTTTACCTTGTTTGCCAAATGAAGTAGTTTGATCTGTCGCTCTCGTGACGGGAAAGCTTTCTTCTGGGTTGTGTCGAGAGTAGCGCCCAGAAAAGTTATTCGACAAGAAGGTTGGAGGACAGACTTGTCCTGATTGAGAGTGAGTCCCAGGCGATCGAAAAGCTGTAGACAGGCGTTGGAAGACTTGGTTGCGCCGTCTAAAGAAGGTGCTTTGACGAGCCAGTCGTCGAGATAGGGAAAGACCTGATGGTGTTGTTTCCGGAGATATGCCGCCACTGGAGAAAGGCATTTGGTAAAAATGCGTGGAGCCGATTTGAGTCCGAAAGGCAGGACACGAAATTGGTAATGTTTGCCTGCCACGGTGAACCTGAGAAACTTTTTGTGATTTTTGTGGATGGGGATATGAAAGTAGGCATCTTGAAGATCTAAAGACACCATGAAGTCGTTTGCGTTGAGCAGTTGCAACACTTCTTGGATAGTGACCATGCGAAACGACTGTTTCTTTAAGAATTTGTTGAGAGCTCGTAAGTCTAGAATTGGTCTCCATTTTTTCTCCTTTTTCGCACTAGGAAAAAACGGGAGTAAAAACCTTTTCCTCGTTGATGGAGAGGAACCTTCTCTATGGCTCCCTTCCGGAGCATGAGTGAAAGTTCCAGAAGTAAAGGGCGGAGATGTTTGTGAACCATAGGTCGAGGCGGGGTTTGGGGAGGAATTTGAACGAACTCTAGCGAATGTCCGAACTGTATTAGTTGAAGAACCCAACGGTCCGTTGTTATTTTTTGCCAATTGCATAAGAACTTGGAAATTTTTCCTCCTAACCTGGAAGGTGGAAAGGAAATGGAGGCCGGCGGGAGAGACAAGTCATTGTCGTCGAGCAGCGTCCTTCTGTCGTCCTCCCCTCCCTCGAAAGGAGGTTTTGGTGTAAGACGATTGCTGTTGGCGTTGTTGGTATTGCGGCCGATACTGCTGGTTGGAGGAGGAATAGGAGGAGCGATAGCGTTGGTAGTCTCCTCTGGAGGTAGATTGACCTCTGCCCCTTGAGCCACGAAAAGGAGGATTTTTAAATTGAAGGGTACCCAGAGCCCTAGCCGTGTCGGTATCCTTCTTTATACCTTGAAGAGCGTCGTCAATATGTGGTCCGAAAAGAAGTTGACCATCATAGGGCATGTCCAGGACTTTTGTCTGGACCTCTGGCCGGAAAGAAGTTGCCTTCAGCCAACCTTGGCGTCGTAGTACGGCAGCACCGGCCAGTTGGCGGAAGCCCGTGGAGGCGATATCCATCGCGCAATCTATAATTTCAGAGGCCGAACGTTCGCCTTCCAGCAAAATCTTCCTTGCCTCTTCCTTGGAACTATCTGGTAATGTCCCCAGGTAAGGAGCAATGTCCGCCCACATTTGCCTGTTATAGCGTCCTAACAACGCTAGGGAATTCGACGCACGAACTGTTAGTGCAGACATTGATGAAAAACGTTTTCCAATATTGTCAAGCCTCCTACCCTCCTTGTCTGGAGGAGCGGACAGTGGAGCAGAAGGGTTTTTGATTTCCGCTGCGCAGCCTGAGTGATGACTGAATCAGGCTTGGGATGTCCGGTAAGGCAGGCCGGAGCGGTGTCCGGAGCTTTATATTTTTTGTCCAGCCGAGGTAACACTGGGGAAGCGAAGATCGATTGTGCATTATTTTAACACCCTGATCCCAGATGTAGTCGATGATGGGTACCGATCTTACTGACTTTTTAAAAGGTTCCTTAAAATCATAGAGGAAACAATCCTGCTGGTAAGAAGGTATAGGAATCTGGAAACGGTGTGCCGCTCTCTCTAAAACACTATGAAAACCCCCTATGTCCTCAGGAGGCGAATCAGCTTGAGTAGGCACCGGGGAAGCTGGACACGGGATAACGTAATCATCCCACTCATCATGAGTTGATTGTGAATCATGGAGTTCTCCCTCCTCCTGTTGATCATCCTCCTCATCATCCGTGTCAGGTGGAGGTGGTATCGTTACAGGTACCGACTGTGGAGGCAGAAGCGAAAGCTGTGGTCCTTGTTGTGGAGAGACAACTGGGACAGGAGCCGTAGCAGATGTAGGGAACCTCTGCTTATAATCAGCAATGAGGAATTGGAGGTCAGAAACCAAAGCCGCTGGAAGACAAACCATGGGAGGTTGGGAAGGATGGCTGTCGTCAGGATAATACGTTTGGTTTTCTGGGTCTTGTTCTTCGTAGTCGGAACTGTCCTGGCATTTGACGTGAAGTTCAGAAGGACTCGTAGCAGCCCTGAACATGCTGTCGTCCGAGTCTTCCTCCTCATCCAAGAAGCGAGTTGGAAGCAATGTTTGAACTTTGCTTGGAGAAGTGAGAGCAGGTGTTAACGTGCGTTTAGATATTTTGAGGCGGACAGACTCACTTTCCACTTCAGACTGTGGTGTCGTCGACGAGCCCGTCGTCGTCGTTGGTGGAGCACCCACAGAAAGAGGTAACAGCGTCGACGCTCCCGTCGACGGTGTTGTCTTCGCGTCGTCGACGGAGTCGTCGTCGACGGGGCTCTCGTCGACGGAGCCGTCGTCGACGGAGCCGTCGTCGACGGAGCCGTCGTCGACGTCCTCGGTGAAGGTCTCGTCGTCGACGAGGTAGACGTCGACGCTGGTGTCGACGCGCTCACCGGCGATGAAAGTTTCGTCGTCGATGATTTCTTTATTTTTATCGTCGACGATATCGGTTTAGCCGCCATCGACGATGAAGTCGTCGTCGTTGATGCGGACAATGTTGACGCCAATGCAGTCGAGACAGTCGTCGTCGATGAAGTCACCACCACAGCCGTGGATGGGGTTTTTCTCGTCGACGAAGCCACCGTCGACGATGTGGTCGACGACGACGTGGAGGCAGGCCTCTTAAAGGTGTGTAACCCTTCCTGTGGAGAAACCTTTGCTGGCAAGGTCTTAGGGTGTCCCTCTGAAGACTTTTTGTGCGTCTTCTTTGGAGGGGGTTGCGACGAGGGTCCTGGAGAGGTAACCCTAGGTCTTTTGTGAGAGGACTTTGAAGATTTGTAAGAGTCCTCACTTTCAGCAGAAGACAAAGCCTGGTCTTTGTCCTTAAGTCTCTGCAGCCAAGTTAAAAGGCGTCCCTCCCGGTCTCTGAGGGTTTTTGTAGAAAAGGTACGACATACCTTACAGTCTTTAGAGGAGTGATCCGGATAGAGGCAATACAGGCAATCTTTATGTTGGTCGTCAACATGCAGCCTCTTTTTGCCACAGGAATCACAGGGCCTAAAAAGGCCTTTCTTAGAAGACTCCGCCATGACAGAATGGTGAAGAAAAAAATCACTGGAAATCCAGAAGCAAAGAAAGACCTGAGCAGAGCTCAGTGGAGACTCCCTTAGCACGACGTGCGGTAGAAAATCTGAGGGACTAGAGCTCCTTCCAGGAAGGTTCCACAGGGTGGCGATAGCTGATTGGTTCTCTTCTAGAGTTCGGTCCTTTTTACAAAAGGACATGGATATGTTACTAATGTAAGGCTCTTAGCCTATTACTCTATATGTCCAATGGGACATTGCTATTATTATGTACCGGGGACTCCCATCTCGGCGACGGGGAATGATTCAGGCATGTGAATCTATGAAAGATACCCTAATACTGGATAATATACAAATATATTGTGAGCTCCCTGGCTGATACCAATCCTTATATAAGTAGGGATCAAAGCCATAAGGAGGCCCTTTGGTTTGGTAAATCAGATTCCTCATTGAAAGTGTTATTTGCTGTTTCTAAATTTCTGATATGCTCATGGAAAGTAATGGAGTTAATAACCAGAGTGGGAGATCAATTTTGTAATATTTAATGATATGAAATGGACTTTTACTAATATTTTAAGAATGCCGCAATTTATGACGTTCTCTTATGCAAAGAGACACCACGACGTATAAACTTCTAAAGATTTGTGAAATATGTTGCTAGTACTAGGTTATTTTATTTTACTTGTAATTGTTGTCATGAATTTCCTGTAATTGCTATGAGGTGCATAGCATATATTATACTTTATAGTTATTTTCTGAAAATATGGCTTAATAAACCACTTGACGATGATAGAAGAAGAAAAATAATATAAATCTGTGAGAGCACTTATAAATATAACATGTATTTTTGCTGGACTCCAAAGCCACTATTCACAAATCATGTGCACGTGTAAGTTCAACTTGAAGTGTGATTCACTAAATGTGGCTTTACAATTTACATTCATAAATCGTTTTTTTGAACCATGGATTTTCGGGTGAGTAAATCTTATGCCTGGAGCTGGGAATGTAGGTATTTCAATGCAGAGATTCCCCTGAAATCTTTGTGCGCACAAGTTGTTTCTTGGCACATTCTAACCCTGGAAATAGCTTGCATGTGCCATAGGCAGGCGTAAGTCTATTTACCGTGTGGGATTTGGTTGGGGACACCCTGAAAAGTGGACTGAGGGTAGGGGGAAAGATCACTCCTTGGGAGACAATATTTTGCCCGTTGATATATTAAAACAGTTAGCAAGTTTATTTGCACTTGAACCCGAATTTTCATGAGTTAAAATTCTAATGTATACTAACTCGTGTGAAAAAAGAATTCACAAATCCATTTCAGGGATACTCCAGTGTAAACTGCAGAAGTCACAGCTTCCCAGGAGTATTCCTGGTAGTCTTTTGAAACTACAAAAAAGTTGTAAATCTACTCAAAGAGTAGGTGGAAACTTGTGAGAGCAGATGTAGGACCTGTTCTGTGAAATGAACCTTAGGAAATGACCTTTATGATCTATGGATACACCCGGAAGAACGTCCATGATTACAGTCTCACCCTCATGTACATCAGTACCATTATCAGCCAATGTATACTAACTAATCTCAGGAAACCAGATTTACCACAGTGACAAAGAGCATAGGAGCACAATTCATAAACATACATTTGCAAAAAATATTTTTACAAAGTAAACATACAAAAGAGGTTATTTCAAAACGTACAACGTATGTTTGATAAATCATTTGCCCAGTAGTATTTGAAAGTTGTTGTAAACTAAACAGTTGTTATTCAAGGGCAACCACTAACATAGTAGGGAGCTGTTATGCCCTGTATACAATGCGAGAAAGCACAAGCAGATTTGATAAACTTGCCCAGTGAGAACATTATAGCAAAGATATATTGCGTCAGCCGCTCTAGCCATGTTTAAACTCTTACATTAACGCAAGAGCCACTGCATCCTTCTGTTCCTATAGAGTGGGCAGAGAAGGAGAACGTATGAAATTAAATGAAAAAATTAAATCCAGTATTTGTAAAGCGCGAACAATTACCCGGGGGTGTTAAGGCGCTGGGGGCTGTCGGGAAGATTAAGCGAGCTATTGCCCAGAGTCACATGGTGCTGGGCTTACCTGCCGCCGGGGATCAAACCATGAGCCCCCATGGTCCGGAGTCAGGCGCCCTGGCCGCTGCGCCACACCTCTTCCTGCAGCTATGTCCAATGAGTCACTACAAGCATAGAAACTAAAAGGCAAATTACTTTTCTTCTATTCTAAGGGTGCTGTCTGAGAAAAGGACGTTTACTCCCAGCCATTCCAAATTTACCTCATCTCCAACTGAAACATTGGGGCTGCTTTAGAGTATGGCAGGTGGCTTAACATGCTGCCAAGTAGGCATAGGCTCTCGCCTCTGTCTAACTGACACAGTGCCACTCTCATATTTAGAGATCCCCACCAGTCTGGAGGGCACCTCTATGCCTTTACTGCAGCTTCCAGTGCAGTGGCTGCACTGAAGACATCAATGAACAACGACTGGGTGCCATGATTTGGTTCTCCATCTCTGCATTACTTTTATCTTTTCAGTAGCAAATTCATTGAGCTGGAGCTTGTTATAGAAAAGCAAAAACAGCAGTGTTCTGACAGGGAACGTTGTCTCCCTGTGTGTGGGGCCCATTGATTGGTCTCCCTTGCACAGTGGTCCTAGGCATGGAAATCCAATGGGTATCTGTCACTGTGAGCTGGCGGCTTGTGGTGGATTGGCAGTCAAGCCAAGCGTATACCATGATAGAGTCAGTTGATACTTTGTTGTCACAAATCCCGCATTTCCCTTGTCTCTTATTGGGTAGGGGAACTGCAAGGTTGGCAAGCTTGGCATGTGTCTGCTTTTTGACAAATGCTCTACATATGCCAAACTCTAAGTAACCCTGATAATATCAAAGTAGGGTTGAAGGACAATATCAAATTTCATGGTAGACTAGGTTTTGTTCACACAAAATGAATCCAATGAAGAGGGTCCGTTCTAGACCTCCCCTGTGGCTCTCTGACTGAAAATCATAGGGGTTTGACTAAAGGCAAATCCAGTAAAGAATGGAATAATGTCCAATTCAGCAAGGAAGGAAATGTTGAGAGTGAAGAAAGAAGGGAGGAGCAGATTGAAATAACAATTCCCTGTTGATCCAACGCAACACCATTGCTAATTCCTCACAGTTCTCCTGTAAAGTGCACAGAATAGACAAACAGCTTTGCTATATGTCAAACCAGCAGAGATAGTGCAACTCCCAATTTCTTATTGGAAGTGCCCAAGTAGGCAATTGCATAGGCCAGGGCATTTCAGAATTATAGCAGCAGGCAGCACCGCATCTCTGCTGCAAGAAGGAATCCCTAGGAAGTCAAACTCTGGGGCATATGTACAAGCCCCTATGGCCACGGGCACAACACTTTTTGTGATGTTTGGATTTACAAGGCAGCGTTAAGCCAATTAACGTGGCTTAACGCTGCCTTGTAAATAAGGCCCCCTTTCACGCAATGCTTAGCGTGAAAGGGGTGGGCAGTGGGTGATGCGGTGGGCATTCCACTGCAACACCCATTGATTTTGGCGCTGCCCCCTATTTAAAAGGGCAGAGTAAATAGTAGGCAGCGCCAAAATTAAGACCAGGGAAAACCTGTTCTTAAGTTGGCAAAACAAGGAGAAATGCTTTATTTCTCCTCGTTTTTGCTTTTTCCATGTGTGCTGCCTTGGATTGTTTATGTAGAAGAAAGTCACCCTTCCTGCACATAAACAATCTTTAAAACAAAATGACATTTTGTGACTTCCATGTGTGCTGTGACAAAATGGCATTTAAAGATTGTTTATGTGCTGGAAGGGAGACCTTCCTGCACATAAACAATTTTCCCCTGCACGCAGACACTCATGCACTATGGTGCTTGCATTGGCGCTACACTGCTAAGTCTGGCGCCAGCACAGGAGGAAACGCAAGGCTGCATCATATTGTTGTAAATATGGTGCAGCCTTGCCTTTCTGAAGTGGCGTAGTGAGGTGTTAAGCCATGACGGCTAACGCCTCACTCCGCCACTACCTTGTACATATGCCCCTCTGTTTGATGGACATTCAAAAATATTCTGTTTTTTAAATGTTGACTATAACAAATTAACAAGTTCTTGCACTGCACACCATTATTTATAAGATTTTTTTCAAAGCAAAATCTTTCAAAACCAGACAGCAACTGAGGGAGCTTTTGTGCATTAATCAAGAACGTGCATTATCAAGCTACAGCAACATATGTATTCCTCCTTTGTATTTCTGCTGTACGTAGTTCAACAAGACACGAGTTTGTTTATTTTCTAATTACACTGTTCCCGAAGAGCTTGCCAGCGAGGGTTCGAGTGTGACATGTTTTCAAGGATCTTCTGCTTTCACATAGTATTACATTCATTCAAAATAGTTCACTGTTGTTTTTGTAACTAGTTTGTTCTGACACCTTCGGATGACATTATGTCAGGAGGACTGAATCAATATTCATATGGTGGGTTAATGCTTAGGTGGTAGGGCTGTATGACGATTTTAAAATCCATATTCTGATTTATTGAAAAATTATTTTTTTGCTCACACTCCAGGGACTTTGTAGTTTTCATCCTTCTCTTTAGAGAAATTTGTTATAGAAACCCTCAAATTTGGGAGTAAGCCAGATCTTTTTTGCTTTTTCTATGGACGTGGTCATATTTCTTACTGATTTTGGTGCACATTTGACACTTAGCATTTCTCTCATTTTGTCACTATTCTGTATAATTCTGAGTTGATGGCTTTTAAGGCAGTTGAATTCTATATAACTCAGCAGTTTCTGCATTCTATTACCCTGTATTGTACTTTTTAAGTTTTGTAATAAACCTTTATGGTTTTTGGAAATTCTGCTCTAGAACTCACTTCTTGAGTCTGTCCTTTCCTATTTGACTGTATTTTAAAATGCTGTTTTGTACCTTGTCTGTGTGACATATTGTCTCATGTATTTGAGGTTAACACTGTCTGTGATCCACCCAACTGTTGAGTGTGCTTTAGGGGTGTCAGATCTTAGGTGTACAGCGCACCCACACAACTCAACTAAGCTGTTCTGTGAAAACATAGTGAACAGTATTATTCACATGAAGGGGCAGAGAGGCTGGAATATTGCCCACCATCAGGGATGCAGCCCGGATCACATCCGTAGATGTCTGGATGGCATTAATTAACTTCTTGTAAGGGCCATAGCGTACGCACGCAGTTGCCTCTGCATGGATTAAGCATACCATATGTCCTAATCCAGGGACTAACCATGTGCTATCTAGTCCAGTCCTGCACAAAAGAAACAGTCCATTCCAACTTTTAAGCCTCATTCCTCAGCCACACCAATCTCTCAGTGTCATTGGGCTTCATTAGTGAGTCCATAAGCTATGGAACTCATGTCTACGTATACATATCTCAATTTGGGTTACTCACACTTATGCACCCATAACTGTTTGTTCTTCACAGCATATAACGAATCTCTGTCTGCAGTGGTACAGTGATTACAAAGATGCTGGGGGTGCAATGTGGCCCATACTAATATCACCCAATGGATTGGACTAATTTGAGCATTCTATCAATCATCTTTTGCTGGAGGCAAAGAATAAGTGATGAGGACAACATTGCTTCTATCAGGACCAACCTCCGGAACAAAAACTCCAGACAAGAATCAGAAGATTCAGGAATACCACAATGGGAAAGCTCTAGCATGAAACCACAAAAGTTGATGGAATAGCAAATTACACTTTACTTGCATTGTAATCAGCTGATACTCTGAAAATGATTACACAAATTACTGAGGTAGCTGCAAATGGTCACAGAAAAATATTCATGCAATTATCTTTATGTGACACTTGGGTGCCACTATTAAGCACTGTTTGAAACAAGCATTGGAAAATCCAATCGGTCTCTGCAATCCGAGAGCTATTGGCATGGTTAATGTTAATGCCTTTAGCCATGTTAAATAGCAGCATGTTTGCTGTTCAGAATGGCTGAAAGTGAAGTAAAAAAGCATTAAACCTCAGCCTGTAGATGTGTAGAATGACTCTAGGTGTTAACGTGTGAATTAACTGGGTGCGTGATAATTTTTTTATTGCGAAATCGTTACAACAAATAAAAAGATCATGTCCATTTTAAAAAGCATTCCAGAGTATTCAGCACGCAACCACCTTTTTTGTAGTTTTATATGGCGTAAACACAACCCAAAGGTATCAGAGCGCTGTACATGAGCACCAGTTGCATTTCTTCCTTTTTTGGAATGGAGAAAGTGATTTGCCCAGAATCACAACCCAGCGCCTAGACTTAAATCCGGTTCCCCAGCTGCAAAGTCGACTGCTCAAGTTGTCACGCCACATGCTCTCCCGGTGTTTATAAAAGGAAGCATAGGAAGCATGCTTTTCCACTGCACAGTTGGTTGAAAATAAATACGAGCGGTCGCAAGCAGCAAACATTGCAAGTATAAAACAAGCCAGGATTTACTCAGAATCACAGGATGTTGAGCCTGCCACTGAGCCTTGAACTCAGTTGTCCAGCTTCAAAGTCAGCCAATCAAGCAGTTATCCCACATCCTCCTCCAGTGCCTACAAAGGGAAGCATAGAGGAACAGTAAAGAGGAAAGCTTTTAACAAACTAGGAGGCAAGCTTTTCCACTGCACACACTTATAAAGAAGATTAACAGGCCTGTTTACAGAAACAGAGCTCTTGGGAGAATACTGAAAGAGGCAACAGCAAACGGAGAATGGAGCGAGTGAAAACACGAGTGTTCATGTGAAGTGCTCAAAAACAAAGAACAAAGTAGGTCCTAAAATGGTCATAAAATGGGAGCAGTGGATGGATACTAGTACTTGGTCCATGCTCTCGAGAGGGTTAAACACAAGAAGAGCCATGACACATGCATGCCATGGACAAATGGGGAGAAAGAATATGAGAGCGACAATGGAGCCAGCAAAGGGGAAGCCTATGGGTGGGCTGAAGCCCACATATTGAATAAAACAGTCTCTTCGAGACAGCGCATGCGCTGTTTAGCCGAGACCTAAAATAGCATCATTTCAGAATTTATGCTCTCAGCTGTTACATAGTCTTTTTTGCCTTTTAAAATAGAAAGACAGAGGGGGGAATGTAGTGCCTCTAACAATTGGAATGCTGCTATTTTAGAGATCCAACTCTCATGGGACAAACCACACGTTCAGCTCAACCCAGATTACAGCATCATCAGAAGGAAAAATATAATCAGTGAAAGTACCAAAATCTAGTAAAGTCACTCACGCGCTTGAGAAAAGAAGTGGGAAACAGAAGAGTCAGTATGGAAAGATGGTACATTTCTAAAACAACAAAGCAATAAAGCAGGCGCAATACGGTGGCAGGAGCGATTAAAAAATGTAGGGCTGTGTGGTAAGTGACTTTTTTATATAAAGGAGGCAGCATACAGCGGCACAAGCAGGAGCGTGTAAAAACAGTAGCTCTCCTGAAATGCAATCTTAATGAAAAAAAATGTAGTCCCGAAACACTGACTTAGAATGGCCACTGCTTAGGCTTAGACGTAGGTGGCCACTGCTCTCGGGTAGGGCTAAACCCTGCAAGAGCCATTGACAAATGGGGAGGAGGAATGAGGGAGCAAGGTGGAAGCCAGCAAATGGCAAGCCTATGGGCGAGCTGAAGCCCACAACAGTAAATACAGCATTGTCCCTTCCAGACAGTGCATGCACGCTCTCTAGAGCCGAGAACTAAAAAGGTATGCTGAATTCTATATATAAAGTTCAGCCCTACAATTTTGAGTCTAAATGCACCTAGAATGTGTACCAAATTGTCAGTCAGTGGAAGAGGGACATATCAGACAAAATTAGCTGAAAGAGAGAGCCATGAGGAATTCTGCTTACTAAGTCTGACCTGAAATCTAAAGGAGGGAATAATGTGATGTGGCAACACTCTGTTAAAAAGAGCCCTATCCAGAGGAGAGCAAGATCAGTCCAAGAGACCTGCTGTCGACTATCCAATAGGATTGAATGGTCATAGGTGTCAAAAGTAACTCATAGGTGGAATAATATGAGAGCCCAAAGACTGCCACCATAGACCTGTCTTATAAAGTTGTCCATGACTGACCCGCAACTAAAACTCATATCAAGGTCTATACTGATAGTGTTCAGTGTCTAACTTTGTTACCAGCTTGGGTTTGCAGTTGTCTACCACAAATGTTTCTAGAAATTAGAAAGGGAACGCAGATTTGGAGTGTATATGGAATGACTGTGATTATTAGCAACAAGTGAGTTTTTTTCAAAGGGCGACAGTGTAGGAATTTTAAGGTGGACTGTTACAGGAGTGGTGTTGGGATCTAGTTGTATATGTTCCATGACAAAATCGTTAATGTTAATGACATATGAAGGAGAGGACCCAGCAGAGGTCTTTGGGTGCATAACATCATGTCTCGCACATCCACACCTGTGTTTTTAAGTACATCCCACTTTATCATTACTGGCACCTGGGGACCACCTTTGAATCATTATTGGAATCTGAGGACCCCAACTGAATTATTACTGGAAGCCAGGGTCCTCTGAAGAAGCATTTTAAATTATTTGAACCGCAAAACAATAAACAAAAAATACAAAAACAGGCATCAATCAAAAAAATACAAAAATTATAAAATATTTTATTTGATTCACAGATATAAAAAAATCTGAATTTTGATTTTAATGGGAAGGTTGGAGCTTTTCTAAATTTAATTTAGCCACTCATTGTCCATACTATATTCTGTTTGCACTTAACTACTCCCACAAATCAATCTGAGGATATCAGCTAAATTTTTGCTTACAATTTCAAATTCCTTCACATTTACAAAATGTTTTACATTTTTCAGCTTTAAATTTTGCTTCTTCATTTAACACCTTATTAATATGTTAATGTTATTTAATTTTCTAAGAAGTCACAGACCTCCACAATAAGCTATGCAGCCCTTAGGGTTCCCCAGACCACAGTTTAAGAACCACTGAACCAGATCTTCAGAGTCTAAAAGTTTCATAAGTGAAATTTCACTTGCATTTTGTAAGTGTGATTAAGGGAAAGTGCAGACAATGAGCCTCACTTGAGCAAAATTGTTTTAGAAAAAGTATTTGATTCCATTAACATATTCATAGGTTTATAAAATTGTAAGTACTCCCATTTCCCTTGCTTTTCAATGTGTTCAGTCTATTATGAATAATCAAACTGTATGAAGGGTATTCAAAACCCAGCATCATATTAGAAGATGCTAAAAAACATAAAAGAGCACATAGACACATTTTTCATTGTAATAATAATGTGTGAAAGGATTCAGTGATACACTGATCTTTCTAATTTAGAAAGATTTAGATTTGGTAGAATCATGAATTAAAAATGGCACCAGTAAAATGCTGGCATTAAATTAAATCATATTTTAGGGCCCATAGTCTTTAATCCTTTATCATTTATGAAAATGTCCTAAAAGCTCAAACAAGTGCATAAAGAAATAAATCTTACCTCATGTTGCTCAACCACTTCTTCATCGAAAATGTTGATATATACTTTGTCCTTAATATTAGACAAGCTAGAAAAGCTGTAGTCACCATTAGGGGATCTAGATTAAAATGTATTTACAGTGTAAGTTCAAAAATTCAAACAGTGCAATTGTTTCTTTCCAAATTAGATAGACAGTGATGATAAATGCTTACTATTTAACCTTGGTAAAAAACCAGAATGATAAATGGATATCTGATCTTGGCCAAAGTAGGTTTTAGAGAAATGTTAACTTTCTTTCTTATAGTAGACAGGTCATGCCTTAAAGACCACCTAGCCATTATCTGTGATTCCACACTGCATTAGAAGGACAAGAATTACAGGGACAGAATGTAAGCTTCATATATTTGATAACATATGCAACTTTCTCTATTGTGGTTTTTAAAAATAAACCCATTCCTGACGTGGTTTTTTCTGTACATACCTGCACATTCCTGAACTGTCTTTTCCCTGTTTCGATAATTGTTTGCCTTGACTTACAAATTTTTTCTACATTTTGTTTTTATAGAGTAAAGCAGCATCTATCTCAATGGAGCAATCCACAATTATTTTCAAAGTCCAGAAACATTTTCCTTTCCTCTAAACCACTTCTCACACACTTAATAAGCTTTTATGGATACAGGGTTAACTTTAACTTGTTATTTTACCATCTTCTGTTTCTGGAGTTTCCTTAATTTCCTTTTCCTTTAGTTCAGGTTCGAAGAAAATCATTGTTTCTCAGTTTCCTTACTTGCATACCTTTCCATGAAGTTAGACATCCACTTACTGTGAATTGATACTTGCCTCATCAAGAACAAGGACATTTTTTTGCAGGAGTTCCATAAACTTTGAAAGATTCAAGTTTTTTATTTTTTTATTTTGGTATATGCCTTTCTTAAAGTATGAGATGGTCTTCTGGCTTGTTAATCCTACCACATGGAGGACTTCTTTAAGGTCAGTCTATTTCAGGTCATAGACATATGTGCTCTCAATCATTATGTTATAGTATCCAATCCCAAATATGTCATTTCTGATAAAGAGGTGTATTGGAAATTTGTAAGAAACCCATTTCATGGAAAGTATTTCATGTGCTAAAAGCTAGTTTGTCATCACAGTTATTAAATATATTTTAAAGTCACTCAAAATTACCAACCCCACAAGGGGTAATCCTATATGTTTCTTATGAAACTACGTAAACACCCATTTAACACGCTGATAGCACAATTAGTCCTGCGTGGAGAAAGTCTGGTATATAGTAAACATTCCGGCCTCCTTAAACTAGTCCTTAAAATCTATGAGATTCATAGTTTAAGTTTCTTTGTACTGCTTATTGGTCTTGTAGGACATATTAGGAGGTGGTAGAGGTTATCTGACTCCTACAATTGGTTTAGTATATTCTAAAACACGTTTTTGCAGACGCAAATAGCTAGTGGACTGTTTGTGACTGTAAAAACGTTTAGTACATTGGGCCCTATTTTACCTGCAAGGAATGTGGGGAATTCAATAGGCATAATTGTGTGGTGGGTTTTAATAAATCGGACCTAGTGCTGAAAGTAATTTCAAGACTATATTGCAGTTCAAGAAGGAATCTAATCCTCTTCCAACCCGTAGAATGGTGACACAAACATGGCATACAGTGGAAGCAAGAATCAAGCAAAAATGTTCAGAGATGCCAAGCACATCTCTGTGTAGCCACTGCCCTAAATGCAGAGCACATTTTCCCTGGCACCCGATATCAGGGCCCTGAAGGACAAGAGACAACTCAGGTGAGTGCAGGAAGTGTAAAAGCCTCACACTCTTCCTCTTTTCGAAGGGCCATGTTTACTTGGAAATAAACAATGGAATCTCTTAATCAAAGTGGAGATATTACCTGAAGTGGCAGGTTCTTAAGACCTGTCACAAGGCTGGTAGACTTCCCAATCAATCGGATACTGCAATTTTCCTCGAAAAGAAGCACATCTCTTTTGTAAATTCCTCTTCACCATCTACACTAACAGGTTTGGGTGGTATGGAGTCTTAATTAAATATCTAGGACAAGTAGGCTTGGTCCTTCTTTCCTGAGCTCTTTCCAAATTAGAGATAAAATTGTTATGACTTTGGGTCTTGGGGAAAATCCTCAACTGGTGGAACTTGGTCTTCAGAAAAGGAATAAAAAGGACAAGTTCTAGGATGGTATCTGTAGTTTGCAAAGAAAGGGCCATATCCAATGAACACATGTTTGGCATTGTTATATGTGAACTCACGCAGATGGAAGTTAGGATTTACAATTGGATTGAATTGCACTGACAAAATAATGTAGATATTCTTCCAGAGTTCTATTGAATCTTTCTGTCTGGCAATTGGTCTGGGGATGAAATCCTGATGAGAGAGCTCTGTTGATACACACATTATGACAAAGCTGAGTCCAAAATTTAAAAAGAACTCATAGTCCCCTGTCAGAACCAATCTTCATTGGAAGTTCAGAGAGTCTTACAATTTCAAAAAAGAAATGGTTGCGATCTGCAAGGCTGAAGGCTGTTTAGACAAGGGAGAAAAATTTACCATCTTGATGAAAAAATCTACAGTAACCATGACGCTATTTCATCCTTGAGATTTTGTGAGATGCAAAATAAAATAGAAAGAAAGGATTTCTCACGGTTGTTGAGGTAACTCTACAGGATGTGTTGCATACACTAAGACTCTGGCTTAGATCTACAAGGTTTGCTTTCACACCCATGGATGCCTGAACTTAGTTCAGTGCACCAACGCTTGAATGTGAAAGAACAGGTTTCTGTAGTCCCACACAACCCCACTCAATATATAGTTAATGTGGTGTTTGTGGTTTTTGGGTTATTAACAGTCCCGTAGAAAAGGTTCAGGAATGCAGTTGGTAATTCAAATCCAATTTCGTTCTTTATATCACACACAAGCACTACACTAAGAAAAATACACTTTATTCTTAAAAATGTTGCATTTCAACAGTCTCATCCTGTTGCTTAGCACATGTAAAAAAACACACAGAATAGTATAAAAACAACACTAACGCATGTTGCTAACGACGAGATTAAAATGAAATTTTCTACAATAGTGGAAATATCATCTGACAACCTAACATACTAAAGCCTACTTCTATGCAATTTACTATGAGAGCATGGAGTCGCTTAACTTGCATCTAGAGTTTCTTAGGAGGAATCAGTGCATTGTATACTTGTTTACAGCAAGAAGCTGTTGTTATCAGTAGCTAGAAGAAAGTGTTTCCTCGAAAGGAAAACAAACATCAACATCAGTTGGGCTCAGCGCCTCTCGGGCTTGGCTTGGTATTAGCTCTCTACATAGGACGGGATGCTGCAGCAGTACAGCAGTCTGGCAGTCTCTGTCAGGATCTTCTGGCAGTATTTTGTGTGATAATCTGGGGTGAAGGACCTCTCTATCTACGTGGCCACTTAATGAGCATTATAAGCTGTTGATAACTGATCTTATCTGATATAGTGAGGTTTTGTGAAATTTCTGACATAACCTGTGTGCATCAATATGCTAGTCTTAAACACATTATTATGTACAAATATGGTAAACATACATCAAGTCAGATTACATAGTTTATGTTAATATTGTTAGCTGACCTTGAAATTTAGATAATAAGACACTTATTTCAGACTGATGTCGCATTGAGTGTCTTATGGATGTCACTGTCTGGATGACTTGACACCTTCATAGGGTCTGGAAAAGATACGGACAGACGGCATCTACTTCAAAGGTAGAAATGTGGATGACTGAGGACCAGGTAGAAAATGGAGTCTCAGTGTGCTCAAAATGGAGTCTGGCCTTAAGATATTTATGTCAGATGTTGAAGCCCAAACATTAACTGCTGGGTCTCCTTAGATTGAGCACAATCACCACAAGACTCCAAATAGTCTACCATGTCCACATGGAGAGATGGCCACCAGATTTTTCTCCTGACTAGTTCTTCAGTAGTCTTCTTTCCTCATGTCACACTGTCAATGAGACATGACTTAACTGTAACATTATTTTTTGTAAGCCTTTTGTAGAATAAAGAGAAACTGATTTACAGAAATGTAGCCTTACTTTATTTGAATTTTCATTCCTTTCCTTCTCCAGGGATCAGCTCCACTCTCCTTTGTTTCCATCTCAACTTGATCTAAAAAAAACTAAATGTTTTGAGTTTTTGTAGAAAGGTTCCATGGCAAAATAATCTTTTGGTTAGATAGAGAACTTTCCTTTTCAGGACACATTATGGACAGGCTATTGGCAGCAGTGTTCTGAGAACCAAGTAAGTATGTGATGCAGAAATCATACTATTGAAAAAAGAATGCCCATCTAGCCTGGCAACCGTTCCTACATTAAGTCTGCTGTAAGTCTTGCACATTGCAGTTTTTTTGTTCTAATTATGCACTCGTAGGGTCCTCCTGATGAAAAATTTCTCCATTCCTTAAATGCTGCCTTAAAGGCAAATTGTACCTTTTCATGGACTGAATAATTAATTTCTGATGTACTCGGTTTACAGGAGTAGAAGGCCACTGGATCTTCCTTTTGTTCATCATTTTCTTGAAAAAAAGACTCCCCTGTGGCCTGATCAGTGGTGTCTGCCACTACCATGAATGGTTTTGTGGAGTCAGAAGGTAGTAGAACTGGAGCTTCTGTTAAGGTTTTCTTTAGTCGGGAGAATGCAATAGATGCATCTTTGGACCATTTGAAAGTTCTTCCTTTCTTGTGAAGATCCATAATTGCACTCAAGATCTTGGAAAAGTTTAATTTAAGCTTTCAGTAATAATTGACTAAACCAATCAGACTTTGCATATCCTGAACAGTAGTTGAGTTCCATCGAAACCATCTGAGTCTGTGCCACACTGCTTGTTTGTTTCTGCAGTCCTATTGCAAAACCTTTGGATCTTTAATCATTGTCTCACCCAATGTTGAAGTAGTTAACATATTTTGAATTGTTCTAACATACATGGAGTAAGATTGATTAGCTCATGTAAAGATTCATCAGCTATCTTTGAACATTATTGTTTGTCTTTTGAATATTGTGATTTTAAATTTGTGGATGTGCATGTGGATATGAATGAAGCAAGTATGAGTGAGTATGTTATGTAAAGTGCATTTATTTGCAATGATAAACTATGTTTTCTATTTTCTTGATTTTTTTTTTGGTTCTTTCAGTTTATTTTGCAACTGTTGTGCTGTTGAATAATTGTTTAGTTGCCTTAAGTCTTTGCACTCAGTAGTTGAGTTCTTCCACTCTAACATGGTCTTCACTTTGTTCTCCTCCATGGCCAGGCCATTTGCAGATAGAACAAAAGCAAGATATTCTACAGAGTCTTCGCCAGAAGATGGTTCTCCTTTAACTGATGAAGGACTTCTTTTACGTGTAAATTATGCTGTTCTGGATATTTTGAAAATATCAAGATATCATCCAAATAACCAACCATGGGATGAATATCACCAAAGATGGCATACATGAACCGCTGAAAAACTGCCAGGGCATTACATAAGCCTAATGCCATAACTCTGTACTCATAGTGTCCCAGAGGTGTTCGAAAGGCAACCTTCCAATCATCCCCTTTATTGATTCAGAGCACTTGTGTAAGCCTATTGTAAATCGAGCTTGGTAAATACTTTGGGCCCGATTCACAAAGGTAAAGTTAGACGAAATTCTAACTTTACGACTTTCGGTATTCACAAAGGGCATTTACAACTCGTAAATGCCCTTTGTGAATACCGAAAGTCGTAAAGTTAGACTTTCGTCTCACTTTACCTTTGTGAATCGGGCCCTTTGACTTTTTCTTATAGCATTTAGGATGTAGGATTAGTGGATAATGGCGATCTGATTAAGGCCTTTTTTTGGAACAAACACAATGAGGCTCAATAAACCAATTTTGAATGTTTTTATCCAAGTATTTCTGGGGGGCCTTATGTTCACTCTGGGGAAAGGAATACATTAGTCCAAATAATACCGAAGAATTTGGCATCAACTCTATGGCACAGTCGGGGGGCGTGGCTAAGAAGGCCATGATGGCGGTCGCGTCTCTCTGACCTCCGCACGTCGGCCCGAGCATTGGCATCTATAGGCACTGGTGGAGCCCCTAAAACGGTGGGGAAGAAGCACTAACCGGCGACAGTCATGTCCGGTGGCCGAAAATAGCAGCGGCGGTCGGAGGCAGCAAAGCCAGGCGAGCGAAGGCGGCAAAGAAGACGAGGATTGGCCTAAAAATGGCCGCACCTGAGGTATGAGCGCTGGCCTGGCGGAGACACAGTGCCGCACCGCAGAAGGAGTCCTGCAAAGATACACTGCCAAATAGCTTGAAGGGAGCCGGGAATCCGAGGCGGGAACCCCCCCCGGCGCAGATCATTGTGGCGGAGCGCGGGCAGGACAGAGACGGATTACAAAATGGCCACGCCCAGGGAGTGAAAGGTGATCCTGACTGGGCGCGAGCCGAAGAACTGAACACAGCACCAACAGGGCACCCGTGACCGCACCGGAGACAGCAGAGAGTCCCCCCCCCGCTGGCCCCAAACACAACCGGAGGAGGCACAAGGTGAGTGCCCAATCGGAGCCGGCAACGGGGGGATTAAAAAACGTGAAGGGCAGCTCAGTGACAGAAGTCGGACCGCATAAGAGGGAGCGGTGTTGGCGGGAGCCCGCAGCAGCAAGGAGGTGGGGAGACCCCCCTCCCCAAAACCACATAAGAGGGGAGTGATGGCAAAAAGATAATAACAGGGAGAACCCCCCCTCAATAGCAAGCAAGCTAACTCCAATAGACCAGAGAAAGACACATAAGGAACCCGATACATCACCTGCCCCCCTCCATCCCTCATAGCGATCGAGCGCTGAAGAGCTCTGCGCTGGGGCACGGGAAACGAGAGCTGAGAGACCGGTAAAAGCAAGAGGGAGTCATCTATAGGGGGACCAAACCCAAGGGGAGAGGAGAAGAAAGAACTAACAACTGACTGCAAAAGGAGTAGCAGGCAGCTAACTAATAATACACGCCTCCGCCAAACAACAATAGGAAACCCCCAGGCAGCAAGGAAATTGTGGTTAATAGCCGGGGCAGTATTGGGAAATTCGGCGCGCCCCCTTGCCTCGTCTCACCTCCCACGCAGCCATTAAACACCGGAAGACTCTGCGCCAGACCCCGAGGCGTGGAGGACAAGGGAACATCAACTAAAAGAGAGAACAACGCGACAGAGGAGGGAGGGAAGTGAAGAAGGCACCAACATCCAACCGTGGGAAGGGCAGGAAATGGCACACTAGCGCTACAAGCCCCAGGAGCCACAGGTAACAGGGTCAGCGGAAAAAAAACAAAATAAGGAAACAGGGGGGGACAAAAGTAGAAGCAACTAAGGAGACCTGTGATCCTCAGATCAGGAGCAAAGAAATTGAACAACAGAGCACAAGCCCCTCACCAACCAGCCCGAGCATGGGGCACCAGCGGAATATCGGGGCTTCGCAGACACCGGCCCACACAAGACAGTCCTCCACAGAAGCCAAAAATACCCAGATGGAGGGGGAACCCTCAAATACAGCAACAATGTTGGATAAAATAGACAAAGTAGTAGTGGCCATAGAACATTCCAGAGTCACCATGGAAGACAGATTTGGGGCACTGGCTACTGACCTCAATCTATTCAGGGATGACCACCGCAAACTAGCCGACAAAGCCAAGCAAGGAGAGAAAACTATACAATCAATAGAACCCCAGATTAAATAACAGTAGGAAACACTGAGAGACCTTCAAACGAGAGTTAAGACGCTGGAGTAAAAGATAGACGACCTAGAAGGGCGCTCAAGGAGAAGTAACATCAGAGTACTGAATTTTAGGGAGTAGAAGGACTGGACCCCATAGGGTACATAGAGACCTGGTTCAAATCATTCACACAGGAATTGGAACTAACTCCTTACTTCTCAGTGGAATGAGCGCATCGGGTCCTGGCGCGCAAACCGCCCCCGGGGTCCCCACCTAGACCATTGTTACTAAAACTTTTACATTACCGTGATAGGGACACAGTGCTCCGGGAAGCCAGGCAACAGGGCCCGATCCGAGTGAAAGGTAAACAAGTAATGCTGTTCCCTGATTATTCCAAAGCGGTACAAAGACAACCAGCGTCATTCCTGGAGGTCAAGCGCATGCTACGACAACGGGATATCCAATATGCCCTCCTGTTCCCAGCTCGCTTAAAAATCATGCATGAAGGTCGCACGAATTTCTTCACTGACCCGAAAGAAGCGTATTAATGGGCAGAACAGCAGCTGCAAGGCAAGGGGCCTTGAGACACTGGACTAAGAAACCGTGAATCCAGAGGAAAACGGCGACAACAGAAGAAAATAACTCCAAGGCAGCCAGGAACGAGACCAGGGACAGCATCAAGAAACCCCCCGGACTTAGAACAAATCATAGCAGAACGTAGAAAGGCCCTGCAGGCGGCGGCGGAACTGGGCCCGACGGCAGGAAGTTCGGACGGGGAGAGGGGTCCCCATATCTTCACACCCGAAGAGGACATAAGTGATACCATCACCTCCCGAGATGGCTCAATAACCCCACCAGTGGTAACTCCGCAGACGGCGGACACATTTATTTGACTCTTGCCAGCAAATGTATGATTATATTTAACATGATTGGCCCGTCCCCCTAGAACTGGCAGAGAAATAATGACAGGATAATGGATATTGATAGAAACAATGCGCTGCGTAAGGCGAACACATACCTATCTAGCAGACATAATAGGAGTACACATGAAAGCACCACCGGCGCCACATCCACACATATAAGATGCAATGGGCCGCACAGGCCATACACAACAAAGAAAGATAGCCACGACCCCCCTCCAATAACGCACTAGAGTAGAAACAAAATGTTCAGTTTGGACGTATTGCCTCGAGCGATAGGTCCGTTTAGTTGGGATCATCGTCCCGCGCAAAGTTTCACCCCTTCCCCCAATTGAACCCCTGGTTCACTACCAAACATACCCTACAGGCGGGGAACACCATTATAAAGCAACAAGCAAACCAAAAATGGGGAGGACCCAGGCAACGAGACACGCCGGGGTGGTAGCACATTACAGCCAAAAGTCAGTACAACATGACCAATAAGACTGCAAACACAGACCTCAGTCTCATTGTCTCATTACAATAAATGTCAGGGGCATGCATACAGCGAGCAAAAGGAATGCAGTATACTCATACATCAAAAGACAAAGAGCGCAGATAGCCCTGCTTCAGGAAACGCATTTAACAGCAAAAGAGCTGGAGCACCTGCGTAGGAAGTGGCGAGGGTCTCTGTGCGCCACGACATATTCGGCCTTTGCGAGAGGGACGCTAATCTGGCTCAGGCTGGGCACTCCCTTTCAGGAAATCAAGAGAACAGTAGATAAAGAGGGTAGATACACACTCCTGGAGGGTCTCCTAGAAGGACAACCAATACTGATAGGCAGTATCTATGCCCCCAATACAGAGCAAGACAAATTCTGGGATCATCTTACAGGAGTCCTAGCCCAATACACATCCATCCCATGGCTGCTGGGGGAGACTACAATTGCGTATTAGATCTACTACTTGACAGATCACATCCCCCGCCAATACACTCTCCCATACACAAACAGACAGAACTCTACAGAGCATGGGTTACGCATTGGGCACTTAAGGATGTGTGGCGGGCCCGACATCCAAACACCAAATTATATTCATTTCACTCCATCTCTCACAACTTACAAGTAAGATTAGACAGATTCCTCTGTTCTACCACAATAGTCCCCAAAGTCCAGCACTCAGACTATCTGGGTAGGGTACTCTCGGACCACGACGCACACATCCTCACACTCAGTTGGAGGCCCCCTCATCCTCCGGTACCGACTTGGAAACTGCCACGCGAATGCTTGACTGACCAAGTGTTCCGACACGAACAAGGGAATAGTATACAAAACTACTTCACAACCAACGCGGTCACAACAGCGTCCAGACTAACAGAATGGGACGCATTTATGGTGGTTGCTAGAGGAGAGTGCATACAACAAATAGTAGGAGTCAGGAAAACACTAGAACAAGCGCTAATGAAGACAGAAACCACATTAGCAACAGTAACTAAAGAGGCAGACGCGAACAGGGCAGATCCGACTCAGGTGGCAGCAGCCAAAACGGCATATGCAGCGACATTGCTGGATTTACGCAGATATAACTTTAAAGCGTACGCGACAAGGGCACACAGAGAGGGCGACAGAGCTCGGACCTTGCTAGCCTGGTTGACCAGGCAAGACACAGAAATTAAGCCGATTACAGAACTAATAGACTGGAAACCTAATCCATACACAGGCAGAAATACTGCAATTGTTCCACAGTTACTACTCGGGGATATACAAAAATATGGCACAGAGTAATCAGAGGGCAATAGAGCACTTACTAGACCCCCTAATCATACCAAATATCTCGGCAGCAGACAGGGAATCCCTGGACGCACGGATTGTGTCGACAGACGTAACCCACGCAATACAGGCATTGGCACGTAACAAGGCCCCAGGAATGGACGGCTTTCCACTCGAGTATTATAGCACCTTCTCAACCATATTGGTGCCCCGCCTGGTGGAAATGCATGACGATGCATTTGAACGAGGTGAACTCCCGGGATCATTGAGGGAATCCATCCTGGTGACATTCCCGAAACCGAAACGGGATCTAAAACTCATGGCCTCATACAGACCCATTACCCTACTGACAGCGGACTGTAAAATCCTAGGGAAGATACTAGCAGACCGATATACTCAAATACTCCCACAATTGATCCACTCAGATCAATGTGGATTTGTTCCAAGAAGAAACACATCACAGAACATACGTAGGCTGTTCCATGTACAGGACGGAGTGGGCACCAAATATCCAAGGACCGCGTGCCTGATACTGGACCTGGAAAAGGCCTTTGATGCCCTCACATGGCCGTATATGTTCGCTACTCTCCACAAAATAGGTCTAGGCCCCACTCTATTAGCGTACACGCGACTACTATATACAAATCTCATCGCGAGAGTACGATTGGGGCGATACATCTCAGCCACATTTTGAGTGGAGAGGGGCACACAACAGGGGTGTCCCCTATCCCCAATACTATTCGCGCTTTCAGTGGAGCCCCTAGCGATCCATCTACATCAGGAAGGGGAAAACTTGGGTACCCCAATGGGGGGCACAGTCCACAGCGTTTCATTATACGCGTACGATCTTTTACTATACGTCCGTGACATCACCGCAGACTTGACCCCAATCTGGTCAACACTAACGGAGTTTGCAGAAGCGTCGGGACTCAAAGTAAACTGGGATAAATCCACGACCTATCCATTGAGCCCGGGCCTAGCCCCTCAGACCATTACAATAGGGAACCAGAGTATTGCCTGCAGTGAGAACGGCCCCCGATATCTGGGAATCCGACTACATCACTCCCCTAGTGATATATACGAGGGAAATCACCGTAAGACGCTGGCAGGACTGAGAGCAGCGGTGAGTTTTTGGAAAACGCTCCCCTTGGCCCCTATCGGACGAGTGGCCCTGGCCAAAATGATTATGGTACCCAGATTTTTATATCATTTCGTAAACCTCCCGGTCATTCCCCCTCGCTCATTCTTTCGGGAATTAGACTCATTACGTACATCTTTGATTTGGGGCACAGGCCGTCCCAGGGTGGCATTATCTAAATTACAACTACCCACCAATCGCGGAGGATTAGGGGCTCCATCCTTCGAGGCATATTTTTTAGTAGCACAGCTGCAGTGGCTTTCATACTGGACGGCGGAGCGCTACCTAGGAGAAACTACGTCAGAGACAGGGCAAATACCGCTACCAGCAATCCGTTGCCTCCTGCTGCCTGGCACTAAACCTGCACGAACATACCCACTACAGGTAACAATAGCCCGAACATGTATTCTCCACTACTTCCTTTGATAAGACTGCCTGGGAACCAGACATACTATACAGCCCGGACCCTACAGGTATGGACAGATCATGCGTTAACCGAGAAGGAATTCTTATTCCAAGACGGACAATTTCGCCCATACAACCAAGTAATGGAAGATTATGACCCCCCCAGGGCAATTCCTACTACATAGACAAATAATTGCTAGCTATCGCCCTTTTTGGAATTTAGCTGAAAGGGAACCTGAGACACATCCAGTAATACACACTATATTGCATATGGGGGCGGGCAGACATTTAGTCACTTAGCTCTACAAAGCCGTCCGTGAACTTATGGCTAAACCACTGGACCCATTGAGACACACATGGGAAGAGGAGATAGGTCGGCCACTGCACGATAAAGAATGGGAACAAGCATTAGAATACCCCAAAAAGGTATCTAGAAATGCCTGTTTTAAAAATATACATTTTTACATCCTCCATAGAGCATATCTAACACCAGAACATCTCCAACGATATTACCCAGACGCACAATTTTTGTGCCCCCGCTGTCATGCCCCCGAGGCAAATTTCCAACATATGTTTTGGAGCTGCCCCACATTGCAATCATACTGGAACTCTGTGCATGAAACATTATGGGAGGTACCAAACATGAACATGTGGGAGACTTGCGCATTAGGAGTCTCCCGACGGCGGAAGACACACAAGGTGCAAACACGCTTCATATCTCTATCATTACTGCTGGCAAAAAGAGGAATAGCCGTGCACTGGAGGGCCCCAGCGGGACCCCCAGTAACAGCTTGGGTGGGGGAAGTGAAAAAATGGGGCGCTGCGGAGGAGGAAGCGATTAGAAGTGTGGAAGAGAGAGGAATGCGTAAACATCATATATCTATCGAATGGACTCAACTCCTACACCAGTTCAAACACCAGACAACACTTGACGAAATACCTACGACATCCCATACCCAGGTAGTCCAAATAACCCAGAATACATCTGAAGACGCACACAGAGAGACCAGTCTGCCCCAAACAAGGAATAACACAGTACGACCTGCACAGACATCGAGTATATAGGAAAACCTAGCAGAAGCTACTACAATCTCCCCAGAAATCAAGAAATATATAACCTAACATTTTAATAACCGACGAGTCAAATAACCGGGCCTGAGCATTACCCATAACCTCCTACAGTTAATTCAAGTTGAAAGTACAGTTAACAGCTATGTAAACATTTCAGTAGTTTTTTAGACCGATTTATACAGGAAGGATAAGCGCCGTAAGTCACAACAAAACAAAACACTTGACAACATGAACAGGAGCGCATGTAGACAAGATCCTGGTATAAGGCACAAGATACTCTAAACGAACTATTGCAGACATAAAGAACTGATGTTGACATGTATAATATGTATGTAACAAATGTGATGCAAAAAAAATATGAGAGGAATCAATGTATGAAAAGTACAAAAATTTTAATAAAAACATGTAAAAAAAAAAAAACTCTATGGCACAGTCAAAGGTTCGATGATGAGTTAAGACTTAGGGGCCGATTCCGATCTCGGCCGGTAGGGCTCCGAATCGGATTCGGATTTACCGGATCCGATTCGGAGCCCTGTTTCCCGACCGAATCGTACGCGGGTCCGGCCGAGCGAGAACGATGCAGGCACCCGCGAAATCTCCGACCGACTCGAACGCGGCTTCAACACGCTCCGACCGACTCGCATGCACACGACTCGCACCGCGCTATGGAGACGTATCCCAGCCGGGTAAGTACGATGCGCGCCGCGAGCAGTCCGACCGACTCGCGCCGTCCGGCTCGAAAAAGCTGTCGGAGCTGGACTTTGGGGGTCCGCGTCGGACCCCCCTGTACGCGTAGGCTCGCGAGTCGCACACAGGGGGGACCCATGGGTCCCCCCTACCTGTGCATGTACGTCGCGATGCGCATGGACGCGTACACGCTGTAGGGGGCGCCCTTGTTCGCCTCGCACCCATTGAGTCAATGGGAGCCCGCGTACGCGTTGTACGACAGGCTCCCATTGACTTCAATGGAAGTACGACCGACTCGAGTCCGATGGCATGCGTGCGCATCGTACTCGTTCGGTCGGACTGCCAGAGTCCGATTCGGTCGGAAATCTCTCCGGGTCCGGCTCGGTCGGGGAGATTTCCGGCCCGAATCGGAATCGGCCCCTTAGTCTTCTGGGTCAGTTAAACATTTCAAGATATTCCTTGTACTTATTTGGAAGGCATAAGATTTGAGCTACCACCTCTTGTGAACCTACAGAGGAAGATAAAGAAATTGTTTGACCTAAGGCTTGCTTGCCAAACAATGTTGAAAACAGGATTCAAAACCAATGAGGATTGTCTTGGCAGTCCAATTTATTAAAAGGCTGTGTTAGCCAGTTTATTCCTAGAATTATCCAGGAGCGGCCAGCAAGGCTCGCGGGTGGCGGGGCGCGAGTAGGGGTTGGGGGGGCGACTTTCGTGGCAGGGGCGGAAATAAAAAACAAACTTACCTCGAGGCTGGGTCCTGCGTCGTCTCTGCTCCTGCTCTCCTGCTCTCCTGCCTCCAACAGGAACAGGAAGCAGGCAGCCAGGCTCCCACTCCTAAGCCAATCGCAATGCTGCAATACAGCGTTGTGATTGGTCTCGGGCGCTCAGCCAGGGGCTGAAGGGGGTGGGCATGTTCTCTATGCAGGCTGTAATGCAGCCTGCACAGAGAACTGGGAAGTGCGCATGACTGGTTTGGGCAGCACAAGATGGCCGACCAAACATGCATTGCGCACTTTAGGAGTGGGATTCCACCCCTCCGCTGCCCTGCTCGGAGAGCAGAGCAGCACCGCCCACCCGCTCGCCCGCCACAAAGCAACAGGACACGAAACATAAAATGACAACGACTCTAAGTTGTTGTCATTTTATGTTTCTCACTGCTTAAAAGCAGTGGGGCGACGCTCCTCCGCCATAGCGGAGGAGCCGCCCTTGGAGATATCAGGGAGTGGCTCAAATGCTAAAAGTTATCATTTTGGTATGCTTGGATAAAGTCATGCAAATTGGTTAAGTTTGTTCCTTTACATGAACAAAAGAGATGAGAGTATTTTCCACTGCTTCAATGATTAATGGCACTTCTACCTTGTTGATTGGAACATGGTGGCTTTGGTCCCATTTTTTATCCATATAGCTTCTTGAGGCTTCACAATCTAGTACAACAGGAATTTAAAAAAATGTCTTGTCAAAAGAAAAGATGGCTTGAGGAAGAATAAAACTAGGAGTCAACCTAGGAGCCAATGCTAATTGATTGATTTGAGCCAAGGATTGAAAAGAGTGACTCACCTCCTTCCCTTGCTTTAAGGGTGAGTCTTGCTTCCCCAGTTTTTCTAATTGGACTTTTGGCAAGCAAGCATCATTCCTGGCCACAATATAAGCATGCACCTAGCTTCTATCTCCTCTTCTTCTCCTCTCTGGCCATAGGAGACCTTGCTAGTCTCAATTGCATGGGTTTTTTATCCGTAGGATTGGAAGGCTAAGACAAAATAGGAATACATGTTGAGTCTTTTCAAAAATACACCTTAGAACGTCTGAGATTTTATTTTATCTTCAGTTTCATCTCCAAGATTCAACGATCAATTTGAAAAGTCACTGCTACTGTTTCCGAAAATGTGGCAGGTCAGGTAACACTTTTAAGTGTTTTAGCTTTAAATGTTTTCTGAAAATACTGTCAAAACAGTCCAGTCAGTATTTGTTGCTAGTGCCTTGAACTTAATTGTATGCATTTGTAAATTCAAAGAACTCTGAAAGAACTCCAGAAGTTCTTCATGAACAGAGTAGAGTTGATCTGGATGGCTGAAAATCTCCTTTAAGGCAGCTAGAAATGCATTATAAGCATCCAGCAGAGAACTTCTTTGAGTTACCAGAGGATTGGCCCAAGCCAAGTCATTTCCCTCCTTATTACTAATGACAACACCAACCTTGGCACTATCAGATGAATATATGTGTGGCTTGAAAGTAAAATGTATCATATGGTTATCAAGGAACTACTTGCATTTATGAGGATTACCATCAACAGTTTGTTCACATAATCCAGTTAATGATGGATCCAAGGTCCCTTGTTGAAGTATGGAGAGAGAGGGCCAGAGAGAAGCATTTTCATTGGAAAATGCTTGACCCTATGCTGTTATCATAGTAACAGCAGTCAATAATTCTTCAACTTGATCCATAATCTGTTCTGAGCTGATGCGTTTTAAGTGTCAACAGACCTGCAGTAGGTGTTGAAGTTCTTTGCTTGGTTCTGAAATATGGCCTCAGACTTTATTCAGCCTGCTCAGACTCCAGGTTGATGGAAAACACTAGATTTTAAACCAGAGGTCTTCAAATGTTTTTGCTCTGAGCCCCCCAAGCAAAGGTTTTGAAGTTGGGCCCCCCTCCACAACTATATGGCAAGGATCTGGGGAGTGAGAGGGATGATCACAGGGGTGAAGCAGGGTCTAGTTTTACCATATAGTGCCCCAGGCCCATTCTGTCCACATCTGAAGCATGAGAGTGTCAAATGTCCCTGCCAGCCCATAGACAGAGTTGTGCTAAAACTGTCCACACTGCATTGAGCAGCCACAGAGGCAGTAGGCCTCATGCCCTCCTGTAACCTCAGATGTATCTATCCTATGAAGGCCAATAAACTCAGGTCACTGTCTTTCTGATGAACAAGTCTCCGAGCCCCTGTCCTCTACGTGTAAATCTTTCCAAACAACAAGAAGATGTAGCAATAACAGGATGCATCTGTCATCTAGAAGATCAAGATGGGCATAGAGTAGGGGTGGGGGCCAACTTCGACTTTCCGCAGCTTCTCACCTGATGTTTTGCTATCTTTGGAAACTAAGACAGTGACATGACTTAAAATAAACAATAGCTGTATAAGTAGCTTCCGCCTTAGAACTTCCGAGAAGTGATGCAAATTGTTTTCAATAAAATGTTCAGTTTTTGTTATGTTCTGCGGTCAAACACCTGCTAAAGTTAGATCTTGCGGTCAATTGTTCCTCATTAAAGGTGCATAAAAGGGCTACTTGCTAACTTATTCGTTGATCACTTCACACAGTGGTTTTTCACGGTGAAGTGCTCCCAGTTAACTGTTTTATTTAGCATTTTTGATAAAGGTTATAATGCTTCATTGTACTTTGATATTCAATTTCTCTCTCTCTATTTATTTGCATTGCCACAGTTTTAAACTTACTAGATTGCATGTTTTTGCTCATGATCTGCGATGTGTCTTTGACACTTGTTACTTGCTAGATTGCATGGTGTTATTTTTGATTAATGATGTTCCTTTGACATTTATTGTTTAGTTGTTTGAATACATAGTGTCACTCCTGACTCGATTCCTGCATTTTCAGACTCCTGCATTTTCAGACGGGTGTCTTGTTATTTCAGACAGCACCTTTCTGTGCCAGTTTATGTGGTAAAAAACACTCTTCAACAGGGGGCAGGGATCATGAGGTCATTTCCGGGGTGCTTTTCTGTAGCTAGTAATCCACACTAAATGCGTGGCTTGTAAAAAAGCAACAGCATCAAACAAGAACAGAATTGACGAAAAACACTACTGCCCATAATTGGGGTGCCGTGGGCCCCAATGCACTTGACTTGTTGCCCTAATGATGACTGTAGCCCTGAGAATCAGGCTATCTCCTCTTCTTTCACTCCTTCCCCCACCCCATGTCTGACCATCACTTCAATCTCGAAACAAGTCCAGTCTCTTTCTGAAAGAAAATGAGCTACTGCATGCTTCCCCCTTTTTTGCGCCAAGGGCGCCATCTGCCCTATTGCTAGCAAGGAAAATGAGCCCCCATGCCCACTTTTTATTGTAAAACATTCATAATGGTGATACAGTGGGCACCTGAGCAAAAGTGTCACTGCACCTGTTTCACTAATGATAGGCACTGCGTTTCTGTCGCCTCTGATGTTTGTGAACAACATGGGCTCCCATCTCACACCGTCCCTCTCCCACCCATCTCTCATCATCCCTCTCCTTCCCATCTCTCAGCATCCCTCTTTCTCTCTTCTCTCTAATGTCCAAATCAAGGTGTCTCCTCTGTTCCATTTTTCCCCTTCCTTGGGCCATTGCTCCAATGCTCAAAGAAACACTGGCAAAGCAAGTATGCCCTGGGCCTCTAAGGTAACTGCCGCACCAATGAGACCAACAGCTCTGCAAAGCAGGCTGTCGACTCTGCCCACTCAACAGGACCATTACTTCTAGGCCAGATGCCCAAAGCAGGCTTTCTGCTGCTTGTGTAAAAAACAACAACAAAATTGCCCCCCCTCCTCCCTTGTTGCTCGGGCCCTGTTCCGTGCACAACAATGGTGACCTGGGCCCTAATGCTAGTAATGAAAATGCGCCCATGTTTCTTTTTCATAGTAAGCCTGCCATAACTGGGGTCCAGTGCCCACTCACAGAGGGGTGGGGGCTCCTGTACTGTGAAACAGATAGTAGAGAACTAAAGAAGAAATATACCTTCTCCTCAAGGTGCCTGCTACCTGAAAGAAATGTGTGCAATGGTTAAATACCAAATAAAAAGGCTGCTTTGGATCCAATGTAGCTTTTAATTAATGAAGTCACTCAGCTTAATGGTGACAAATATGTATTCTTTTTGAGAGGCAGTAAATGTGTTCATTAAAAGGAGTGCACCCTTCTAATGGACACATATACAAATATTTGCACTAGATATAGTCTGAATGCTTATCATTAAAATGTATTTTTTTAAAGCACTTGCTTTATCTTAAACATTATTTTGCAGCAGCCCCTTTTGTACAGTGCAATACATTTTTAAAATAATGACACTCACACTGCTTTCTGTCACAGTCTGGGACCTCATAGCACTATAAACCCATTTGCACCCCCGGGAAACACATCCACGGCTCCGCAGGGGGGTGCGCCTCACAATTTGAAGACCTCTGCTTTAAACAGACTCATGAGCGAACCAAAAGAGCCATTGAAAGATGATTTGGAGTGTATTATTGTAGTCACCCTTGGGGGTAGACGGGTGCAGCAAAAGTATGGGAAGCAGTTAGAGGAGAGCTTCTGCAAAAGTCCTACAGGCACATACTTTGACAGTGTGCCCATTAGGGGTTTGGACTTCTCTTAAACAGAGTAGGGCACAGGTAGCTGGCCTCATGATTTGGAATTTAAAACACATTGCCCGACTACTTTGTGAATTTCTAGGGAAGCATGCAGTTGGTATACTCCAAGAGACATGGTCTCTTGAGTCTACAGTGTTCTAGAATTTGAGAATTTTAAAGAAAACAACAACAGGGAAAACAGATTCAGGAGTGGTTTAATTGCTTACCTTTGAAATCTGGTGGTCCAGTTTTCCATGTCAACGTTCGTCCTCATGAGGTTTAGCTACATTAATAAACATCCTTATGTGCAGCGAGAACGACCTTGTCTTAATTTTAATTAAAATTCTATGCAGGAAGTGTAATATCTAATTTTGAAAGGCACTTACAAAATATAACAACAGCCTTTCCTGAGTGTATGGCTGTAATTGGGTGATGTCAACACTAAACTACTTCTTACCAAGAAAAAGTATAATTTATTTATGAGGCCCTGAATATTTGTATCGCTTTTTTGCATTAAGTAAGATAAATAAGCATGGGATTCAGCTGAATGGAGTATTGCAAGGAAAGAAAATCTGCTAATATCATTCAATGGCAGGTTTTTGAGTGATCAACCAGATCAACATAATGATATATTTGGGGAAACGGTGTCCAACCTATTAACTGTGTGATTGTCAATAAGGAATATTTCTATAAATGTAAGGATTTTTATAGATGCAACAGATGGGAGTGATCACATGCCAATTGTCACCATTTTTGGTGTAAAGCTCAGAACTCTTACTACAAAGCAGCCCCCCTTGGAAATTCTCAAGGGATTTGTGCTCTCGGTATAAGTGGGTCACTTTTGATTACTGTCAGCCAGTATAAAAACGTTTTTCCCTAAATTCGAGCCTTCTCTTGATTCCATAAACTGGTATATAGCGAGTTTGCAAATGAGCTACGATATTCTTAACTCCTTGTACCAGACAATGTGAAAGTCTTGAGAAATCACTTCCAGTGTGCCAGCTAACATCAAGGTTTGATAGGGAGCGTAGGGTATTCAAGTCTTTAGTATGAAACAAGCTACACATCTACTTGGAAAATGATGAAATTGACACACCTGAGCCATGCAAGCAAACCTGTAAGGCTTTAAAGCAATGCATAGGAAGGAATATAATCATTATACTATATTGAGTAGTATTTAGATAACAATTAAAAACGAAGATATGTATGCAAGACATTCATGCAAATATCATCCTGTTTGATATTTATAGCCCAAATGAAGCAATAATGTTAATCACCAAACACATGCTGGCAGGGCAGAGTTCTTAAAAAAGTGTGGATTTGACTGAAATCAAAAGAGATCATTATTCTTTCAATGTGATTCAAATGAAGATTGATACATTCAACAGAAATAAAATCCAAGTTAAGAAATTAAGAAACAACATTTGGCAATTTTTGAAATTGTTGAGATCAGCATTTCACTGAATATATTTTATAAAATGAAAGTGGAGCACCACAGGGGGTAACAGTGAAGGAAGAGAACACACTAATAGCTCCGAGCATAATATTTAATACAAAATAAATCATATAGACTCTTGTTAGTGGTGCTAAGGAAGCAAAATGTGGTCTGTATTTGACGTTCAAGATCAAGGACTGATCAGAGGGGAGATTGCATTTGGGTCTCTCTAGCCACACAAGGCAGTAGGATCATTTCCTGGTACAGAGTAAGGGTACGCAGGAGTGTTTGGAGTGGTGGAGGACAATGGAAGCTTCTATGTCAGTTTGGCTCATGACTTACAACCCAACAGGCCCTGGCAGGCACATGCATCAAGGTAGGATTTTGCGAGTCCTTAATTGCGATTATTAAGGAATCGCAATTAAGGACTCGCAAAAGCCTATGCATGTAGGAATCGCTATAAAAATAGCGATGCCTACACATTCCTTATTTGCGACTCGCAAATTGCGAGTCGCAAATAAGGAATGGCTTCCCATTCATTCCTATGGGCCTACAGGCCCATAGGAATGAATGGAAATTACATGCGCAATTTGCGAGTACCAATTGGTACTCGCAAATTGTGCATGCAATTTCAGGAGTGCAAGGGTGTCAAAAGGACACCCTGTTGCACCCTGAAATTGATCTGTGCACAAATGTTGCGCACACACATGTCCAAAGGACATGTGTGTGTGTAACCTACAACTAGTGCATTTTTCAAAGTTTTTGCAAATTACCATGAAGTTCAACTTCATGGTAATTTGCGCCCCCTAGTAGCGAAATCGCTACTTCAAAGTGGTTCTTGCATTGCATTTAAGGAATCGCAAAATGCGATTCCTTAAATGCAATCGCAATTTGAGAACTCGCAATTAATTGCGAATTCTCAAATTGCGAGTGCCTTGACCCTTCATGCATCGCAAATGCCCTTTTTGCGGGCGCAAACAGCCGATTTTTGCAAATCGAACCGTTTGCGCTCGCAAAAATGGTTGATGCATGTACCTGTGGGTGTTTTGTCTGATCAGATCATGGGGCAGACAGTTTAGGGTATGAGATGCACCTTGGAGAGAATAACACTGGTTGCTCATTGATTTAGAAGGGGTGCATTTCATTTCAATGAGATTCCATAATGGAGAACACCAGCCTTATAATACCCAGTCTGGTGCATTTCCATTCTTGTCTGAAGAAACCATAAATTGGCAAAATAAATTTTTTACGACAATCAAATTGTTTCCATAAAAACAGAAAGATTTCAATGAAAAGCAAAAGGTTTTCTTGGAAAAATATGCTGGACTTGATATTGATGCCAGGGTTCAGTATACATAAAAAAACTAAATTTGCTAAAAGTATAGGATTGGAAAGAACTAATGATTTACAACCCAAAAAAGTGAGAGTGGCTAAAAATACCAAATATTTGATAGGTCATGGAAGTCTGTTTTCTATATTTACTGCAAACTGAACTTAGAAAGAGCAGCAAAAGATGGGAAGCAATGCAAAAAATAAGAAAGAAGTAGGTAAAAAAGCAAACAGGTGAAAAGAGGATCTGAACAGAGAGTCGAGAGGTACAGAGGATTGGGAGCAAAAGAGTAAAACAAATTAGCAGCTTTAAAAACACAAGGCAAGGTGAGGAGGTCAGGGGCAAAGGGAACAAAGGCAGATGAAAGCGAGACAGAGAAGAGAGGAAAAAGAGCACAGTCTCACAGGGCACTAAAACATGGAGAGCCAAGGAATGAAGGACAACACAGGATTTGGGGGTTCCACCAGACAAAAAAAAAGGAAAACAGAAGTATTTGAGGGAGCGAGGAGGTGTGCACAAGCAACTAAAAATGGAGAGGTAAGGAGTAAAGGACACTATGGGTGTAAGAATAGGGAAACAGGGAAAACTGTAGGAAAGTCAAACCTTTGCCAAGTGGATTTTCACCAGGAAGCACATTCTACCGCCGGGTTCGTTGCCTGGTGAATGCCATTGTAAAAGATGATTTCTGATTAACACATAATACTAGCCTAATGTCTTGAACATTTTGCATCACAAACAATCTTATTGCATCTTACAGAATCGTGTTTTTTCTGCACTTGGCCAATGTAGGCCTTAACTAGGTCTGACTCCATCTTGAAATTTAACATGACAGTGTTTTCCTTTCTTCGCTCTACACACGCAGCATTGTGCACCAATGAAATGCTCGACGATGCTATTTTAAGTCAGTCTCGGAGGAAGCTTTCCTTTCAGAATGTAACTGCTCAGGGCCTTCCCTGCTTGATTCACGGGGGCTATTCATGATTCAATGAGTCTGTCATTGTTTAGGTCAAGAAGGGCCTAATCATACATTTAAGGGATAGTGTTATGTACTGTTGCATTTTATTCTGAAAATGTGATTTGCTGAGCCTATGTAAGATTCTTGCTCACTATTATGCTGGCATCGGTTTTTGATGCGTATTTCCAGTGCTTAATTTCTAAACAAAACATAAGTGCCAGAGATGAGGTCAGGAGGCAACTGCTGCTTGCACCACACATTGACCCTGCCAGGCTGCCAATGATAGTAACAACACAACTACACTCCTACAAGTGTGACAATTCGGACTATTTCAAGCCCCCAATGCTATAGGAATGACTTGGGTGGCAGGTGATAGTCATTTCTGATGTATATTGAATTACTAATTGACTGTTGTTGAGGCCATCTCTAAATTTGCCAGTCAGCCCACCTTGTGGCAGATTGTCACAATCGCCGGTGCTGACAATTAAGTGCCGGTGCAGACAGCACCGGAAACCACCAGCACATATTAAGCACTGTGGGGCAGATTTACAAGCCCCTTGCGCCACTTTTGCGTCACTTTTCCCATGTTAAAAGTGACGCAAAAGTGGCGCAAGGGGCTTGTAAATCTGCCCCTGTGTATTTCCTTATAAAAAGGGCTCATTACTGGAGGTGAGCCACAGCTTTTCTCTCATTCTTGGGGAGCAGATCTATACTCACGATTTATTTGACTTGATTCTATTTCAGACCTCCTGCTGCATCTGTTTAAGCCTTATGGTAATTCTGTACTTGTCAATGAAATATTAAATATATTTTGCCTTCAGTAATAATTTCTAACTTTTGATAAACCCTCGCGGTTGGTTTTTATCTTTTGCTTGACTCATGAAGGCTCATTTAAATGACTATGCTATTCCTTCATTTGACTACTTCGATCCTGTTACGGGCATATTGCTCATATATTCTTGAGGCTAGCACCACCGCCCCGATCCCGTGCCGTCGCTTTATCGCATAACTCATCAGGTGATCAAAGATAACCTCGACACCATTCGAGGTGAAAATTTCCCGGTAACGGGTTTGCCGAAAAAGGTTCGTCAGAACTGGTTTCAGCAGGTTTGTTTGTTTTATCATATTCACAGGGCCGGCTTTAGGGCAGTGCGCTTGGTGCTGCTGCACTGGGCGCTGAGGTGGGGAGGGAGCACTGACCTGGGCCTGGGGTGGGGGGGGCGCTATGTTTAGCAATAACTTACAATCTAAAAACACCTTCAACAGAGTTCTGTGCCTCCAGTTTTCAGGCAGCATTAAAAATGTCAAGATAACTCTTGTGATTAATGTTCCTACTAGAGAGCGAGATCGGAGTTTTGTCTAGGGGCAGTTTTGACTCGCCAAAAAGTAGCGCAGAGGGTTAATATGGCTGCTGCAAAGAACGCGTACAGAGCAGATCACATATCTGTATTTTATGTGGATAGCTGAGTGGATTACTGCTTTTGTCACAGAGATCCTTTTGTTACAGCAGTTCATAAGATACAACCCTATTATAGAACAGTAACTGTTACGAACTGTCATCAAAGAGATGCATGCGAACTGCATAAAATACGTTAGAACGTTCTGTTTTTTTCCATGGGGGTGGGGGGAGCCAAAAATGATTGTCGCACCGGGCGCCAACAGCTCTAAAGCCGGCCCTGCATATTCACATACAACCAGGGCTTTAAGTGGGCCGGGTCTGTCCGTGTCCGAGCAACGGCAGTTATTTTTAGGGGGCCTCGAAACGGGTCTCTATCGGGCTCTATTTTCGGGCCTCGCAGAGGTAGTCTGTTTTCTTTTTTTTTTCTTGGACTGCAGTGAGAGCATGCACATCGATGTGTGCATGCTCGGATGTCGTGTGAAGATGACAAGTGGAATGTATTCTTTAACGGCACAAGGACCCCCATGCAGAGGCGCAACTAGAGCCAAATTTCGGGGGGGGGGCTGACTCTTCCAGCAATATGCAGAGTGGAGCTTCAGGGGCTCTAAGAAAGGGTGAAAAACAACACAGCCTCGTTAACAAGTAAATGGTCTTTTTAAAGACCTGTGAAGTACTCGGGTGCGGCTGTGTGTGTGCCCAGGAAGCTGTCTCAGCCGGGCTGACACACACGACGGGGGGGGGGATGGTGGGGGGCTGAAGCCCTTTGAGCTCAATGGGTGTTATGCGCCTGCCCCCATGCATGTCAATAACTCCGCGCTCGGTGGCATGGGGGACGGGGGTGGGGAGGGAGTTTTCCCTTCAGCTGCTGCACTCACAATTCACGGCTTTCAACCAATCAGAGCATGAAATTCACTGAACATTATTCTCGGCCATAACCCCTGAGGTGCTGATTGCGTCCTGCACTTACATTATAAAGCAGAATAAAAAGGTTTACAACTTTTACCATCTAATGCGCTTTCCTATTTAATAAGTGAATGAATAAATATCTGTTTCTTCCAGTCACCCGCCCGATCCTCTCCGGATGTCTACAGTCTGTCTAGTAAGGAGGGGCCGGCTTCTTGGGGTGCTTCTCGCTTGTTCTGGAGGACCTGGAATCTATCTGGCTGGTCCAGTCACCAGGGGTGTGGGAGGGGGGATATACTGCATCAATGTGTAAGCAGGGGTGGTGACAGCTAATATAGAGGCTGAAATAGACCCCATCCCTCAGTGTACTGTGACGCTGCAGGTGGACTAACGGGAAACTGAGTACGATTAGAACTGATCGGCTTCCAGCTGCTGGAATGACTGTCAGCCAAGGTCGGATTGATAACACAGGCACTCAGGCAGGCAGGGATGGGCCGGTGACTGAGGGCCAGTTGTGAGCCTGTCTTTTAGATGCCTTGTTGGCCCTTTTGGTGTCTTTCCGTATCATTCGGCTGTCCTACGTGGCCCGAAGGGGGCCTGAACGGCCTCGCTGGGGACAGTGGTCTCTGCTCCTCTCTCCCACCCAGATGGAGGCCCGCACCGTTCTTCCCCGTCCCCTGCTGGGCCGGCTTGTGCCTGTGCGGGACACTGGTCCATACAGCCATGACGTCATGCCAGGTGAGCCGCGTTGTAGGAGGACTCTGTGGCATGTTTTGACGGGGGTGGTGGCTTCGTTAAAACTCACCCCTGTGAAGCCGCATTGCCTTCTGGGAGCAGTGCTTCTAGTACACTCAGCCTCACGTGAAGCCACCCTATACGGGAGGTGTCTGCCTGGGCATTTCCCGGGATGACGACACCGGTCTTGGGGTACTGGGGAGGGTGTATGGCGTTATCCATACATAGCCTTGCTGGAATAAGGAGGGGAGAGAGCGAGCTTGAGCGGGGAATTCCAAATCTGATGACACTCTGAGGAGTCCTAGAGCTGACGGCTTGTCAGAACAGGGGGTACTGCTACACTAGTTATCTTTATTTAGACCACGCCCCTACTTAGATAGGCCACACCCCTTTGAGGTTTGCCCCGCCCCTTTTAGAGCACCCCCAGTTTTTTTTCACACTTAAAGCCCTGCATACAACCATAAAGAGTTCCCAGGCCATTAAGAAGAGGTGGCACAAAAACAGGGTGAATTTGTACAGTTTATTGCCTCGTAGGTTATTGACAGAAGCGAGGAACCTACCAGCAGAAAGCAGGGCTAAGAAGGATTTGGACTGAAAGATGAAGAGTGAATGAGATGCTACTGTTCTCAAGTATAGCATCAAGTCACCGAGAGATGTTTCGGTAGAATTAGAGGCATCTTTCATTTGTAGGAATGGAAGTTTACACAGCAGCAGTCCAAGCAGTCATAGGTGGCTTCTTGAAAGGCTAAAATCACAAGCCATTTGTTAATTTTGGGAGAACAAAATATTTCAAAGAGTATGAGACTGGGAAGAATGTGCCCATTATTCCCTTAATTGGCGGTGTGGCACGTTCATCATGGAAAGCTCATGAGGTCATGGGGGTTTAGTGGGGAGTGTAAGGTCTAACAGTGTTTAAACTGGGAGCTTGAAGTCTGAACATTTTGAAATGGGAGGTATAGAGCAGCAGAATGATGAATTGCATAAGTTGTGGCAGTCTTGAGTTTTGTTCTGTCCTGTTAGCTGTCTCCATGTGCTCTATCCTTTTCAATGTGGGAATAGGTAGATGGAGCGTTATTGCATGCATTGCTTATAGAAAGCCTTCACCTCTATATCAAAATTCTAAATATTCTATAAAAGCATCAATAGCTTGGCTGATACATTGCCTCCTCCTTGTAATACCAATCCTAAATTATCCTACAAGTAACCAATCACCTTCAAAATAGCAACCAACCTCAATGGATGCCTTATTCACCCACAGATAGTCAGAGAGGCCACGGGACTCTCCCCCCATATGGGTTGTATTGGCTGTTGGCTATGGGGGGTTTTCAGGGCAACAGATGCTTATGGGAGGGACGTATAGCATGGGGGGCTCTTGGGGGGTAGCTGGGTTTCAGTTTCAAGGTTTGCTCCTTGTGCTTCACCACTTTGGCATGCAAATCCGCACCCACATTCCAGCCGCATGCTTCTACTCTACCAATCACAAGTGACTCCCCTGGCTCTAACTATGTGAGAGCGACCTGACCGAGAGGGTCTGGGCCCCTGCGCCTCTACCCGGACTTACCTCTATGACCGACATTACGTTCCTCTCATGGAATGTAAATGGTGTCCTAGATTGTATTAAATGATCAGCAGTCCTCCTTTATGCCAAATGTAATGTACCAGTGAATCTCAAGCTTCAAGGGACCCATCTCTTGGGTACCCAATGTGCATTTGTGGATCGCTATATCTACAACAGGGTCCATCATGCTGGTTTCACCAAAGGCTCAAGAGGAGTAGCCATCCTCTAAAGAAAAAACCTTACCCTGGTGATTACGAGGGTCCACTTGAAACTCCTATGTACATACCTGGGGCTTGTGGAGACTTACAGAGGAAATACAAGTTAACCTATTAAGTGTATACATCCTACCACCAGCTCCCAGGAGTGCACTGAACTGATGGGTTTTCCCCTGGGTGTCATTCTAGATGGTGACTTTAATGCAGTCCCTGATGTTCATGTGGACACAACCGCAGGACCAACACCCTGGAGAATGAACACAACGAAAAGGCCTTGTGCCTCTGTGAAGTGTGGAGGTCCTTGCATCCCAGCACATGATAATACACTCACAAGTCCATTGCCCCTAAAACTCTTTCATATATCAACTTCTTTCTTCTATTGCTCTGGTTGCCCTAGGTGCCACTAACATAGAAATACTTCCCTGCGTCATCTCAGACCACGAACCAGTTTGCCTCAGGTCCCATTCGGCTGATAGGCAATTGATGTGGTGTCTTAACACATAGTATCTGACTGACCTAGAAAGCACCATCTTCCTAGCCACCAAGATTGAGGCATACTTCAAATCTAAACAAGTCAAAGAAAGGGGCCCCTGGGGTGATGCAAAGGGAGAGATTAAGGGGAAAGTAACTACATTCATCTAGAACACAAATCAAACTGCCTGAAACAATTTTTTCCATTGGCGGAGTATCTCGCCATATTGGAGGGATGCTTACCTCATCATCCACGGAGTTGGAGGCTCCACCTCAGACAGACAACCTCGCTCCCCATCTTCACCAACAACCTCAAAACCTGGCTCTTCGACAGACCCCCTCCTTGATGAACTGGATGCTGCACCCCTCCTCCCCCCCAGCACCTTGAGACCCTCGCGGGTGAGTAGTCGCGCTTAACAAACCCATGATTGATTGATTGATTGAGTCATAAAGAGTGTGTGTATCTAGACGCCAGGACAGTGAACAATCAAATGTCAGACATGCTTATATGATATCAAAACGTATATAGTTGATTTATTATACATATTGTCATATAAAAGATACATATATCTATAAACATCAACGTACATGAATGTGACTAAAATTCATAAAAGGAAAAGTGCCCCTGCATATCAAAAGAACCCCACCAATACTCAAATGAATATGCCCCAAATCTCCATACAATCATTCAAACCGTACTCTACACTCACACCAGCAAACAACCACTGAACAAGACAAAGGGAACAAACCTACTATTAAAGACAAGATGTGCTGATGAGATAACACATAGGTACAAGATGGCAGCACAATATTTTTAAAATACAATTCCTATACATAGGTATGTTTTTCGAATAATTTCTTTTTTTCATTTGATTCTTATGACATTTAGAGCATTGTTATCATTGCGTCTTGTTCATTGGACCTGCGCCGACGCGTGTTTCGGTGAAGACCTGCAGATATGGTCGCACCTTCTTCAGGGCGCTTAAAAGATCAAAATTTGGGGAAACCAATAGGGGGCTGTACATCCACTGGCGTCTCTGGTTCCTGGCGCTCGATGATACCATGCAGGAATACTTTCAAAGATAGAGAAAGGAAAGGGGCCGGACAAACAGATCCGCCTCACTGTCCATATATCATCAGCACATCTTGTCTTTAATAGTAGGTTTGTTCCCTTTGTCTTGTTCAGTGGTTGTTTGGAGATTTGGGGCATATTCATTTGAGTATTAGTGGGGTTCTTTTGATATGTAGGGGCACTTTTCCTTTTATGAACTTTAGTCACATTCATGTACGTTGATGTGTATAGATGGGGGAAGTTTGGCACGGTTCAGCAATGATGTCCTTTCAGGATCTGCAGTCACTCTTCTCTTTAGCCACTACACAATTCCATAAATACTTACAACTTAGACATGCCCTTGCCATCCAGCCCCCTGGAGGCCAAACTTCTACTGGACCCATTGGGAAAGGCAGGGATCTCCCAAATCTACAACTTTGGGAGGTCCTCTACTGTTTTTAATCCAGTGGCTGAGTGTCATTTCATGTTGTAGATGTGCGGAAAGGCTGGGTGCTGGTGGGTTGACTTTGGAATCTATTTATGCCACATAAAACTCAATAATGTTTGTTATAAAAAAAAAGATAATAGATTATTATGATAACACGATCTAGTTCCTGACAAAAAAAACACAACCAAAATGTAATGTGCACAACAGTTGCCCACTTATGTGATTTGTTGCAGGGGTCAGGCATGTCTGCTAATATGTCTATTGAAGCTATAAACTGTTTGCAGATGAAATTTAGGTTACTCATAAGTGACGTGTGTGGTACTGAACAGGTGTCCCTATGATGAAGTAAGTCCTGAGTGAAAGCTTCATGTTGTAAAGGCATGTTTTATTAATAGGTGATCTGTGTGGCGAGAGCCTCTTCTACAAGTAGCATTCTTCATAAATAATGCTCAGTCAGAAGAGACCAGTGCCCCACCACACATATAATGTGCTGGTAGACCAAGCTTCTTCTACATGGAAACATCTCCCTAAACAAAGCTCTGCAGCAAGTGGCCTGCCCTGTTCCCAACTACAAACAGCACCTTTCAATAAGCCAAGCCTCTTGTATAAACAGATGTTCAGCTAAACAAAACTCAGCATCAAGAGGCCTGTTTCCATGGGCATATAAGTCTTTTAACTATGGTGAGCTTTTTATCATAGATCTGACCCCCTTCATAAAGTTGTGCTACAACTGGACAGTCCCTCACCAAATACCGATCACCTTTTAGCAAGCCAAGCCTCTCCAACATACAACTGCCCCCCTAAACAAAGGTTTGCATAAACAGGGAAGTTCCTCACTAGACACATTGAGTATTAATAGGACTAGCTCTTTTTACATAGAACTTTGTCCAGAAATATTGCTCAGCCTGAACAGTCTAGTCGCCCACAGACATATCATGAACTGGTAGGCCAAGCCTCTTCTACATAGAAGTGTGTTCTTAAACAAAGCTGTGCAGCAAGTAACCTGCCCCACACTACAACCATTATCTTTCAATACGCCAAGCCTCTTGATATACAGGTGTTCAGTTAAACAAAACTCAGCATCAAGAGGTCAGTACCCAAGCACATAGGCCGAACTTCTTTTACGTAGATCTGACTTCTCTCCTTTCTGGGGGCCGTGGGACTGGAGGACCTATGGCGGGCCACACTTCTGGGGGATAAACAGTTCTCCCATGCAACCAATGCATCCCTCTCACTGGCACAGCTTGATTATTTTCTGGTGCCGGGGTTTCAACACCACAGATACAGGAACATGGTTTACTTGCCAAGAGGCATATTGGACCATTCCCAGATCACTACTGAACTATTGGTGTGTAGGACTCGTGCTAACCCTGGTTGACACCTGGACAGCTGGGAGCAAACAGACTGGGGCACCAGACGCTCTCTTCCAGAGATGTCTAGCCTGTATTTCCAAGAGAATGAAGGCTTAATGACTTTGGGGACAGTACTCTGGGAGACCTAAAAAGCAGTGGCACGAGGACATCTAATAGCACATCTGGCAGCAAAAAAATGGGAGAGACTCCGCAGGGAGGAGGAACTGGAATGAGAGATGACAGAGAAGGAGGCTGCCTATGACACTGACCGATGCCTAAGGGGATGTGGCCAAAAGGGAACGCTGGACCACACGATATGGGACTGCCCAAAGGTGAGAGTGTTTTTTGCAGAGGTACAACGGAAGCTTTCCAGGGTGCTGGGGCAGGCCCTGGAACTCACCCCGACCGATCCTCCTGGGTGTCTAGAGGGAGGTGACCCTGGATAGATACACACTCATCCTGAGGAACACAGCACTGGTGGTTGAGCAATGGGATGTGATACAATATTGAAGGTGAACTCACATCCCAACTTTGAGAGACTGCATGTCTGACATGTAATGGTGCATACAAGCAGAGAAGTCGATATACCGCTCAAGGGTTGCCCCCGGAAATTCGCAAGGATATGGGACCCATGGTCAGAGTGGAGGGAGAGTGAGGGAAGTGGCCCCTGCAGAGAAAATGTCAGAGAGACCTGAACCCTGTGACGGCAAACAACCTGGGGCGAGGTTCTCAGTTCCACAGGAGCTGCAAGTCCATTCTTGGGTCTGTATGCGTCAGGGCTTGGATGCATACGGACCCAAGAATGGACTTGAAGCACCTCTGGAACTGAGTATTGTGTGATCAATATCAAAACTGTCACTTGCCTTATCCTACAGAGTTATATGACGTAGCAACAGGGGGTGAGGAGTTGGTTGGTTCATGTTACGTTGAATGTGTTATATGTTTGTGCCACGACATATTAATAAAAATACATTTAAAAAAAAAAGCTTAGGTTGAATTCACTACTCTTTTACCACAGACATCATATACTGGTAGGGCAAGCCTCTTCTACATACATTTCTCCCTCTCATCAAACTATGCATGAAGAGCCCAATACCCCACTAGACACACTGCCTATTAGCATAACAGCTAGTCTAAGCATGTTCTACACACACTTGTCTGCCTAAAGTAAGGTTTGTAAAAATAGCACAGCCTCTTCCACTAACACACCACCTTCTAGTAGGGTGTCTTTCTTCTACATACAAAAGAACAACTAGAGAGTAAGGAAATGGAACAGGAACTTGTCCCTTTCCCAGAGTAATATACAAAAACAACTTGGACAAGTCCTTAATAGGTTGAGGTCATAATTGTCGACCTTCACCTTGATAGAGGAACGCAGACAAACAGTGGTTGTCTTAGGAAACCCCTCACCCACCTACCTAGTAGGTGGCATGCTTCATCATCGGGGTCCAGCTGGATTGCAGAGTGCAATCCAGCTGTGCTTCAACGCCTGATTTACAGCGGAGCAGGTTATTTTGTGAGAAAGAGGAAGTGCTATGTGAATTGTGATTAAGTGCTAAAAATGTCTCTAGGAAAACCCCTTATAAAAGTTTTAATAGAAGGGTCCTAGGACATGAGTAAAAACATGGTTGGGATATACATGAGGTACCAATGTGCCTCAATATCCCTAAAAAGTGTAGGTCTACTAGTTTCAGCCTTCTATGATATTCTTGAGGCTTTCTTCAGGACCAATGGAGTGAGCGTGGCCAAAAAGAATTGGTGGCCACTGTGGTGTATGTATCCATATATCAGCGCACACCCTAAAGTGCGCTGTGAGTGTTGTGGGATCTTGTTACTTACAGATCCTGCGCGATGAGTATAATAACTCAGCGTGTGTACAGTTTCATGGATCCTGTCACACAGTGGAACTTCCTGTTATGGGGACCATTTGTCTCAGGATAGAAACCGCTGCAACCTATGGTGTGGACCGGATCCCGCCGTTGTACTTTAGGGTGTGCGCTGATATATGGATACATACACCACAGTGGCCACCAATTCTTTTTGGCCACGCTCACTCCATTGGTCCTGAAGAAAGCCTCAAGAATATCATAGAAGGCTGAAACTAGTAGACCTACACTTTTTAGGGATATTGAGGCACATTGTTACCTCATGTATATCCCAACCATGTTTTTACTCATGTCCTAGGACCCTTCTATTAAAACTTTTATAAGGGGTTTTCCTAGAGACATTTTTAGCACTTAATCACAATTCACATAGCACTTCCTCTTTCTCACAAAATAACCTGCTCCGCTGTAAATCAGGCGTTGAAGCACAGCTGGATTGCACTCTGCAATCCAGCTGGACCCCGATGATGAAGCATGCCACCTACTAGGTAGGTGGGTGAGGGGTTTCCTAAGACAACCACTGTTTGTCTGCGTTCCTTTATCAAGGTGAAGGTCGACAATTATGACCTCAACCTATTAAGGACTTTTCTTCTACATACACCTGTCGCTGTAAAGAAAGTTGACCATTAACAGAGCAGTGTCGCAGCACAAACACCACCTTTTAAAAGTCAGAGTGCCTTGTACATAGAGTCTGGAGTTTCAGCACATAAATTTAATTTTTGTATGCTAATTCTCAGTTACATTCAGTTGTGTTCCAAAATAAAGCTGTGGTGGAAGTCGCCAATGTCCCATGAAATATGCATCCCATTTCGGTAGGCTTAGTCTCTCTGTTATACCTGCTGCTCAACCAGTGTGAGTGTGGTGTGGAATGTTGGTGCATGGTGATGCATGGAATGTTGGATGTTTGAGAGAGTCAGTTGGAATATGGGCTGAGCAGCAGGAAGGCTGCTCCACGTGGGGCTCTTTACTATAGCTCTTGATCTTAACTACTTAATAAACCATCTTACTTAATCTACACCTGGACTACTGGACTTCATTATATTACAACATTTTTGGCGATGATTTGGCTAAGGAGAACCTATGTGTGTGATCTGGAGGAAATAAGGAATTTTTCAAGACTACAAAAAGCAAGAAATGAAAGCACGAAGAAAAAAAAGAAAGAAAAACTTAACTGGAACTTACGGAGACTGAAAAGTCAAGGACAGAGAAATACAGAAAGCACTGCAGCCCCACCAGTGTCTTGACACTTCAGACAGCCTATGGGCAGGGTGCATATCTTTTTGCCTCTATTTCAATCTCAAAACGTTGGCAGGGAAGTTTGTTGCTGTCTATGTCCAGCAGATTGCAAGTGGCTGGACAGCAGTACTAACAAGATGGATTAAGTGGATAAGCAGTCATCAAGAATGTGTACTAAAAATGCCAATTTCGGATTTACGGCTTCTGGCATTAGTGTTAGGAGATGTCCACAGTGTTGTGTTCGTTGCGGAGCCGGCACCCACGTTATTTGTAGAGGAAATGGAAAAAAAATGTATTACAGTAGAAGGAGTTGTGCCTGTGGTGAGTGTTGCTTTTCTCACCGCAATACTGTCTGTTACGACTGGGTGGCATTTTACTTCATTGGCGCGAGCTTCCACTGTTACCGTGGGCCACAAGATGGTGTTCTGGGCGGCTCGAGCACCCATTACGTTGCGTGAAAGAGCTGGGAGAAGTCGGCAGCGTCTTAATGGTTTTCCAGGAACGCAAGCTGCGCAAGGACATTTTGCAGCATCTACCCGCCTGGAGCCACCCGGGACCGTCCATTTCTACATGCCGCCATTTTGTTTTATCATCAAGAAGAAAAAATCCCAGGAGACTGGTGTCTGTATAATGGCCTTCTGTCTTTCATGTCACTGGTTTCTGGTTCTCCCTCTGGGAAGTTGTGAGTATTCTGGTCAGACTTTGACCTGTGGCGCCTCAGAGACCATGAGTGCTGGGGGTATGCTTCTAGGATTCCTGTCAGCATCGTGCATTGGTATTTGGCATTAACTTTGGATCAACCACGTCATTCTTAAGATTTGTTCTGTAGTTTGCGATGAGAAGTTGTCAGAACATTTGCATTGGAGCCTTTCTGATGCACCCGGTTGTGGATAGGTTTTGAAACATTTTGTTGGCTGTTACCTATTTTGTTTGCACTGTGAGAAAGGACTTTCATCCAGGGCAGTTGTGGACCTTCTCATTTTTACCGTTTTGTCCAGTGTTGCAGTATACTCAGGTGAGAGGTCGCTCACCAGAAACTTGGACAGGGTGTTCTAAGAATAATTGTTATGCACATTTGCTTGCAGATGTACCTTATTTCACTTGTCTTTTGCTTTTAGAGCAGGTCCATTGTTTGAGACTGGCTCCGGTGCTGACTTTCCATTAGGATGTCAAATGAGCCCAGAAATCCTGTAAACACTAGATCCAAGGTTTTTGTCTGTAAGCCGCTGATGTTCCAGGAGCAAATTGAAATGCCTCCTTGATCTGTTACTGATAGACGCCCCTCCACTCAATCCTCATTATTCCCAGTTTGGGATAGGGCTCTCGGTAGCCAACCCCAAGGATTTTGAAGCTCATTGTTTGTAACCAGTCTTCAGTGCAGGTCTGAATCAGCTTCTTTGGTTACTTTGAATACCACCTTTGTAAAATCCAAGTTGTTTTTATGCTGAGCCAAGAGGGATGGCCCACCACTTGCACCTCTTAAAATTGACGAGTTGGTCGTTGGTTGCTCGCCTAGTTATGGACCTGCTAGGAGCACATGAGGGTAGGGATCCCCATGGAAATTGATTACTTCAATGCCCCAGGCTTTTAACTGCTTTTTCTTTTACATGATCAGGGCCAGAAGTACAGCGGATGAAAAAGTAACCAAGGTAGGATCCGTAAGCTGACGCCCTCTGGCCAGCATGAACTTAATTGATGAAATATCGTCGGACTTGGCATGCTCCATGTCTGGCAGGGCTTTGATCAACTTTAGGATGGCTGAATGATTTAAAACATCTTGGGAACCTCTTGATTTAAATTCTAGGATCCATAAGAGCTTCTGCCCAGTGTTGTTCAGGCCACTGGGATGGTCGCCAGCACTATTAGTACCAGCGTTTGGGGTTCCAGGAGGCTCTGATCTTCTATGAGTTGGGTTTGAGTTTCCTCCTCCTTAAGCACTTTAACTTGAAAGTTCTCAGGCCTCAGGTTGGGAGCCTGTCCGGTAGTTTGTTGCGCACCAAATATTCTCCCAATCGGCGGGCTACCTGTCCCCGGGGGCACGCTGTATGTGGTTAGAGTTGTCTTCAATTTTACAGGAGATGTTGGTTTGTCATATGCAGTATCATGACCAGATGCATTGAGTTCAAAATGGCAGACCACAACTTTAGAGAGTTGTCACCAAGTTCGTTTGTCTACGCTTTCTTTATTAGCTTTTCATCAACAATAACTCCCTGAGTGTCTGTGATAGGTAAATCTGGCAGTATGGGGTGCACATCAGTATTTGACTCAAATTCAGGAAATGCATAGAACGTTCGGTGCACCTTTCTGTGCCCATCCCTCCGGGCCTACTGTTATCATACTAACGGGCTCATGACCGGAGGACCAGCTATGTAGTATTAAATTTTGGGAAGTCGATAAGTTGGGAGATGGTAAAGTTATGTTGTCAGCAGTGTAGGCAAATGTTGCTGCACAAGTATAATCGTCTTCAATCTATCTTTTACTCGATGATGCTCAACTTAACGTGACCCCACCGCTTAGCGGTCACATGTAAGAGAAAATGTATTCCTCTACCAATGAAAGAAGTAATGTCAAGGAGCATACAGATCTATACAATTCAACTGTAAAGTACAATCAATATCTTTGAATCCATACAAATCCAGAAAAGTATAGAGAAGGGAGACTTGAAAATTCTTGTATTCAATTTTTCTTTATTCTCAGTCAAGTGCGAGAATGCATACAGTTGAATTGTATGGATCTGTATGCTCCTTGACATTACTTCTTAAGTTGGGAGATGGAAAGGAACACGGGGAACTTTCCTGCTCTGGGCTAAAACGATCCTTCTCCTTCTTCGGACAAGACTTATCGTTCGTGGTTGATTGCGGAGTACCGCCGTGTTTACCTATCTCCCGAAAGTAATCTGCTATTTTAGATGATTTAGGCCGATCCACCGGTTCTAAATCTTCTTTCTGGCCCATGCATCAAGCAAAATACTCCTTGCTAAATTAGCGAATCGCTAAAATAGGCCGTTAGCGAGCACAAAACAACATATTCCAATGCATCAACCCCAATAGCGAAAAAACTACACTATCGCTAAAAAAAAACCCCGGTAATTTACCGACTCGCAAAGTAGCGATTCGAAAATAGCGAAACAGCAATTGCGCTTGCTAATAGTGATTAGCAAATAAAGAATCGCAAAGGAATGCATCAAAATTCACGAATAACATCTAAATCGCAATTTAGCATGAGCAGAATAAGGGGAATCCCAACCAGAAGGTAAAGTTGATGAAACAAAAAAAAAACAAAAAAAATTCCCAGAGGTGTTAACTATCTGAAACCCTTCAAAAATGGCACTGGAGATCCCGTAAGTTTTCCAAAATGGCAGCCCTCTACGTGCTTGCAAGGAGGATGAGAATAAATGCAGCAGCACAGCGCAGGAGGAGGATCCAGGAGAGGGTATTCAGAGTGCGCATCACATTGCTGGGCCAAACTGATGAGGAAGTATATGACAAGTACCGTCTGAATCGTGCCATGATAATGCGCCTAATTGCTGATCTGGACCCACTACTGCAGCACCAGACCCGTAGGACAAATGCCATTCCTGCGCACGTCCAGGTCCTATGCAGCCTGCACCTACTGGCTTCCGGAAGTTTCGAGGGGGTTGTAGCGGTAGCCGGAGGCGTCTCACAAAGCGCACTTTCACGCTTCTTCCGTAAATTCATTGATGCCATGCTGACAATGATACATACCCACATCACCTTCCCCACAACACCACAGCAGTTGAACCAGACCAAACTGGAGTTCTACCAGGTGGCACAATTCCCCCACGTCATAGGATGCATTGACTGCACGCATGTACCCATCTGTCCCCCCTCTGCCAACGAGTACATCTTCCGTAACAGGAAGTCCTATCACTCAATCAATGTCCAGGTCGTGTGCAATGCCAAGCATATAATCACGGACATAGTGGCACAGTATCCAGGGAGCACACACAACTCATATATATTCCGGCACAGTGGCATCCACAGGAGTCTGCTCAACGGTGAATTTGGAGAGGGACACCTACTTGGTACCTACATATACCTATTTGTTACATCATTATCCCATATATAATTGCATTACTGCGTCTAACCCTTTGCTTCCCACCCTGTAGGTGACAGCGCATATGCCTTGCGGGAATATATCCTGACCCCCTACCTCAACCCAGCAACACCACAGGAACAGCGCTACAACGCGGCACATATTAGCACAAGAAATGTGGTCGAGAGAACATTCGGGATCCTGAAAAGTCGCTTCCGGATCCTACATAAGACTGGTGGTGCATCGCAATACAACCCCGAGACCTGCTGCAGGATTGTAGCAGTATGTGCCATGCTGCACAACATTGCAACCAGAAGGGGGATCCCCATTGTGATGGACGGAAATGACAACGATCGGGATGAACAACCACCCGCACAAACACCGACAGTCACACGTGCCAAACACAGCTGAGGGTCAGAGGAGGCGGACATACATCGTACAACATCACTTCTGAGCCTGGTAAGATAGAGCCATCACAAAATATCTTTGAATGCTAATGTTTTATTCACATGAGCACAGGTCAAAGTAAAGATACATGTTTAGGAAACATGACGGTAATTGCATTGGTTGATGAAATTAAATCTAATCGTTAACAGCACGGGGGTGCAATCACAATATTAAAGTGGAACATGGTTACACCACCATGGACAAAGAGGCAGGAATGCATGTCTAGCGCCTCCTGCCACGTATCCCCCAGCCTCCTGTCGCATGGCTCCTCGACATCACCCTGATGTGTGCCTGTGGCTGTTGAGCTGCGCGAACTGCGCCTCTTGCTAGTGGTCTCCGGCACGGACACGCTACTCATGCTCGATGCCTCCTCACTACCCTCTTCCCCTTCCAAGTTGCTGGCACTCACTGTCCCAGACTGTAGATGTTCCACAGCAGTGGTCACTTGGCCTAAGGCCTTAGCAACATCCCCGCAGTAATGTCCTAGGTCAATCTGCAGTGACACGGAGCGGCGTGACAAGACAGCAGTGCTGTTGCAGAGCTTGGTGATGGCCCTAGTATTCGCAGTAAGACGAAGCAAGCCCTGCCGATGCCTCCTGCGCTTAGTGCGTTGTCCTGCTATAACGGCACGGGTGAGCTCCTGTAGGCTCTTGTTTATCTCCTGATTCCCCTCTGCAACAACTGTCGTTAGGTGACGCACACAGTCCGACATCGTGCTCATGTTTTTGGCCAGCTTGGAGATCTGCAGGTTGATTGTGCCCATATGTCTCCCCTGCAGGCGCTGAACACGGAGCATCTGCGACTCAACCCCAGCATAGACATTCGGAGCCTGTTCTGATTCTGTCGCAATACTGCTCCTGGACCTGCGCCGTTGTCTGACTCGGCCACGTGCTGGTGTTGGAGCTGCTGAAGGGACACCTGTCTGGCTGGGGACTGTTGTGGGTGCTGGGGTCGGCTCAGTTTCCATTTCCTGCAGTGCGGGTACATATGCCCTGCGTCTTGGTGGTGGTGGTGGTGGTGCTGGTGGTGGTGTGGATTGAGGGTCCAGCGGAGTCTCTCCATCCGTCTCTGCCGGTGTCTCCGAAATAATGAGGCGCTCACTGTCATTTGAGTCCACCGGAGATGCATCTGTGTGTGAAACAGTGCATTGTTATTTTAGTTTGTTCCTCTATCTGTTTATCATTTGGCCTATTTTACACATAATAAATCACAGATTTAAACACACTGTCGGACATGTACTGCTGGTGTCTTTTCTTGCGCATTGGTGATTATCCATGCACACTTGGCTGACATGACTACAACTCCCATGATGCTATTGGTATGTGAGGGTATATGTGCAATGGACTTCTTCCGGCACACTGTGATTTGGCTGGGGGATGTGCATGGGTATACAATTCGCAGCGTATTTGCGCAGGCATGCTTCTTACCTTGTTGTGTGGTTGCTGTGCCGGAGGTGTCCAATTGGGTGACTCCCACGACTGCCTCAGGCTCAATCGTCCCCTCAACGAGGTCCTCCAGGGCTGTGTTGGCGGGTACTTTGGATGCTCCCCCTCCTGTGCCACCTGCTTCCTTCACCCTTTCTGCTATGCGCTCCTTGGCACGTTTCCTGAGGTCGTACCACCTTTTCTTCAGGTCATCAATGCTGCGGTGTGTGACTCCCACAGCATTTACCTTCTCCTTAATGCGCAGCCATATTTTGTGCTTCACAGCTTCTGGCACCTTCAGGGACAACTTGCCAAACAGTTTGTCGTGGCTGCTGCTCACCCCCTCTATCAGGTGTTCCAGTTCCCTCTCTGAGAACTTTCTCTTCCCCTTCCTGGGCGTGTCAGTTGACTTTGCTGCATTGTTGTCCATCCTGGCTAGGTGTAGTGTAGCTGGATTGTGAGGGTGGAGTCTCTCAGCTCAGCTTCAGTCCTCTGCCTCCTCCTCTGAGCTCTTCAGGGCACTGAATGAAGCATGGGCTGGATGACTTCCTGGGTGTGATGTCATCAGCCTGCTCTTCGTGCGACCCGTTTTTAGCGAATTAGCTATTACCGAATTTGCTTTTACCGATTCCGCTAATACCGAATTCGGTATTAGCTAATTTCTTTTTTTGCAACTCGCAGTCGTGTATTTGGTGTTTTTTACCGATTTGTAGTGAATCGCTATATATTACCGGATCTGTACATGCATCGCGAATAGCGATTTATTAATTGCAAATCCTTATTTTTCGCAAATAAGGAATCGCTTTACAGAGTGTTGATGCATGTGCCCCTTTGTTCTTATCTTTCACTATACCTTGGGATATCTCCACTCTGCCATCACAGGCGAGACTGGCGAGAATGGGTAGCACCTTTGGGCTGAACACTGGTTCCAGACCTGGCTCTGAATCATATGTGGGACTGTTAGTCCTCAGGGCGGAAGGATGACAAACATCAGGACCACTTGCTTTCCTTTGTGGTCTCCGCTTTACAGTTGGATCTCCAGATATAAATTCTCTCTCCAGCTTCCTTTTGATGGGAGCTTGCACCTTGCCCCGAACTCTCCCGGATCTCATCCTTGTAGTTTTGTACTAAGTAGCTGTTAAATAAGGTAATGGCCTTTCTATAGTGACTGGCGTAGTGGCTGATGTAGTAGGTGGGCTGATATGGGCCGAGTAGTTGGTGTCAGGCTACTCAAATAGCTTCAACCCCACTGCCTTTTATTTTATTTTATTTGTTTTGGGTTTTTTTTGCAGACTTAATTGCAAGGGGCCCGTTAATTCCCCCTTCACAACTTGCGAGTCGTTCTTTCACCGAGGAGGAATGGCTACCTCAGGCAGCTATGAGGAGATTCCGCTGACCTGTTTATTCTTTCCTTGGTCTTGGTCTTGGTCTTGGTCCTTAAGTTAAATTGTTTATCCACCTCCTATCCTGCCTGATTTGGTAGAAGTAGATTAAATGATCTGGGGGTGGCCAAGGAGCCACCAACACGCTGCTTGCTGCCCCCACCTCCACCAACTGCCATCACAAGTTATGAATAGAGGCCTGGGGTCCGGGCTCTGAGAAAATGGAGGTGGAGACTGGGTATAGGAGGGTATAGGAGGTGGAAAAGGGAGAGCAACGAGGAAAAGGAAAAGACCATGCTGCAAAAGGGCTGTCTGAGCGGGAGCTCACCAGACCCTCCTGCAAGCCACACCCAGATCTAACTAGGCCGCCTCCGCAGGGGACCTGGGCTTGCACTCAGTGACAGGCCGCTAAGGTCGCCGTGCTCAGAAGAGCTCGGTAGAGCCCGGGAGTACCATGCTCAGAAGTTTCACTGACCTGGCCTCCGGGCATGCCCCACGATGAGCGATTAAACGAGGGGGAGAAGGCCTCACAGGCGCTGAGCTGCAGTACCTCCTGTTTTCCTCCCACCCCAGGTGGCCCAGCGGCAAGCGGAGCAGCAGCAGCAGCGGTGGCAGCATCTCCCTTGCAGCAGTAGCGTCACGACCGGACGCAGGCACAAACAATCGATCTCCAAACCCCTTTTTGGACAGTTAATTAGGTAAGAAGCAGCTTCCTGCACATGGCTGGTGACGTCACAAATGTCCACAAAAAGACTAATTGTAACTGGAATCGCCAATGGGACACGAAGTCAGCATTTTCACCCCAGGCCGACATCGAAAGGTCGCGCCCAACATGGGGGCTGCCGGGGGGGTCATTGGCTTAAGTGGAGTGGCTCCCTGGGTTGGGGCTTGCTGCGGGGGCATTCCTGTTGAGAGCTGAAGCCACACCTGGTGCTAGGGGGCACAAAGGAGTCGGGCTTTGGGTCTGGTCTGAAGCCCACACCGGCGCTGTCTTCGGCCACGTGTATGCCTGGTGGACTGGAGGTGTCCATAGGCTGCTGGACAGGGCTTGAGGAGGAGGTGTCCTCAAATGGCATCACTGGGGCTGTTTCCTTTGGGCCAGCACCGAGCCCAGGGGCATATTTAAACTTACCTGGATGCTCATTGGCACTGGGAAGGTGCAGGAGGGGGTCTCGACTGCATGTGCTGCCAGGACCCCGGGTGGGTCCGTGCGCAAGTGGGTCAGTGGCACCCCCCTATGGCATTGTCACTGCTCTTGCTGTGGATGGTGGATTATCACCCCCTTCTAATGCCTGATCTCTCAGAGGGGCTGAACTAGTGCCTGAAGTCCATACCAGGTTGCTTATTGACTGTTGGACCTTTGTTAGACCTAGGGTCCTTATCTCCTGTCATCAGACTTGGTGGTTTACTCCCTCAAGACCTGGGTTAGTCCCTGGTGGCACGGCGATCTGAGGAGCTGATGTAAGGGCCTGACTGCTCATGCTGCCAGGGCCACAGATGGGTCTCTGTGCAAGAGGGTCGGCGGAACCCCCTTTTCTACAGGCCCCTACATGCCCTGTGCATGGGACACTCAGTGGACCAGCACAACACCATCGTGGGAGTGTGGAACTGCTTGGGGTAGTGGTAGACCCCACAAACCCAAGTAGAAACTACAATAGATAATTTCACGGCCCACAAGCCTGTGGCTTCAAAAGCCATTAATGTCGACAGTGTGTCTGCATCAAAGCCCGGTCCCCCTATCCCTTGGAAATCTTGCTCGCTATCCACACCTCCCAAACAGCATTAGAGACTAAAATTCGGAGAAGGTGGGGTAGATGTCGGTCTTCTGCAACAAGACACATTTTGGACACGGAAGACTCTGTTACTGCCCTCAAGGTTGATGTGGCTCGCTTCACCACAGCATCTCGTACCCTGGAAAATCATGCAGATGACGCAGAGAATCCATCCCAGAGGAACAGTCTATGTTTCGTGGGTTTCCCTGAGGGTGCTCAAGGGACGTCCCCAGAGAAATTCCTTATCGTGGATCCCACAGACACAACTGTCACCCTGCTTCATCGTAGATAGTGCTCACAGATCACTGTCAGCAAAACCTCCTCCTGGGGCACCCCACCACCCCATGGTGATCAAAAGCCATAATTACAAGGATAGGGACAATATCCTCTCCTCCAGGATCCTAGTTTTCCCGAACACACTCAGCTGATCCAGCACTAACACAAATCCTTTGAGGCTGTCAAACAAAACTTGAGAGCAATGAACATATTATATATGCTCCTCTTCCCAGCCAGGTTACTGGTCAATCATGCCTCCAAATCCTTTTTTTTTACACCCTGAGGCGGCCAGTGAGTGGGCAACAGAGCAGTGCATCTTATGCAGCAGCTCTCCTACCCCCCATGGAGACCAATGTCTCAGATGAGGACTGGATGAATTGACTTCATCCTCGGTGCAGCAACAAGCAGAAGGGGTCTTGCAAGTGGTGGCACGACCCCGGGGTCCTCTGCCTCTTCCACCACAGATGCGTGCAACCCTGTGTACGAACAAAGTTGCGGGTCCTGATGATGTGGGCCGACCAGGGGAGGGGGGACTCACGGACCACAGTCCGACCCACTAGGAAGAATGTGGCTGATCGGGGTACCACAATGCCCAAAGCAATGCCACAAGGACCACGGAGACATGCTCTGCCAGCAGCACAACATCCTTATTACTGAGTTTTCTCCGGAGGGGCAACGTGGTAAGATATGCCTTAGAGCTGTTTCTACATTTTGTGTGTTTTGTGTGTGTTTTGTATTGTTGGGGTGACAGATGCTTCTAGGGTGGAAGTGTGCAATGGGGCCAGGGTTTAGGGGGAGTTTTATTGGGGTGGTTTGGCTTGGTTGGCCATAGTTTATAATATAGTTGGCAGGCAGCGATCCCAATAGTCTCCTATTCTATCCTAGCGCGCAGAGGGAGCAGCATGGGCCAATGACATATTTTAAGCCATAATAGCTCTTAAGGTTATGACATGGAACATCAATGGCCTAAATAACCACATCAAGTGTGGCGCTGTGTTGAGTTTCATGAAATGTCAAGGTCAGAACTTCATATGCATAATCAACCGTGATAATTTTGTAGTCCAAAGTGGCCCCACTCTTTTCCCCATATCTTTTGATGTTTGTGTGGGCAACCCCTCGCTGCATAAATGGGCTCCTCCATCTTTGTGCACCAGTCCATGTCCTTATGGCATGCATCTATGTCAGGTAGGATTGCTGAGTTCCATCTCGGGCTATATCCCGCTTGGCGATCAGTCTCCCCAGTCCAGCATGGTATTAGTCGCACCTCCTTCATCTTAGGTCTACTGGCCACCAGATGTCTCTTCTTTGCCAGATACAGGTTTGAGAGGGTTTACCATGCAAGTCACACCAGAGGTTCTCAGGGAGTGGCCATTTTAATTCACAAGCATTTTGCCATGGTGATTTCCCATAGTGTAGCTGATCCATAGGGTAGATTTGTTGTGGAAGAGGGTGCTATTGCTGGGCAGGTATACAACCTGGTCAGTGCATATATCCCTCCCCAGTTGTTTGGGAGCACACTGGACACAGTGAGGGCCGTGCTCACAGGGCTTCCCAGGGGCATCACAGTGGTGTGGGGGACTTCAATATCTTTGACCAAAGACTGTTTGAGGAAGCAGGAGGGTTCCAGCCCGCTGGCCATGCACCTGGTGGACTGGATGTCCGGCCTCGGACTCTGCAAAGTCTGGCATATCTGGAATCCCAAAACACACAAGATGATGGACGGAATGCTGCACATTGGCAAACATTCACCCCCAGTCACAGATCTGGGTTTAATCCATCGTTATTTTGCTTCACCACGCCACCCCAGTTCTGACATAGCCATATGCAAATCAGTCTTGACCCTGTGCCTCATGGGAACAGTCCAGACCGAACTGCCAAGCCATGTCTTCCCTGGACCGGAATCAAGCATCCTAGGACCGGTTTCAGGCTATCAGCCTTCATCAGCCAGGATAGCTTGACTCCAGTGGCGTAGTGAGCACGGGACCCACGTCTGGGCATACCCTTCCCACTTAGGGCGAAATGCAAAACACACAAGATGATGGACGGAATGCTGCACATTGGCAAACATTCACCCCCAGTCCTGGCTGAAGAGGGGTGAAACCCCGAAACCAGTCCTAGGATGCTTGTTTCCAGTCCAGGGAGGACCTGGCTTGGCAGTTCGGGCTGGACTGTTCCCATGAGGCACAGGGTCAAGACTGATTTGCATATGGCTGGGTTCAAACTGGAATGGCATGGTGAGCAAAAAAACGATGGATTTAGGCCCGGATCTCTGTACTGGGGTGAATGTATGACATTGTTCTGCATTCTGTCCATCAACTGCTGTTTTTGCATATCTGGAATCCCGGCATGCATTCACCCACACCTCAGCCGCGCACAAGACACGATCACAAATTGGCCTGCCACCCTTTCGATCCAAACCACGGGGTCCCACATAATTCCCAAGGTGATATCTAATCATTCTTGGTGGCTACCATATTGGAGGAGGGAGATCTGAGGAACGTTCCATTTGGAAACTCAATGCTCGGCGCCTGACTGATAACGATGTCACTGAATGCCTCTCACAAGAACTTGACACTTTCCTAACAATGCACATGGGTTCCCTAGACTCCCCTGGGACCCTATGAGTGGCCACCAAAGTATACATGCGGGGCATTATGCATATCCACCTTTGAGTATGTGAGAGGCAAAAAAAGCTACAGATCAGAGGGGTTAGAGGCCCGAATCGCTCTTGTAGAGAAGTGCTGGGGGAGGTGGAGAAACGGAATCACACCAGACGACACTCGACAGAGCGTCGCTGAGACAACTGTGCCTCAATGAGGCAAAACTGTGCTAGATTGCATCCCAGAGTAGGGTTTACAGCTGGGAAGATTTCGGGCAAATTATTATACTGGTTGGCGACTCATACTTTGGTGGACAGGGTGGTCCCTAGTATCAAGGACCCCAAGCTGGGGAGGGTTTCAGAGACGACCCGGGAAATTGCATCCACGTTCGCGGAATACTATTGCACTTTATATGCGAAACGAACGAGGCCACTGCCAGAGTCCACCCCACTAATAGTAGACTTGCTGCTGCCCACTCTGACGGCATCAGATGCAAAAGATCTGGACAGGTCCATTACACTCGAAGATATTGACAAGACCCTCTCGGACGTGGCCCCGGATACGCACAGCTTTCCGGTAGAATATTACTTTCAAAAGGGGGATGAAAACTTGAGGGGTTCACAACTAGGACAGGAAAAAGAATCAACATTTATGAATAGCGACAACCTGGAGCAGAGTGTTGACAGCTTGCTCCCCAATACTAATTATTTTGTTGCAGAAGGTGCAATAAGTGACTGTCTTCTGAAGTTGAGGCAGCTGAGGAAGGCAAGACTGCATAAATTGGGGAGGCATAGGGTCACCGGTGCCTAAACTGGTACAGCAGCACAAGTAGAAGCAAGCGATGAATCTCTTTGAAGTTCACCTCTTGCAAGCTGTCATGGAAATGTGGTCCTCAAGTGCTTCATCATGCTTGACGTTCCATGTCTGTACTTTGATGTGCCTTTGGATAGTTGTTTTTTGTACAAAGCGCACTGCATATCTGGCAACCACCTTCTTTTCCTCAGATGGAATACCGAAGAAGTTGCATACCAGTGACTGCTTCTTGGGGGGCAGTTGCTCAATGTCCTGGTCCTCTTTTTCTTATTTGTGCTAACTCTCCTCCATGTGTTGCTCTCTAGAAGCCATTGTGAATGTTTTGAAATGTAATGCAACCCTTCAAAAAAGAAAAACACAGCCAGTACCAGTGGCCTGCATCAAACCTAGTCACACACCCAAAGAACTGATCTAGGGTGAGAACTTCCTGTTGAGGATGTTGGAAAGTTGTTTTAACCAATAAGAAGTGTTCTTTGGGTGTGTCATATGATTTGCAACAATAATGAAGCTCAGTCGCAAAAGTACAGCAGGACCCGAAAAACTTAAAAAAAACAGTTAAAACTAATTCTGAAATATGATGATGTATTTTGGTGTGGCTTATAGTTAACCTTTACCCTTATTCGTGACTAATATTAACTCCTAATTAATATTAGATCTTGGCGGATCTGGTCCAGCCATCGCTTTTCTGACGGTATTCCCGCCCGTCGGCTTGGCGGTGCGCCCGCTGTATTTAGATGTTGGCGGGACCTTGGAGGGATGACCATCGGAGTCCCACAATCTCCATTAGAATCTTCCTCCCACATCGAAGGCGTCATAGCCTGAAGTGGCAAATGTTGCAGGGAAACCGCCAAACTCGGGTTGACGAAAACGAGGAATAAGAGGTGAAAACTAACCTTTTTTCAGGTTCCCACTTCCGTTTCCATCTTGAACCCCATTGTCCAGGTTCTTCCTGTACTGCTGCTACTTGACCACGGCACTCAGCAACCCTGTTGACACCGGAATCTAAGGTAGACTTCTGTGTCACTTTTCTCACTATCAATCTGTGTTAACCGTATCTTTCGCCTCGTGTATTTTTATATTGCTCTTACATGCAATTTTTTTGTGTCATGCATGTTTTCATCTTACAACTTATCGTGGTAAAATGTACACACCTATAGTAACACATAAAGAAATATTTCTTTGGTGGTGTTGGTGGTTGTGGGTATTGTGCTTGTGGTGACTGTGGGTCTACATACAAGAGTATGTGTATGCTGTAGGTGTGCAAGCTATATGTAAAATGAATGGCATTATACATTACCCACATATACATGAAAAGATTCACAACATATATGTGTAGTGAGATAATGATAAGTAGTACTAACCTGTCTCCACACCACCATGGCCTCACTTCGTCAGGACTCAGCCACCATGACACCGCCACCACAATGGGAACATCTGAATCAGGTTGGTGAAAACCCACCGGCGACAGAGTACTGTTAGCCAGCAGAGAAGACCACCATAGAGGCGGTCAACTGTCTATTGTGGCAACATCTAAATACGGCGGGTGGACCGCTGTCAGCTCGACGGAGTTCTTGGGACCGCCGCGGGATGACGGTAGTCCCACCAAAATCTTAAACAGGCCCTAAGTAACTTAGTGTTTTTTTAAAGTTACACCGGAACCACGGATCGATTGGGATGCCTGGAACAGGAAGATGAAGAGCACGGGAACGGCATTGGTTGGACATTTTGGGCTTCGCAGCGATCCCGCGGAGCCCAAATGAAGCCCCCCTCAAAAATAAAGTTTGCATAGGGCTAAACCTTATGATTTCTCAATTTTTATTGTGCTGTCTACTTTCATTTAATTTATGTAAATGGATGTAAATATCGAAGAAAATATATTTTAGCCTGAAAAAATGTGAAAAAACATAATATTTTTTATTTAAAAATAGTAAATAATAGACTTATTGGTATGAAAACATTTGAAATTCACTGAAAAAAACTGAAGGTTAAAGAAACGTTATAGTTAGGTACATTTAGTAAGTGTGTTTACATATTTGTTCCAAGACAAAAAAAATTTAATTCACTGAAAAAAACCAAAGGTGAAAGTGGCGTAATAGTTAGCCTAGAATTTCTTTGTTAAGTAACAATTTTAAAAACACAGAAATTAATGAGTTATAGCTATCAGAGCTAACTATAACTTGCGCTTCTGCCATGCACTGCTTATGACTTCACAAATTACTTCACTCATAACACGTTGTATTACATCATTGGTGACATCACTCATGGCATCTCAAATGAAATACTTGACAAATGAAACTCTAGAGCATTGGTCTGAATGACCCTATGAACGTCAGTGGACAAGTGAGAGAATGATAATTACTAATACATATTGATTTTTAATTGATTCTCAATTCTGTTTCATTGAGTGTCAATTGTCTTGGCAATAGAAAAACTAAATAAAGAGAAGATTTGTGCACATGCAAAAAATTGAAAGATGAGTCAATGTTGTTGAATTACTTACATGCACATATCAAGACTAAGGGCCTAACTTAGGGTTTGGCGGAGAGGATACTCTATTGCAACTGCATCAAACCCTCAGTCAGCCTGATTTGCAGGTTGCAGACCTTTAGTATATCAACAACAGAGCCTACTCCAGCTCTATTATCTATATAGTACTCTGTTGGGCCGTCAGAGTTTTGGCAATTCGACGGCCAGCCCGATTTAGAGTGGTCGGTCAAATGGCCAGGTTTCACAGTCCGTCACCGCAGGGTTAAAACCTGTGACAGTCTAATTTTTTTAATTACCCACACCATGGGAGACAACTCCCATGGTGTGGGAGTCATTAGTTTTTGAATTTCGAAAAACAAACTCCAGCTTTGGGAGTTTGCTTTTGAAAAACAAAAACATGTTAAAAGTTTGAAGAATGTCTGTGAATTTGATGGTACGGCGTCAAACGTTTAACACATTGATAGAAACCGCTGTGACAGTGGTCCCTGCCAATGACAAGAAATGCCAGCGAACATCACTAAATGTGCACAACGGGCACTCCGTCACCCTGACGAACTACAAACTGTACTCTGCACTCTAAATCAGGCACTAATTTGTCTGATGCACAGAGAAAAACTTTAATGGGATATATAGAATGCATATTTTAAGATTTTAGCCCAATTGCTTACTTCAAAACAAGCTGAAGCTCTTCATTCCAACAAGGATTACATCCAGCCGCGATACAAGTCTGATAAACCGCATTCTGGAATGAAACTTCAATGAATGGATACACAGTGACCTAAACAAAATAAGAGAACAACCTCTTAGCTGTGATGAGTAAATAATTTGAGAACATTTTTGACATTCAACCAAACATCCACTAAAACAGAACATGTAGAAATCACGTTCTGGATAGTGTTTGAAACAGAATATGCAGTTTCTATAAGTGACAAAGGCAACATGGCGGTGCTATATTAAATACCAATAATTATTAAATCCTACATGGCACCATGCAATGGTGCTATGAAACTTGCCATTCATTTCCTAGTTTCAAGCTAGTTGTGACATCCCTAAATATTTACATTAAGAAACGAAACACATCAATCCCTGCTAGAGTCAACTATCTTTTAAACTCTGAAATCGATGGCTAACTTTCCAGATATCCTTAGATTAATTGTTTTCCTTAAATTCACGCTTCTTAGCTAATATTTTGACTTGCAAGGCCAATACGTGAGTGCAGGAATCTATCTGCATGTTAATGCTAAACTGCAAAGTTAGGTTTAAAACTGAATTCTTTTAAATTGAACACAATCTCTGCAAAAAAATGCTAGCTTTATATTCGTTACTTTATTACAGGCTTGAGCAGCACGTGAGCTACTCGTAGCTCGCCAGCTACCTGTAAGGAGCTCAATTGTACGCAGTCCAGCCTACGAAATTAGACGTTTTTGCTTGAATTAATATATGTATGCCAAAATTGAAATTGGTTTAATCAGTTTTTGTGTTTCACTTTCAAAAACTCATTTAGGTGGAGAATAAAGGAGAATGGTGTACGGTTTTGTGTTTTTGTCCTGGGTCTATTTTGGAGCTAATCGATTTGGGATAGGCCAAGCCAGGCATTTGGCTCCAGTCAGGCTAGACCACTGCTTGGCTTGCCTAACTCTATTTGATGGAGCCTTGGAAAGTCACAGCTCACATTTGTGGGTTTTTCTAATGTTTGTTCATAACAAGCAAAGCTTTGTTTTGTTGATTGTTATATATATCCAATAATTATCATGGTATTCCATGACAGTTCTGTTCATTTTTAGATATCTTAGTCAGAAGTGATTCTATAGCTTCTACTCTGTTTTCAGAACACAAAATTCCAGAAAATAAATGAATGTGCTTGTATTCATTGGTTTTTACTTTAATTAATCTCCAGAATTCCCAACTATTTACTGCACCACCTACTATAGGTCTTATTCACAAACGTTTTTTTGGCCATTAACACAGATTTGCCACAGACAATTACCTTATTTACACCAGTCAGAAACTCACAAAGGGATTTGTGGTCAGCCTAAAAGCATTTACTACTGCAGATTTCACTGCCACAGTGCAACAAATCCGCAGGAGGAAATCCCACTCAAGCAGTGAGAAGCGGGTGTTCCAAGGTGTGGTTGGCCTTGAAAGTTTGGGAATGCCCACAAACATACATATTTGTGGGCATTGCCATACTTTGATCTTACCTCTTTTCACTCTGGAGATTTTACTCCTCAAGGCTGGAGTAACTGCCCTATAAGATGGAAATGAGTACAACTTACAATCTAATTTACTGGGGGAGAAGTGGAAGAGCTTTCTCGACAGGGAGAAATGTTTTACCAGTGGAGAAAAAAAGTGTGCATTTGCGCAAAGGTTTCACTCTGTACAATGGGAGAGCATGGAAATAGTCACAGGATATTCCTAATGGTACACATGGAAACCTGAGCCTGGCACAGCTTTTCAGTGGTACAGCTCAGAATGTTGGTGGATAGGGAAATAATGGTTGTCTAAAGTATGTTCAGACACAGAGAAAACTCTCAAATTGTACTTTAATGGGATTTTTTTGTAATAGAGCCCACCACTTTTAAACAAGATATTGAATTCAGATTCTGCTGAGTATTTAACTTTACAGAGACATGTTATGATATATGAAGAAACTGAGGTAAAAAACAAGTTACTTACCTGTACACTATGGTTCTCCAGTACTTCATAGATTCACATGCTTGAATTTTCCCCGTTGTCGAGGTGGGAGTCCAACCGTAATTATAACAAGTAGTTCAAAGAAAGCATTGTACAGCAAAGCTTAAACAAGTGACATTGTAAACCAATTCATATTGTTTTGTTAAGAACCAAACTGCAACCAATCAGGAAGCAGCTCCTAAATCACTTTTCCCCCTTAAGGGCCAAAATACCTCAGATTTCTCAGCATGAGTATAAAGGTAATTTAGATGAGATATTCAATGTAGTGAGCTCCCATTGGGGAGGATGAAGGGTGGCCTGTGAATCTATGAACGATATCAATATTAGAGAACCACAGGGTACAGGTAAATAACTTGTTTTTTCTCCAGTATTGAATTTTTCATTAATTCCCATGGGTATGCCCCCTGAATATCGAATCCACAATGTGAGTGGGAAAAAATATTGAGGACAAAATATAAAAGAAATATATTGACAAGTCTTGATTTTCTATACCTATCTGCACATCTATGTACATATGCGATACATTTATCTTTCAGGGACGTAGATGTGGAGTTAGGAATAGTAAATCTATACTTCCCTATAAGGACCTACCTTTCAATATTTTGCCCCTCGATATTGTGCCCTCGATATATTTATACCACTACATTGTTGCTGTCGATATTCAAATGCACAATCAATCACATGGTTCAATCCAAATGGCAAGCAGCAATAAAGTATGTGGAGGTGGGATGTGTAAGTAGCAGGTAAGAACCTTTTCCACTGTTGTGATGATGATTATTATTAATATTATTATCATCATCTAAGGGAACGCTCACCTTATTTAGTATTATTATTATTAGTATTATTATTATTAATATTATTAATATTATTATTATTATCATTATTATTATTATTATCATCTTCATCATCATCATCATTTAAGGGAAAGCTTACCTCATTGAAAAGGTGGCTGCTTGACCAACTACTGCATTGTCTTTTACTGTTGCATCCAACCGGTAGTGTCTGGTCAACGTATGCCAATTAGTTCATGTAGTAGCTCTCTGGGCGAGAGCAGACAAGCGGTCATAGGGAGGAGCACCCACCTTGACGAAAGTGTGACTACAGGGTCTCTCTCCTTGTCTCTCGCCAGTTCTAACAATTTTCTAAAACAAACTCGTACTACGGGAGAGTGTTACTTAAGGGGATACCTCGGTGCAGGAACAAATTGTTCCGGTACTTCCGCAGTTCAGAAAATGAGGTGACCTAGGTCCTGGGATCGGTAAGGTCCTGACGAAGGCCGGAGTGACCCTGTACTATGGGCACATAACCCTGTACTATGGGCACATAACTACATCTGAAACATGTTGACAAATTGGCAGTAAGGAGGGGTGTAAGGAGTTCATAATCTCTTCTGGTCACCACCATCCTTCACGTTTTTAATCCTGGCCGGAGGGTCCAGGAAAACATTTTACGCATAGCGATACCTCCGAGCTAGTTTTAACTCACACTGCACTTCCACTTCCGGGGATCCCAGTCAAATTATTCTATAATATTTATATGTTGTGTCTTATCTTCCCCTACCCTATTGCTCCAGCCCAGGCGTTGGTTTGCACAGGGGTGTACTGGAGCAGCCCTATGATGAAGCATGTCACACAACTGTGTGAGTGAGGGCAGTATTTTGACACATTTTGACCTATTTTCCATGTAGGATCTGGCTTTAGCCAAGATTTCTCTACATTCCCGAGAAATATTTAAGAGATGCACTTTGTTGTAGTCAGGAGCCAAGTTGAGACTCCACTGTTGGAGAACCAATTTGACCAGTGTTCATTATTAAATTTCCTAGCACTGGCCTGAGGGAACATGATGTTGTTCTGGAGAAGTAGTTATGTGTACCAGAATTGCCTTGGTCTTGCTGGAGTCACCAGGCGTATCTTGCATTGCTCTCTATTCATCTTGTTCAGGAACCTGGGAATCAATGAAAACGGAGGGAATGCTTAAGCAACTATCCCTGTTCATGCAATCTGAAATGTGTTCTCCTCATGGCACCTTTTATGGTATCTGCTGGCATGGAATCAACATTTGAGGTTGAGGGTTTGTTAGGCCTGTTAGCCTTAAGTGGTCTTTCCTCAAATATTTTGCCTTCAACCTCCCATTTTTGCTAATCTCGTTTTTGTTGGCCTTATGACTCTGTGCACTTTACCACTGCTGGCAAGTGCTAAAGTGCTTGTGCTCTCTCCCTTAAATATGATAAATTGGCTTACATCCAACTGACACATTTCATTTACTTGTAAGTCCCTAGTACAGAGGGCCTGTAAATTATATGCTACTAGTGGGCCTGCAGCACTCCTTGTGCCACCCACTTTAGTAGCCCTTTAAACATGTCTCAGGCCTGCCACTGTAGCCTGTGTGTGCCATTTAAATAAACCTTTCACCAGGCCCAAACCTTCCATTTTAATACATGCAAGTCACCCCTAGAATAGGCCCCACACAACCCAGAGGGCAGGGCGCAGTGTATTTAAAAAGTTGGACATGTACTTTTAAGTGTTACATGTCCTGGTAGTGAAAAACCCCTACATTTGTTTTTCACTGCTGCAAGGCACACCTCTCCCATAGGATAAAACTGAGTTACCTTATTACATTCAATAAGTGCTAACTTTCAGTTGGGAGTAGGTAGGAATCTCGAGCTTGGTGTCTAAAGAACTGTAATTTAAAACCCTCTTTAATGGCAAAGTTTGATTTTGTCACACTTCTGAAAATGCTACTTTTAGAAAGCTGTATCCAAAACAAAGCACTCTTCTCGTGCTCATTGCTGTCGCACTGCGAAAGTTGGGAACTTATCCCACCAAAGTTTCCAATTCATCCCGGTACTCCAAAATCCACCAGTATTCACTTGCTATCACCGATCATTTTTCTGACATCTCCTTAATACTCTTCATCACAACGGAGACAGCGTGAATCAATCTGCAATCTTTATTAAACATTTCCACTACCGACTGTATGCCATTCTAGGCTTCGTACATCGACACGTACAAATTGATCACGAAATAGATTTGAAAGTAAACACAGAGTTTTTTCTCCAATGCATTTCGAGCCCCTAAGGCTCTTCGTCAGGGAGTTCTAAAACAGATGAAATAAACAGTTTCACTGACCTGTCCTCAATACTGCGTGCGTGTAAATTAAAAACGAAACTGTATTTATATAAACACATAACCCCCTCCATGCCCCCTCACATGCAAACTAACGCAACCAAAACCTACACTACTCCCCACTAAGCCCCAATTACCCAAACCCGAATTAACTGTGCCTTTAAACTCGTTCTCACCCTCGCTGTATTATTGTGCTCCCCCTCCCTCAATCACCTCCCTCTCTATCACCAAGTCCCCCATGTTATTCCCTAAAATGGAACTTCCTATACCTAACTAAACCCTCATTCTTTTCTCCATAAACCCACTCCCTCCTGTGATCCCCTCCCCCTTCTAAACCCCATCTCTCACTCTTTTCACTTGCGAACAGCAGACTGCAACAGTCTCACCTCCTCATGCTTCGCTCCTCTAGCTCGTCAATCCTGTGTACTTCCTGACCAACAAACCATGTTACCTCCTCCTCGCACTCACTAGCTCTTAAATAGACTAGAGTCATGATGTTAATTGCTACCACATGGCTGCTTCCCACTACTGCGCACGATGTTTGCCAAAGTTCTACCTAAAGCCTCAAATTCCCACAATACACCTACCTGAACCCACTGATAAAAAAACCTAACTGCCTGCTAAATCAATCCCACCCTACGACTGAACTGAAATCCATTATAAATCGTTACTCCTAATGAGCATCAAAAACACTATGTGCCTCAATGCAGTGCATAAATACTCGAAAGTAAGAAACACTCTACGTGACCTTTTACATTTTGTGAACACCGAACCCAAAATTCAAAACTGTGTAAAATAAAATAACTTCATATGCACTAAACGATTATCAAAACAATAAATGTCAAATGTTTCTGCGCTTCATATCAGTTCATGCTTGCTCTGTCTCCGTGGTGATAAACACAATCTTGTAATCTTTACTCAAATTATTCAGGCTTCAACTTGATCCATAGGGTGCAAAACTCGTATTTGAGGCAATAACATTGCAAAGCAAATCTAACATTATTTGAGCATGCACTCCTTCCCTTAGTATGACACCATACATTAAGTCTTTTTGCATGAACTGATATGAAGCGCAGAAACATTTGACATTTATTATAATCAGTTTCTCTGATTCACGGGGGGAGCATTGGGTGTTGTTTTTTGCATTGTTTTGATAATCGTTTAGTGCATATGAAGTTATTTTATTTTACACAGTTTTGAATTTTGGGTCCATCGGTGGTGGACTGATGTGCGGAAACAGACATTGGTGGCTCTTTGGAGTAAGTGTGACTACAAGACCACGTTCCCACAGAGGTCCCGGGTTCAGAGAAGTACTTGTGAACTCGTAAAAAGTATTCCTCTCTGCCATTATTGGAGAGTGAGTAATTGGAGATTTTCCACACTGCAATTGATGTAAAACACCCTAGTAGGGGTGAAGACCATAAAGACAAGGGATCAATACCCTGACGAATGCCATTGTGACCCGGATGGGCACGCAGCTTTGGCTGAAACATGTTGGTTTCTGCAGCAGGGATATAGGGGCTTTTACCTCCCCTGAATATCCCATCTTTTATGTTTTAATCCTACCAAGGGGACACAGGAATAAAGGTATTTTGTGGTTATCCCCTTAGGTAGTTTTAACTATATGTATCTGCACTTTTTGGTCCCTTCTTGAGGGAAGACCTTTTCCTCTTTTTTTGTTTCTTCTTTCCTTTGTTTGTTTACTTCCCTCACCAGTCTTCTTCATACAAAGAAAATCGCGCTCCGTCCAGTGTGTTGGTCTGCACCTGGACGTCTGATGCGGCCCTATGATGAAGCATGACACTGCAAAGTGTGTGAGGGCAGTATTAAGAAAATACATTTATTTTCCTTTCTCCTTTTGCCTCTCTTGTCTAATCTTTTAGCCACCTTGTTGGAGGGTATTACAACGGATATATTTGCCCCCTCCTCCCTCGGATGGCTCTACTTCATTAACTTTAGTCCTTCTCTCTTGAGTGAGTTATTATCTCTGTATATTCCTCCCAGACAGGGAAACAAAGGGGGAATTGGTGTTGTCAGGTTGGGCTATCTCCATCAGAATGAAGGGGAAGAGCTGTCACCTGCCACACTTGCACTACGAAGACTCTGCCACAGCACATTGTCAAAGGGGTTTTACACTTGACTTTTGAGCCCCCAGACAAGCTGAGGCCAGGGCATGAAGGGAGGAAATTCCAGACACCTCTGGGAGGGGAGGACATTAGAAGCTTCTCTCACTTCAAAGCTGGCACCAGGTATAAGTAGTGGACCCTCAGACCCAACTCTTCAGATCACTTCTGGATCTGTGGAGTCTACCAGGAAGAAGGACTGCCCAGTTGGGAGCTGCTCTGATGAATACAGCCTGCCTGTGTGGATCCAGGACTCCAAGAAATCTCCAAGCGTCAGTCGGCTGGCCTACCGTTCACCACACAGTCATAACAAGCTCCTCCTATGTGGACGCAACGAGAGACTGACACCAGCCCTGCGCAATGCATCTTGTCCTCTGCTGTAATGCATCACAAGTAATTGCAGCCCCAGCGGGTTCCTCTCAGACGACGCAGGGCCTTACATCGTAAGCTCCCGTCAACGGGCCATCGGTTCCGCTGCTGCATGTCACATCTCAACACCAGATGTCGTATTGAAGCTCATCATTGACAATTCCTCTATGCTGGTCCCTACAGCTCCACACAAGGACTTTGCATCTCGACGCCCACAAGGTACTTTGTGGCCGGACTGAACTCAGTCCTCATAACACGCACCATTGCTGTCAGCCTGAACTTGTGACTTGGACCCGGTATACCGTAACCACATAATGGCGGTTGGCGCCTTTTGCTTCTTGGCACTTGATTTCTACAAATCCTTTAAAATTCCATATCTCTGTTTCTACTAACTGGATTTTTGTCGTTTTTGGGTCAAATAATTTATTAAAAGTTACTTGATTTTTCTAAACTGGTGTGGGATTTTTCTTGTGTTGCGTGTTCACTTCATTATTGTTTGTGTGCTGCACATTTCCTCTAGGTTAAACCTGACTGCTTTTGTACCAAGCTACCAGATGGTTAAGCACAGGTTCATTTAGTAAATTTAGTGGTTCACCCTGATGGGGCTTGTGGCTGTTGCTTGAAGAGGGTTCACACACCTCTCGACCAACAACCCAATTTCTCACAAGGCTATTGTGAATAAGTTTAGGTTTAGACTTCACCTATTTGGAAGATCTTCAATAGTTGGTGTTGGTCCAATACCACTCATGGCACTTTCTTAACATTCTGCTGAGAGCGTCTGCCTACTGGTTGTCTACTCCAGGCACATACTCTACCTTCAAGTTAACTTAATGTTGTAGTATCCATTTTCAAATCCTTTGAGAGTCCCTGGACGGCAAGGGTGATCTTGTTTCTCCCTGCTTATTCCGGTAGAACATTGTAGTTGTCTTGTTGATACTGAGTTCCTTATTCTCAGGAGAATGAACAGAAGACCTAGAGCCACTTCGCTCTTCTCTAAAAGGTTAATTTGCATCTTTGTTTCTGAGATGACCATTTGGCGCTGACTTCGAGGTTGTGCACCTGTGCTCCCCATACTTCCAGGGATGCTTCCGTGGCCATGACAAACTGAGGCTGTGGGGAAATGAATGTCAGGCCTGCAGAGACATTGTCTGTCTGTATCCACCAAACCATGGCCAATCTCATTTCAAGAGTGATCTTGATGACTTCTTCGAAAGTTCCTCGAGTCTAAACCCACTGTTTGTCCAACTCCTTTTTGCAATGGTCTCCTTTGACGGAGAAAGTTTGGGATTAAAGGAATGCATGAGTACATCATCCCCAACAATGATTTATATATTGAAACTGAAGTGGACATTTGGGAAAGGCCTTGCAGGAGCCTGTGTTCAGGATTGCTCCTAGAAATGTTCTCTCCCGACAAGGGTGAAGACAGGATTTTTCCTTGTTCAATATTAGGTACAGATCTTCGAAAACTTGAAGACAGGCTCCTGTAGATCATTTCACTGAGCTGAACTTTTATGAGCCAGTTGTCCAGATACAGAAAGATCTGGTGACCTTTCCTTCCGAAATATGCCACTACCGGGTAAATATTCTTGGAGTGGGCTCCATCCCAAAGTGAAGGACCAGGAATGGATAAAGGCATCTGACCACCTCGAACCTTAGAAATTTACAATGTTTTATACGGATAGTGATATGGAAACTAGTGTCCAGGAGGTCTAGCAATGTCATGAAATCCCCTGGGTTTAAACATTGGAGTATGTTTTGGAGATTAACAATCCTGAATGATTGTTTCTTTAGGAATTTGTTCAACTTTCTCAAATCCAACGCTTATCTCCATTTGCCTGACTGTCTCTTGATAAGGAAAAAATTAGAATAGAAACCTGTGTTTCAATGAGCATAAGGGACCTCCTCTTTCACTTCCTTCTGGAGGAGTGATAGAAATTCCTTTTTGACATCCGACGAGGTGGAATTTAGGGTGGCTTTTGAACAAATTCTACGTTATGTCCATGTTGAATTATATCCACCACCCAAAGATTTGAACAAATAGATTCCAGCTGTTGTAATAACTGGAAAAGCTTTCACTCCCAAGGTGAGGTGCACCTGGTGGGTGGCCAGTGTCTGAGAGTTGTCACTGGTGCCTATATGATTCCTGTCCTTTGCTTGGTGCTCCAGGACTTTTTCAGGGACTTACCTTGAGTAAGCTGAAGTAGGTGGTGGTCTGTACTCCTGATGTGAGTATAGCTGATAGTAGCCCAGCTATGACTGAAGATAGGGTTGGTATTGATAAGATTGGAACTTTCCTCTGTATGACAACTGCCCCTTTCGTCGCTTATGAAAGGGTTGGTAACAACGCTGCTGTAGCACTCTCAAAGATCTTGTTGTCTCTGTATCTGCCTTAAAAGATTGGAGGGTGTTGTCATTATGCTTATCAAAGAGATTCTCACCATTGTACGGCATATCTAAATTTTTTCCTGAACCTCTGGCCAGAAATAAGTTGCTTTGAGCTATCCTTGGCGCTTTAAGATAGCTGCCCCAGGGATTTGCCAAAAGCCAGTAGAGGCAATATCTATAGCCATAGCAATAATATTGGCTGATGTTCTTTCACTTCCTGTAAATTTGCCCTTGCCTCTTTTTGTTTATCTTCAGGAAAAAAATCTAGGAAGGCTCCCAAGTCCGACCACCTTTGCCTGCCATACCTTCCTAGAATAGCTGTTAATATTGATAAATACGATGTTCATGTACGCCATGATATATGTACGTATTACAACGAACTTGCATTGCTGTTGTCAAATTCACCTGATATGACCTCCCTATCAACCCAGAATCAGAATTATGTGGTCAGGCAGGCCCTGCAGCCTAGGCCTGAAGCAACAGATTCCCAGATCACAGGTGGGGTGACACATAACCCTTAGACAAACATGCGAACAGGAAAACCCAGATCAATCCAACAGATATGCAGCAACACCACAATTGTCTTAGGAGATTGACCCCAATAAAACACATTTGGCTGGAGTGGCATGCGATCCCAAAACACCATAAGGTCAGATGCCACACTAAGTTAGGAATACACTACACACAGTGATCACGCGCTCCCCATTCTCTACATCTGAACACGTACCCACTGACCCCACATTGTTTCCACGCGAGGTCGAGACCCACCCACGCTTCTTATCAAATTACCAGATTTATGGCCCAGTGATTAGGCCCAGATATCTGTCTCCAAATGAATGTACAAATTGCTTTATGATGCTTCATGTAATATATAAAAAGACGGCCGAAACCAATGTGCTTTGGGACACTCTTCAGACCATGACTCTGTTGCTTGTTCTTCCGGCCACTGTGTTTAATTAAACCAACTGATCCTGTTTTGCCAAACGCCGCTTGTCTTTAATTTTTTCAAGGTAAATTCATATTCAGGCAACATAGCCAAAGCTTTGGATGCCCTGATGGTTGTAGCTGCCATCACAGAGAATCTATACACCCCATTATCTATGCATCTACCCTCCTTGTTAGTTGGTGTAGAGCAAGGAGTCGTAGAATTCCTAGATTGACTCTGAGCCCTCTGCATGAATTCAGAGTCCAGGTGCGGAGGACCGATTAAACGTGCTGGAGATTCCTTCAGTGCTTTATATTTTTTGTATCTAGTCGAGGAATCACTGCCACTACTGTTGCCGGGTTTTTCCTAAGTTTCTAGCCCACCACCCATATGTAGTCTACTATGGGAATAGCCTTTATTGACTTTCTTGCCAAGTCTTTAAAGTCATATAGGAAACATTTCGTCTTTTTCACAGGCACTGGGAGATCCAACCTCTTGGATGCTCTTTTGAGATGAGCGTGGAAAACTCCAATGTCCTATGGAGGGGAACAAAGTAGCAGAGGCTGAAAGCAGTCCAATGTAGTCATTCAATTTTTCCCTGTGCCGGGAGGCTGAACATGGGCAATTTCACCTTCCTCTGGTTTTTCATCATCATCAGCACTGTCTACGCAATTGTTGTGGATTGAATGGGTGCTGAAATTCTTGGAAGCCCAGATTGTTGCTTTTGTGCAACTGGGATTCTCACATGAAAATGAGGAATGTAAGGAGACGCAGTGCACTGAGGAGCAGGAGTTGATTGTGGCAGTGGTGGAGGTATATCTGATTCCACAAACCATTTGTAATAATCCGCCAGCATTTGATGAACATCGGTTACTAAAGCTGTTGTCACTTGCATTAGAGCTTCTTGTTAATAACTTTGATCATCATATGTATCCTCATATGAGTACTAGTCTTTGAAAGTCTAAAAAGATCTCACCTTTGCATGAGGTCTATGCTGGAATGAGAAGTCACCTTCCAGGTACTCATTTTTGTCATCCACTTGGCACTTCACGTGAACTTGCATAGGGCTGTAGGCAGCCTGAGATGCCACCGCTTGAAAACTTTAGACCGCAGTTCCCTAAGCACACACAAACACCAAAAAATGGAAGAACTGCAAAAAGCAAGGAGTTGTCTGCCATCCAGCAGAGGATCAGCTGCAACTTCCTCCCCACTTATGGAGGGACCACAGAAGGACCATGGGCAAGAACTTGTCTGGTGCATTGCAGCAAAGAAAGGAAGCAGGGGAGATGCATACATGGTCACCCCTGGGTAAAGGGAATGTGGAGCAGAGACACCTCTCCCACCCAGCATATAACACAATAAGCTAGGGATTGTTTTACTGGGAATCAAACCCAGCAGAACAGGATCTGTCAGTCAACCTATTCTTGGCCTAATATGCAGGACATTTTGTAGCCCTGTACTTTATCTGGTAGGCACTGGTAGGTTGCACATCTTTGGAGAGGCAGAGATTCATTTTACAGAGGACTTAAGTGACAATAGTGGCTTTGAGCTAGTTCCTGCTAGAGGAAGAGTGAATGAAGACATCGGAATCAGGAGTGACAAAGATAAGATCAGGCTCTTAAAGCTAAGCCAAGCATAATGACAATGAACAATAATGAGGGACTTTAAACACTAATTTATTATGCAATGTTTGATGATCTTGTTCCTCTTAAGGCTGCCTTGCTAAGTAGAGGTTTGCATGAAATGATATTAACCAAGGATATGATAAATGAAGCCAGGGAGCATGAGACCAGGGCTACATATTTAAAGTGTGGTTCTTAAGAGAGGGACCTTCAAATGTATTCTCTATTCTATTCGTCATTGTAATAAATCAGATGGTCAATCTATGGGTGGGAGAGAGGTCAGAGTCTAAAACGAGCTGTGTCTGACCCCAAAAAACAATATAACGTTACTCTAGTAAGAATACAGTTAGGTAAACTCATTTCTAGGAGGTATACCTTGCACATCTTTTTACGCATTGTGTAAGCAACAAGACCTTCATCAGAGAAAAAAAAATTGGTATATGTGCAATAACACTAAAACCCCCCATACAAAAAGAAAATACATGTCCTGAAATATTCAAGCCAAATTTGTTAAGAAGAGGAAACGAGGAAACTGTATTAAATAAAATGACTAAGAGATGAAGAAAACCTGATGAATGTATGGATGAGGAGTTAGAAAATGTCCAATAGGAAATGATTAGGGAAGTAATAACAATCAAAGATAATCTATGAGGTGCAATAGATCAGGCCCACTCATCTTTTGAGGCTAGCGTGAAGGCAAGCAAGAAGGCTCCTCGGCAATATCTGAACCACTATGCCCTCCGGGATCAGCAAGTGTTTAGTGTTGCTTGAGCCAGAAAACAGCTCTAGCTACAATGATTTGATGGGCAAAGGGGGCAGCCTATTAAGCGCCAGTGCAGGGGAAAAGGACAGGAATGAACCATATCTGATAGATACGGCGCATTCCTGCCCTTTTCTTTTGCTGTAGTGCAGCGCAGCAGGAAGGCTCAGGGTTTTTTCGATGAAAGTGGAAGATTGTTTTGCTTCACCCTTGCATTCCATACTTCAGCTTTGTGCAGCTGTGTAGAATCGTTCGACATAATTACAGCCAATATCCCAAATATGGCAACTTTATGGCCGTGTACTTTGCCCTAACAAAAGGATTTTCTTTTGTTAGGGCAAAGCAAATAAATCTGCCCTTTCAAAACAAGTAAACAAGTACAGAGTTTAAAAATGTTCAAAGCACAAAATGTTAAAAAAGATGGAGTTCCTCAAGCTTAAGAACTTAACAGAGAAATTACAATAATTCCTCTGCACGGCTCAGAGACAGTGATTTTGGTAAGGAATTTATTGTTAAAAGCAGTACACTTCTAGTCAAATATTAGCATCACTTTCCCAATTACATAAGAGAGGTTGACCACTCAGTAGTTTTATCAGGATAAAACTATCCTAAAGAAAGAGCATTGACCAGTAATTATTCAAGAATCTATTGCTAATATTATGACCCTGGGATCATTTAGCCCTCACACTTTGACACCCAGGGCCTGATTTACTAAGGTAAACTTACATCTTTGGGGTCGATTCCGATTCGGGCCGGGAAAGGCACCGACCGACTCGGAGCCGGAAATTATACCGACCGACACGTACCTGTGGCGCCCGACACGCCAAGTACGATGCAATGCGTGCAAAATCCGACCGACACGTACCGAACCCAAGTCGAACGACCAAGCCGCACGGAAAACAGCAATCCGGTCGGAAAAACACGCGAATCCAACCGACCGACACGCACCCGGAACAAATCCGACCGAAACGTACACGCGAACTCCAAACCGCAAAGTACGATGCAAGGCGCGAAAACCACGAGCGAGTCGGACGGAGGACAAGCCGTACGACCGACACGCATACAAAACCGAGCCGAAGCAACACAAAACACCGCGACCGACGCGTACGCAGCATAGAAAACTGCACAAACACAGCGTGAACGAAACGGAGAATACCGTACGAGACAAATGCAGGGTCCGACTCGGTCACAAGAACGTTTCCAACATGCACAGACAGTACAAAGGAAAAATCACACAAAAAAAGGCCAAACAAGCAATTACTAAGCCAATAAATACTGGGGGGTGGGGACAGAGAACAAAGACACACCCACAACTCCACCCATTTAAAGGACACAAATCACAACCATGATCCTTTGCAAATGCCATTCCACTGCCAGCACCCAAGAGACAGCAACCACACACCCACAGCTCATCCCTCACACAAGCCACACACCATCAGCACACCAACAAATACCTACCTCACATACACCCAGCAAAACACACACTCACACACCCTCACCTGCACACCAACACACACATCACTCACCATCACCACCCATCACCATGCCCCCCAAGAAGAATCACAAGTTCCTAGATTGTGAATTGGAAGTCATGGTAGACGAGATCCTCAGGGTAGAGCCACAGCTGTTCGGCACACTGGTCCAACAGACCCCATCTCCCAGAAAACCAAGATGTGGGAGAGGATCATCAACAGGGTGAACGCACAATCACCATGTCTGCGCACAAAGAGCGACATCCAGAACAGGTAGTATGACGTGCGCAGGAGGGTACGGGACCTGCTCAAGAAAGACTACATCATCAGCCAATACACCGGCAGTGGCCCTCCTGCCAAGCCAATATACCTCAGGCCCTGGGAGGAGAAGGTGCGGGCCATCCTTCCGCCAGTGAGCGTATATGGACTAGAGAACATCCCAGAGCCTGGTGAGTACACAACAAATGTACACAATATTCTGCCACAAAACACACACACATCACTGTCAAGGGGAGAGTCAAACCATGCACTCATAGCAATTACACAGCAACCAGAACAGAATCATCCCAAAATGTGTATGTCAGTCAGATAAACACAACACATGCCATCAAAAAAGTCACATCCAACTGTGCCATCACATGTACAAACACAACTACAACTACAGCTAGGCAGTGGCACAAATAGAACTAACAAACACATCCAGACATGTAGCCACCACAACAACACCAACACACAGTGAAGACCACTCAAAGGAAGGAATTCTGTGTATGCTGGCCAAGTCAGTGTAGCCAATAGCATCATGGGAGTCGCAGTCACACATATTGCCCCCCCACAACTGTCCCATCAACACCACCATGAACCATGCGCACATCACAGGGAGTGGAGAAGGACTCACAAGATGGCTGACACTGGCAACTGCTGTGGGGAGCACAAGGCCCTGCTGGCAACTGTGCACCAACAAACAGCAGGACACCACTGACTGACATCCTGAGAGACAACTTCCACTCCCTGCAATGCAAGCACAGTCCATGGTGGGATATCTGGCTGGCTGGGTGGGAAGGAGGACTTGCAGCACTGACCATAGTCACAAGCACCTCCCCTCACACCCCCCTCAACACAAACTCCACAGAACCCACCTGGTAGAATGCAATGCCTCCCATCCTAACTCAAGATCCCACAAAGAACCACCACCCTGGGTTATGTTGTGTGAAGCACAGGGACACTCTTGGGACTGTTAGCCAAACAACTGCCAGGACAACACTCCCAGCCATCCTGTCAGCACAGCCAGCCCACCCCACAGGGAAGCAGAGTCAAAAGGAAGGAAGCATGGGCATGCTGGGAAGGGGGTGGAGGCAATAGCATGATGGGAGTGGTAGTCACTGATATTGGTCACCCCCACAACTGTCCCATCAACACCACCCTGAACCATGCTCACATCACAGGGAGTGGAGAAGGACTCACAAGATGGCTGACACTGGCTACTGCTGTGGGGAGCACAAGGCCCTGCTGGCAACTGTGCACCAACAAACAGCAGGACACCACTGACTGACATCCTGAGAGACAACTTCCACTCCCTGCAATGCAAGCACGTTCCATGGTGGGATATCTGGCTGGCTGGGTGGGAAGGAGGACTTGCAGCACTGACCATAGTCACAAGCACCTCCCCTCACACCCCCCCTCAACACAAACTCCACAGAACCCACCTGGTAGAATGCAATGCCTCCCATCCTAACTCAAGATCCCACAAAGTACCACCACCCTGGGTTATGTTGTGTGAAGCACAGGGACACTCTTGGGACTGTTAGCCAAACAACTGCCAGGACAACACTCCCAGCCATCCTGTCAGCACAGCCAGCCCACCCCACAGGGAAGCAGAGTCAAAAGGAAGGAAGCATGGGCATGCTGGGAAGGGGGTGGAGGCAATAGCATGATGGGAGTGGTAGTCACTGATATTGGTCACCCCCACAACTGTCCCATCAACACCACCCTGAACCATGCTCACATCACAGGGAGTGGAGAAGGACTCACAAGATGGCTGACACTGGCTACTGCTGTGGGGAGCACAAGGCCCTGCTGGCAACTGTGCACCAACAAACAGCAGGACACCACTGACTGACATCCTGAGAGACAACTTCCACTCCCTGCAATGCAAGCACAGTCCATGGTGGGATATCTGGCTGGCTGGGTGGGAAGGAGGACTTGCAGCACTGACCATAGTCACAAGCACCTCCCCTCACACCCCCCTCAACACAAACTCCACAGAACCCACCTGGTAGAATGCAATGCCTCCCATCCTAACTCAAGATCCCACAAAGAACCACCACCCTGGGTTATGTTGTGTGAAGCACAGGGACACTCTTGGGACTGTTAGCCAAACAACTGCCAGGACAACACTCCCAGCCATCCTGTCAGCACAGCCAGCCCACCCCACAGGGAAGCAGAGTCAAAAGGAAGGAAGCATGGGCATGCTGGGAAGGGGGTGGAGGCAATAGCATGATGGGAGTGGTAGTCACTGATATTGGTCACCCCCACAACTGTCCCATCAACACCACCCTGAACCATGCTCACATCACAGGGAGTGGAGAAGGACTCACAAGATGGCTGACACTGGCTACTGCTGTGGGGAGCACAAGGCCCTGCTGGCAACTGTGCACCAACAAACAGCAGGACACCACTGACTGACATCCTGAGAGACAACTTCCACTCCCTGCAATGCAAGCACAGTCCATGGTGGGATATCTGGCTGGCTGGGTGGGAAGGAGGACTTGCAGCACTGACCATAGTCACAAGCACCTCCCCTCACACCCCCCTCAACACAAACTCCACAGAACCCACCTGGTAGAATGCAATGCCCCCCATCCTAACACAAGATCCCACAAAGAACCACCACCCTGGGTTATGTTGTGTGAAGCACAGGGACACTCTTGGGACTTTTAGCCAAACAACTGCCAGGACAACACTCCCAGCCATCCTGTCAGCACAGCCAGCCCACCCCACAGGGAAGCAGAGTCAAAAGGAAGGAAGCATGGGCATGCTGGGAAGGGGGTGGAGGCAATAGCATGATGGGAGTGGTAGTCACTGATATTGGTCACCCCCACAACTGTCCCATCAACACCACCCTGAACCATGCTCACATCACAGGGAGTGGAGAAGGACTCACAAGATGGCTGACACTGGCTACTGCTGTGGGGAGCACAAGGCCCTGCTGGCAACTGTGCACCAACAAACAGCAGGACACCACTGACTGACATCCTGAGAGACAACTTCCACTCCCTGCAATGCAAGCACAGTCCATGGTGGGATAACTGACTGGCTGGGTGGGTGGGAAGGAGGGTTGGCTGTCAACCAAACACAACCAATGCAGACCATGTTCACACCCCAAAAAATACATAGAAATGTCCAAATAATGCAGGACAATGTGCCACACCAATATCAACCCCTGACTGTGACGACTTAGGACAATGCAATGTACAGGCCCGCACCCAGAGGCACAGTCACAACTGTCATGTGTGTCAACCATTGATGCCTGCAGAAACATAACATACATTGTGTGTGTCTCCCAAAAACAGGTGATGATGGGGACACAGCAGCAGACGCTGAGGAGTCCCAGTCCCAGGCTCAAGAGGATGCAGAGCTCACTGGCGTCGTATAGCCTCTGCCCTCCTCGGACGAAGAAGACCAACCTGGCACATCCGGTGCAAGTCTACATGCAGCACCAGCAGGACCACCAGCTGCAGCACCAGCAGGACCACCAGCTGCACCCCTGCACCCACCCCTCCAACGACTGTCACCACAAATACCATCCCTGCCGACATGGACAGAACAAGGAGCAACACCAGCACAGGGACCCTGGGCCAACCTGGGGCCATGGACACCACCACCACCACCAACCTCCAAGGTGGACCAGGGTCATCTGTGCGTGCCACTGCACGCACTGCACATGTCAGCAGGGGTGGTGGGAGGGGTGGGAGACAGAGGTCGCTGCTTGCAGAGGTTGCTGGTGTGCATGATGACCCACAACTGGTACGCATAGCTGATGCGTACCAGTCCAGCACCGGAGACCTCAGCCAGGTAGTGGGGCTCCTCAGAGACATGAAACAGCAGCAGGCTGCCCATCATGCCCACTTGGACTCTCACATGTCCCACGTGGAGTCACACATGTCCCGCGTGGACTCACACATGTCCCGCGTGGAGTCCAAGTGGGATGCACTGCATGAGATGACGGCGGTGCACAGGGACATTTTACAATGCCTCCGCCAGATGAACAGCAACCATTCCACACCTCCCTGTGTGCCAACAACATCTGGTGCTGCCCAAACTGCAACTGCCACAGGGAGGGAGGATGACTCTGGCGGAGAGTCCCCTGCACCGCAGCAGCCTGTACTTGAGGGCCCCCCCCAAGAAGAGGGGTCGTCCGAAGAGGGGCAAGTGAGAGGCCGATGGCCAAGCGCAACTCCCAGGAAGCCTGAACCTGTTCTGGATGTTCACCTTTGTGCACAGACTGTTCACCCTGTTGACGGCAACACTACTCCCACACATTGCATGGGGAGTACAAGTTGGACCAATGTGTCAGACAACTGTGGCCCCGATACTGGGGATTCTGTCTACCAGGACTTTCAATTCACCTAGGAACTTCTGATTGCAAGATTTATGTACAGCAGTACCCATCCTATGCACTATTCACACAAATGTATCACAATAAACACACTAATACACCATACTTGCCTCTGTTGTGATTCCAACGTGGGTGCTGTTATGGGGATGATGAACTGCAAAATTACACTGTGTATGCGAACTGCAACAGCAAGTACAACACAGGCATGTGAGTAAAGGCAACGTGACACATATGAGGGAGACACACCACCAGGGCTACACAACACATACACACCTAGGCCATCTGACTCATTGCCTACACTGATGTTGCCAGGGAAGACGGTGCAATGCACAGACACCACACCCATTCCCAGTTGTAGTCAAGTAGCCCACAGGTGCAGTAAGCAAATGGCAGTCAAATGTGTGACCACAGACAACGCACATCACAAAGTGAAGCACAGGTTTATTACACAGTTGCAACATGTCGTAACCACTACAGATGCAAGGTAATCCCACCTGGCAGCGGGCACACAGTCAACAACTGTAGACGGAAGGAAGTCCATGGGTGTGGCGCACATCACCTGTAGAGACACAACAGCTACCAGCCTGGAAGTGCAATCACGTCGTCAGTGGATACAGTTGACCAAACGAATCTGAAAGTACCCTGTGAAGGACAGAAATGACACACAGTCAAAAGCAATGGAGTACAGGACAGAACAGCAAAACTCATGCACAATACATGTTACAAGATACCCACCCAGAACCAAGTTAGCATGTCAACACTGTTGGGGAGTACAGCCCACCTGTAAGCACACATCGCAACACACATCCAGTCAAGTAGCCCATGAACACACTCCAACAGCACCAGAGCACCACCTACACATATCATGCCAACTCACATCATTGACATGACACCTCAGGATACTCACATTCAGCTAAAGAAGTTGGTGATGAGCTGTGTGCGGACATCACCCTCATCATCATCATCATCATCGTCACTGGCATCGTGGTCCAGGCCAGGATCCTCCACAGGTGGCGGATGTTGGTCATTGTCATCCTGGATGAGAGGCAACTCCTTCCGCACTGCCAGGTTGTGGAGCATGCAGCAGACGATGATAATCTTGCACACTTTCGCAGGGGCATATGGGAGGGACCCTCCGGTCTTGTCCAGGCAGCGGAAGCGGCTCTTCAGGAGACCAAATGTCCGCTCAATAACTCTCCTGGTCCGACCATGTGCCTCATTGTAGCGCATCTGGGCTGGTGTCACAGGGTTCCTGAGGGGTGTCAGCAACCACGGCATGTTGGGGTATCCCGAGTCACCTACGGACAGACAAGTGCACATTAGCTGACTTGGAAAAGTGGGCGGAATACTACAGATCAGATCACACACAATGGCACAAAGTCAGTACACACCGACAAGCCAGGCACGCTGGTTCTGCATCTGTGCCATCATCCTGGGGATGCAACTACTCCTCATCACAAAGGCATCGTGTGCTGAACCAGGGAAACGGGCACACACGTGTGTGATGGTCATGTCTGCAAGACAAACCACCAGTGCATTGACCGAGTGGTAGTGCTTGCGGTTCCTGTAGGCCTGCTCCTGGGCCTGTGGTGGTACCAAAGCCACGTGTCCCATCAATGGAGCCAATGACATGCGGCATCCTCCCAGGGCATAAAAGTCACTCTTCACGTCAGTGAGTCATCGCAGTCTAGGGAAATAGATGTACCGGTTCAGGAATAGCAACATTGCCGCCAAAACATTGCGGAGCACACGGCTCAACATGGTCTGTGACATCCCACCAGCAGTCGCCACAGTATGTTGGAAGGTACCGGTGGCAAATAAGTGTAGGGCTGCCATCACCTTCACCTTGGGGGTCAGCGCTGTAGGATACGGCCGGCCAGGCTGCAAATGTGGGGCCAACTGCACTGCCAAATCCTCAATCAGCTGCCTGGTGAAGCGGTACCGTCGGATGCTGTCCCGTTCCACCATCGTTGCCAGGTCTGGGAATAGTCGATGGACAGCAGGAGCCCTGCAGTGCAGAGGAGAAGTAAGCAAAATTGTCAGTCACCCCACATATGCGGCATTGAACACACTCAATATCCCAACATACATCATTATGAGGCACAACTACATGAAGTGTGCAGTTCCGTAAGGACATGTATGGTACATACATGGCCAACATCTGTCAACACGGTCCAACAGGTGGCATCAATTAGTCCCAGGTTGGCCCATTGGATATCATGAGGCCGTGTCACAGTTCCCATCTCCTGCTGCCGTGTCACAATCACCCCCCACAGTGACATGTGAGGACAGATGTGCCCCAGGCACCACAGCTCAACGACAGGTACATTCCCAGGGACCCTGTATTGCCACATGGACACTGGCATTACATGGAGTATCATGTATACACCACAGCAAAACAACCATGACCCCCACAGGTAGTGGTCCCACTTGCCACGGCAGGACAGACATGGACGTCTGTGACACACACACGCACAACATCAAAGTCCATGCACACACAACGTGGATGTGGAGACTGTCTCCCATTGTGCACATGAAATCAGAGACATTGTAAACACTACATGCACAAAGACTGTGGAGGACCATCACTATTGTGCCACTGGGACACCCTGGCTCAAACATACCGTCCCACATGGGACTCACGGGGTATGTGACATGACATACACATACACCACCGTGAAATGTGACCATGGCACATGCACAGATATGAACAGTTGCACATCACAGTGGTCATGTACACGTAACACCCAGGATCCTGTCCCCATGAACACGTGCACAGCCTGGGGGTGGCTGCCCACAGGTTTTACCCACAGGACAACATGTACACCAACATACACACAATAGGAAATGCAGCCTTACATGCCTTATGATAAAGTTTGGACAGGCTGTCGTGATGTAGGTGTGCCCCTCACTCCCTGGGAGCTATCTGTGGCTGGCATATGTCCATCTGAGACAGGCATGCTGATATATGCCAGTCACATGTACAGTGATGCGTTGAACAGCAATGGACCGATCGGTGCCCCCGGCCGGCCCATTGCATTCAATGTGTGCGGATACGCGTTGTACCCCTGTACGCGTTGAACTTCAATGGACCGATCGGTGCCCCCGGCCGGCCCATTGCATTCAATGTGTGCGGGTACAGCGTTGTACCCCTGTACGCGTTGAACTGCAATGGACCGATCGGTGCCCCCGGCCGGCCCATTGCATTCAATGTGTGCGGGTACGCGTTGTACCCCTGTACGCGTTGAACTGCAATGGACCGATCGGTGCCCCCGGCCGGCCCATTGCATTCAATATGTGCGGGTACGCGTTGTACCCCTGTACGCGTTGTACCCCTGTACGCGTTGTACTGCAATGGACCGATCGGTGCCCCCGGCCGGCCCATTGCATTCAATGTGTGCGGTACGCGTTGTACCCCTGTACGCGTTGTACCCCTGTACGCGTTGAACTGCAATGGACCGATCGGTGCCCCCGGCCGGCCCATTGCATTCAATATGTGCGGGTACGCGTTGTACCCCTGTACGCGTTGAACTGCAATGGACCGATCGGTGCCCCCGGCCGGCCCATTGCATTCAATGTGTGTGGGTACGCGTTGTACCCCTGTACGCGTTAAACTGCAATGGACCGATCGGTGCCCCCGGCCGGCCCATTGCATTCAATGTGTGCGGGTACGCGTTGTACCCCTGTACGCGTTGTACCCCTGTACGCGTTGTACTGCAATGGACCGATCGGTGCCCCCGGCCGGCCCATTGCATTCAATGTGTGCGGGTACGCGTTGTACCCCTGCACGCGTTGAACTGCAATGGACCGATCGGTGCCCCCGGCCGGCCCATTGCATTAAATGTGTGCGGGTACGCGTTGTACCCCTGTACGCGTTGAACTGCAATGGACCGATCGTGCCCCCGGCCGGCCCATTGCATTCAATGTGTGCGGGTACGCGTTGTACCCCTGTACGCGTTGTACTGCAATGGACCGATCGGTGCCCCCGGCCGGCCCATTGCATTCAATGTGTGCGGGTACGCGTTGTACCCCTGTACGCGTTGTACCGCAATGGACCGATCGGTGCGCACCCATTGACAATGGCCTTGCCTGGCAACGGACGCGTTTTCGAATTTCGAACGAGTCGGTTGCTGGAAATTCAGTTGGTCACCCACAACAATGTTGCAAAATCATGTATGTCATGAAGTTTTGCAAGTTTTGCTGTGGGCGTGTTTTGGTGCTGCTATTCCATGGATTGGCCAGATTCAGAAGATGCAAACGACTTGGACCTATCACTTTGGACACAAGGGACAGTATCTGCCTCTCCAGCACATATATATTGCTGGCTGTACCCCTGAGAGCTCACTTGCCTGCACTACATGCTCCAGGACGACATCTGCCACTGCACTGCTGCTGCCTCTGCCCCTCTGGACCCTGCACTGGCACGTACTGTGGAGAGAGCCCCAGCCTTCAGCCTTGAGGAGAACCAGGCCCTGCTGGGCAGCCTACTTCCACAGTACAGCAAGCTGTATGGGACACCAGGGGAGCAGGTGAGTGTTCTGTGCACTGCCTTTCTGAATGTGCATATTGACTGACTAGCAAGGCTGAAAGTCTGCACGCCACTGGCTAGCAGGCTCACTGAGTAGTTGTCACCCCCCATAGTGTGTAGTGACATGCACTGGACAGGTATGGTGCAGTGACAGTGCATTTGAACAAGGTTTTACTTCCCATGCAATGATACCATGTAGTGACGTCTGGCAAACTGTCCATGGGCAGCTTTGCACTGCCTGTGTACATCATGTGCCCCTGTGATTGAGACATGTATATACAACTGTGTCATGCACGGATATGTTGCATGTGTAGTAATGGCCTTTTCACTTTGTCATCCTGACAGGTTAATGCCCATCGGAAGCAGGAGATCTGGAAGGACATCGTCCGGGCTGTCCGGTCCGTGGGGGTCTACAAGCGCCGGATCAGCAACTGCCAGAAGAGGTGGCAGGACCTTCGGGGCTGGACCCGGAGGATTGCACAGGTCCAGCTGAAGCTGTCGCCTCCTCGCAGGAGGGGCGGAACACAGACCCTGACCCCCACATGCTCCAGATCCTGGCGGTGGTGTTTCCAGACCTGGATGGGCAGCTGAAGGCCAGACAGCAGCAAGGAGGGGTGAGTCAAAGACTGCACTGTGAACTCTGTATTACATGCTTTGTGCCCTCCTCTGGCCTGGTTCAACTGCCACAGTGCAGCAGTCATGTTGTCCAGGAGCCATGTCCCTCTATTGTGCACTGCCCACTGCTCATCTGATACCCAGGTGTGGCCCTTACATTCAGGGAATTGTGTCACTTGGGACTGTGTCCTTGCAGTTTGCTTCACTAAAGGTGGGGGACAGCATCTGTTTCCCTAACTCTGTTGTGGGCATCATGGGTGGGTCCATTGTTCACACTACGCCTGTGTTCGGACATGTAATCTGCGTGTTGCTTTGATATGCGGTCCACTTGCTGAGCTGAGCCACCACATGTGCCTGGGGTATGTGGCACACGCCCATGCAGCGGGTGGGAACAATGTTTGGGCCCCAGGAGTGTGCAGATTACGTGTGTCACACATACATAGCCAGCTATCCACTGTCCAGGGCTCATCCCTCATTCATGTGGAGCAGGACAGTCATGCCTACTCCAGGCCATGCAATGCACTCTGTACTCCCACTCCCGTGTATCAGCTGACACATTGTGCGCAGTGATTTGACCCCTCAGGTGTCTGCCTCTGTGTCAGTGTGCTGTGGATTAGTTGCCAGGACTGCTGGGGTGTTTCTTGGTAGGGGCTCAGCATGCCCCTGGAGATGTGACCATAGGAGACGATACTTGTGTGTCACATAGGTGTTTGATCAGCTGCCCGTGCAGACTGGGGTATGCGAATGTGAAGTTCAGGCAGCTGTTCCCCATTCACAGCAGATTGTGAGGGGCTCAGGTTCAGAGGGTAGTGTCACAGGTCTCCCATATGTCCAATAGGTATGACCTGGACAGATGAGGGTTAAGATGATGTGTTGTGTGGGGGATGTACATGTGCACTTGTGCAGCTCCAGGACTTGCATTCCCCATGACCTACTATTGTGACACAGTGCATAGTGTTGTTGTCTGGCTGCCAAGTCATACATCACTGAGACAGTGATGTATGACTTAGCAGTCATGCCTCTGCCATGGCATGTGTCTACTTATTGGTGATCCTGCAGGGGAGTGACATGTGCTACATGCACACCATTGTGGCGATGGCTATCAGGACATGGGTGCATCATGGTGTCTGTCGCTGGTATGCATCACATGCATTTCCTATTTGACTCTGGGCATCCCTTTCATCCGGAAACCTGTACTGACTCAGTGGCAAGAGCTGTGATGTGTGCATGTCCACATGCCACACCGTGTCCTCTGCACTGTCCAACTACTGTGTACTTGGTGCATGTGTCCACACTGGGGTGTTGCAATCCAACAGACACCAGACAGATGGGTGCAAGGCCATGTGGGATGTGAGTGCCATGCTTGGCATCAGACTGACAATTGGCTTCTCCTGTTCAGTTAGGGCACTTTTAGCAATGTACAACTAATGATGCCAGGGCTTGCTCTGTAATGTGCTGTGCTCACAGTGGTGTGTGCGTTTGGTGCAGGTGACTGATGTCTGTCTGTTTCCCCATTGTTTGCAGATACATCCACGGCCACGGAAGGGGACAGCTCCACGGACCAGGAGGAGCCAGAGAGCCAGACTGGGTCAGCAGCCGAGGAGTGGTCGGAGGGACCCAGTGGCACGGAGGGCGAGGGAGCCACACCGAGGAGTCCTCAGCACCATCCACCTCAGCTGAGGACCAGAGCAACTCGGAGGATGACTCCCTTATGGAGGCGGGTGTCAGCAGCCACCACACCCCAGCTAGTGTTGCTGTCCCCGCCACCACCAGCACCACCACCGCCCTCCCATCGGCTCCCATTCCCCAGGTCCGTGGAGGCTCCCATGTTCGGGAGCGTGTCACCTTTGGGCCAGGCACCGCACCCCCTGCCCCTGTGTCCCCTGCTGCCCTGAGTGAGGAGTCTGTGTACCTCCTTCGCCAGCTCCATGTAGGGCAGACAGCCATGCTGAGTGTCCTCCATGCGCACACCGCTCTGTTGACTCAGCTGGTGTCGTTCATGGAGGGCATCTCATCGGGCATGTCTGACCTACAGAGGGGCACTAGGTCCATGGACTCCTCCCTGACGGCAGCAGTGTCCCTCCTCAGACAGTCCCTCACCCCTCCTGCCTCTGCTCCATCCACACTCCCCAGCACCTTACCCGTCCCAAGCACACACACACCGGCACAGGCACACACCAGCACACACACGTCCAGCACACAGACACACACGCCACAAACAAAACGCACACGCACGCACAGTCAGGCGACTGAAACCAGACTCACAGGGGATGGGGCCCTGGTACACACACACGCATCCACGGGCACTGCGCAGTCCTCAGTTGCCTCTCCCTCCAAAACACCCACCCTTGCCTCACCTGCAACCCCAAAGACCCAGCGCCTCTTCCTCAGTGACCTCGGCCTCTTCCCCTCTGATCCAGCTGCTCCAGCATCCAGGGGGAAGAGGAAGCCCCCCCACACGGAGCAGAGTGCCCCTCGCCCCCGGACACCCTCCCCCAGGCGCAGACAGACTGAGGCCCCCACCCGCAAGTCCCCCGGAGTGGTAAGAGCAAGACCCCGCCGCCGCCCTGCAGCTCAAGCACCAGGTCTCCTTCCTCCATCCCTCAGGCCCCCACTCCACAGGTGCCCCCACCACACCCTGCCCCAGGTTCCCCCACCCACAGATATACCATCCCCAAGAGGATCCGGCCTTCTCCCCTGGCACTTGCTCTCCCGGCACCACACCCCCGCTGCGCTTGTCTGTGCCACTGATGTGGTGAGGGTGTCCTCCCCCTCTGTCCAGCCCACCTTGCCTGTTCCCCATTCTCCTCCCCTGGTGGTAGGCACTGCAGTGGAGTCCACTACCACCCTGTCTGACTTGGGCACTGCAGTGGCGGACCTGTCCACTCCATCTGCAGGGTCCACTGCAGTCGTGCCGGCACCCACAACATCTGAGCCATGCCCCCCAGTTGTGCCGGCACACACCATGTCAGACACCTCCACTGCAGTTGTCAGTGGCTCTCCAGCACCCACCACCCCTTCCCTGCTTCCTCCTGGTGAGCCCTGATCCTGTCCCTGCGGTGCCTGGCCTACCCCCGGTTGCCCCTCCTAGTGGATTGTCCCTGGTTTTGTGCAGGCATGCGTAGGGTGACATCTGCCACTGTCACCCTGTTTGGACTTTTACAATGGACTGGCCATTGGCCTTTGTGTTTTTTCTGGACTTTGTTTTCATTCCACACATATGCTGAATAAAGCAACTTTCTGTTCTCTAGTGCTTATGCTTCTGATGTACATGTTGTTGATGATGCTAACCATGCCCTTGCTGCAGTGATGGTGATATTTGGTCTCATGATAATGAAGTGTTACTGTGCAGGAACCCATGTGGTCCAGGGGGAATGTGTCCTATCCTGTGGTGTATCCATGTCATCCATAGCAGCATCTGAGGGTGTCATGTGTTCAGTATTTGGCAATGGGATTTCCTACTTAGTATAGCTATTTCACATCTGTGGCTTCCACCCCTGCACATCTGTTGTGCCTGCCATTGTTCAATTCGTCTACTTCCCTGACCGTGTGGCCATCTCCACTGGACATGCAGGTTTGGGCATCAATGGGGAAGGACTCATCTGTGTTGTCAGTGCAACATTGCTATACAAGTGTGTTGAATCTGTGCTGATGATTCCGTTGGCACTTCCATGACCAGGCTGATGTTACGGGAGCCCTCATTTGGTGCTAATTGTTGATTGTGTGACCAAGTGCTCAGCTGACATGATGGGGCCCTACTGAGGCAACATATGGCACAGCTTTCCTCACACAGGAGTGGAGTCCCCTCATGGCAGTGTGTACTCCTGTGACATTGCCTGCGCCCAAGGTGTGTGTTGTATGTGCATGTCTGTGTGTTCACTTCCGTTTAGCTGTGCATGCTGTGATCCCTAGTGTTGTACCTGTTTGTGATGCTAGCTGAGTTGACCTATGTTCCCCCAAAGTCTTCTCCCTGGGTTCTCTATGATGTGGGTGCATGGCACATTACTGGTCATCAGGGTGTCACCCATAGGTGTGTTTGCTGTCATGGCTGAGTTTGTGTGCAGACGCAGATGGGTCACAGTCAGGTTTCCCCTTGGCACTTGTTGTTTGCCCCTGTCATGTGATTTCCAGTTTGTGTTATCTTTCAGTGATTGTGACACGTTGTGTGTGTGACTGCTGGCACTCCTCAGGGTCCGGGCTGCAATGTTGGTTGTTGTCTATGTGTGTTCTTTGTGGGTGACCTTGGCTTCTTCATTGGTGAGTGACTGTGGATGGGATCCCATTGGTTGGTGTGGTATTGCCGTCATGTCCATGTACAGCGTAGTGTGCAGTGTGTCAGACATTCAGGAGTCTTGTTGAGTGGCCATGTGTGATGTGTTTCTGCACCTTGGTTCCCACCCACCACCCTGGAATAGTCATGGGTGCATGTGCAATGTCACCAGTGCATGTGTACTTCACTGCTGCACATTGTTGGAGGTCGAGGGGTGTGGTGTTGAGTGTGTGCAGATGAGAGTTGTTGCCCGGCTAGGCCCCTGCCTCCATGTTGGCCTTGGCTTACTGGCCATGCTGATTGATTTGTGCTTGTGTAGGTGTGATGGTAGTTAGTTGCTCAGGACACATGACTGTGGTTCACAGTGTGAACCACATTTAGCTTTGTCATCACAGTGGGATTGTAATGCAGCCCAGGGTCACCACATTGTGGGGGCCCTGGGGGTGGTGCTGTGGTGTGTCTGTGTCTTGCTGTGTCAGTTGCTGTCCCTACGTGCCTGTGTGACATGTGTGATTTGTGCTCCCTCTCATCTGACAATGCCTGCTTGCCCACATAGGGGATTTGGATCCATGAGTTACCTTTGTGTGGCACTGTATGCACATCTGTATGATTGGTATTCAGGTCTCCTCATGTGTTGTGTGGTTGCCTGGGGACACTGGCACCCCCCCCTCACCTGTTGTGTATGATGTGCAGTGTGGGTCTGCCTGTTTGTGTTTGTGCATCTGCACCACTGCATTGGCATATCTTGGGTGTGCCATTGGCTGTATGTAGTTTGGTGGGTTTCCCCTGCTGTCCCTGGGACTCCTAGGTCATCGGTCAGCACAATGATCATGGTTTGTGTGTCCCATTGCTGCCATGGTATGGTATCTGTTCACCTCACATCTGCAGTCTCCACAGGGTATCTGCATTTGTGTGCCCATTGGTGCAAATATGTGGGTCTGCATTCTGATGGTCACTTCTGTCATTGTGTCATTGATGAATGTTGACGGTGTCAGCCCCCATGGGTGTTGTTTGTCTGCACATGGCCAAAGGTATGTCTTATTTGCACTGCAGTATTTGGCTCACCCAATTTATGTTGCAATGGGACACATACACTACTTTGCCACTGATGTGTTTTTTGTTCTGTGACCAGGAATCATCCATGCAGTTTGGCAGTTGCACCTCTTTCTTTGTCAACACTTACCTTTTGGTCACTGTGATGATGGGGGTTTGGACCCCATTGCCACAATGTTCAAAATGTGCTTCAGCTATGGACCCCACACTTACATTTTGGTCACTGTGATGATGGGTGTTTGGACCCCATTGCCACAATGTTCAAAATGTGCTTCAGCTATGGACCCCACACTTACATTTTGGTCACTGTGATGATGGGGGTTTGGACCCCATTGCCACAATGTTCAAAATGTGCTTCAGCTATGGACCCCACACTTACCTTTTGGTCACTGTGGTGATGGGGGTTTAGACCCCATTGCCACAATGTTCAAAATGTGCTTCAGCTATGGACTCCACACTTACATTTTGGTCACTGTGATGATGGGGGTTTGGACCCCATTGCCACAATGTTCAAAATGTGCTTCAGCTATGGACCCCACACTTACCTTTTGGTCACTGTGGTGATGGGGGTTTAGACCCCATTGCCACAATGTTCAAAATGTGCTTCAGCTATGGACCCCACACTTACATTTTGGTCACTGTGATGATGGGGTTTGGACCCCATTGCCACAATGTTCAAAATGTGCTTCAGCTATGGACCCCACACTTACCTTTTGGTCACTGTGGTGATGGGGGTTTGGACCCCATTGCCACAATGTTCAAAATGTGCTTCAGCTATGGACCCCACACTTACATTTTGGTCACTGTGATGATGGGGGTTTGGACCCCATTGCCACAATGTTCAAAATGTGCTTCAGCTATGGACCCCACACTTACATTTTGGTCACTGTGGTGATGGGGGTTTAGACCCCATTGCCACAATGTTCAAAATGTGCTTCAGCTATGGACCCCACACTTACATTTTGGTCACTGTGATGATGGGGGTTTGGACCCCATTGCCACAATGGTCATGGCCTGCTTGCATTGTGGGTGCCACACACATATATGTGTGGCACATGTGCTAGGGGGTCACATTGTATGTTCAAAGTCATGTTCGGTGTTGTAGGCATTTGACACAGTCTACACACGCTTGTCATGGTGTTGGGGGATGTCTTCTTCTTGCATTCCCTAGGTTGTGGTGTGCTGGTTGTGTCATGCATTGTCCATCCTATGAGTGGGGGTGGTAGTAGTGGTTGGCATCCAGCCCCCCCTGGCTCAGGGTGGTAGTAGTGGTAGGCATCCAGCCCCCCCTGGCTCAGGGTGGTAGTAGTGGTAGGCATCCAGCCCCCCCTGGGTGAGGGTGGTAGTAGTGGTAGGCATCCAGTCCCCCCTGGGTGAGGGTGGTAGTAGTGGTAGGCATCCAGCCCCCCCTGGGTGAGGGTAGTGGTAGGCATCCAGCCCCCCCTGGCTCAGGGTGGTAGTAGTGGTAGGCATCCAGCCCCCCCTGGCTGAGGGTGGTAGTAGTGGTAGGCCTCCAGCCCCCCCTGGCTCAGGGTGGTAGTAGTGGTAGGCATCCAGCCCCCCCTGGGTGAGGGTGGTAGTAGTGGTAGGCATCAGGCACCCCCTGGGTGAGGGTGGTAGTAGTGGTAGGCATCCAGCCCCCCTGGGTGAGGGTGGTAGTAGTGGTAGGCATCCAGCCCCCCCTGGGTGAGGGTGGTAGTAGTGGTAGGCATCCAGCCCCCCCTGGGTGAGGGTGGTAGTAGTGGTAGGCATCCAGCCCCCCCTGGCTAAGGGTGGTGGTAGGCATCCAGCCCCCCCTGGGTGAGGGTGGTAGTAGTGGTAGGCATCCAGCCCCCCCTGGGTGAGGGTGGTAGTAGTGGTAGGCATCCAGCCCCCCCTGGGTGAGGGTGGTAGTAGTGGTAGGCATCCAGCCCCCCCTGGGTGAGGGTGGTAGTAGTGGTAGGCATCCAGCCCCCCCCTGGGTGAGGGTGGTAGTAGTGGTAGGCATCCAGCCCCCCCTGGCTAAGGGTGGTGGTAGGCATCCAGCCCCCTGGGTGTGGGTGGTAGTAGTGGTAGGCATCCAGCCCCCCTGGGTGTGGGTGGTAGTAGTGGTAGGCATCCAGCCCCCCTGGCTGAGGGTGGTAGTAGTGGTAGGCATCCAGTCCCCCTGGGTGAGGGTGGTAGTAGTGGTAGGCATCCAGCCCCCTGGGTGAGGGTGGTAGTAGTGGTAGGCATCCAGCCCCCCTGGCTAAGGGTGGTGGTAGGCATCCAGCCCCCCTTGGTGTGGGTGGTAGTAGTGGTAGGCATCCAGCCCCCCTGGGTGAGGGTGGTAGTAGTGGTAGGCATCCAGCCCCCCTGGGTGAGGGTGGTAGTAGTGGTAGGCATCCAGCCCCCTGGCTCAGGGTGGTGGTAGGCATCCTGCCCCCCTGGGTAGGGGTGGTGGTGCGCATTCAGGCCCCTGTGTGCATATGTGGCATTGGTGATGGGCATCCCGCCCCTATGGTGCTGCTGTTGCTGGTGTAAGTATATTCTGCATCCCTCTGTGTGTGTGTGATGTGTCGTGTACGTGTTGTATGTGTTTTGTGGTTGGTGTCTGACTTACCTTCTGCGCCGTACGCGTCCGTGCCTGTTCCGGTAGTAAATGTAGAATATTGGTATGATCGGGACGAAGGGATTCATGGTTGGTTCGTGTCGTTCGTCCTTCTCGTTGCTTCGCGTCGTCCTCGTCGCTTCGCGTCGTCCTCGTCGCTGGCGTGTTCGTCTCATAGCCGTGGATCGTGTTGTGGCACGAATCGGAGCTTATGTGCGCCTCTCCCGGATGCTTTGACGTGCCGTGCGTAGCGACGGGTTAGGCGCGTACGGAAAGCGCATCGTACTTGTTCGGCCGGACGGAGCTGCATTTTCCCTTCCGTGCGACTCGATTCAGCGTTTCCGGATTCGCCTCGGTCGGGGAACAGGACCTGGTTTGGGTGAGTACGGCTCGGCCGGATTCTGTGCTGTTGTGCGCATCGTACTTACTCGTTCGGTGTGCTGTACGGATCGGTCGGGAAACAGGCTTTCGCATGGCTTTTTTCCCGACCGAATGGTATTGGGTGCGCCACCGACCGAGATCGGAATCGGCCCCTTGGTCTTTTGATTGTGTTTCTATTGATGGGTTCTGATCGTTCTGTTCCCCTGCTATTGCATCCAACGCAGGCAGGGGAAAGGTGGAATTTATAGTCATGTCTCTACCTCACTGCGGAATCTGAATGTTAAGATGCTTAGTTTTAACCAGTATTATCTGATTTCAAAATTGTTTCAACCTAGAGTATGTAACATTATCCTAATCAACTTTTATTTCAATTTTGTTTCACCAAAACCTGTGGGGATCATCGAGGATTTAGAAGGCACCATCATTTCCTTAACAAGTAGGGAATCGTCCAATATTTCTCTTATCTGGGTGGGGGAGTTTAATATTGCCAAAGGGTAACATTGTGGGTTTCGGGTCTGTGGAAATATAGATGTCCGGCCAGGGTGAGCATGTTGGCAACTTTCAGCATTCGGCATATGGTGAAGATCTGACAAGTTTAATCCTAATTAATAATTTGCCTTTTACATCAGAGCAATGCAGTGATTACTGCGGGAGGTTCCAACTTTTGTCGGGAGAGAGAAAGGCAGCATGATTGATCACATTCTTTTGTCTAATAACCTGGCCCCCCTGCTGAAAAAACATGAGATGTATCCATCACCCTTTAGTGACCCCTATCCCTTAATTGTTAGCCTTGCCATTCCTCCTTTAACCCATGGACCTAATAAGGGGATAGGAAGAAAATGGACATAAGTTAATCCTAAAACAGTGTTCAGAGACCTCAATATTAACAAACAGTCAGGGATCTTATGTTGTCTCTCGGATATGGGTGACCCAGCTGGTATACATGGAATTTCATTAAGATATGTAAATGGGTTTCCGAAATACTGAATTTCAGACAAGCCCCAGATAGATCATGATGTGCAATCTTGGTTTAATTCCGAATGCACTAATGCTTATAAAACATTAAAAAGAATTACTAATGCAGTACCACAGGATCTGGCTGAAGTCAGAATAGCAAGCTATTGAGAAAATAAAAGCAGAGATTATAACAAAGGTTTGGGAGGACCCGTGCGGCTCATTTGAAAGATAATTGGGTGTTCTGGGAGATTGTGAATCGACCCTTTCCCAAAAAAAACACCCACAGGTATAGAATGCCACATATTGGAGCAAGATTGGGTCAAGCATTTTATACATATTTTTAACCTGATAATGGCAATATTAAGTCCCCAGCTTTAACTGATTCTCCTTTTTCACCGATAGACCTTTTAGAATTTATTGAGACTATCATGGTAGGTGAAGTACTTAACACAATACTGAGCTCTGTGACAGGAAAAGTGCTGGGATCAGCGGGGTCCCAGTTGAGCTTTCTAAAAACAACCTTGATTTTTGGGCTCCCTTGGTGACAAATGTCTTTAGAGCTGTAGTTAAGGAGGGACCTGTTGAGACGTGGAGGAAATCTATAACTGCCCATTTTCAAAAAAGGAGAAAGAAATTCTCTCTCTAACTACCAGCCAATTTCATTGTTAGATGCCTTGGTTAAAATATTTGGCAGGGTAATCTTGGCAAAATTGGAAAACTAGGCAGAAGAAAAATCTTTTTTTGCTGAAGTCCAATATGAGTTTCCCCGGGCTTGGGCCCTACCGAGCAAGCCCTAAATTTGTCTCTGATCCTAGGTAAATATGACAAGGCCAGGAGAGGGACCATACATATGGATTTTATGGACCTCTCCTGTGCCTTTGACTTAGTGAACAGAGACATACTATGGGACATCATGGGTTGGGCATGGGTTAATCCCCCTTTATTCCATATTTCAAAACGTCTACAATGAGATACCCATATGAGGGTCCATTATACTCAACGCAGGAATCACACGCCCCCATTCGAATTAATCGAGGAGTTAGACAAGGCTGTATATTGTCCCTGTTTTTGTTTTTAGCCTATATTATTGGCTAGATACCTTTCTAACTTCCTGCACACATGACGTTCCTAAAATTGGGTCCCACTTAGTCCCCATACTATTGTATGCAGACAACGCAGTTGTAATTGCATGTTCAGCAAATGGGTTACAATCTCTTTTAGATGGTTTTAATAATTTTATGCAAGGGCTAAAGCTTAAAGTGAATCACAAAAAAGCTTGTGTCATGACCTGTGGCCCAAAAAATACCCGGTTGAAAACTTTTATTGGGGAAACCCCAATTTTAAAGACAAAGGATTTTAATTACTTCGGTCTTATGTTTAATGAGAATATGCAATGGGAAAGATTAATAACCCAGAGGTCCCAGGGGATGAAAGCCTATTGCGAATCAATTTTCAGGTTCACCAGGAAATTAGGACACAAGATCCCTAAAAGAAATGATTATGCTCTACAAAAGCAAAACCCTTAGTGTGGGTGCATATGGGGCGGGTCTCTGTCGCACACAACAGGAAAGGCTCTACAGGGGGCAGAGAACACATTTTCAAATAGGTTGTTAGGGACTCCTAAATCCACCCCAAATTTCCTAACCCACAATGAATTGGGGTTAGGCTTTTGGAAGACATGGTAGGCCTGGTCCCTTTTCATTTATGGATCAAAAGTTGGTCCACTCCTGAACTAGGCTTCAGACGAAGAATAGTGGAAAATTGTCTCGGCAGAGCAACATGATAACCATTCTATGGCTTAAGTATATTTAAAATACTCTCCGAGACCTGGAATTGAATAACCTTTTTGAAGCTCTGGGAAAGATGAGTCCACATTTTAAGAGGTCAAGGAAAGGTTTCTTGCACATAAAGAGGAAGTTAGGTTCATGAAAGTATTGGACCTGGTAAGGGTCCAATCATATGTGCCACTGTCAACAACCAATGGTAAAGAGCCCCATTTAAAATGGGTAAAAGCGCCAGAGCTCAGATTCTACCTTACACGGCTAAGAGGGAATAAGATACATTTTTAGTGGCCTTTCCTGTTGCAGGCACTTGGTTTCCCTGATTACCGTGTTGTCCATGCGATGGTAGGTTATACCAGTAAACCAAGCAGTTCATGTTCTTCTGTACCCTGTATACCTCCTTCAGAATACGGTTCCTACACCCAGTTCTTGATGGAAGATCTTTTATTAATCATCAGGAGGGTTTGCTTTTTCTTTAGTGCCTTAAGTCTCCTTTGATATGCTCCTCAGTCCTGAATTTTATTACTCAAGCACTGAAATTGAAAATGAAATATGCATTGTGATTTGAGCAGTGTTAGTGTTTTTAAACATGAACATCCTCTTTTGACAGTCTTATATTTTATAATTGTATTATGTTAAAGGGGACATAACAACCGCAGCCTAATGGTGATATGATCTTATAGCATCTAAATACTGATTGTGATCGATTCCATTTTAAAGTGATACTCATAGACAAGATTTTAATATGAATATTTTTGTTGATTTTTATATATTTTATAATTGTATTATCTTAAAGGGGGCATAGTAAATGCATTGCGATATGACTTCATTGTAATGTGATATTTCCCAAAATTAGATTTTTTTTATTGTGCTTTTATGGTCAAATGACCATATAAAGTTGAGGATGATGATGACTATCATTGGCATTTGTACTTCTTGGTCCCATTTCTAATTAAAACTAAAAATTCACATCTCTGGTTCCACTTATTGGATTTCTGTCATTTTGGTGTCATTTTGTTTATTAAACTTTACTCTATCTTTCCTTTTCATTTTGGGATTTTTATTGTTTTGCATTTCAAGTTTATTGCTGTTTTAGTCTGGTATAAATACTTTACACATTGCCTCTAAGTTAAGCCTCTCTGCTCTGTGCCATAGCTAACAGGGGATTGAGTTCAGGTTTACTTAGTGACTTTAGAGGTTAACCATGATAAGGATTGTTGTTATTGCATGAGGTGAATACCTACCCTCCTCAACTAATAGCCCCATTTCATACACAATGCATGGCAGGGTCATTGATGTTTTTTATGGCCAAATAAACACAGAGGTTCGGTTTTATATTAAAAAAAATGCCAGTCTGCCAACAAGAAAAGACTCACTAATACATTAAGGCCAGCTAGCAGTCAAGGTTTGAGTAGGTGATAACAAATACTGCTAGAACAACAGACATTTGAAGTGTTGTTGTGCTGTGTGAAAAGGACCTGTAGCAACAAATGATGGACAGAATGCTGAATGAATCAAATATTTACCCCCAGTCAAGAGATCTGGCTTAAATCCATTGTTCTTTTGCTCACTACGCCACCCCAGTTTGGTCCCAGCCATATGCAAATCAGTCTTGACCCTGCTCCTCATGGGAACAGTCCAGCCCGAACTGCCATCTGGGTCCTCCCTGGACTGGAAACAAGCATCCTGGGACTGGTTTCAGGGTAACACCCCTGATTCGCAGAAAGCCTTGTTTATTTGGCATAGCACACATTTTCCAAATGGGAAAGACAAATAACCAAAGAAAAATCACCTTTGATTCTCTTGCACCCCGTTCAACGAAATATACCAACCCTGATAGTGCCAACCCATGTATGTGTAAATGCATTGACAACTCACTTGTCAATCACAAATGAACACAGATGTTCAAATAAGTAATATGGGTTGAAAATCGCAAGATCTTAATTCACAGAATCGGAACTTGAAAGTATTTTGCACCGCAAACAATCCTTTAGTAAAACAGATTTACCACAGTATTAACGTTAAGAGTAGGCATAGCAAAGAGAGGTTGACATGGCCAGACAAAATTCATGGAACGCTCACTAATCTGTATGCTCCTATGTGTTTTTAAAAAAAAATATCTTTTTATTGGCATTTTCTTTCATAGACTTTGCATATACAATTAGGCATTACGTTAAGGAAATACAATGTAGTTGGGTATATAGTTCAGTGGGAGTTACACATCTCTGGGTTAGTGACCCATAAAATTACATTGCATTCACTAGATATATCAATACAGAGGTACATTCAGTGCCTAATTCTCACATTATGCGGTAGGGGAGTCTTGATTATTGTCATCTAGTAGATATCTCATTGCATTATGGTAAAACTTAGTGAAACGTAATACATATTAATCAATCGAACAACTAAAGCATTCAGAGGTCCAGTATCTAGTTAGTCGTCGAAAATTCCCTTACTCTGTAAATGGCTACACACCGATATATATGGGGGTCATTAGTATTAATGTCTGGTTGGGGGAATGGATTAGATTTCAATTGGGTTGACTACCCCCTTGTGTTGAGTCCTTGTGATATAGGTCGGGGGTGTTCTTTTGTGGTTCTGCATTCTGTGTATTACTAGGAGAACTTTCCCCTCTGTCACATCCCCTGTCATCCCAGTCCCACAGCACCTCTAACAACAGTCCTGCAATTGAGCGGCGTCTCGATTGTCCTCCTCTATCAGAGTCCTTTCTTCTGCCCTGGCCCAGGCAGTAACATCTTTTTCCCAATCCATCACTTTAGGACCTATTGCTGTCCGCCAATGGAGGGCTATACGTCTCCTTGCCGGTACCAGCGCCAGATCCTAAAATCTAGTGCCCACTTTCCTGGACTTAGGCCGTGGAAATAGGCCCAGGTGACAGGCCTCTATTGTGTGGGGCATCGAGCGCGCCAATACTTCATTTAAAATCTTAATGGTCTGGCGCCAATATTCTTGCAGGACTGGGCAGTCCCATACCATATGTGCAAATCCCACATCTGGGGTCTCGCACCTAGGGCATTGCTGACGCGTGGACCCGAACATAATGTTGAGTCTGTGTTGGGTGAGGTAGGTCATATGTAGGAAATTAAATTGAGTGTATTTAAAGTTAGAGTTCCTAGAAATTTTCTTTGGGCTGCTCAGGGCTTTGTTCCACTCTGCCTCCGTCACCTCTCTGCCCATTAGGTCTCCTCATTTCTCCTATAATTGATTCAGGGACTGCACTGTCATCTCAATGAGTGCTCTGTATATCCATTTTACTAAGTGTCTGGACGACCCAAGTGTCACCACCGCTTGCAGCAATGCATGCGTGTCAGGCTTTCCTCTGCCTCCTCCCCATAGCGATCTAAATATCCTCAGTATTGCATGGTAAGTTAAGAATTGGCCTGGGGACAAATCATAGTGTGCGATGAATTCATCGAGGGGGATCAATTCTCCCTCTTGGTAACAGTCACAGGTTGTCAATATGCCAGCAGCTGTCCACTCTCGTAATTGGGCCCCGTAAAGAGGGAGGAGGTGTCGCCCCACGGAAGGCCCAACAGGGGAAGGTCTTGCACATATAGAGGGGTCCCCGCCATTCATTGGGTACATCTGTTCCAGCATTTCAATGCAACTTTTAACCGAGTGCCATGAGTTTGGATCTGTACCTTTTAACACAATAATTTTGCAAGCAGTCTCCCCCTGTAGTCCATTCATGTTGGGATGTCTAGGGTCTCCAGTCCCTTCACATCTAACCATTGGGCGAGCCACTGGAGTTGTGCTGCCAGTTAATACGCTTCTAAGTCTGGGGCCCCCAGTCCACCTCTTTCCGGGGATCTCTGCATTACTGCCAGCGATATCCTGTGGTGACACCCATCCCAGATCAGCTTTCTTGTCATCATGTCTAAGTCTCTAAACCAGGGGGCGCTAGTGAGCCCGAAGCAAGATGGCCGCACTTTAGTGCAGCTCTGCTGGTTGGGGCAATAATCCGTTCAATATCCTTCATTTCTCCTACACATCTACGAAAGAGAGACAGCGCATTGGAAAGAGCTTCGCATGCTGTGTTGGTTGCAACATTTTCTGACAAGTATGAGGCAGTATACTTGCTAAAACTCGACGTTTGCAGCCCGGAAGACAAAATGGCGGCCATCGCGAACTACGATCGGTGGCGAGAGTAAGTCGCTGCACTGGCACAGTGCTTACCTGCGGGTCGAGGCAAACATACAGCGGAGAAGCGGCTACCACTCAGGGCGTGCGCAGGAAGGATAGGGCCCTGCTCCGGCTTGATCTGGGAGCGGAACGTGCAAGCCAGCTGGTGACGCGAAGCTGACGCCGACGATAAGTGGTGAGAGGGCCGGCGGCCGCTGCGGTTCTGTGCAGGAATCACCCAAGTGGACCATTGTGTGCAGGTACAGCTGCTCTGTGAAGGCGGGACGAGCGGGCGCTGCGGAATCGCTCCGGCGCTGGCACTAGCGCCAGGTGGGAGTTTTGGAGAGTCGGAGCTGCTGGAGGCGAGCTGTGCCCCGCCGTATCGAAGGCTGAAAGATACGCACAGGCCGCCCTAGTGAGGCCCAGTAGGATTGCATCCAGGCATAGTGGTGAAGAATCCAGAAGTCCTATATGGCCTGTACAATTTGATGCAGTACCCAGGTACAATATAGAACGCGTGTGGACTGCGTTGTTGTGACTGCCGACCTAGCCTGCCTGCCATTACGAGGAAGAGACGCTGAGACGGCGTACCGGCTGAATTACCAGTCCGCGGACTGGACTAAAAGCCTGTTGTCTCGGCGTGCTTGCTACGGGTGTTGGCGGCCACCGCGAGATAGGACTGCTGAAACCCATGGATGGAAGAACTTGAAGGTAGGAGCGCACAGCTTTGTGACTACGACGTTTGAGCGGTTCTTACTGTATGATCTGACTGCGGGGGAAGGAAGCACTACGTGGCAAGTCAGTAGGCCTGACATTGAGCGCGGGACTCTGGGCAGAAGTCGCTGTGTGCGAGGTGTCAGATGCAGATACTAGAATCGTGGTGTAGAGCCTGCACATCGTAAACGCAGCGATATGGTGGCATTGTGCATTGCTTACCGAAAAGCACTGCGATAATCGGCTTACTTGACTGTGTAGCTCTGGAACAGGATCGCTGGCCCTTTGCAGCGGTGAGACGGTGTTGGAGTCTCCTGGTGTGTGTGGATTGACCGACTGCTGGCGGCTGTGGACAGTGGATCATAGTGGAATGAAAAGAAATTGAGACCGGTAACAGCGCGATGGGGAAGCCTGACAAACATCTAAAGTCTAAGCTCTCGTTCGAGTCTAAGCGTTTAAAGAAAACGCAGATGCAGGCAGCGTCGGACACTGAGACGGACCTGGAAGCAGGCAGCAGCACTAAATTGGAAAAAATGATGCTGGCAATGCAGCAAAGCTTGCATACAATTGATAGTAAAATTGACAATCTAAACCTGCGTATGGATACCATGACGGCAAAGTTAGACAAGCATGGAGTGCGTTTAACAGAGGCAGAACAACGCGGAAGACAAGGTGGAAAGCGTCACGAAGTCATGTACCGAGGTGGAGAAAATACTGGAGGTCCTAAGGGCCAAAAGCAAAGATTTGGAGGCGAGGTCACGCCGCAACAATCTGCGCATCACGGGGGTGCCTGAATCTACCAACACGGGCAAGCTGGAACTCTACGTGGAAGAGATGCTCAAAACTATGCTGGGGGCGGAACATTTTTCTAATGTGCTGGTGGTAGAAAGAGCACACAGGTCCCTCGCACCACGTCCTGTCCCAGGGGTGCCTCCGCGCCCGATAATTGCAAGACTTCTTAACTATCGAGACAGAGATGTGGCCCTCCGTCGTGCGAGGGAGCTGGGCACCACTAAATACCAGGGGTTGGAGGTGGCGCTGTTCCCAGACTTCACGGTAGCGGTGCAGCAGGCCCGACGGGAATTTCAACACGTGAAGAAAAAACTGCAGGATATGAAGATCCAATATGCTATGCTGTACCCCGCTCGTCTCAAGATACTACATGGGAACAAACCACGAATCTGCACGTCTCCAAAGGAAGCTACGCAATTTCTAAAGCAGCTGGAACGGCGGGAAGCGACTAGAAAAGCTGTAGATGACGCGGACAGTGAAGATTAAACGACAACTGCAGGTCGTAAGCTGGCTCTGTCTGTTACAGATGTGTATAATCACATAGTTGTTAAGTTTACACTCTTATTGCATCTCTATAGTCTGACCCAGTAAGACTTTTTTTCTGGGATACTGATGTGGGACTGTACTGTTCAATGTTGATAGCTGAAAGGAGATGTATCGGAGGTGGAGAGTATCTGAGGGCATCTCTACATGCATATTAACATAGATGAGACGCTACACTGGTGGACGTGGCGGACGTATAACTGTAAAATGCATCTGAAGTGTTCGCTGTGTCATTAGGCGTTGGGTGGGTTAAATGGTGCAATATGGTAAAACTGATTGGTTTGTTCCTTGTACACTGTTTAAACATGCTTCTGATCACTGACATACATATAAGATACCATGGTGTGTGCAAGTATTGCGGTTGGGAATTATGTCATGCCTCCTCTGCAAATAGGAGAAGGTTCGTAATGGAACACTCTGCATTATATGACACGGACTCAGGGCGCCAAGACTCTCTCTGAGTATGTTCGAATAAGGCGTAAAGAAGTAAGATGTGTTTGGGAGAATAATAGATTTGCCCTGACCCCCCCTACTTCCACCAAGGGGGTCGGTGGGCGGCTGGTGTCCTCCATGAGGGTACGACCCAAGCAGTTTATGGGGGAGATTGTAGGCTGTGAGCAGGATAGCTACTCACGGCGGGAGGGGGGGGTAATTTTGTTTATGGTGTTTTTTGTATTGGGGCTCCTTAGCATAATTGGGATGCTTAAGTGGGAGGGGGAAGCAGTTGGGGGATTGGTTCAATGCTGCGTAGTGCAGGGCAGAATGCATGGAAGTGAACAATATGTGACAAATAGCACAGACACAGTGTTTGCGGATACTACTCAGATAAAGTGCAGTCTTGATGTCATTGGAGGGTGGTAAAGTAACATGGGTAACGTGGAATGTCAGAGGTCTTAACAACCCAAAGAAAACAAGGCAGGTATTAGCCTATCTGGATCGTCACAATGTACAAGTGGCGCTGTTGCAAGAGACTCACTTAAACAAGCATGCAGCTGATAAAGTGGCCAATAGATGGGCGGGGGTGAAATTGGCATTGTCCTACTCCACCTATGCGAGGGGGGTTATGATCTTAGTAAAAAAAAATCTTCCGTTTGTCATATCGCATGTGGATCTAGATATTGATGGTCGATATATCCTAGCACAGGGGAAATTGTGTGGTATGATGGTAACTATTCTTAATATCTATGGACCTAACGTTGACGACCCTGATTTTTATGAGGCGCTCTGGAGCAAGATTTATAGACTACAACCAGCCGCCATTGTCTGTGGGGGGGATTTTAATGTAGTACTAAATCCGGCAATGGACCGCCATACTAATGCGGACCCTTCAGTTAAAAAAGCTGTGCAAGCTGTTAAAAATGGTATGCAAAATTTGTCCCTCATAGACATTTGGAGATTACGGCACCCGGGGGCGCGGGAGGGTACATGTCATTCCTACGCACATCAATCATGGTCTCGTTTGGACTATTGGTTGACTACCAGTGACATAAACTCGCTAATTACTAAGGCTATCCACCTACCCAGGACACTCTCTGACCACTCCCCATCGCTATTCACAATGATAATACCCATGTACACACCGCCGCAGTTCCAGTGGCGATTACAATCCTCTGCTCTACAGGACCAGGTGTTCCGGGAGGGGGTACGGGAAGCCATTGTACAATATTTTGAGGACAACACTGGCTCAGTAAATAGTTTGGGCATATTGTGGGAAGCGTTCAAGGTGACCATCCGTGGGGTATGCATAGGACTCCAAGCGGGGGTGCTCAAATCGCTCCGGGGATCTATGAAGGGCCTTGAACAAGAACTAATAGGCCTCGAGCGTCAATATGACAGTATGTCAGATGCCACCACATTAGCGACTATTCGTTCGAAACTCACTGAGTACAATGAACTGGCGGAGCTGGAGGTGAAGCATATGTCCCGGCGTTGGACAGCTAGGTACTATGGAGAGGGGGGTAGACCGGGACGGGCCTTGGCAGCCAAAATAGCAGAACCACGGGCGAAAAACAGTATAGTGCAATCTATTGTTGAAGGGGAACATAGACACTGTGACAATGCGGGTAACCTCGCCTCTTTCATGCATTACTATATGGATATGTACAGCAGTAGACAGACCACTGATGACCCTGAAATAGCACAATATTTAGAAGATGTAGCCCTGGTATGGTTATCAAAGGGGCAGCAAGACTTTTTAATGCACCCGCTGACAGTAGACGAAATACGAGACGCTATACTCGCTCTCCCGAATGGCAAAGCTACAGGCACAGACGGACTCTCAGCGGAGTTCTATAAAGAATATCTTGACATACTGGTGCCACACCTTCATGCCATGTTCGAAGACGCTTACGAACGGCAAACACTGCCAGACACACTCCGTGAGGCACTGATTATAGCCCTACCGAAGCCTGGAAAGGAACCTGATAAGTGCGAATCATATCGGCCGTTGTCCTTAATGAACACGGATGTTAAGTTACTAGCGAAAGTGCTGGCAACTAGGTTGCAGTTACTACTGCCTGTGATGGTGTTGCCCGATCAATCGGGATTTATCCCTGCCCGTTCCACAGCTCACAACTTGCGGACACTTTTTGCGGTAATGCATCTTCTGGAACCCACTTTGCCTGCTGTGGCGGTCCTACTGGACACCGCAAAGGCATTTGACTCCATTTCTTGGAGATATATGCTGGCGGTGCTGCATTGGATGGGGGTGCCGTTCATATACACTAATTGGATCAAGCTGTTATACACAGATCCAGTGGCTCGTGTGCGCATTAATGGTAGGACATCTGACACGTTCCCGATTGGACGCGGGACGAGACAGGGTTGCCCCCTGTCGCCTCTCATATTTGCGGTAATGTTGGAGCCACTAGCCTGCATATTGCGTCAGGGGCATGCGCAAGCAGCACTTCGCTTTCGTCAACGGCCATTACCGGTGTCCATGTATGCCGACGACATGGTCTTATATGTGCGTGAGCCGGAGGTGTATTTGGAGCAACTCATTAGGGAATATATTAGATTTGAATGGCACTCAGGTCTGGGTATAAACTGGAACAAGTCGGTTGTGATCTCTCTGACAGAGTGCACAAAGCGGGTGGAACTGGGCTACCCGGTGGACTGGAGTGACGAGCCAATCAAATACCTGGGCAAGTTGTTATTCGTACAAATTATGGAACTGCGGTTATTCAACTCGAGGAGCGAGTCACTAGGTGGATACAACTGCCGTTAACGTTTGCTGATAGAGTGGCTTTACTCAAAATGGTGGTCCTACCGAAATTTTTATATTTGTTTGTAAATATACCCATCATACTGCGACAACATTTTTTTAATACGCTGCGTGGGATATTGATAACATTAGTTTGGGGAGGGAAAAAGCCGTGCATAAAATGGGAGGTGTTAACGTTGCCGTATGAAAAGGGTGGGTTTAGAGTGCCCGACATGCAGTTATACTATCTGTGTGCGCAGGTGCAATATGCCTCTTACTGGCAGAACGCGCCACCATACACGCCACATGTGGTGGTGGAGGCTGGGGCGGTCCACCCAATACCACTGAAAGCAATGATTGTCAATGACACTACGGTCTTTGAGAAGGATGAAATTGATACGGTACAGTGTACGAATCACGCTTGGAGGGAACTTGGGAGGCGCGCCCGGCGATTACCGCTGTATGCGCCGGCAATGCCACTACTGCACCATGGGAAGATATCGGTGACACGTGAAGTAGGATCACAAAAAATTCTGCAGAATGCGGGTGTGCACACTATGGGGGATATATATCCCAACGGTACATTTATTGGACTTCAAGCCTTCTTAAATGATGGGGATGAGTCTGCCATGTCGACCTTTACATATAGTAGACTGCGAGCTGCGATTAAAGCCTTATACCCTTGTTTTCCTGATGAGTCCCGACTCTGGCGGCTTTACAACTCATATACATCACACAATCTAGGACTAAAATGGTTACTCGATTATATAATGCCTCACAGGCTGATGAAGTGGATGTGAGTGTAGGCCCCGTGGGTAAATGGAACAGTATATTACCGCAGACACTAACAGAAGATGAATGGGAAACATGCTGTAAACTAACTGGTCAATTCACTGCGAATGGAAATCTTCGTCTGATTCACTATAAGTATGTTCACCAGATGTACTATACGCCAGCGCAACTTCATAAATATGGTCTGCGGGACTCGCATTGTTGTAGACGATGTGGTGCCGACAATGCAGATTTTCAGCATTTAGCGTGGAGCTGTCTTAAAGTAGCTGAATTTTGGGAGAAAGTTACAGCGGCTTTGACAGAAATGGTGGGCGAACCTATAGTATGTAATATGTATATTTGTCTTCTGGGAAATGTGCTGCACCTTAAAGCTAGTAATCGAAAATTAGTCGCTTTGGCATTATTATTGGCCAAGCGTAGGGTCTCGATACATTGGGATGGTAGACCGGCACCACAGTTAGCGCATTGGCTGAAAGATATTGCATATTGTCGAGATCAGCTTATTTGTTATGGGGAAGAACTGCCGAGAGCCTCCAGACCACGGGACATTTGGGGACCGTTTACTGCCTATGTATTAGCTAGATCACCTGACTGATGGCAATTCCTGCAATGCTGATGTATTTTGCTGTGTAATTTTATGGTCTGTAATGCTGTTATAACATATTTGTTTGTAATGCAACTGTACCATCTTGCTGCTTTATATTCTGTACTGCAATAACAATGTAGCGAATGACTTGTTGTTATAATATGAAAATTTACAAATAAAAATGTTTTAATTATTTTTTTTTTTTTTAAAGTCTCTAAACCATTTTAGCGGAATCACCACCGGGAGGTTAACAAAATAGTATAGTGGTCTTGGTAGTAAAACCATTTTGGATAGTGCCACCCTAGTCATAATTGTGAGCTTGAGAGAGCGCCAAAATGAAATGCATGATTTAAGGGAGTGCATTGCCTGACCGAGGTTACCTTCCATGAGGTCGAGTTGCTCATTGACCACTTGTATGCCCAAGTATTTGAAGGAGCGAGGGGTCCAATTAATATCCATTGGGAGTGTTAGCGGACGAGGTACTGAAGGCGCGATTGGGAAGACGTGTTTTGGAAGTATTTACTCGTAGTCCCATCAGATTTGCGAATTCCCTCAGTATGTTCATGGTATGAGTGACCCCCTGAGCGCCCCTTTTCAGGTATAGGAGTATGTCATCTGCATACAGAGAAATTATGAACTCCTTCCTGTCCAGTATCAGCCCTTGTATCGCCTTCTCTTGCATGAACCGTTCTGCTAGTGGTTCGTTAGCCATGGCAAACAGTCCCCCTGTGAATATCATATGGTGCCGAGGCTACTCCTCCCGTTCTGACTCTGGCTATGGGACAAGTATAGAGCAACCGTAACCATTTAAGCCATCCCCCTCCCAATCCCATCTTTTGCATGACTTGCATCAGAAACTCCCACTCAAAGGCTCATAGGCTTTTTCTAAATCTACAGCCATTAAAACAGCCTCTGGGAAGGTTGAGACGTCACTGTGGTACAGGACATGGTATAATCGTCTATGGTTCCCTGAGGTCAATCTTGTTGGTATCAATCCATTTTGGTCAGTGTGCGCTAAGTCTCGCATGTGTGGGAGCAATCTTGTAGCCAATATTTTGCTGAGTATTATGAAGTCCATGTTTAACATGGAAAGTGGACGGAATTCAGATGTACTGGGCATTTCAGATTTGGTTTTGGGTAACGGGACCACCAATGTCTCTCTGGTAGAGGCTGGCAGTTGACTAGATTGCAGCGAGTCGGCAAGAGTGGGGCTAAGAGTGATTTAAAAGTGGAATAGAATTCCACAGGGAGCCCATCTGGGCCTGAAGTTTTCCCCTTGGCCATGCCCTTAATGGCAGCTCAGATTTCCTGGGTAGCTATCGCCTCTCCCAGCACTTTCTGCGTAGCAGGTTCTACTCTATGTAATTGTAGTGTTTTCAGATACCGTCTATGTATTCTATAGATAGGTACTTTGGTTTCCCATATAAGGTTGTGTAATAAGAAAAGCGGAATAAATAGTTTTGGGTGAATACAATGTGGTCCCTATATTCGCCTGCAACCTGGTAATGGCAGTGCTTCTGCTCTCTGGTCTAAGCAGCCATGCAAATAGCCTCCAATGATTTCCCACCCTCAACATGCTGTCATTCCTGGTAGGCCCGGAGGTCCAACAACCGCAGTCTTTCTATGGCTGTGTTATGTTTACTCTTGGCCTTCGAGAGTTGTCTCTGGGTTTCTTCCTGCACCCCAAGTCTATTGTCTAAAGAGTGTATCTGGGCTTCTAGTTTATGAAGCTCTCTATTGATTTCCCGTCTCACACCTATTGTCTGCCCATACATTGGCCTCTTGCTACTGTTTTAAGCTCATCCCATTCGATCAGGGAGGTGCTCGCAGTGCCCTGATTTGCTTGGAAGTAGTCGGAGACAGATGAATGCAATGAGTGTCGGAAGCAAGAGTCCTCTAACATGGCAGGGTCTAAGCACCAAACTGGAATAGCCGCACACTCGGGAGCTGGGGAGAAATTCAGGAGCAATGGGCTATGCTCTGACAGTGTGCGTCCCAGGTACTCCGTGTTATTCACTGCAGAGCTCAAGTGGGTCGAGCAAAGAAACATATCTAATCTGGTGTGTAAGCACTATAGCGGAGAGTAGTATGAGTAGTCCTTCGATTGCTCATGTTGAAGTCGCCATATGTCTACCAACCCTCAGTGTCCCATCCAGTGCAGAGGCCCTTCAAGGTCATGCTCGCCATTGTTCCCTGCAGTGGCGGAGTGGACCTATCCAAACATATATTTTCAACACAGTTGTAATCCCCTCCTAGTAGTAAGTCATTCGCTGCAACCCCCGACAGTGGTTTGGATAGTCGGTGAAAGAATTGAGTTTGCTCATGATTAGGGGTGTAAAGACTTCCAAGTGTCACCACCCTACCCAGTACCCTGCCCTTGACTATCACGTATCTGCCCTCGGGGTCAGTGAGTGAATGTGTTGCCTCAAATGGGGTCCTCGGCCATATACATAATAGGGCCCCCGTGAAAATGCTGAGTAGGCGGTTGCAAATAGTTGCCCCCTCCATCTACGACGGAGACGGAGGCTTTCCTCCGCCGTGAGGTGCGTTTCTTGAACCATCACGATGCGTGCTCCCCTTCAGCATATATAACTGTGTATGTTGTGGCGTTTAATAGGAGACCCCATGCCCCGGACATTCCAAGATAAAGATTTGATCACCCTATTAGGTATAGTTGTGACTGCCATGTAATTAGTTGTGGTGTTGCCCTACCCCCCTTTGCTCGTATCATGGTGTGTGACCCGCTCCCATAGACAGAGTGGGGTTATGTTTTGACCTCTGTATGCGTAACATTAACTCCTTAAACCCAACTCCCCTACCAGAGGGCAACAGCGCAACTACTAGCTGCCCAAACCTGTAAACAAACAAATACATTTAGTTTGAACGCCACCTTCAACATGTCAGGCGGAACACTCTATTGGGGGGGAGATCCAAAATAACACAATACCGAGTTCCTCGTCCCGGCCCACCTCCAATATCCTGTGCTGCACCGGCGGCCCTCTGGAAAATCTTGGCGCCCCATTTCCTGAGCCCAGGCAGGGGCAACCTCAAGAGCCTTACCACTCCTTCCTGAAGTCCGGATCAGACCAACAATGGGTGCAGTGCCCATGGACCAACCCTGTATTCAGAATATTCATATAATGTCATCCGCTAAACGCGGGGTTATTTTCGGCAGGTGCACTTCACTACCAGTGGAATACTGAAGCTGCGTATCTCGATTCCGAAGAGGCATCTGTGGTTTGGTCGCGGTTCTGCCGTGACACGATCTGCGCCACCGCCTGCAGCGCCGCCTGCCTGTCCTATTCAGTTTGAGAGGCTGTGGGTTTCTGTATTTGTGTCTTTCTCCGTGAGTGACGTTGCCTCTTCCTGTTGGGGTAATTCGTTGCTCGGGGGCCCTGTTTCTTCTTGGGCAGGGGTGTGCCCGCCTTGTATGCTTCAAGCCCGGACCAGGTCTCCTCAGGGGATTCACAAAAATGAGTGGCACCATCTAAAATGATTCTAAGTTTCTCTGGAAACATTAGTGAGGCCTTTTTGGCTTCAAGGAATTAAGCACGTTGGGCCTGTACCTTGGCCGTGAAGTCCGGAAATATTAACACCTTGCTATTGTCCACTATGTATGGGCCATGGGATAGGACCTGTTGTAAAATATTGTCACGGTCTCTTTAATGGAGGAGTCTTGCCACGACAGGACGAGGGGGTCTCCTGGGGGGCGGGCGGCGGGCAGGGACCCTATGGGCTCACTCCAACGCAAAGACCTGTGAGAGATGTTCCTGGGTTGTCACTGAGCGCAGCCACTTTTCCATGAATGTCACTATGTCTGGCCCCTCTGCGCCCTCCGGGACGCCAATTGCTCTTATATTATTACGTCCACTGCGACCTTCCGCATCTTCAGCCCTACGCTCTAAGATCATTACTCGGGTAGTGAGCTCTTCTATCTTTGAAGTGCTCAGTTTTGGTTCGGGCTGTAGCTCCGTTATTGAGCTCTCCACTCCTTTCACTCTGTCCGCCAACTTGTGGTGCTCCACCTGCAGGAGACCTAGGCCCACCGAGACTGCCCCAATATCTTGTTGTAGGGCTGTTTTGGTGTACGCTATGGCGGCCAACACCCTTTCCAGTTGTGAATGGAGAGAGACTTCTGCGCCATTGCTTTCCTCGGTTTCTCTTCCCTGAGGCACCGGAGAGGTCTCTCTTGTGGCTGGTTGTGTCCCCCCTTGTTTCTGTTTTTGTTTGGGCATGCTGCCTCAGTAGAGGTCCAGTATGCTTTTTCTTTGTTTTTTGTTTTTTTGTTTTTTATTGTAAAACAAAGGGGGGTGTACCTGGTTCTCTTTGACTGCGACCCGACTTCACTGGTATTAACGAGCCATGTTTTTGTTCTGGCTCAGGGTTTTCAAATAGTGGGGTGTCTCCTAGGTGTCGTCTTAGTAGGGCCACGTGCGGAAGGGGCCCTAGTCTTCCCTATATATCAAGGAGCCTGCTGTTCCGATTAGCCACCACTCATCCCTTTCTCCAGTTAGTAGGGAATTCGGTACCCTGCGCTGCAGATCATCTATACCACCCGGGATGGAGGCAGGGTGGGAGAATGAATCGGTTGAAGGGCCGGAGGGGTGTCAGGCAGTCTCCCGCTCGGATCTACTGATTAAGTTTGCTTCCTTTCTAGCATTCCCGTCACCCCTCTTGTCCCAAATGGGCCTGCTATATGGGAGGTCTCAAAATCGAGTGTTCGGAGGCCTCTCTACTAGGCCTCCAGGTTCACAAGTCCTCCTGCGACATTCTCACTGGGCACCGGTAGTGGCCCTGGCCTCCCCGCCGTCCATTCCAGAGTCCCCTCCTTACCACAGTAGAGACATGTGTGTTGGCTGGAGGATCGCGGATCTTGGTCTCTGGATCTTCGCGGGGTGATGGGACGCTCCGGGCAGGGCAGTGCTTGTGGATGATGCACTCCGGGAACCGTGAGGTATTCCAATTCTCTGTTATGCTACAGACTCTCACCAGACCACTCGCTCTCAGGGCCTCCCTCGGCGTACACTGCAGGAGGCCTGGGCTGAGACCACGCACCACGTCTTCCACCTCGGTTTGGGGCCGGTTGCTTCCCTTGCGCCAGGTCACTGCTTAGTGCCAGCATTTCCTGCGAGGTGTAGAGGCCAAGGCAGGAGGAATATTCCTGGGAACTCACGGTTCAATTATCGTTTGCGACACATCGGCCCTGGACTGTCGTACGTTTGCCTAGGCCCCTCTGTCGCAGCTCTGGGGGCTCGTTCCAGCGCCACTACTAGACAGAGCACAGCCATCTCCTCGGTGTCCGCAAGGCAGTGCCAGGGATATTCTGCTCTGCGAGAGCTGCCGATTACGGTCTCACGGCTTGCTGGAACAGGATTTCAGTTAGGCCGAAACGGAGCTCAGAGCTCACATGTCAGCCATGCTCGAAGTCTTGGCCACGCCCCCTATGTTCTCGTGTGTTTAGTAACGTTTTCCCACCGGTTAAGCACATACAAAACGCTAAATTTGTAAAAGAAGAAGTGGCGGTGCCCAAAGCTCTGCTTCAATGATGCTGGCTGCCACATTCCTTGGTTGCATAGTGTTAAGTTCAGCTCAGACAGTGCTAAATATGAGCTGGTGGTTGCCGGTGGGGACCACCGGCACTCATATATGGGCACTTATTTTTGTGGAACAGCACTTATTTTTCCACATCAGATCATTACTGAGAGCAAGGAATAGAAAAACACATAAACGGGAAAGACGGAGGAAGAGAAAGACTGAAAACCTGTCACTAAGGAAGTAGCAGGCATCTGAAAGAGTGAGATAAAGGGGCAGGGAGTGTCTGATACTGGATTAAACAGGCCATGGGTTGGTTTAAGACTATCAGCCTGGGTATTCGGCACACCAGTGTTTAATTGCACCAACGCGGGCTTCTGGCACCAGCACTCTTTCCTTTACAAATTAAGAACTGAATACTCAGGCCTATTTAATCCACTACCCACTGCTGCCCTTCTATCTCACTCTTGATGGTCCCTGCTTTCTCCCTTTGTGCCCATTATTTCTTTTTTTCTCTCCTTCTTTACCGTTTTTTACCTCTCTTGCTTGTGGCCAATATCTGAGGAGGAAAAATAAGTGCTGGTCCCCAAAAATGAGGGCCAGGGGGCCCCACCAGCAACCACCAGCTCAAATTATGCACTGGTTTCTTGAATTTATGAGACTGAATTTCCCCACAGGAGTATATAGAGTGCAGAAGGAGTATGCATGGACAACCACAATTTGCATACATTCTCATGCACAGTGTTTATGCATGGGAATTTATTTTTTATTGTCTCCCCAATATGCTTTAGGAGTAAATACCCAAGAGTCCATAGGCCTAATTCTAAAATGTTTAGAATGAAGACCTCGTGGTATCTCAATTGTTTCTATCAAAGCTTTTTATTTGGGTAATACTTACTTCATCTAACGTGATATTTGTCTGTGATTTCTTTTGCATATGTCTGTTACTGGTGACCCGGGACATGGTCCAAGAAGGCCCGGGAACAGATGAAGTTCTATTACAAAAAATGAAATTAGAAACATTCAGCAGTTTGTCTTACATTGAATGTGTAAATCCTGACTAACAAAATGCATAGAAAGTCAAATTTAAAAAAATACCTTGCAGCATAAACATCAATTTGGTTGGATTCATTTTGACATCTGTTCTGCACTTACATGGTGGTAGTCAATGAATCTTGGCCAATCATTAAAATAAAAGTTGTTCTGACAATAAACTAACAGTGAGTAAATAAATGAATGAACAATACCCCATTAAGGGTTTCTGGGCTACAGTAACTACACTATGGTATGATGTTATTTATATCAGTCTTTAGATTCTTCTGTTGGGGTAATAATTATCTTTTGGACTTCTGAAAGTGGACCGGCATTCATGCAGTTTATATAGCCTAACAAGAAAAATATAGGGTAACATATTCCTCACTGAAATGCTCACTGAATTAAAAAAAAAACGTAGACGTATGTTGTCCAAGTGAACATAGAATAAAAATGGTTAGGTAGAGGAAGTGGGATAAAAGTGCAGTGGTACATTCATGAGCAAAGATGTAATCGCTTTTACACCGTTTAATGTTGAGTATTTTCATATCTTGGGGTATGTTTACTCAGGTAGCCAGATAAGAACATGTAGTATTGTAAACATTTTTAAAAACCAACGTCTGCAGGCGCTATGTCAGTGATACTCAACGTACGGCCCGAGGGCCACATGCGGCCCTCCTGACCTTTACATGCGAGGTCCTCTTATACCTGATAATGGCAAAAAAGGAGGGAAGGTGAAGCATTACAATTGCGTAGGATAACACAATCTGAGCAAGTGTAGAAGCCAAGCTTGATCCCAGGTTTTCACGGTCCAGACTGTGCAATTTTATTCAGCCACTAGATGGGCATGCCTCGCTCCAACCCTGACGTCCACTTTCACAGGAGCAACGTTGTTTCTTATGAAAATTATTTAAAAAACTTGTAACGGTGAAGGAAAATCTTTATTGTCTGATGAAAAAAAATCATTACCATTAAAAGAAAATGTAAAACCGGGTGCACATTAATTTGTGAATGAATGAGTTAAAAAAGGAAATGTAAAAGCAGAGCCAGTTAAAAGTTTCATCGAATTCAAAACAATTATACTACAAACATTATGATGATTTAGGGATAACATGCCATACAGGAACATTGATATCACGTAAACACATCATTTAAGTAGCATTTCGTTCTACTTATTACATATCGTATTAGGGCATTTTTAAAATTACATTTCATGATCAGATAGAACTAAAATACTGTAATTCTATGAGCAAATAGATGTTCAATAAGGTGCTTCCATGTGTACAGATCATTACGGCTCTCCACATCATTTAATGGAATTTATCGGTCCAGATCAATAAAGTGCCTCCGTGCTTACTTCTCCAAACTGAACTGTGTTTTTTAAAGTCACATTTCATAAGTCAGATAAAATATAAACACTGTAGTTTAATAAAAAATGACAAGGTTCAATAAATGCTTCCATGAAAAAAAGAATCAATAAAAGATTCTCCGTGCTTACATCTCAATTAAGTAGTAGATTGTTAAAATCACATTTTATGAGTCAAATAGCAAAATAATATACACTGTAGATCAATGATTCAATAAAGTGTTTCCGTGCATATGAGTCATTACTGCATTCAACATCAGTTTCGTAGGAATTTTGAGTCCAGATTGATAAAATGTCACCGTAATTACATCTCAAAAATCCACTCCAACTTGGTTTATTAAATGTTTTTTTTTTACCACTGTCGCTCAATAAACAGATAGTTAATTGTGCATACAACTCATTACTACTTTCCATATCTATCAATGAAAATTTTGAGTCCGAATGTAACATTTTATCTGCTATGAGAATAAACGTAACGAATTGACCTATAAGGTAGATTGATTTCCCAGAGAAACACAAATATAAAAAATGCTTGCCGCTCCTGTCGTATTCGGGGCAAATACATACAATATGTAGTAGCGTTTCATTGGGGAGACCGCTTAATCTACAACTGTACGTTGACCAACTTTGTATCCATCTTAGAGTTCCGTCCTTTGTTGGGTTTCGGCCAAATCTTAGCCTAAGAAATGAATCCATTATGAATGTTTGTAAGTAAGAGGGTACTTACGGAATACGGTGCAAAGAGGTAGTAAACAAACAAATAAATAAAACGAATTGTCGGTGCGCGCTGCATCGCATTTGGAGATGCAGCGCGCGCAACGAAATTCGTTTTATTTATTTGTTTGTTTACTTACCTCTGTGCGCCGTATTCCGTAGTTTACTACCCCCCATCCTGCCCCTCCCCCACCCCGCGTCACCGCCCGGTAGCACTCCCACCACGGGCCGCTACTGGTAAGTATGGTTGGGGCTCTATTTTACTGAACAAATTGATGACCGATGACCGATGCATGCTTTTTTACTGCAATGGCCTTCTTATCCAATTGTAAGGACAAGAAATTTGTCGATCATATTATTAAATGCTTGAAACTGTTTTATTTCTATACAAATGACCAAAAGGCTGAAAGTTAAAAAGTACGTAAGCTCCCAGTTAGATACGATCTCCAAACACTTGCGTAATCATATTTTATAAGTTCTTGCCATCAGAGATTTGCAAGAGTGCCAAGGTCAGATAAAAATGACGAATATAAGCATTTTAAAAACACTGATTGTCTCACTAGACTTTGGCTGGTCAGACCAAACTCCAGTCGGACATTAGCATGTCCAGTGTTTTTCGGAATCTTAAAAATAGACTTAAAAACTTTAATTTATAAATTGTCAAGGATTTTGGAGTCTTTACCTCAGAAAATTACCGACCCGTAGGCTAGAAAGGGGATCAACTTTGCCTTCATTACTTTAGCTAAGTGCTCATAACTAGTACATAAAAGCTTATCTCGCAGTGTTCTAAAAGCAAATGAAAGTGTTGTGGCTTTGGTCTTTAGATTAGTAAAATGATGTTTAAAAGACACTCTATCATCAAATGTGATTGCTAGATACTTATAAGATTTTGCCGATTCAATTGTTGATCCATTCGTTTTCCATACTCTCATACCAGGTTTAAATAATCCTATCAACATAATTTTTTTTTTTATATATTCATTTGTAAACTATTAGCTAAAATGTAATTGTTAAATGAATCTATCAATCGTTGTAAACCTATTGGTGTGTGACTAAGCATTATGATGTAACCCGCATAATGCAAGTATTTTATATTATGACCTGAGAAGTTTGGGGAATGAGCATTAACGTTCTGCAGATGGAGAGGTAAATCAGCCATAAAAAGATTAAAAAGACATGGTGCTAGTGCGCAGCCTTGTTTCAATCCGCTATAGGTTTCAAAACGGTCAGTGGTATGGCTGCCATCCCCCAATTTTACCTGGACCCATGTATTTGCGTATAACAGTATGATCATATCTAATACTTTTGTGGTACACCCCATGCTGCTAACTTTGCTCAGAGTAAATTGCGGGGAATAGAGTCAAAAGCAGCTTTCAAGTCTACAAAACAAATGTATAACTTTTGTTTTTTGTGTATTGTCCTCTCCACTTGCAGTGTAAGGGTGCAGTAAATTTTTATTGTTGACTGTCCTCTTCGGAATCCGGATTGAAAAATTGGTATTATATTTATTGTTGTGGCCCACTCTTCCAAGTCCTTAAGTAGACATGTAGCAAACATTTTCACCTCCACCTCGGTTAGGGCTATTAGCCCGGTAATTGGCCGGGCTATCCGGCGGACCGCTCTTAGAAATAGGCTGTATAGTACTCCCTTGCCAGGATTCCGGAACCAATTTAGATGTTACCACATCTTTAAACAGCGGAGTTAAAATTCTTGCCCACAGATCTATTTTGCCATTAAAAGTGGCGTTGGGAATACCATTGGGGCCGGGTGCACCATTTGATCTAATCCCGCCTTTAGTCGTTTTTATAATTTCCTCTTCTATAGACTCAATTAGTAATAGATGTTCTTCATGAGGATTTTAATTTCCCTAGTACCCACAGCTTATTTTAGCTGGGGAGGCTAACATATTCTGTTGGATGTTATTTCCTATAAGAGCTACGGGAGAAGCCCCTTATAATTTGGAGATGAAGGAATCCCAGCCAGATTTGGAAATATTGGTACTGTTTGCTCTCCTGCTGCCATATTCTAAGTCATTAATTGTTCCCCAGAAGGCTTTCACATTATTGGTTTTACATGCATAGTGCAGCTTTGTCCATTTTTATTCATGATGGGCCCTTTTTGCCTTCCAAATCTCATTTTTATACATTCTTTTCAAACATTGCAATGAGCACAATTTGGAAAATTTGAAAGCACAGTTTGGTTGTTTATAAATAGCCCTTGATGCTTTATTAAGAGCCTTCTTTTGAAGATATAGCTTGTGTGAGTACCACCTGTTGTTTGTTGGCCTACTAGGGTTACTCATGGCTGTTGTTTTAACTGAAAAGTGGTCTATTAATGAGGAACATAAACAGGGCCAAATTTCCACCATGGATTTTCCACATCAAAACTCACAGAGTGTTGATTCTATTTTGAGTTCTGCAAAGGCCAGGATCTCCAGTTGTTTACTTGAGTGCCATATCAGCCTTCTCAAAGTATAAGCAATTGGCATATGTCTGAGATTGTTTTACTTTGGCAGATAATCAGCTGTTAGAGCCAACAATATAATTTGAGGGTTGTGGTCACTTTCGACTCGGGGAGCAACTTGGTACCCAACAGTTCCAAATGCTAAGTCCTTTGAGATGATGGTGTAATCAATTATAGAATTTCGCATGGCGTTTTTAAAAGGTTGGAACACCTACTGTATTATGTTGAAGATCTTCCTGTATCAACATAAGATCATATTTTTTTAGTTGGGATCAGCACGACTGGATTATATCTATGCTTGATTTATCTGAGGAGTTCCTAGAGACAAGATGCATATTAAAATTGTCTGAAATAATTAGACTAGTAGCAGGGTATTGGTTTGTCAGAGTTTTAATTATTTCCCAAAGAATGGTAAGCTGGGTTATTTTGATTTTGTACTCAAATATACATTTAAAAAATAATCGGGGTTTGTAGGTACATTTCAATACATAGTAGCCATGTTAAATGAAAATCAATTTCCTGATACTTGGTATCTAGTTCCAATGAGACATAAATTGAAAGTCCACCTTTCGCTCGGCCATGTGTAGATGAGCGGATTGCAAATTTAGAGTACTCTTAGGAACCAATGATGGCCTCATTGCCATTTTCCAGGTTTCCTGAAACATTTAAATTTTTAAATTCTGTAAAAAGATTATGGTATCTCGGTCTTCCAACAGTCTGGAGAGGTCATGGACTTTCCAGGAGCAAATATTGATGCATTGTTTCGAACTAACCGAACAGTTCAACCATCAATCATTCCCTAGAGATTTTCCTTTAGTAAGAATTTTCAGTAGCCAAGCCCAATCCTCGTTTAGACCCTGACGTTTCTGTATTTCTTCACAAATACGTGGGCTCAAGTTACAACTTGTAATTTTAATACCAGAGGGTAATGCGGGATTGAATAGTGGGCCAATTGCTCCTTTTAGAACATTAGTGTACCATCCACATTTTCCAATTGTCATAGGATTTGTCTCTTCACAGCTGGCATAGGGATTAATAAGGTCGGATAGTTGTTGTCATTACATTTCCTGGTCTCAATCACTCATTTTTCAAACAGTTACCCATTTTCCAGGATTTTATTGACAGTCTCCTCACTATGCCATATGGTACAGGTTATTTCTGGAGGGGAAATGGAGAGATCGTGTTTAAATTGGACTAAGTCTAAAGCATCTGTTGTTAGATGACTAAGCGCTGGAATTGAAACTAATAATTTTAATATATTACTACGATTTAATAAATCATGTGGGCCCCTTGAAACGTACCGTGGGATAAATAGAAATTTTGCAGGAGAGGAGGGGCACTTATCCAAAATTTTGGTTGTAATATTGGTATTAAAGAGATTAGGACATTTTATTGTACTTGTGTCACCAAACACCTGGGGAGATCTCCTGCTGGAGAAGATAGATTAAAAGTGCAATTCTTTTCTAGGGTTTCTTTTTGTGTTTGCTGTAAACATTTAGCGGGCGGGTAGATAGAAGGCAACATTGAGTTTGGTGATTTATATTGCTGAGGAATTGATGTAGTACTTCACCTTACTTTTTCCCTACCTAACACAGAGGGTTCTGTATCTCTGCTAATTTGAGGTTGCCCTTGGTTATTATCTAGTCCGAAAGGATGGCAAGTTAAAGCTCCACCACAATGATCTTTGGTTGACTAGTCTGGCACGTCTTCCGAAGGAATTGGCATGTCTTGACTACTTAGTGCTGCGAGCGGCCCTTTCTCCACTACTTTTGCTTGTCGCATAGATGTTATGCTTGGTTTGAAGATTGGGTAGCTTTCCTTCGGTCTATTGGCCATACCTATCTTAACTAGTTTTTTTGTTTTATTTGTTCTAATATGAGCTTTTCTTTGGCTTTTCCTTTGCTCTTTTGGTTAGCCCAATTGATTTTAAAATAGAAGATAGATTAGTGTTGTTTATTACTTGGTTATCTTCTCCATATTGGGCTGATAATGTTTGTGTGGCTTCATTCTCTTTTACATGCGCCTGAGAGTCCTGTATACGGCATGGAATTCTTTGTCTTACTATGGGGATTTTATCACTTCAAGTTTGCGTGATAGATTGTGTTATTATTTGCTGCCGATTTTTATACTCTTGAGAAACATTATGATTTGCTCCCTCATTTCCTATACCAGTCATATCATATTCTTCAATCCTGACTTGTCTGAGTGTTTGGACTTTTGGTTCTTTGACGTCATGACACTGACAATGTCTATGATCTGTCATGTTTGCTAACTCTTTATTTTGCTGCACAGACATGAGTCTAACTTTGTCTACTAGAGACCCAACTATCCTCGGCAGAGTTGAGATTTTATCTATGATATGGGAACAGGTGCAGGAAATCATTTGGTTGTCTCTGTCTGATTGCGCCTTGACGACTAAGCTTGTCAAATTAAGTAACTTATAATCTATACCAGCTACGTAAAGGGCAAGGGTGTTAAGCAACTCCACCTGTATATTCAGTTTATCTGAATGATAATTGAGGAGAGTAGTTATGTTATCCATGGTGTTAAGCAAGCTGCCCCATATTCCTGTGGATCACTGACAGAATATCGACGACAGGAATAACGACCTACACAAATATCGTGTTCAAAATATCGATGTCAAGAATATTGACATCCTATCTTTACAATGGTAAGTACAAAAATATCGAACCAAAAATATCGTTGTTAAAAATATCGTTGTTCAAAATATTGTTTTTTTAAAATCTCTAATAAATAATTTTAAATAAATTAAATAATACATATAGTTAATCAAGACATAGAATTAAAAAATGTTAAAAATGATAAATAAATGTAATGTAAAAATAAATTAAACATACATATATAAAAATTATTATATATATATTTACTTAATAATATTAATAAATAATTATTATAATAAATTATAAAATGTTAGAAACATAATACAAATTATAAATACATATATATATACATACACCTGTAACATAAACATAAAAATAAAATATATATATAATAAATTAAAATATTAAAATAATTTTTTAATTTTAAAACAACATTTTACACTACATTAACTGAAACAGTAGGGAAAATGTTGGATAGCGTAGGGGGTAAAATTACTATTCCCACTCCAGAAAGTACAAGAGTAGGGAAAGTGTTGGTTAGCGGAGGGAACAAATTACTATTCCCACTCCAGCGAGTGCAACAGTAGGGAAAGTGTTGGATAGCGGAGGGGATAAAATTACTATTCCCACTCCAGCGAGTGCAACAGTAGGGAAAGTGTTGGATAGCGGAGGGGTAAAAATTACTATTCCCACTCCAGCAAGTGCAACAGTAGGGAAAGTGTTGGATAGCGTAGGGGAATAATTTACTATTCCCACTCCAGAGAGTGCAACAGTAGGGAAAGTGTTGGATAGCGTAGGGGATAAAATTACTATTCCCACTCCAACGAGTGCAACAGTAGAAAAAAGTGTTGGATAGCGGAGGTAATAAAATTACTATTCCCACTCCAGATAGTGCAACAGTAGGGAAAGTATTGAATAGCGGAGGGAATAAAATTACTATTCCGACTCCTGCGAGTGCAACAATAGAGAAAGTGTTGGATTGCGGAGGGGTTAAACTTTTCTATTCCCACTCCAGACAGTGCAACAGTAGGGATAGTGTTGGATAGCGGAGTGGATAAAATTACTATTCCCACTCCAGATAGTGCAACAGTAGGGAAATTGTTGGATAGCAGAGGAGATAAAATTACTATTCCCACTCCAGCGAGTGCAACAGTAGGAAAAGTGTTGGATAGCAGAGGGGAATAATTTACTATTCCCACTCCAGCAAGTGCAACAGTAGGGAAAGTGTTGGATAGTGGAGGGGAATAATTTACTATTCCCACTCCAGGGAGTACAACAGTAGGGAAAGTGTTGGATAGCGGAGGGAATAAAATTACTATTCCCACTCCAGCGAGTGCAACAGTAGGGAAAGTGTTGGTTTGCGGAGGGGATAAAATTACTATTCCCACTCCAGATAGTGCAACAGTAGGGAAAGTGTTGGATAGCGGAGGGGATAAAATTACTATTCCCACTCCAGCGAGTGCAACAGTAGGGAAAGTGTTGGATAGCGGAGGGGTTAAAATTACTATTTCTACTCCAGCAAGTGCAACAGTAGTAAAGTGTTGGATAGCGGAGGGGAATAATTTACTATTCCCACTCCAGCAAGTGCAAGAGTAGGGAAAGTGTTGGATAGCGGAGGGGAATAATTTACTATTCCCCCTCCAGGGAGTGCAACAGTAGGGAAAGTGTTGGATAGCGGAGGGGATAAAATTACTATTCCCACTCCAGCAAGTGCAACAGTAGGGAAAGTGTTGGATAGCGGAGGGGATAAAATTACTATTCCTACTCCAGCAAGTGCAACAGTAGTAAAGTGTTGGATAGCGGAGGGGAATAATTTACTATTCCCACTCCAGCAAGAGTAGGGAAAGTGTTGGATAGCGGAGGGGAATAATTTACTATTCCCACTCCAGGGAGTGCAACAGTAGGGAAAGTGTTGGATAGCGGAGGGGATAAAATTACTACTCCCACTCCAGCAAGTGCAACAGTAGGGAAAGTGTTGGATAGCGGAGGGGAATAATTTACTATTCCCACTCCAGCAAAATAATGAACATTAATTAACAAATAATTAACTAATTAAAAATAATTTACCTCCCACCATATTCCCCTATAAATAACCCCACCAATGTTGTAAAACCTAACACAATTAATATAATAAATTAACAATTAATTAATTAACTAATAACAATTAACAAGCAAATTAAAAATAATCAGTAATAAATTAATTCACAGAATTAACACTATTAAATAAAATTAAATAAATATTATATAAAAAATATTTTAAAAGTATTAAAATATAATTACTTCCCACCCTACTCCCCTATCATCCCACATGCTCTTAAAAAAAGACACAATTAACATAATTAATAATTAATTAAAAATTATTAATGACCAATTTATAACTAATTAATAACAAATTAATAACCACATTTAACAATATAAAATATTAAATACATAAATATTAATTAATACAAATTATTAATTAATTATTTATAATTGAATTACTTCCCACCCTACTCCCCTATAAACCCACTCCTAAAAAAATACAATTAACATATTTACCAATTAATTATTAAGAATTAATAACCAATTAATAACAAATTAATTATCACAATTAACGATATCAAATATTAAATACTTCCCACCCTATTCCCCTAAAAACCCACAACCCGCTCCTAAAAAAATGACACAATTAACATATTAACCAATTAATTATTAATAATTAATAACCAATTAATAACTAATTAATAACAATTAAATTATCGCAATTAACAATATAAAATATTAAATACATAAATATTAATTAATAGAAAATATTAATTAATTAATTATAATTAGATTACTTCCCACCCTATTCCCCTATAAACCCACCCACCCGCTACGGAACTAAAACGCAAAATGTAATTTAAAAAAAAATAATAACTTCTAAAAATTATTAATAAATGTATTCTAATTAAATTACTTCCACCCTATTCCCCTATAAACCCACAACCCGCTACGGAACTAAAATACACAAAAATTAATTAATATAAAATTAATTACTTCAAACAATTTCACACATACATTAAAAAAATAAGCTATACTTATAAATAATTACATCACATACTTTAAACACACATAGTAAAATACAAAACACTAAAATAAATGTCGATATTATTAACAACAATATTATTACTAACGATATTACTAACTTCGATATTAAAAAAACGATATTTCTTACCTTCATGTTGATATTCTGGTCAACGATATTCTTGCATGTCGATCTTGTGCCACCTTGATATTAAAAGCTCGATATTCTGGCACATCGATATTCCAACACCAATATTCTGTCTGTACACCATTTCTGTTTGAGCCTGTGTTGGATCTACAGGGGAGCTTGCCCCTGCAGAAAAGTTTTCATTAAATTTAGCTAGAAGGGAGAGATTGGCAGACTTAAGTGAGTTATTCATAAAGTCTGTATTCTCTACCTCACTTTGACCTTGTGCAGTGGATACACACTCAATGGCTATTATCTCAGGAGTCAGGGTCAGTATTAGGTCAGGCTGGATTTTTCCTATTTCTAGTATTGGGATGAAAGGATCTATTTCAATTCTACCTTTTGGTTCATTAAGGCTTGAGATGTCTTGAGCTTTTTGGTCCGTATTGCTAGTGATCAGGTCTGATTTGGGTGACCGTTTAGGGGATGACAGAAATAACTCATCACTTATATTTGAATCGATTCCAGATGATAAGATCTAAAATCCAGATCTATTATGCCTGGAATTATGTCAATGTTGGAATCTGCCACTGGCCCTTTCAAAGGCCCATCCACACTAGATACAGCACTTGGTTGAATTGCCGTTGTTGAGTGACAAGAGAAATGCACTTGTGCTTTTACAACCACTGAGCGTGAGCCCACCTCTGGAGTAGGAGTTACACTGTTATCTTCAGGTAATTTTCTAGAACTTGGGAAATCTATTAAGGACTTATTTCCGATTACTTTCCCTAGAGATATTAGGCGATTGCTTGATGTTAAGTCAGTCTTTATATAGCTTGTCTCTGTCATTGTAGTTGCTGTAGCCGTTTTTGATTGCATACTAAGATCTTTATTAGTTTTCTTAGTTTTCACAGAGTATTTAAAGTAATCAGCGATGGTTGGCTGTGAAGCAGCACCAGTATGTTATTTTGGAGAATACCCCTCAAAAGCAATCTGGGAGGAGGCCAAAGCTGTTTTTATGATATTAACCCCTTCTGCCAGGGGTATACTCGAATCGATGCTTGTTGCCTCTAATGCTGTTTTGCCCAATCTCTTTTTCCGTTGTTTTGTTTGCTGTTGTATAGTCCCAGGCAAGCAACCTGACCTCATTGTTGTCTTGTGCATTCGCTGTGCCTCTTTGCCTTACCTTTGCCTTGCCTCTTATGCCACTGGATCTGCCTTCTCCAACTAACCAGCTTATAACTTTTGGTACATGCCTACTCAGGGACCATTGAGGAAGACACTGATACACCGGCACAACTGCACTACATACTTCACTTCTCGCTGGTTCGAAAGTGTTCATATTTCGTTTTTCTGCTCACTTTTAGGCTGCTACTTAGCTACTGTGGTGCCGCCATCCCCCCAACCGCTGACCGCCGATAGGTGAGTATTGGACGGGGGTATATCAATGCAGTAAGGGAAGGCATGTACACACCAAAGTACCCACAGCTGGATCTCTTTTTCATCTCTTATGGCACTTGAGTTTGTATCTGTATTTGTAGATGTATTGCCCAGCTTTAGCCATGCTTATCTTCCTTACTCTTTTTTATATTTTTTATCGTCTCCAGCTTTCCCGTAGTAGAAGGAGTAATGGGTGACAGGAGATAGAAGGTGTAAAAATATAAAATACTTCTGACGGTGCAAGAACAAAATCAAGCCGCTTTCGCAGTTTTCGCAAACAGGTAGATAGATGGGCGGGTCAGTTGCTATTATTGGAGTCTCTCAGATACTTGCTAGCTGTTGCTAGCGAGGGGGGTTGCAGGGGGCACTCACACTTACACCTGCCTGAAAATCTGCTGGTCAGGTTGGCTAAGCTGCTCACCCTGTACGTCCTACTATTAAATCAAATTGGACCACCGCCAGGCCTCAGACTCTTCCCCTGGGAGGCTCTAGGGGGGGCTCAAGGGGAAGGATAGACGTGCCTCACAACTTGATATCGGTGTATCCCGCGCAGAGCCCAGGACTCACTTTCAAACACGAGATGCGTAGCCCCCCCGTCCTCACCAGGCATTGTAGCGCCACCGGGCACTGTGTGTCTTGCAAACAAATGCTGGGGTCAGGCCATCGACTCCTGCGTGGGCCCAATACACGCGGCCATACTGTTGGCTGCACTGTAGGTGTGGCGTCGATGCGGTCCTGGACCGTCACGGCCCTCCAACGGCTCTGTGGCTGGGTCGCTGGCCGTAGTGCATTTTGTTCCTTAGCCTAATTGGAGCCCGCAAGCCCCCGCAAGCCGCACCCGGTCCTCTCCTCACCGGGCCGCCTCCGCTGGGTTTCTTCGGAACACCCACAACGGAGCAGACTTCACACTCAGCTCTGTGCTGACCTCGCCGACCTCACCGAAACAGGAAGCGGAAACAGCAGCATTCCTCCGACAACAGGACACGGACAAGTAAAAAAACTTGTAGTCACTGGTGAACCTATATTAATAGTGAGATTGTAGGTGTTCCCCACTAACCACGACACTGAGGGGGATATGTACGAGGAAGTGGCGGAGAGAGGCGTTAGCCTTCCTGGCTTACCGCCACTCTCCGCCACTTCTTAACCACAAGGCTGAAACGCAAGAATGTGGTGCAGCCTTGTGTTTCCCCCTGTGATGGCGCTAAGTTTAGCAACTTAGCGCCAACGCAGGCACCCTTGCACCATAGTGCAAGGGTGTCTGCGTGCAGGGGAGGATTGTTTATGTGTAGGAAGGTGTCCCTTCCTGCACATAAACAATCCTAAAATGACATTCTGTCACTTTCATGTGTGCTGCTTCATACAGCACACATGAAAGTGACAAAATGGCATTTTTTTAATAGATTTTATAGATTGTTTATGTACAGGAAGGGACACCTTCCTGTACATAAACAAACCATGGCATTTTGCTTTTTCCATGTGTGCTGCACAAGGCAGCACACATGGAAAAAGCAAAAACGAGGAGAAATAATGCATTTCTCCTCATTTCGGGAACGCCCACCGCAACACCTACTGCCCACCCCTTTCACTCTAACTATAGCGTGAAAGGGGGCCTTATTTACAAGGCATCGTTAAGCCACATTATGGGGACGATTCCGATTTCGGCCGGAAGGGCACCGAACGATGGTCGGAGCCCTTCCGACCGAATCGGAACGTGCCGCTCGGATTCCTTTCCGACCGAGCAATTCCGATGGGCTCGGTCGGAAAAGAATCCGACTCGGATTTCCGGATGGCTCACGACGGGTTCGGAGAGCCCGTCAGCCATCCGGAAATCCTCTGTACTCCCCCGGCTGCCTCTTTGCGACCGAGGAGTACGATGGCAGTGCTCACTGCCTTTTCATGCCGGTCTTTCCGGCACGAAAAGGCAGTCGGTCACTGTCTTTGGGGGCCCCCAGTGGGACCCCCATGGGTGCAAGGTCGCCGAATGGCGGCCTGGAGGCACCTATGGTGCCCCTCTGTTGAACCCTGCACCCGGTGGCAGGCAACTTGGGGTGCCGGCCACAGGGTGCAGGGTTGAACTGCACCCTGCTTTCTCCAATGCCAGCATGCATTCCGTCCGGAATGCATGCTCCCATTGTGGGAGATACGAGTGCGACCGAACAGGTTCGGTCGCATCGTACTGCCTGGGCCGTAACCGACGACAGCAGGTCGGTCGGTTACGGCTCCGGACCGATGTCGGACGGACCTGAGTCCGTCCGACATCGGAATCGGCCCCTAAGTCGCTTAACACTGCCTTGTAAATAAGGCACACCCCCTATCGCCACCACAACGTCAGTAAAAGTGACGTTGTGGTGGCGATAGGGGCTTGTACATATTCCCCAGAATACTTAGAGGCAGTGTAAAGTTGGCTTTCACATGCTCTTTGACTCTGAATAGCTGAGGATGAACAGTTAAGGCTTAGCTTGAAAGAGGTAGAGTGAGGTTGAGTTAATGGTTAATGTACAATACCACACAGTTATAAGAATGTGCAATCAGGATTTCCACAACATATTAACAGCATTTTAGAAAAGAAATAATTATATATATATATATATGCAGCACAACAATCCAGTTTAGTTCTGAGGCTGTCACATGGGCGGTCCGAGTTCGGGCTACTGGGTAACCCCAAAATACACAGCTTCTTCTCCACTATTAGCAGAAAGTACTCGGACACTCCGGCATGCTTCAATTAAGTTTTAATGACACCAAGCGACGCGTTTGGCTTCACGCTTGCTCACGGTCATAAGTAAACAAACTTTCATTTGCCATTTTAAATGCTTCTACAAAAAATAAAGAAGGGATTCACCCATACAAAGTGATTTGCAGCAGTGTACACTGTGGCGGCCATTTGACACTATTATTCATCAATGGTTAACATACAATAAACTTTGTATTATAAATATTATACAATTCATATGGCCATTGTTTTTGCCTGGAAACCACATACGGACATAGTAGAGACCAGTCCTATATCAATTATCTATTTAAATTCAGTATTCCTACAATTAAATTCTCTGGCGGCCATTTTGGCACAGTGGTATATCTTATCCGATGTGTATATGCACAAGACATGTATGCATTTAGTTATCAACACATCACTATGTCCGTATGTGGTTTCCAGGCAAAAACAATGGCCATATGAATTGTATAATATTTATAATACAAAGTTTATTGTATGTTAACCATTGATGAATAATAGTGTCAAAATGGCCACCACAGTGTACACTGCTGCAAATCACTTTGTATGGGTGAAGTCCTTCTTTTATTTTTTGTAAAAGCATTTAAAATGGCAAATGAAAGTTTGTTTACTTATGACCGTGAGCAAGGCGTAAAGCCGAAATGCGTCGTTTGGTGTCATTAAAACTTAATTGAAGCGTGCCGGAGTGTCCGAGTACTTTCTGCTAATAGTGGAGAAGAAGCTGTGTATTTTGGGGTTACCCGGTATCCCGAACTCGGACCGCCCATGTGACAGCCTCAGAACTAAACCGGGATTGTTGTGCTGCATATTTAAGGTATCGAGGCTGACCCCTGTTCTGACCGAGACATCGAGGAATCGAGGGCGCGTTGAGACGAAACGGCCCGTAAAACAATCTTTAACTGCGCACGAAGACGGGAAGCGCAGAGTTTGAACCTGACGTTAAGGGGCATTGACTGCTACACAGTGAAGCGCCCTGAGTGTTCGGACCCTAGCGGGAGGAGCCCTTGCCTGTGCACCTGGGTGTCGTACGGCGTCGGAGGACGTGGGAGACAATCTTGGAGGCAACGGTGAGTGTAACTCTTGTCCTGGTTTTCGGAACTTGGGATACGCATCCTGTGGGTCAGAAGGGCTGGGAGCTGACAGAAACGCGAGACTGAGGAGTCTTGAAGTCAGCGCTTGCATGCGGATAGAAGAAAAGAACTTTAAGTAATAATGGCTGCGGTTCTTGAAGCCAAAAGGAAAGAGACTGCCAATAAATTATTTTTTACTCGGATGGGGGCCAGTGGTAGTACACCGACCTCAACGCAAAATATGACGGATGAAATCAAAGTGCAAACCCTATACCACCAGTTAGAAAAATTACATAAGAAAGAGTTATCTAAATGGTGGGAAGCGGAATCACTTCAGAGATACATTGATGTGGGGCGTGTGCCCCGAGGGTTACGAATATTTACTATTCCAACATATGAAGATCCAGACCCAGACATGTTGGAGGAGCGGTCCAATAACTCTGCTGCGTGTTCGCTTACAATGATGCGTATTCTTGTAAAATATGCACTGAGAGACAGAAGTAAACTTCTTGCTGAGATTGATGGAGTATTCATTGAATTGGGTAAATTGGTATCAAAAGAAGTGGTGGAAGAATTTATGAAAAATGTAATGACACACCTGGGAAAATTAGAGGAGGAAATAACAGCAAAGAAACAACGGAAGTTCCTCAGAGATTTTAAAGATTACCAGGCAGGTCGCACTCTGACATTTCGTAGAAAGTATGATCACTTATTTGAAAACAAAGAGGGGAGTGCAGTTGCGAAAACAGTGATACCAACGGTGATCAATGACATCAGTGAAAGTGATGTTTCAAATGGAAGCATGTCAGATGTATCAGTGACAGCAATAAACCAAGAAATTAACCAGGATCAACAAAAAAGGAATAATATTTTTTTACGGCAATTTCAGATGTTCAATCAAGGAAGGACAGAATATTTTCAGGAGCAGAATGCGCAAAGGGGCAGAGGACGCGGAAGCAGAGGAAAAACGCGAGGAACAAACAAGCAAAAGAAAGAAGCAAAAAGCGACGAAAAAATGCTCGCGGGAATGGTGACAAGGGGCAGAAAAGTGAAACCATGAATGTTGTCAACTTGTCCCAGCGAACTCTTTCTTTGTAAGAAATGGAGCTCCTTTCACTGGGTTTGTCCTTTTGTCCTTCAATGAATTTAAATTTTACGCAGAGAAGAATTGATTTATTTTACTTTTCGAGGAAATTGAAACTGAAAAAGTGGTTTGATACACACCATAGTAAATCTTTGTCCGAGGATGTAGTTGCAGGATTAAGCAACCTGAATATTGATGACATTGAGGTGTTACATACACTTTCCACATTGGAGGGTAATTACATTTGTAATGATAATGCGATTTTGAATCTGTAAAATTTTGACTTAGAACTCGGTATAAATCCTGGAAGTACTTTTAAACCCAAGTCAATATTTTTGCCCAATATCCAATGTGATGCTATTGAAGTGTTTGAGAAGGGAATACTGAGAGATTTGAGGAAGATTAGATATAAAAAAGTTCCGACAAGTAAGAAAAACCTTAGCATTGACCAAATACAAGCAATAGAA